>OX382235.1:2223407-2942858 GCA_947507525.1 Apamea epomidion
GCTAATTCCTGGGTATTGTTATTCAGCTGTGTGGGCGGTCTTCCACGTGGTTCGTTCTTCAAATCAAAGTTTCCATCACGAAAGCGTTTAAACCAAAATCGCACGGTGCGTTCATTTCGCAAAGTGCAGTCCCCTCTCCAAACGCAACATTGATATTGCGAGCTGTTTCTGCCGCGTTAGTTCCGCGTCGGAACTCGTATTAAAAAATAACCCGAATCTTCAAAGTATCCATCTTTCTTGTCTAAGCTGAATAAAAAAAACAACTGAAAGTCGATAATCGAATGTTGCACATTTTTTAAAAGAAGAACTTCTTATGTACCATGTGATAAAAGTTTCACTCAAAAATCGCAAACCATGAAGGTTCTATGTCAATTCGAAGTACCTATTACAATAAAACGGCAATTTCATACTTTAACCCCTATTACTATATTCCTATCACCATAAAATATATATCCTTACCTTTTGAATCTTTCGCAAGTTTAAAATATTTATGCTCGTGACTGTACTGTCCGTTGTGGTCATCGGTAATAGTGAATGTGTCTGTACACTTAACAATTGGTTGGAGTGACCATAAGACCAAACTAATCAGTTGGTTTGGGCCACTTTGTAGCCTACAAACAAGCCTTGAGCCAAAATTAAATAGAGAGAATTAATTTTCAAGTTATGTTGAATGTTGTAGGTATATTCAACCTCACGTTAGTAGTAACAATTTGGCATTGACAGCGTCCTTATGTCGTAGAAGTAAGATCGATTTTTGTAGTGCTAGTATTACCACAGATTACGGTTGACTGTACATAGTTAGATATTATGTTTTTACACATGAATCTAGAACGATCGTCGATCTGACTATTCTTTATAAATTCATGTTTTAACTTATAGAATGTGAATACATTTTCATTTAATATCAATTAGACAAACGCAATAGTTCTATTATTTATGATCATCATAAATAACTCAATGTTAGTTAAATAGTTTAGAATGAACTTCATAAACATTAGTTTTTCAATTTACATTCTACTTTCAATACCAGTGGTTATCAATCATTTTCAAATGGACATATAGACTTCAATATTTAAGCAGACAATTTATAATAACCGTGGCTAAAATATAATAACAGTCGCACGGGTCGGTCGAAGGTTAAGCTACGCTTGCTGCGGTCGATTCATGGATGGGTGACCATCCATTACATATGACCATTCTGTCCCGGCTGTCATTCGTAAATATTTGACAGTCTTTACGGGTGGTCAGAAACCCAAAAGTCTGACAACCAGTCTTATCAAGGAATATATCGTATTACCCAGTAACTGGGTTGTGGATACTAAAATTCAGCTGTATCCGGTTAAACCGGACTTCAGACCTGCCTGCCCGCCTGCCTGCCTGGCCTGGGGTTCCCGTTGCACGGATGTGCGGGGCAGGATGGTGGAGGACTGGGCTCTGGAAACAGGCCTGGTCGTCCTAAATCGGGGTTCTGTTCCTACGTGTGTGCGGATGCGGGGCGAGTCGGTAGTGGACATCTCGTTCGCCAGCTCCGCTCTGTCACAGCGTGTCATTGACTGGCGCGTCATGGAGGAGGTGGAGACCTACTCCGATCATCGGTATTTCCGGTTTGATGTCTCCACCCAGACCTCTAGCGCGCTGGTCCAACAGGCCCTGAGTGGTCCGCGGTGGGCGCTGAAGCAGCTGGACCGGGAGCTCCTCCTGGAAGCCTCGATCGTGCAGGCCTGGGTGTTTTCACCGGACAGGCCTGCTGACATTGACGATGAGGCGGAGTGGTTCCGGGAGGCCATGTCCGAGATCTGTGACGTGGCAATGCCCCGAGTCCGGCCAGGATGCGCCCGACGTCAGGTGTACTGGTGGTCGCAGGAGGTTGGGGCGCTCGCAAGGCGTGCGTCGACGCGCGACACCGGTACACCAGGCACCGCAGGCTCCGCATCCGCCCTCCGGATGCGGAAGCCACGGAGGTGGAGCTGTGCGAGGGGTACAGAGCGGCGAAGACCGCCCTCCAAGAGGCTGTCCAGCGGGCCAAGGATACGGCCCGCGAGGAGATGTTGGAGACTCTGAACCGAGATCCATGGGGGCGCCCTTACAGAATGGTGCGGAATAAACTCCGCACCTGCGCCCCCCCGCTGACGCAAAGTCTCCGACCCCAGCTGGTGGAGGAAGTGGTGAGCGCTCTGTTCCCTTCACGGGGGGAGCATACTCCCCCGCCTATGGCTCCGCCACTTGCGGTGCCCGAAGCGGACCACACGGACGACGACGACGACGCCCCTGAAGTGACCGGGGTAGATCTGAGAGCGGCGGTAGGCAGGCTGAAGGCCAAAAATACCGCCCCGGGACCCGACGGCTTGCCGGGTAAAGCCTGGGTCCTGGCCTCGAGGGCTCTCGGGCCTCGACTGGAGGCGCTCTTAAGCGCATGCATGGAGAGAGGCCAGTTTCCACTCCGTTGGAAGACGGGGAAGCTGGTCCTCATTCAGAAGCCAGGGCGCCCTGCGGACTCTCCGTCCGCATACCGGCCCATAGTGCTGCTCGACGAGGTCGGCAAGCTCTTTGAGAGAGTGATTGCGGGCCGCCTCGTCGGGCACCTGGTGAGGACGGGGCCGGATCTTGCGGAGTGCCAGTTTGGCTTCCGCAAGGGGCGCTCGACGGTGGACGCCATCATGCGCGTGAGAGCCCTCACGACGGGGTACGCGGTGTCCCGGGGTGGGGTGGTCGTGGCGATGTCACTAACATCGCCAACGCGTTCAACACCCTGCCCTGGAGCTGCATAGGGGAGGCACTCCGGTATCACCGGGTGCCGACTTACCTCCGTCGAATAGTCGGGGCGTATCTGACGGACAGAGCCGTCATCTACCCCGGTCGCGACGGGAATTGGAACCGGCGAGAGATGTCGTGCGGTGTCCCACAGGGATCGGTTCTGGGGCCGCTCCTGTGGGACATCGGTTACGACTGGGTGCTGCGGGCCGACCTCCCTGATGGCGTCAGCGTAGTTTGCTACGCTGACGACACGCTGGTCCTGGCGCAGGGGAGGTCGCATCAGGCGGCGGCCGACGCGATGACACGCGGGGTTCCGATAGTCGTGGAAAGGATCCGGCAGTTGGGTCTCGAGGTGGCATTGCACAAGTCCGAGGCCATGTCCTTTCATGGGCCCCGGTACGGGCCACCTTCGGGATCCCAACTGATGGTAGGAGGGGTTCACATCGGCGTCGAGACAACGATGAGATACCTGGGTCTCGTCCTCGACAGCCGATGGAACTTCGTCGAACACTTTCGACGTTTGGCCCCCAAACTGGAACGGACCGGGGCCGCCTTAAAGCGGCTCCTGCCCAACCTGAGGGGGCCAAACGCCTCCTGCCGGAGGCTTTACGCGGGGGTCGTGCGGTGCATGGCTCTTTATGGGGCCCCGGTGTGGGCGCGTTCACTGCGGCTTCGAGCCGCATACTATCTGAACGCGCCCCAAAAGGTGGTAGCCGTAAGGCTTATCCGGGGGTACCGCATGATCTCGGGCGAGGCAGCAGGCCTCCTTGCCGGACTGCCGACATGGGATCTGGAGGCGATAGTCCTCGCGCGCCTGTATGACTGGCGCGCGGAGGCACTACGTCGGGGGGAAACTCTGCACCCGCGGCAAATCGCGGCGGAGCGGACGGACCTCCGGCGCGATCTCATGGCGGAATGGAAGGCGCGACTATTGTAACCCAGTGCAGGGCACGCCACGATAGCGGCGGTAAGACCCCTCTTTGAGGAGTGGCTAGAGAGGCGTCACGGCGCTCTCACCTACCGCCTGACGCAGGTCCTCTCCGGACACGGATGTTTCGGGAGGTTCTTGCACATCATCAGGCGGGAGGAGACGCCCGGGTGTCACCACTGCGAGGATCGCCCAGAGGACACGGTGGAGCATACGGTGGAGGTCTGCCCCGCTTGGGCAGAGCACCGCCGTGTCCTCGTAGAGGCGATCGGCAGCGGCGGCGACCTCTCGCGTCCGGCCCTGGTTCAAGCCATGGTCCGGGGCGAGAGGGAGTGGGAGGCGGTCACCTCCTTCTGCGAAGCAGTCATGCTAGCGAAGGAGGTGGCGGGATGGGCGAGGGAGAGACCCTCACGCCTCAGCCGCCGAGGGAGACGCTCCGGGCGTCGGGAGCCGCGTGACGACTCCCGGCCACCGTAGGCGCGGGCCTGCGGGCGGAGAACAATGGGTAGCTCTCCGTCCGATCAGGACCAGGCCCGTGCCGGACGGCGCGTATGTATTCCACGTGCGCCTCAGAGAGATGTCAGCATAGTTGACGGGGCCCGACAGGGCCGAAGCCTGCCGAGGTAGCGGGATCGTCCGAAAGGGTTACCGCTGCCCTGGTACATAAAGGGCTAAGGAAGGAACACGGGCGGGTTTTAGTCAGTAAGAGTCTGACACTCCCTTCCGCTCCACCCAGAGCGGGAGGGGTCATTTGATGACTTCCCATCCTCAAGAAAAAAAAAACAAAAACAAAAAAGACCCCAACACAGCTGGGAAAAGGCTAGCAGATTGCGTACTCAATTTCATCACTACTGCTCTCAAAACGGTAAAAGAAAACATCGTGAGGAAACCGGCATGTCCAAAAACCAAAACATTCGAAGACATGTGACATCCGCCAATCCGCTCTGGGCCTGCGTGGTGGATCATTGCCTGCTCCCTCTCACAGAGAGGAGGCCGGTGTCCCAGCAGTGGGATTGCTATAGGCTGATTATGCTCATGCTAGCAGATTGATTGACGTAGTCTATCAAACAAAAGCTAACCGCAGCAAGCGTTAACCCTAAACTGCTCAATGCAAAACGGCTATAAGGGAATTTACTGAAATTAGGCACGTAGAGTAAGTAGGAAAACGTGTGCGACTAGATGGCAAGATAAACGCTTGCATACTTACCTACTATCGTTGTCTCCAGCCAGATTTATTGGCTTTCCAGTGTGTTGAAAGAATCTTAATGGTGCATTCGCGTAAAGGAAGGATGGCGCGGTTTTAGTCAGCGAGGAGGAGATAGGATAATAACAGCGTGCGGGTTCAGTTTTAAAGACATTATTATAGTTTTTGTTTCTTGTGTTCTAGATGTACCTTTATCATATTGATCGATACTGAATAAAACAATAATTGATAAGTAGGTCCAAATGTAAGCTGAATATCTGGAACATAACGTACATACTCACAGTTATCTTCATTCATTTATCCAGGTCAGAACAAGCATTCCGTTACTTTTAAGCGCTATTCTGATTATTCCTCACGACACGTTTTATCCACAATCAGTACGCAGACACCTCCCCAACTTTAACTTTTTGGGGCGTTGGGAATTTGGCCCACATTGATTGATATCATTTTTTCCTATAAACACTATACTTACTTATAACACAATTTAACTATAGAATTGATTGTATTTTATTAATATTTATTCCATAATGACAGTTTTGACAACGCTGTCGCCCTGACAACTTTTCTTTTAAATTCTTATCGGCCTGTAACTTTTTAGCGGGTTATACATTCATACTTCTCCAAAATTAATCATGGCCACTATCATATCTCAAATTCATATTTTCTACATGATGTTATTCTACGAGTTGACATAATAAATCCACGCAATGCGAGGATCAGTCCCCGTTTCGCCTCAAATGCGAATACATCAGAAAAGGCTGATACTCCACCACCACCTATCCCGGGAACACCCAGCGTACCTCTCCGCTCGCACGCACGCGCTCCGTTCGGAGGCAGAACAGCGGCAGCAGGAGGAAGCAGGCACGGCGGAGATGCTGTCAGTCCGCCAGATGAGGTGGACCTTGGATGAGGCCCGGCCCAATGGATACAGGAGAGTCTTTGGAGTCCTCCGGCGAGGCGCGCCGGTGGTCCGACTGGTACTGGAGGCCTTCACGGAGGACGGAGGATGGAGGACGGAGGACGGAGGACGGAGGACAGAGGACGGAGGCGTAGGGAGGGCTTTGTTTTAGAGCGCAGTATTTTGTTTCGAACATGATCCGTTAATTTAACGCCTAGTACACTGCGCTCCATTACTCATTGGCAGACCTTGAGTTTGAAAGACCAAGTTTAAAGTCTATAAAAAATAAACAAGCAAACCAGCAGTCGCCAAAAAAAATTACTATAAGTATGTAAGTACCCAATTAAGGTTATCTTAAAACTCATATTATAACAAAAATTAAGTGCCTGACAAAAAAGTAAGTAAATAAAATAAACCAATTACAGAAACTACCAATAATAATTATAATTAAAACTGCTATTAAGACACACAATAATTTACCTCATTCCATCTGATTACGAGCGAGGCATGCCATGCAATGGCAGCCCTGCACATTTTATTATAAAATCCGCCATTTTTGGGCATAATAGGACAACCAGTTCCCTATTAAAATGGCGCAACAAAACGCACTAATGTTCATAGTTATACGGATAAAGAATTTAAATTGATTCTCTTCGAGTGTGAAATTTATCTTTGATGTGCATTGTCGGTTACAAAAACGTATCGATGTATATGGGTTAATAGAGTGGCTATCGGCTATTTTAGTAATATTGGAGTTATTATTGGTTGTCTGTCGCAGGCGGAGGGTTGATTATTAATGCCTTTGTAGACTAATATTGTTCTTTTGGAATTACCTACGTGGGGAATGGACATGTGGAAGACGATATTGGTTTTTACGGGAAACTGTTGACTTGGGAATACTTAAAAAAAATCTGTGATAATATCGTGGATTGCACAGTAGTACAATGTACAATGGCTTGTTTTCCCTAAAAAAATAAATGGTCTCTACAGATCAAATAAATTTAGCAAATTTTGACTCTGAGGAATCCAAGTAAATGCCGGATGATCAGTGTTGGTAAGTATTCAACTAATTTTTAAGGTTTGCATTTAATAAATAAACTTATTCTAAGCAGGTTTTGAGCAGCGATGGCCCAGTGGTATTGGCTGCGACTTACCAGTTGTAGGTTTGAACCCAGATATGCACTTTACTCTGTGTAAATTATTTCATCAATCTCAAAACGGTGAAGGAAAACATCGTGAGCAAACCGGCATATCCTAGAACCAAAAATTCGAAGACATGTGAATACTATCAACCTGCAGTGGGCCCGCGTGGTGAATTGCGGCTCACTCCCCCTCACAGAGAGGAGGCCTGTGTCCCAGCAGTGGGAACATTATAGGCTGATTATGCTGTGCTACTATGCTAAGCAGGTATTCAACACTCTTATAGAAAGGTCGTTTTATATGCAAAAAGGTGTAACATTAACGATTATTCATAATTTATCGACCTCAGCTATTAATTTCAATAAATAACGCTTCCTTTTCAACGCTTTGCTATAAAAATTACCGACCGATTAGTTTTTTTCAACTAATAAGCTAAGTACCTAAGTGCAAGTATTCCCGATAATTTAACCATTTGGCTAAGTAAGTTCAAAGTAGCCGACGGTAAAATAACCCGTCCTAGTTTACATTAGCATCTAGATAAACGATACTATCTGAAAGGGATGTAGGAAATAATATGTTTCAAGTAATTTCTAATTTTAATTAGAAGACAGTTACATTTTTACGAGATCGCCTTTGTTAATAGCTAAGTATAAACTATTTTTACTGAGCTACTGAGCGGTTTTTATAAGCAAAATGCTTTTTAATAATACGTAGGGAACAATTGTAAAAATGCTACTTGCTACTTGAAAACCGATTAAATGATGTTAAAATAATTAACGACAATGGCGCCGATTCCCTTGTTAACCAACTAAACTAAATTTAAGTTCAGTGCATCGTTTTCTTTCTATTTCATTAAGAAAAGGACAGAAGATAAATATTAGTTTAGTCCTGTCAAATTAAGATACTCCATAGACAATTTAGACGTGATTAAAAACATGGCTACTAAAAATACGTCAATTTACGTCAGGCGCTGACTAATTTGACATGACTAAACTAATATTTATCTTCTGTCCTTTTCTTAATGAAATAGAAAGAAAAAGATGCACTGAACTTAAATTTAGTTTAATTTGGGAACAAAGGAATCGGTGCCAATATCAACTAATAAGTTTGTGCAATAAAATACATACTAAACATTTTTATTTGCTGATAAAAGTTAAGGGTGCTTGCAAAACTGGTTTAGTTTCAATAAGTTTCATGCTTTCGGTTATGTTTACTAGTCAATTTATTTTATACGCAGCTTTTCTGCTGCGGTTTCGCTCGGTTAGCCTAAAAGATTTATAACGTTTTTTAACCTTTAGGTATATTGTTGTAACGTCCATATAGCAAAGCCAGATAATTTTCAAAAGTAGGTATTATGCAAAACGAGACCACATTTAAGACAGACTCAAAACTAGAATGGTGTATGCTCCGAACACTTAGTTGTTTCCACAAGCATAAAAAACAAACTCACGTGCAAGTTATCAAAGTCAAAGTCAAATCATTTATTTCAAATAGGCACATAAAAGGCACTTTTGAACGTCAAAAATAAAATTAAAATAAAATTGATTCTAGTCGCCCGTTAAGTACCTAATTTCGATTAGTCATTTGCAAAATAAGCCGGACATATCAAAATCCTCCTAATATTATAAACGTGAAAGTTTGTATGGATGGATGGATGGATGTTTGTTACTCTTTCACGCAAAAACTACTGAACGGATTTGCATGAAATTTGGCACACAGATGGTTTAGAACCAGGATTAACATATAGGATACTTTTTATCCCGATATTCCCACGGGCTCGAAACTCATGCGGATGAAACCGCGGTGCGCAGCTAGTTTGACATACCTACTTAAGAGTGTCTACAATGCTATTTCAATTTGTTCTACATACATTAAAGACTAGTTTCTGCTCGCGACGTCCGTCGCGTGAAATTTATTCTTCCCCCGACCCACCCCGTCGCATCGCATCGCCCGCCCGTATAGCACGGGCGGTCGTTTCGGTTAGCGTTCTTTCTTACTTTTTGCTTTTTGCTCGGCTCCTATGATTCTTAGCGTGATGTTAAATAGCTTATAGCCTCCGTCAAGAATTGTGCTAACAAATGCATAAAAACAACCAACTGGTAGTTCCAGAGATTAGCGCGTTGAAACAAACAAACAAACTCTTCGGCTCTATTTATTAGTATAGAAAAAGATTGTACTTTAAACTAAGTACCTATATACTGTCAAATGCAACAAATTCACTTATGCATATTTAATTTTTTATATTTATTTTATTACTTGGCAGGTAGGTACCTACTGAAAGATATATTTTACTTACATTAACAATAATCGTTAGAGATGATGATGTAGGGCATAAAAGTGTAATCGCATTGTTTCAGCTGCTCCACATCCCACACATGTTGATTAAAAACTGGAAAACTTTGTGGTGATTTCCTCCTATCGTTATTAATTCTGTTCCTATCCGTACCTAGCATTATTAATTATTTTTTATTTTTTTTAAATGACGCCCCACACTAGGAATTTGTCCTGTATCGCGGGTGCGTTTACAAACATATATTATACTTATACTTAATATTATAAATATTAAACTATACTTTATTTACTTACTTAACTTTATTTTTTACTATAATTTTTATTATATTATACTTAATATACTGTTTATCTGTCTGTCCCCCTTTCATGTCTTAACGGCTGGGCGAATTTGGATGTAATTTGGCACACTAATAGACCAAGACATGGGTTAGGACATAATATACTCTTTATACCGGTAGTAAGTTCCCGCGGGATAATTTCCGACCTCCACGCGAAGCCGCGTGCAAAAGCTAATTAGGTAGCAAATGGTTATGATAAGTCGAAAATTAAAATAAACATTTACCCCTTTATTTATAAATGTTGCTTAATGTTAAGGGATATTTGAATGTCAAAAAAAAATGGTTATGCAGACGCTAATTATTTCTTAAGTTTAAACAACGTTTTTAAATAAAGCGACTAATGCCACACTAACATACATCAGTACCACCAAAGAGATCTTCCTCATCTGCCTAGCCTATTCCCATTCCTATTTCCTATATTGGGGTCAGCTTCCAGTCTATCCGGATGCAGCTGAATGGCAGTATTTTACATGCTACAAAGAGATATCGATCCGTTAAATTTAAGCTATGACACAAGCATTAAAACAAACTACTTATGACAATTATATAAAAGAATCAAAAAGCTTAAAAAAGTAACCCAAATATTGCTTAATTAAAATCGATTTTAATAAAAAAAAAAACAATCTCTATCAAATCCGATCTCGATACCGATTGATAAAATTTCAACCGATTGATAAATCGGTATCGGGCGGCGCGCGCAGACGCAGAGAACATTCGTGCGATGCGCGACTACCGAACGGTGCCTTTTTTGGTGTCGCCTTTAATTATACGGTATCATTACGAGCTGGTAATACTGCGACGATGTAGCCATTAACTGAGCCATTTATTTTATAGGCTCTAATTTAGCGACTTTCGCTCACCAGCTAAGACAGTGACTATCGATTGATAGTCACGAGTTCTACGGGGTTAGCTGACACGCAAATGCCTATGTTTATTTAGGTTACGTCTTTTACATCGTTCTCACATATATAATTTCAACATGAATACCCAAAACAATATTTTGTAACAATTTTATGATTTAAAAGATTTTCCGTGGAGTTTCTTGCGCGTTTTTCTCCATAGGTGCCTACTACGATTTGGAATGGGCCACTAGCTTCATCTTTCTGACTGACCGACCCCTTGACAATTCAAAAGTGCCTGTAATTGGTTTATTTGAAATAAGTGATTTGAGTTGAGTTTGAGTTATTTAGTTTAAGGGGTGACTTTTACTGGTTAAAAAAGAAATCATTTGATCCATACATTATGTCGAGTAATGCGAACATAAATCTATGGATCAACTGATATCTTTTTTCACGATTTCAGGGTTGGTCCCGTAGTAAAAGTTGTTCATAATGATGAGTACAATGACCCCTTTTAAGGATTAAAACGATCAAAATTTAACGGTGTATAAATATACAGGTTCAAATTAAATTAGCTAGCAAAACTCTGCAGACGTGACGGATATTGACATGTAACAACTATAAAATAAAAACAAAAAAAATAATGTTTTTTTAGATTCAACGACCGCTGGATGTTTTGTTACTTTAAGTAAGAGTTGAGAAAATCTATTTTAATCGTGTTAAAATATCGATACCCATCTCGTCCGCGGAGTTTCGCTAGCTAATTTAATTTGATCCAATTGATTGAATTGATTGAATTTTGATTTGGTTTGATCAATGCTCAGAAAATGTAAATCCGAAAATGGGAAATCTTCTTAGATTAGTTTAGATTGGATCTGTGGTTCTCAGATTAATTTAGATTGGCTGGTTCGATTTAATATAGATCATCTCTTCAAAAGCAATGACCTCTCCAGCTCACTGCTCAGATCCTCAATCGATCCACAAAATCGCACTCACTAAAAACCGTTCACGAAAAAGAAAATTCCCGTCAATCGTTACGAAGCGCGGGCGCACGAACATTTCGGCAATGCGATCGCGCGGCGACGACTCCCGAACGCGCCTCGGTTTTTGCCGCCATATTTAATTGCACTATATCATCGCATACTATAATGCCCTTTAATTTTTTACTTTCCTGTAATGACATAATCGTGGGCTGCGAGGATGCTAAGTCGTCTTTTTACGCTCACATCTGCTAAACCACGCTTAAATGCAACACCGTTGTTATTGTGGGTAGTTTAACTGCTGTACCGGAATGTTTGTTAAAGTGTAATTCGTGTTTTACGAGTTCTTAAACCTTTTTGCTGTCATATCGATTAATTTAATGGTTGATGCGTAATGAAAGCAGAGATAGGTTGATTTAGTTATTTCCATAATTGATTTTATGGTTTAATTTTCAATTGCTCTTGATGCTCGTTAATGTTTTATGAAGAAGGCGAAAAGTAGAGTATCGGAGATTAAATTAAAAGTAACTGTTGGCTGGTGTTGCAATTTCTACCGGATTTATGTAATGGTAGAGCCAAAACTGCTGTGAATATATGTAATGATGATGATGGATTGTTGAACTCCATTAGGTAGATGAACGGAGTTATGGCTAAAGAAGCAAGTAAAGTTTTTCTTGTGCCTATCTTTTTTATCTTTTCACCCTCACAGACATTCACACAAACACATACACACAACATAATTCACGATATACTCAACTAGCCTTGTAAACCGAATTTTTTTTTTGCTCATTCGCACTCCGACCCCCAAGATACAAGCCCTGCTTAGTTTGGTGGTCGATGGTCAAACCAAAAAATTGTGATGAACAAACTTAATTGTGTTTGTGTAATTTACGATTACTGTCTGTTATCGATAACTTTTTCTTTTTGCCAACAAAACTTTTCGTATTTGTATCTAATTAGTACTTAACAAAAATTTGAAAAAAAAAACAACTGCTTAGGTCTGATGTAGGGACAGTAGGTCGGCAGACTCGACTAAGAATACTTGTACGTTATTATTTTAAACGCAAGTACACCCTAGTTGATTGCAAAATAAGACAAATAATTAACAAGATTCCTCAGAACCTCAATGCCAACAGTTTTCCAATCCCCATAAAATAAACCTCGCAACACCATTAAATGTAAGTACGTGTAAATGAATGATCTATTACACGCCGGCGCACCGTACAAGCTAATTACAATTAAAACATAAAATCACTACAAAAACCGGTGAATGAAGTCGGCCATCTTGTTCCGCCATCTTATGAGTAATTACTGCAAATGGCGGCGGCGGCGACTGATTGGTTCGCGGGTAAAAAGCCTACAAAGTGTTAATAACACCAGATTCGTTCCTAACGAAGTGTGATTGAAGATAATTGCAGCTTTATATGTAGTGAAAATAATTATAAAGTGCAAGACCGTGGGATTGCCCTCAAGTTCGTGGCGGTGAGCTATTGTTTCTCATATCAATTTCAATCTTAGATTCGCACTTGTTTTTGTTGCGAGTGGAACGGAGCGATGAACGCTTACATGAGAGATAATGCAATAACACTGTTGAGTTAACAAGTACAAACATATTAAATCGAGTCTCGAGAAATAATGGCACCTAAAGGAAACCCAAGCAATAAATTGCTAAGCCCTTTTGTCACCAAAATCTTCCTTTTCTGCATTCATTTACGTAAATCAAAGCCACAAACAAAACATCAACTTAAAATCTGAGGTGGTAGTCCATGGTAGTTACGTAACCACCACTTAAGGTTTTTAGTTAATCACCACTATGTAGGTATATTCTGCAGTCGCTGTTGACCTAGGGAACACTCCCGAAAGAAAAAACACATTATTTCCGTAGAAACAGCAAATCCGACTGTAAGTATATATGACTTACAGTTGGGTTTGCTGTTTCTACGGAAATGAGGTATGAAGAAGATTTATTTACAATTGAAATAAACATAAAGTTATAAGATATTAAAAAAGGAAAAAAAAAAACCAGACATTCTCATCGACTGCCTAGAGCTCCCAGAAAAAACTTACCTCTTAAAATCCGCGACACAGAATCGACACAAAAAAAAAAACGCAAAATCTACTAACTAACAAGAAAAAGCTTGAGCGCAGTTATAACTTAAAAGGAATGTAATGTCTCACTCGCGATGCGTCGGAATACGTCATAAATTGCATCCACTTGCGTCTCAGCTACTGAGCCAAGTTCGCCGACGCAAAAACAAGTCACCGAAAAGGTTTGACGCAAAAACTGAGGCACGCGGCCTGTGGTTCGATATCATCTACTTACATGGACCGATACTGTTGGATTGGAACTAATTATGAGAAGCAGTGACGAAATTAAATGACGGTAGATTGAAAATAATAAACAAGCCTGAGAAAAGGCTAACTGCAAGTTGTTTCAAAACGGACATCGACTTCGGCAAAGGACATCGACTCTTTCAAATCAAATTCTTTAATTTCACATAAACCTATATGGGCACTTACAAAACGTCAGAAGCTATATGCACGGTTCCAATTGGTCGTTTCCTATGGAAAAGAGCCGGCAAGAAGTCTCTTGCCGGCTCTTTTGAAAATATTGTAAAGTGTAACCATGGAGTCCCATGGTTACACTTTACAATATTTTCAAATGACTGTGTTAACACACCAGAGCTACGCTCATGCAGTGTCTTGGGATCAAAAATCTTGCTTGTATAACATACGGATATTTTATGACTTTATCCCATCGTTCGTTTAAATAGAAAACATACTTAGTTCCTTTTTAGCAAAGCTGTTGGCCTGTCTCTGAGAATGTTATATGCAAATTGTGGGAACTATGCAAGACTTCTTGTGCAGTGAATGTTGTACTGTACTGGATCTCTCTTAAAATATGTTAAGTGCAGGATGCTTTCGTAACATGGTTTTTTTTTATTTCCTCAACGTGAATACAAAAATAGGAAAAATATTTAAATGATCCTCTAAAAACGGGTTTGACCTTCTAGTGATGTATACTTTTTTAAATGAATGAACCTCTAAATACTTTTTGAGCTTCTAATGAATATGTAGGTTTTATGTAGTTAGTTTGGAGCTGTGACCACCTCTCACGAGCATGCTGTGCTATGATGTGTGTGTTTCGTTTTTAATAAATGAGCCCCTTTTTAGATTTCTGGCCTTTATTCACAGATGATCACAGGCACTAAGCTAGGGTACCCCGACCAAACGGGTTAGGACTGTGACCAACGCTATATCCAAGTTGGTGGCAATAACTTGGCTCTAAGTATATTTAGAACCACAAAATAGGAATTGTTAGTTTCACAGAAATAAGCGCATTCATTATATTAGAGAGTTGACTATATATTTTTAGGGAAGCAAATTAATGAATTCGTTTTTTTTTATTATTAATTTGTTTTTGGGTAATTTATTTTTTGTGTTTGTTTTCTTTCTCTGCGTCATGTTTACCTACCGGAAATAAACGTTTTTTTTTTTCTTTCTTTGAAAATGTAAATGAGAGTCGGATTAATACATGCCCAAAAATAGTGAACAAAACGTAGTTAAAAGTAAATTACACCAACACTGGACTAAACACCACAATCAGAACACCTGTACGTTATTAAGCTGTTTCAGATTATATCTTGGCGTTTTAAATCGCTAAAGGGGTGTGTTCATATCGATTTCGTAACAAAAGAGGTTACAAAAGTGGCGTGTACGACCGGGGCGGAAGAGAGAGCCGCGGGCAGGGGCGGGCGACATTATTTATTGACAATGAGATAGCGTACTGCCCCAAATATCTTCATTAGCGAATCGCTGCGGTTAGTACGATTCGTGTGGATGGGCCTTTATGGTGGAAACGGTTAATAGAAAGAATAAATCAGAATTCAGATACAGAATCTTTTTATGAATGGAATGGCTGGGGAGTTTGTTGCGCCACTTCTTCTTCCCAGCGATAGCACTAGGAAGTGGTGAAGGGCGGGCGTTTTCGGGGGACTTCTTTTGTAATTTTGACGTTCGCAAAGTGCTGATTCTCAGCCTAATTTGAATAAATGACTTTTGATTTTGATAATGGAAAACCTTCGAAGAAAAACGTTGATGATACAATAACAAGTTTTCTACAAAGTTTCTAGCTACATTGATAACCAATTCTAGTTACGTTGCGACTAATGGCCGATTCCTATAACTTACAGGCCGTTATTGGTTAAAATTAAGACTCTTGAATCTTTACCAATAATGAAGCAAAGACCTCATAGCTGTGCATAGTAGACTCTCCCATATGGAAGTAGCTATCACAGGTAAAATTAGCTTACGAAACTATTTATATGTAAAGTTTGCCATTTTTTTGTACTATTGGTAAACAAAACTATTCGTTTTTGTTTATAGGAACCGAGCATAATAGGTCATTAGGTATATTATGTCGCAGATGGGTTGTTGAAGGCGCTGTTTTCAAAACTGTAATCGTTGATCCGCTGCATTGATAAACGCAAAAGGTTTATACAATTCTGCGTGTTAAAGTTCAGTAATTATGGAAAATCGCTAAACGTCATTACGCTATTTTACATAACGGGAGCAGTACGCTGTTTAACAAAACTTTGTCAAACAGCGGATTCGACAATCTGTCTACGACATATAATACCAACTACGTTTTTAATTATGGATAAGGCTGAAAGTTAGGTTAGGAAAGAAAATTGGTTCATCATGTTAGTTTGTCCACCATGTCCACCCTATTTTATTTTTCAGAACCTTTCCCATCGTTTAACATAAATACTGTTAAGTATCTATCTACCAATAAATACTGTCCAAGAATGATAAATTATTTTAAAACATGCCTCCAAAGAAAAGACTTTTCTGTGTATTTGAGAAAAGCTACCAGTCCACAGGATAATGTGTCTGTTCAAAATCAAAAGTCATTTATTCAAATTAGGCTGACAATCAGCACTTTTCGGACGTCATAATTACGTAAGACAGTCCCTCATAACGCCCCCACTTTACCACTTCCTAGTGCTTTAGCTGGGAAGAAAAAGTGGCGCAACAAACTCCCCAGCTATTCTAAAAACTACTGTAATAAAATAAATTTTTGTTGGACAAATTCACGAGTTCTATACATGGTCAAATTAAATTAGCTTGCGAAACTTCGCAGACGTGAAGAGTATCGTTATAACACGATAAAATAAAAAAGATTTGACGATTTTGTTTGGGGTTAACAATCGCTTCTAGTGATGATACTTGAATGATAAAATCTGTTTGTTTTTTTGTTTTATCGTGTTTATATATCGAAACCCATCACGAATGTCGACATGGTTGGCGCAGTGGCTGAGCGATCGACAGCTGCGCTGCGTGTCGCGGGTTCGATTCCCGCATGGAACAAATATTGTATTGCCTACAGATAGTTGTTCCGGGTCTGGCTGTTTGCGTATGTGAGTTTAAATGTTTGTAAACGCACCCACGATACAGGAGTAATTCCTAGTGTGGGGCAACGTTTTTTAAAAACAAAAATAACAAACAAATAAAAAATGTGAAGTTATCAGAAAAAAAAAATGTTTTTCGATTAAGTAGTTGATTTTATTAACTTGTCTTTTTGATATGCCCATGATTCTATGCCAATAAAAATTTTTTTAGTCTTTAAATTTCTGTCCATCCACATTCACGATTTCAGCTGAAAGACGTCCACTGCTGGACATAGGCCTGCCCCAAGCATCGTCACTTCTACCAGTTCTGTGCTTCTCGCATCCAACGATTCGACGAAACGGTAGGCGGAGTGGCTGAGCGATCGACTGCTGCGCTGCGTGTCGCGGGTTCGATTCCCGCACGGAACAAATATTTGTATTGCCTTCAGGTAGTTGTTCCGGGTCTGACTGTTTGTGTATGTGAGTTTAAATGTTTGTAAACACACCCACGATACAGGAGTAATTCCTAGTGTAGGGCAAGGTTTAAAAAAAAAAAACGGATTCCACATTCATACGAGTATCTATTTAAAACTTAGTACTCGCTCCACAGTGGGTACCCGGTACAGTGGTACAAACTAAGGCAATCATCCCTAATCTTTCCCTGTACCCGTGACCTCATAACCTCTGATATAACGTAACGTCACGGCCGCAGGGGGTGGGAGGTGAGGGGGGTAATTAATGGACTTCTAATTGTTGCCCAGAGATGTCGCCGCTGTGCCCCGTGGGAGATTGATTTAATTGCCCTTTGCTCGCTCTGGACAATGAGGGTTTGGCTATCAGGTTATTGACATTTTGTAGTGAAACGTTATGATATTATTGTAGAATTCTGCCACCTGTGTTCATATTTAATAATAAATTATAAAATGCGAGACAGTTGGTAATTCACTATAGTTGTCAATACTCAATATTTTTATTGCTTTACCATAATGTGTAGGTACTTAGGTGGTAACTATATAATTTAGATCATTATGGACCCTATAGGGCACAGCAAAAGGGTAAAAGAGAGGAAGCCCTGTTTTAGGAGATAAATAAGTTATCATTTTTATGCTGTGCAAATCCATGCTAATTTCATACTCGGATGGAGTATGAAATTAGCATGGATTGAGGAAAATTTAATTGTCTCAGCACAACTAAACTAACAAACCGATTTTCGTAACATAGGGAGAGCAACTTAGGTTATTAATTAGGCACTTACCCTAAAACTTGGATACTTTAAAACGGCTTATTGGCCGATTCGCACGAATTTACTCGCCCGAAATCTCGAGCGAATCAACACTTCAACATAATTTTAAAAAATCTGTACCTACGCATCTCGCTCGAAGTTAATTTATTTGTGGGCGAAACGATAATTCCAGAAATATGTATTAGGCAATTGGCACATTTTAATTGTTTGCAATGAAATTAAGAAAAAGTACACTAGAAACTACATTTACCAATTATTTTTGTATACGTGTTCGCGAGTGAATTCATGACAATCGACCAATAAGCTACTAAAACCGACCACATAATCCACCATAAAAAGAACTCTCGTGAAATAAATTACTATTAGAAAAAATACCGTAAAGATTTTTTATATATTTTTCTCTCTAAAATCACCTCGTCTAGCCCAAATATTGATTCAAACAATCACTGGAACCAGACGATTGATTCAGTATTCAACCCGCGGATTGGCTAAGGCTTTTTTATTGAGATTGACACAAGGGGTTGAGTCGTGATAAAAATTCTGCGGCCGTCGCGACGCCGAGGTGAGGCGACGTTAATATAGTGAGAGTAATGTGTTTGACTTTAGCCGACTTTGCCGAGGTATGTGAAGTATTTGTAATATAGTGATGTGTTGGACATTGATAGGTCATTGTTCTGAAATATTTTTGGGATACCTATTATGACTTTATGGAGGTATGAGGAACAGGGTGTAAAGTTCACTCAGCCTCCATAGAAAAGGGAGGATCCTCCGACCAGACGGGTGTTGTGTCTGGCGGGCAATTGCCCAACGATTGATGTTGGGAAGTTTGTATATATTCTAATTGCGCGGTAAACTCTGCTTGCGAGATGCAGGATTTGCGTGACGTCAGTATGACGCGTTGTTCGCATGTGGCGTTGTAGATACTGCTACATCACTCCCCTCCGGAGACCGGAGGTCGATAGTGGGCTGAGTCTTGTATCTTGCGATACTTGCCAGGCCAGCTGAGGTTCCAGAGAGTCGGCACCGGTTGCCGCATAGTTCACGGTGAGCCGGAACTGTCTGCGGAGATGTCCCCAGTGAGTTGGGGTGGCGCTGCGTTATACTCTAGTCCGTCGGATGTCGTACAAGTTCAATGATAATCATGGAGGATCTTTTTGAGTACTTGATATTTGATTTTATATTATACCAGCTTCTGCCTAAGACTTCGTCCGCGTGAAATTCCTTGTTCCCCCGACCGACCCCATCGCATCGCATCGCCTGCCTGCGCTATACTTCGTTTCCGCTTACCGTTCTAGTTCTTTCTTACCTTTTTTCTTTTTGCTTGGCTCCTAAGAGTCTAGAGCCTTTTTTTTTTTTTTTTTGAGTATGGGAATTCATCAAATACCCCTCCCGCTCTGGGTGGAGCAGAAGGGAGTGTCAGACTTGACTAAAACCCACTCGTGTTCCTTCCTTAGCCCTCGATCCCGCTACCCCGGAGAGTCTAGAGCCTTCCTCAATAATTAGGCTGCAAAATACGAAAAGAATTTTGCAAGTCCGACTGTTAGTACCAGAGATTAGTGCGTTCAAACAAACAAACTCTTCAGCTTTATTATTAGTATAGATAGATAGATTGGAATATGGTTGATGGCGTGGCGTAATAGTAATCTTCCACTTACCTACTAAGTATTACATGAAAGGACAAAACCTGGCCCTTTGTGTAAATGACCATAAATCATGACCACTGTAATCTGTGACAGATTTATGCCAGATCACGTTCATGTACACTGTCTAATGTATCTCTAGATGTTAGCCTCCGGGTGTAGGCCGTTTGAGAGAAACACGATTTCGTAAGGTCCTGAGTTTGATCTTATTATTAGGTAAGTAGCTGGTTATGCACAGCTAATTTAATGTATGCTAATGAAACGATAGTTTTCGACTAAGGACTCTCTATGTATTCAATAAAATGCGCTAATTTGCACATATTTTTGACGAAAAACCTGTAGGAACAGTCAGCCTCAAAACTATTTATACAGCGGCCAGAATTCAATTGATTGTCTTAATTTTGGCTGGGTGTCAAAATACTGTATCACTGTGTAGCTCGAATTAAGTACCCAATGAGTAAATATTTTGTGGCTACACAATTACACATATAGATACAATATTAGGTATGGAACAAAAATTGTAGACAATTAAATGAATTCTTGTCGACGTGTTCATCTTTTTGAGGCTGACTGTACCAATTGGAATCAGTGCTAATAATGACCTCTGCATCTAATATTATACTGTTCCTCATTCTTTCTTTATATGTCTCGACTGCTGTCTACCCCACCAGACCCCTACCTTGAAGAACGAACCACCCATCTCCGATACCCAACACGTTACTCCCGATATGATCGGCGAATGAAGATATAAATAACATAATTACAATAAACGAACCCACCCGGGGGCAGCTAACACCTAATGCCAGTCATTACAGACGGACCAACATTAACATGTTAATTGTCGTCGGGTGCCCACACTATAGCCTGGGTTATTGGGTTCAGATCTTTTTCGGGAGTGTGGAGTAATTAAAGGTTGGGTGCTGCTAAAATTGTGTGGTTGGATGGGAATCTGGAAGGCAACTGCATTGATTTGGAAAAATCTAAAACGGTTTTGATGTATATATTTTTTTTAAATATCATTATTTATTTGGAAGGGTTTTGTCACTTAGTGATAAAGTCACCCTCGTAACAGAAAAAATTCAACGACTTAAAACTAAACAATGGGTAATGAACAGTTATTATTTATTTATTAAAACTTTATGCACAAGTAAAAAAACACAAGTTTGCACAAGTACAAAGGCGGACTTAATGCCCGAGGAATTTTCTACCAGTCGACCTTAGGATAATTATTACAATTATGTCCTACTTAATAGTGTTGTCCCTATTCGTTTCGGTAGACAACCAACAACACTCGACACAACATCCTAGCCTCCTCCGACAAAGGGGACGCTAGGATGCTGTTACATGCCCCCACTTCAAATCCAACACCAAGCGAATATTGTCTACTATCGTATATGTTCCGGTTACATTCCATCAGCACGTGGTAAATATCCTCAATCACCCCACAATGTAGAACGTAGAACTTAGAAAGAGAGTTACGTAGAAGAGGATTTTTAGTAGTTAACCATGCTGTGGTATTAGGTACCACTAAGTATTACTTTCCAGATATTTAAACGTATACGAAGCAAAAAAGGAGTACCTTGGAATCGTAGCAGGTGACTTTCTGTAGTATCTGCCTACCCCCATGGAAGAGAAGCATGAGTTTATGCCTGAAAGTACCTATTTACTGTTCAACTTTAGCAGTAGTGATGACCACCGTACCACCTGCATGGAGCGACTGCCGTCTTACCTTCTCATCCTCATCATCACCTTAGCCGTAAGACGTAAATTGCTGGACATGATCCTCCTTCACGGATCTCTTCATTCTCGAACACTGGGAATTTTCAAAAGTCGGAGGGTTAGATTTCAAGCTTCTAAATAGGTACTTACCCAATTATTTTTTTTCTTCTTCTTTAGCAACTGAGCCGATGTCGACTATTCTGCCAGCGTCCCCCATAACTTACTATTTCACGAATGAAATTGAAAACGATCTAGGGGCTTACCACCAGCTCTTATAGCAGGGCAGAAGTTAAACTGCATTGCTTTTTTGTTCTATGACTAAGTACAAAAAAGCAGTGCAGTTCAACTTCTTCCCTGCTATAATAGCTGTGTTCGAGAATGTAGAGATCCGTGAAGGAGGATCATGTCCAGCAGTTTACGTCTTACGGCTAAGGTGATGATGAGGATGAGAAGGTAAGACGGCATCTAAACCGCATTCAAGAATTGTCAGTGTCAGTATTTTAGATTCGAATGACAACTCACCTAAACCTCCCTATTTCTTCCTATATCATATCCACCTTGCAGACCAACATCAGAATGATTCGATCAGTAACCTATCATCTTATGGTGTATAGTTACCAATGATATATCATCACGGCACGGTGCAAGGGGGCGGTCAGGATCGCTCGCGAGGTGTCCTATAAATCTTGCCAGTCCGATTGAAATCAAAATATACGCGTTTTTATATTTCTTGCTGCGGCACTTTGATATTGATATGTCGAGAGATTGCGGTGTTTATGTTTTTTTTTTTTGGTGTTGCCATAAATATTTTTTTTGTAAATTTATTTTATTTTTTTAAAAACGTTGCCCCACACTAGGAATTTCTCCTGTGTCGTGGGTGCATTTACAAACATTCAAACTCACATACACAAACAGCCAGCCCCGGAACAACTACTTGTAGGTCATACAAATATTTGTTCCGTGCGGGAATCAAACCCCCGACACAAAATTGAAGGTTTGAAATTGCTAACTGTCAGAGTCAGTGAGAGTAGTGGTCAAACAAAACCACAAATTAAAAAAAAATGCATTTCTCAGATTGTAAGAGGTTTTTGTCTTGCATTTGGGTTAAACTAAAGGCTGATTTTTCCAACGCCAGATAATTTTATCGGAGGATTAATTTTGAATTTTTGACATTTCTTCCATACAAAAACTGTCAGACGTCAAAAATTATCAGTATATTGAAAAATCAGCCCTTAGTTGTTCAGCAAAATGACTCCGAACGTCAATTTGCCATGTTATAGTCATATTATGCAACAGTTAAAGAATGACTGATGTGATTTGAACATGCGGATAATTTAAATTAGGGGTCAATTTGCTTCAAATTAAATTCTCTGACCTGACTTTATAAAGCATACCTCATAATACTACTGAACTCAGGGCCAACGTTCCATTAATAATAACGCATTTAAATAATTGATCACAATAAACTGCCAATTTGATAGCCAATACATTTCACACAAACAAATAAGGCAGAATTCAAACGACCATTATTCAAAACACGCAGAAATACATCATAAACGAATTGCCAATAACCCTTAGACACCCATTTCATCATACCTTCCTATTTAGGGAATCCCACATCCTATTCAATAAGAAAATTACTTAACTAAGAAAAAACAGTTGAATATGAGTTATCGCCAACCGCCTGCCTAATTACGTACGTACAAGGCAATGGCGATAGCATAACAATAACTCTTCGATATTAGCATAATGGCCGTTACAGTTGCATTGTTCTACTAATGTGGATGTCGTATTAGGATGCAGGCAGATGGTGGGCATTTGGTTGTTAAGTCATGTGCACACTTGTGGGAGAGCAATTGGAGTGAAATTGTTGTATCGATCGATGGGTTTTGGTGAACGGCCCCATGATATTTGATGGTCAGGATTCTGATTGTTGTTGATATAGGCTCTTGTGGTTATGGTTGTGGTGATTTGACAATTCACAACTTTTAGCCTCAGCTCTAGCAGTTGGTATTATAGAAGGATGAGGTACAGGGTGTAACGTTCACCCATCCTCCATAGGAAAGGGACGATCCTCCGACTAGACGGGTGTTGTGTCTGGTGGGCTACTGCCAGACGATTGATGTCGGGACGTTGTATATTTTTGGGCTAGTCGCACGGTAAACTCTGCTTGCGCGATGCAGGATTTTGCGTGACGTCAGTGTGATGTGTAGTTCGCATGTAGCGGTGTAGATAAATAAAATAATAATATAATAATATAATAATATAAGTAAAATAAAATAATAATTAAAATATCATCCACGAGAGTCGATACTTAAAGTCGTACCCACTACTTTCTTACTGACATGCTTATAATTTTACCATGGCATGAGATATTGCCTTCATAGTTCTCGCAAATTCGAGAGAAGTAAAGTCAAAACATTTATTTCATACTAGGTGCGCCCCGCGGGATTCACCCGCATAAGTTTCGATCCCGTGGGAATATCCGGATAAAAAGTATCCTATGTGGAAATCCTGTTTATAAACTGTCTGTGTGCCAAATTTCATCCAGATCCGTTCAGTAGTTTTGGCGTGAAAGAGTAACAAACACCCATCCATCCATCCATACAAACTTTCGCGTTTATAATATTATTAGTAGGATAGGCACATAAAAAGCACTTTTATACGTCAAAATTTAAGCAGTATGCAATCATTCCAGCAGTATTGCAAATCAACCTAATAGGTAGGTATGTTCTCTTTCTGCAATACTATATTTCTATCGTGCTATCTTATATATTCAGGGTCATGTTCGTCCTCAAGCGAATGTCTAACATCAAACACATTGATGCAAATAATATTATAAACTACATTAAGACATGACAGAACACGCAACGCCATGATATAATAACAAAAATTAATATAGAAAGACTACGCTTGCATGTTAGTCCGATGTTCTTCTAGGTTACACGGCCAGGCCTTGAATCTAGTATTCTACTGTGTTAGTGTGCCCAGCTGCATGTTGTTGCATGCAGAGTCACAGGTTGTAAGGTTTAAGTTTCAACCTATTGTTGTTAGCTTTTGTTACATTCTGACACAACACTGCCTTTGAAATGTCATGCGAAATTACAATATTTGTCACGCTTGCCAGTTTGTCCGGTAGAGTTCCATTTGGTTAGAACAAAAGTAAGAGAGGCGGAAAGCTCGAAACATTATAACTGATAGACCTAAATTGGCAAGGATTGCCACAAACAATGGTCCTGTGCTGTCCGCACATCCAGCGGATTTCGCAAGATGTTGATTACTATGGAAACGTCTCGTTGTCGTAAAAGCATTAGGAACAGGCCCTAATTGCGCAACAAATCACAATCTTAACGATTTTGAAGTAAATTGTTAATCCATTGCTTCTTATGTCCAAAAAAATGTCCGCTCAACAATGTAAATAACGCAATGAATGTTGTTGAACTGTCAAAATTAAAGCCATTGCTACTGTTAGTGTGTTACGCAATTACCCCGCAGCTTAAATTTTGTCAAATTGCAATAGTTCGCTTGAATGGCAGCTTGCATATTTTCAATCAAAATCTAGATCTGCCATTGCGTGACACTCTTTTTTTCTGGGTGGGAAATCATCTAATGACCTCTCCCGCTCTGGGCTGAGCGGAAGGGCGTGTCAGACTTTTACTGACTAAAACCCACCCGTGTTCCTTCAGTTGCCTGTGCCGGGGGCCACGGTATCTCTTTCGAACATAAAAATAAAATATTACCTATATGTTAAGTAAGACGAGCATCGATACCGTCAAGTGCCCATAAAGTTCATAAAGCATGAGACACACACGTTATGCGATCCACCTGACACAGATACCAACCTGTATGGTCTCCCGGACGCAACAGTCGCATGTGCACAGCGCTTAAAACACTAATTGATCGGTATCCGGCCTAAGATTGCGATCAATTGTCGCAAAACGACACGACGCGTCAATTTGTCGCGCGTTTTTTTTTTTTCGGGTTAACAATTATGACCTTTAATCGAGTGATAATGTCTTAGTCATGGATGTTTCTTTAATTAATATGTGTTTGTTTTAATATTATAATTATAGTTTTTTTTTTATTGATACGATTGTACTGTCGCTTATGGTCGAGTTTTTTTTTATTAGAGTAAAAGGCATGGTACGTTTTTTTCTGTGTTCCTAATTTGAATGCGTGGAGGTCTAGTTCTCTAGTACACACATGTAATAGTAATGAGTCTTTACATATGAAATAGTGCATAAATGTTAATATTTTAGCATTATTCTAATATACAAAAGGTAAACAGGTATCACCTGCGTGTCCTAATTAACTTTTACACAGAAGTTCTACGAACTGAGGATAAATACATATGTTCTTGTAATATTCGTGACATCAGAACAGGTTCCTTCTAATGTGACGTTTTGCTTATTTTGTGGATATCATAGACATCGTGTCCAGGTGGAATTGGATTCAGGTTTAGGACATAGTTAATTGCTTCCTATCGCGACCTTTAAAAACAGGTAGGTATATCTCAATGTTTTACTAACTCGAAACCTAAAACCAACTTAGACAGTTAAGTAGTAGCAGTAACTCCGTAGGTGTTGAAACCTTATTTTACAAGTACAATAAGCTAATGCATTCTTAAAAATAAACAACAACAACAATGGGATAGATAATCCTAACTTAACTAATAAATAATTTTATTTATTTACATTAGGATGCTTCTTGTCTAACCAGATGCAGCTGAATACCATTATATTTCATGGAGTGACTGCCTATCTGACCTCCACAAACCAGTTGCTGGTTAATATACGACACCCCTTGGTAAGACTGGTTGTCCGACTCGGGCTTCGGACGACCCGTAACCACTGTCAAATATCCACGAGTGACAGCCGAAACCAACGGCTTAACGTGCTTACCACAGCACGGCGGCGCAACGTATGTAAAGAGGGTCACCCATCTACAAACCGACCGCGGCAAGCACAGCCTAACTTCAACCCGTGCGACTGTTACTACTAAGCCATGAGTCCCTCAGATAATTTTATTCCTACACGAACAAACACATTAAGCTTCTGAATTCGATGCAAAACAGCACGTGTATTTAATCAACTTAAAAGAGTAAACTAATTAGTTTAAAACTGCCTAGTTACGACTTATGAATGCAATTTAAAAACTCATTTTACAGCTTAAATAAATACAAAGCAGATGTTTTTCAATAATCTGTCAGGCGCGATATGCCATCACACATAATGGTTCCGTACCCTGTAATGAGTTAAATGATTGTGTTATAATTGGTGTTGCCTTAACCGAGCTATGATAATTAAATTAACTAGCTGTTGATCGATTTAGATTATATGTTATGCAAAGAAATAAAGGTCGAATGAGTATTAGAAAAAATGTAATTAGGTCGGTGGTGTAACGAAGTTTTGTATGATTTATAATTATCGTTGTATTTTGAAGTGTTTTACCCTTAAATGGTGAACAGAAGCCCATGCTTTAATGGTTTTACATACGTGCAGCTATCAATCATCGGAGCATCATAAATTCTAACAGTCACTCACACTATTTACGTCTCAAAGCGCGAATCGACAGTGCGCTGGTTCATAAAAAAGCAAGCAAATGAAATAAAAATATGTATTAGTTTCCAAAAATTATGTCAATCGTATTGTCAATTTGATTCTTATAGTGTCAAAAATTCAGACTGGCAATAAATTGGTATTAGATTATTATTTTTTTATTAGCCTATACTGTCCCACTGCTGGACAAAGGCTTCCCCCAAATCCTTCCAGGAACTCTTTTCCCGCGCCACCTCGAACCCTCGCGGTACGCGTCCAGGTCATCTCGCCATCTCTTTCTGGGCCGACCTCGGCGGTGCCGTCCATCTTCAGGCACACATTGTCTGGTTAGATATATACCAAAAATACATAAAGTTCACTATAATAATATCTGCCGGGTGCAGGCCTTTTCTCATTTAGAGAAGAAGTAAACTTTGATCACTACGCTTATTCATTCTTTAAAGTTATAAGTCCAGGTAAACTTGCATACCCTTACCAAAAATTTACTGACCCCTAAAAACTATAGACAACATTGCGTTAAATATTAGCATAGCATCGCGAAGGGGTGCGATGTATCGCGCGTGATATATCGTCGCATCACACGACACGCTAGCACCAGTCGGTGCAATATAAAAGATATAAAATATCTTGAGTGTATGCGTTTAAAGGATCGTTTGTTTGACTATAATTGTTTCTTTAACACTGTTGGTGTGCTAATGAAACGATCGGTTATCAAAGTAGGGTCATTAGGGTCGTATAGGTCGTAAGTGTATCATCATCTGCTTAGCCTTTTCCCAACTAGGTTGGGGTCAGCTTCCAGTCTAACCGGATGCAGCTGAATACCAGTATTTTACATGGAGCGACTGCCTATCTGACCTCCACAACCCAGTAACTGGGTAAAATGATACCCCTTGTTAAGATTGGTTGTCAGACTTTCGGGCTACTGATCTTTGGCAATCGATACGGTTTATCGACTGCCAAAGATCTACGAATGACAACCGGAACTAACGGCTTAACGTGCTTTCCGAGGCACGGACGGGTCTTGGTATGTGGAGATGGTCACCCATCCACAGAACAACCGCGGCAAGCGTAGCTTAACCAGATCGATCGAACCGTGCGGCTGTTATTACTTAGCCACAAGCCTTCGTTGGTCGTAACCGTATACGTATTTGTATAGTTGCAGTACGCCAGTTTGCATGAATAGAGAGCTCCATTTTTAATCTCGTCATCAAACAACCATTTGAAAATCCTGCAGGTAAATTGTTAATACACACAAAATATTGCACCTTATATTTTGGCATTTCGTCAACTATCATTGCGTGATTTACGTTGTCGACCAGACGTATTTATCAAACATATGGAGCAATGGATTAGGAATTTCGTTCAAAATCCTTAGGATTTCAAAAGAAAGAATGTTACGCTAGACACTGATCCTATATCTAGCAGTTAAAGCTTACCAAATCAATCAGACTAGAATAATAGGATACCGAGGCGACTGCTGCACCGGAAGTACTCAGTATCGTCATCCAAAAACCAAGCTACAAAATAACAATTTCCTCCCATCTTCATTTCCTCAAAATAAACACGAAAACGATCTTTACAACTCCTCATTTTCATTAACAAACTTATTACTCTTCAACCATCAACAGTAGACCCGAAGCAATTTCTAAAACAATTTACGACTACCCGCAAAGGTAGCGATCTCAGAATGACATTAGCTGTCAGGAAGGAAGCGAGTAGATGCGAGCCAGCGTTACTTTGTGCACCGAATTGGCGCCCTCAGGCTGTGACGTCATTTCTAAGTGTAATATAAACGTTTCTTGCTTACAAAGGGCTTTTGGACCTCGTTTACATGAGACTAGAGGTAATTTTGGCACAAGATAATGCTGTTAATTCTGAACGGATTAGATTTGTGAACGTATTGTTTGGGGTCTCGTTGAAGGGGTTTTTGATATTGCGGATACATCTGAGTAGCTATTAAAGACCTCCACCCTCATTGCGTAATACAGTATAAATCACAATCTGAATCAGTTTGAAGGATATTGCTAATCCATTGCTTTATATGTTCGAAAAAATTGTCTGCTCAATAACGTATATAACGCAATTAATGTTGTTGGACTGTCAAAATGACAGTCAAGACCAGTGTGTTACGCAATTACTCAGCTGCTTTGTAATGAAGACTCGATTTCAAGGTGTTCAATTTGTTGTTGTAGGTGTAGTCTGTGTTCCCCCCCCCCCCCCCGTGGGTTCCCGCATTGTCGAGGCGGGGGGGCTCAGTAGCCGTGGCTTGAAGGACCACGGTGAAGCTAAGAGGACCCCGAACGGGGGCCGCTCGTCAAGGCTTTGCGGCTAAGCCGACGACGTAGCGACCGGCGGGTAGGTTGCGGTGCCGCTTGGGTGACATCGCAACCTACCTGAGGCGGGCCGCGATGTCGTATGGCAGACATCGCGGCTGAGGATTGGAGGCCGCGGCGGGAGAGGAGTGCCGGTATTGCGGTGCGCCGCTCTCCCTACCTTCCGCGGCCTTGACGGGGTCGCCACCGTTTGATGGCGGACGCGGTGGGGCTGCAAGGGAAGAGGAGTGTCGGTGTGACGTTGCCGCTCTCCCTATCCTCTGCGGCCGTAGCCCCCCCAACGCGGGGGGCATGCGGGGCCCGCCAGCTAGGCGGGCGTGGAGGTCAGCAGGCAACGGGTGCGGGGGCACCGTTGCCTGTATCGCACAGGCCTCCACCAGTGTCGGACGGGAATGGCCAGGTGTTCCCGGCCATTCCCGTAGGCCCCCAACCTGGGGGGCACGCGAGGCCCGCCAGCCCAGCTAGGCGGGCATGTGCCGGGAGGGTTGTGGAAGTAAAGGCTAAGCCGGTTTCCCATGGCCCTCCCATCACGGCGATGTGGGAACACCGCTGAGTTTTAGCCGTCCCCCGCGCGACGGGGATGCATAAAGCACTTCTCAGCGACAAAAAAAAAAAAGTTGTAGTCTGTATTATTCTGTAAAATGAGACTGGAATTTTCGAACTCCTTAAATCCACCTTCCCAAACAAGTTAATATTTTTTTATTTAAATTACTCATCTGCATCTACCTAGCCTTTTCCCAACGATGTTGGGGTCGGCTTCCAGTCTAACCGGATGCAGCTAAGTACCATTATTTTACATGGAGCGACTGCTTATCAGACATTCACAACCTAACTACTGGGTAATGCTGGTAAGACTTGGTAAGACTGGTTGTCAGACTTTCGGACTTTGAGGAAACGACTTTCAAAGATCCACAAATGACACCCAGGACCACCGGCTTAACGTGCTTTCCGAAGCACGGAGTGGTATGTAAGGATGGTCACCCATCCATGGACCAGCCGCGGCAAGCATAGCCTAATCTGATCGATCAAAGCATCCCACTGTTATTATTTAGCCACAAGCCCCATAATTTATTTATTACGATGATCATGAACAGAGAAGCAGGAGTGATAGCCAACAACAACACTGTCCCTTTTAACTTCTATAAAAACTTAGATATGAGCAAGGTTATCAATTAACTTCCCATTCAAAAAACAAGACAATCCCTTATAAAATACGTTACTTAACTACGAACAAAAATCAAAACGAGTCTACAAACGAAGTTAGGGCCACAAAGAGCACAATAGCTCAATATAGGTATAACAAAGAGTTATTTTGAACGTACTCGTATAACTAGATGAGCTCGGTCCGCCGGCCGCAGATATTGAAGACGCCGCGGGCTATTCCAGGGAACGGTACAGCTGTGTCGCAATATGGAGACTGTTTTCGGATATAGGATGAACGGAATGAAATTTGGAGAGATAGATATTTGATACGAAAGAATCGGTTGGTTTTAAAGATAATAAATAGGTTTTATTTGTAAAGGATAGCGTAATTGAAATGGATAATGACAGGGTAATCGCTAAGTTGATACGCAAGCGTAATACTCATTCCCGAATAGGAATAGGCGACACCCTCGATACGAGCTTTTGAGAAAGGGTTGTATTGTCCTTCTATCTGGTAAACAGATAGATATTGCTATCGCCAATTCTTTCGAAAAAATCTATCTATACTAATAGGTACTAGATTAATAATAATAAAGGTTGAAGAGTTTTTTTGTTGGTTTGTTTGAACGCGCTAATCTCTGGAACTACCAGTTAGATTTGAAAAATATTTTCTCAATTTGATAGCCTTATTTTCGAGGAAGGTTATAAGAGTAGGGGAAGACCAAAGAAACGATGGATGGACTGTGTAAATGATGACATGGTTAGAAAGGGGGTACGACTAAAAGAGAATTAAGGAAGAATAAAATTAAAAGAAAAAAAAACTTTTTAAAAACAAGCATTTATTACTTATTAATAAAAAGGACTAAAAAGTTGAAAATAATTTAAACTTGATAAGAAATAAATAAAAGCGTGTTACATTGTGTTCTAAATGTTCTTTAATGTTCAATCAAACTTTTTAATTTTATTTTAAATTTTTTAGCATTTTTGATGTGAGATTGACTACGGCGTAGTTCGTAGCGCGTAGCAGTGTTTTTCCGTTATATGCGTTTACTGCACTTAAGCTACCTGTTCATCTTTAGTCCCTGGTTACCATCTAGCACCAAATTACTCGTCAAGACGAATCAAACGAGCCCAAACTCGATGGGGTTGTGTCGTTTAATTACCGAGTTCCTATGGCCATCTTCCAGCTCCATCATCAGACCCTGTTTACCATCTAGCACCAAAGTTCTATAATAATTAATAATTTAATAATTTTGCATTGTCGTGCGATTTACACATGCATGCAAAATTTCAGCTCAATCGGTTGAAGATATCTGCTTTAAAATTGAGTTGCAAGAGTCCACCCGAACAAACATAGTTACGTACTTACATACATACATACATCGCAAGTTAAATAAAAGCTTGTAAAAAGACACGTTGCGCTGACCCCAAATAAATTAGGATAGGGGCAGGAAAATGATGGTGATGATTCTTGAGAAAGGTTATGAGCTATTTAACATCACGCTACAATCCTAAGGAGCTGAGCAAAAACAACAAAAGTATTAAAGAACGCTAAGCGAAGTAATAGCGCTTGTGGTGTCTTACGACTTCCACACGAACGATGTCGCGGCCAGAAGCTAGTATGTGATATTATGGCAAAATCCCTTCTCATCGTTCACAGGACGTTCTTGAGACCTTGCAGAGCTTTTTAATAATGACAATTAAATTCAATCAGAAGATGGTTTTAAGCTAATTCCATTACACAATCATCTCTTGAGGTTCGCGATACATCTTACCATCAAATACTCTTATAACATTTTACCAGAGCTTTCATACCTTTCATTTAGTCTGTGAGACTATAGGTACTTGATGCTCGAGTACCGTCTCACTGCGGTGGGTCTGTCTGTCCGTAGAGCTGTCATTATAGTAACAGTTCTTGTGTAATGCCGTGACTTTGACTATCCATTGCGGTCAGTCGGACGACCGCAATGAAGTTATGGGCAGCGTACGAATTGAATACAAAGGTGTTTTAAAATACTTAGACAGCAGGGTGAAGTTAAGGTGACTGGGCCAACCTCTCAATGTTTATCGTATGGCGATCCTTGGAGGCTTATGTCCACCATTGGACGGCTTTCAGCTGTAGACTTTACATAGATCTGTAGAACATTTTTATATTTTATTAAGTACCGTACTTGTTAGAAGGCCTACGCTGCCCTCCCATCCCTATTAATACTGTAATTTGAAAACATTGTAAAAACCAATTATTTTTAAAAGAATAACCGTGGAGTTTCTTGCCGGCTCTTCTCCATAGGAAACTACTAATTGGAACCGTGCATTTAGCTTCTGATGTTTCATGAGTGCTCATGTAGGTTTATGTGAAATACAATATTTAGATTTTGAATGATGATACTGATGATGGTCGCACATCATAATAACGAACCTACTAATAGAAACTGTGGAAATGAGCCAACCTTTTAATTCTTGTCGTGTGGCGATCCTTGGAGGTGACCTATGTCCAGCTTTGGATGGCTTTCAGCTGACTGACAATAGTGATGAGAACTGCAAATCAAAATACTTTTAGAAACTGTCAAAAAGTCGGGGAGTACAATTGCAACTAATAAATAAAGAAAAGAAAGAAAATACGTTTATTTGCGGTAAACATGACGCATAAAAAAAGCACAAACATTTTAAAAAACAAGTTGGGGGAAACACGCGTCACATCCACGCAGAACGGCCATCGGTCATAATGCTAAGACCATATACGAGACAGAGCCCCAGCACTGGTTTTCAGCGACAGCGGGCTTTGACATGAATCAATAATGGACTCAATTTAATACAATAGTTACATATAGCAAACCGATAACTTTGATAAGCCAACTTCACACAGAAACATAACATTACAAAACTAAAAATTCAAAAACATCAACGTCCAGTGGTTCCTCAAAAACTTTCAATTCAAATTCTATTAACTATTTCCCATCGTAAGTCAGACCCTCAGTAATCTGACACCGGCATCCCCACACAATTAGGAGCAGTAACGTCTGAATAAGAACATAACCCAATGTTTCATGCCCCGTTTAGTCGCCAATGAATAAGTAATGTATCAAGTCCCTCATGACCAGGGTCTCGTTGAATCTGTTCGTAACGAGGTTTTGTATTTCTTTAATACTGAGTGTTTTTAAGATGTGGGGGATACCGGATATTATAATGTACACTAGATTTGGATTAGATGAAGTATTTTGTATGAATTATTACGTGTTGCGGCGACGGAGACCGCAGCTACTGGCGATGCCTCGCGGCTGGTCCAACCTGCTTGGTAAAGCACCTATAACGCGCGCCTTGCATACACTCAACGAAATCGCGGAAAGGGTGGATTTATTTACCTGTTCTCTGAATGAGTTCACAAAAATTACTTTACATAATGTAATGTAAATGTTACAGCTGTACATAATGAAAAAAATATTGTTTAATACCACGCTACTGGGGCAACCTGTAATGATGGTTGTGTTGGGAATAATAAATAAATAAATTTTGGGCTATCGATCTTTCCGTATCCATAGTACTGCAGTAGTAGAAAAAATGTATAGAAATATTCGTGTATGAACAAATCAGTTCTTGGTACAAAACAGGCAGTATGCCTATGAGTTTCAAAAACTTTTATCGTAAGTATATCGTCTCAACTAATCTTAATTCGTTCGAAGTAATTTTTGTCTGAATGAAATGTTCTTACCTTATAAAGCTGCCAAGCCTACACATGCTAACATTTGCTATTAATACCGCAAGTACACAAACTGTCCTAAGATGTACACCTATAGGTACACCTGTTCCTAACCGTTCAGCGAATACAGGCATCACGTTGAGTGTGCTGTCTTACACAAACTGCAACTCACATACAACACACATATTCAAAATTCCTATCGGCAATCTTTAAATCTGACCCTTCATAACTTGTATGCTTTCCCTGAACATTTCAATTTCCATTCCGACTTTTCTTTCTTTTATTTGTTTCGCCAACATTGTCTCCATAAAATTTCTCATGTAAATCAAGTGTAAATCTATGTACTTAAAATTATTTCGTTAACATGACTACTTAGCCCCAGCCACGGGGGTGCCCAAACTGCAACTAACCGCCAAAATCGATACAGTAGTATCTGCAATCTTTAAATGTGAACCTTTGGTACTTGTATGTATGTACTACTTCTATCCCTTCATAACTTGTATGTACTGCTACTTTCTCTGAGCATTTCAATTTCCATTTCTACTTTTCTTTCAATATCCGTCTCGCCAACATTCTGTTCTCTCTATACAATCATATTCCTCATATAAATCTATAACTATGTATATCGAAAGTATTTCGTTAGCATGACTCCTTAACCCCAGCCATAGGGTCGCCCAAACAGCAACTCACTTTCTACATCGATACAGCCGATCTAGTGAGCTGTCAATCCCTAGCGATCCCTAGCATCACATGAAATGAGAGCTCACTTCAAACTCACTTCACCTAAGTTTTCACGGTCAGATTTTTACAGAATAATACTACTGTACCATCTGCAATTTTTTAATCTGAACCTTCATTACTTGTAGGTACTACATCTGTCTCTGAGCATTTCAATATCCATTCCTACTTTTCTTTTCTCTCTCTATATAATCAAATTGCTCATGTAAATCTATATCGAAATTATTTCGTTAACATGACTCCTTCGCCCGAGGCGCGGGGGTGCGGGGGCGAGCGACGTCATAGATTGGATCCGTTCCCGCTGAACAATATGTCTCTGGGATTGCGACTGATTCGATTTGTGCGCAGCGATGATACGCTGAGATTGTCAGTGTATTACATTCTCTACAGTGATGCGTTTGTGTATAATGCGGGGTTATTTGCTTTCAGATTGGGTTGTGGAGTTTGTGAGTGGTTTTTGAGATATTTGCGGCCAAAAGTGGATTTGGAATCTAAAAGTTTACTAGCAGCTTTTGCATCGTATTTCATAAAAACTCCAGCTGGTTACAGAGCTTTTCTTTTATTTCTAGGAATTGTATAAAGCATTGAAACTATAGTAAATTCTAACATTGCATCAATCAGTCTTTTACCCTGTTTATATCAATAATTATATGTCTATATTTATGAGGCTAATTGTATTTGACCTTATTGGTGATGTTCTTAAGAAAGGTCAGGAGCATTGTACTCACAAACGGCGTGCATTGCAAGTATGACCAGATAGATGTATGAACATAAACGAGGTAACATACTCCTTGTATGTAAGGATTGTAGCAGATGACGTTCTGTAGTTTCTGCCGACCCCTGTGGGAAGAGGTCGTGGGTTTATGCTTGTATGTAATTGTATGCCTATATCTATAAGACAGCTACTACCTACTTATGTAAGACAACTATTTATACAGAGTTGGTTTTAATTTAAATTAAAGTTTGCAAGACACAGAGCTTTACTAGAAAAGGAGTTTACAGAACAAGAAGTTATTTTTAAATTCCAGATCGCATAATCAGCTTGTAATGTTCCCACTGCTGGGACACAGGCCTCCTCTTGTTGAGAGGGAGCGGGACGTAATCCAGTACGCGGGCCCAGTGCCGGTTGATAGATGTCACATACATTCGAATTTTTGGTTCTAGGACATGCCGATTTCCTCACGATGTTTTCCTTCGCCGTTTTGAGAGCAGTGGTGATGAAATAATTTACACAAAGTAAAGTGCCTGTCTGGGTTCAAACCTATGACCTCCTAAATAAGACCAATTTAAGATAGCATAACGTCAAAAATTTGAACAAAAAAAAAGGTCCAAAATAAATAAAGCTACTCATCAAACTAGACAGAACAAAGGACAAGTAATTGTCATAAAAATCAGAGAAGCATTAAGCTGAACGAATACAGCGGGGAGCGAGCAGAGAGCGTGATTAACGCGATAATGCCGCCTCTATCAGCGACGCAATTAAAATTACTCGTATTTTTGACGAACAATTCTCGCTTAACTATATTTATCGCTTCGCCGCATCGGTATGGTCGGTGCTTTATTCTTTCGCTGATTCTGTTTCTAATTCGATTTCGTTTTCGTTGATTTTTTTAAGATTTTTACTTGAGTGATTTCCGGTATCAAGAAAGAGCAATGGTGGCCCAGATGATAACGACCGCGACTTACGACTTGTAGGTCGTGGGTTCGAACCCAGGCAGGCGCTTTACTTTGTATAAACTAATTCATCACAACTGCTCTAAAAACGGTGAAGGATAACATCGAACGAGGAACGAGTCGAATTTTTGGTTCTAGGACATGCCGGTTGCATGTGTGTGTGCACTATGTACTTTCTATAAAGCTACCATTTACTGGGTACGTCTTTCATTGACTTGAATGTGCCTTGGCGGCTGTGAGTACTTATGTCATGTTCACATCTAATGTCTCGCTGGTGGTGGCGTGTGTGTTGGATCATTAAGTTCCCTCCAAAATGGTTGAGCTGAATGGTGCTGATCCATACGTCATGTTCGTGAACGGTCGCAGTCAGAAGGGATTGGTCATCTCTTAGCTGCCACGGCTTATTTTAATTTTTAATTTCTGAATTGTTTTTATGTTTTCTATAACGGACGCTTTTAACGTGCACGTTTTTCTACATCGTTCTCACATGGTTTATTTCAACACGAATGATGTAATCAAATATTTTGTAACAATTTTATGATTTAAAAGAGTGTCCATGGAGTTTCTTGCTCGTTCTTCTCCATAGGTACCTACGCTTTGGAATGGGTAACTAGCTTCATCTTTCTGACTGACTGACCCTTTGACAATTCAAAAGTGCCTGTAATTGGTTTAGTTGAATTAAATGATTTGAGTTAGTCCTAGAACCAAAAATTTGTAGACATGTGACATCTACCAACCCGCACTGGGCACTCCCTCTAAAAAGGAAAGGAGTCCTGTGTCCCAGCAGTGGGAACATTAGGCTGATTATGATTTCCGGTATCTGGCCAATCTCCCTCTTATTCATTTCGATGGCACGACAGTTTAATAAATGTTGTCGACCCAGAACCTCGCCATTTCTGCGGCGTCTTCGCGTCGTCGTAACTACAACCTCGCAAAGTGGGGCTACCTCGACGGAACTGCAGCAGGGTGTGAATGTGGAGCTGTATCGCAAACTTTCTGTCACCTGTGTCATCCTGCCCTCTGTTCCCCAAAAATGCAGCCAAAATGGCCTCTACGCTGGCACCATCTGGGCTATCAAAAAGTGCATATCTCCTCCTTGAAAAAAACACTTAAAATGTATTTTTCTTTTGAAATGATTCACAATATTATATCCACATAGCCATCTAATCAATTGAATGACCTGTCCATACTAAAAAGTGAAAGACTAGCAAGTGAGTGTTGGTGTCAAAAGTCAAGCGCTTGCGCAGGCATGGGAACTAACCTCTTGATAGATATCTATGCAGTTACGTAGCTATCTGTTATGGGAATGTTGTTATTTGTTAGTTATCTAGTGGGCTTTCTTGTACTGCGTCTATTTGATTTAGATTGTGGGGTGATCTAATGATAAAATAGTTCCTTGGATGTCGCAAAAACAGTTTTTTTTTAATCATCAACTCCCTTTTTTACTTCTTTTGTCTATAACTTTACGGTCGGTCTATAACTTTACTTTACGGTCTCTCGGTGGCCGTAATCCACCACGCGGCCCCAGTGCGGGTTGGTAGATGTCACATGTCTTCGAATTTTTGGTTCTAGGACATGCCGGTTTCCTCACGATGTTTTCCTTCACCGTATTGAAAGCAGTGGTGATGAAATAATTTACACAAAGTAAAGCGCCTGTCTGGGTTCGAACCCATGACATACAACTCGTAAGTCGCGGCTGTCACCACTGCTCACCACTGCTCACCACTGCTCACCACTACTCACCACTGCTCACCACTGCTCACCACTGCTCCTATAACTTTAATTGAAGTTAACATAAGCTAAACACGCAATGCCCTGGTCAAACGGATTTGGATCTAAATAACATTTTTTTAATGAATTTAAATATACAGGGTTATTTTTTAAAGACCAGCCAAATTTAAGGATGTCGTACAGACCATCAAACTGAACAACTTTCTCCATGGGACAAATAGCGTAATCGCGAAAATTTTATCAACTGTCCCATAGAAAACTTCAATACCTACTCGACCTAAATGTATGGGACGGCTGAATTTTTATTCGCGATTACGATGTTGGTCCCATGGAGAAAGTTGTTCAGTTTGATGGTCTGTACCACATCCTTAAATTTGGCTGGTCTTTAAAAAATCACCCTGTATAGGTAATCAAACAACCACCAAAATAAGCTTGGAAAATGTCTGAAAGATTCAAATCTATGACCGCACAGGACATATTTATTAGGGATACATTTAAAACAAATTAAAAGTTATGTATGCACATATTATTAATGTGATTTCAAGACAGTCAGCTTGTAAATTACTAGCTGCGCCCCGCGGTTTCACCCGCATTAGTCTCGATCCCATGGAAATATCGGGATAAAAAGTACCCTATGTGTTAATCCTGGTTATAAACTATCTGTGTGCCAAATTTCATCCAAATCCGTTCAGTAGTTTTGGCGTGAAAGAGTAATAAACATCCATCCATCCATCCAACCATACAAACTTTCGCATTTATAATATAGTAGGAAGTAGGGTGTAAATATTCTCGTTTTTATTCATTAATATAATTTAGTAAAAAGTATATGCAAAATAAACAGATGATTTTACCTAAAATAGTCTCTTCTAAGAGTTCGGTACCAAAATGTCAACCCTTTGGCAGCCGCGTGTCCATCTCCAACGCAAGTGGGATGAAGTGGATGCTGGATGAGTGTTGAGGGCTCTTGAAACATTTAACGAAGCTCCGTTCATTATGACAAGCGGTCGGTCACTGGAAAAATGCTCCAATTCATTGAACATTGTAGGAATGTCAGATTGGATGAGGGGCTTCTTTTTAGAGGATAGCTCTCCAGTATAGTCACCATTTCCCCTCCCATGAACAACTTGAAGTCATATCGATAGTATTGCATGAAAACTTGACAGTATAACAACAAACTGTAGAGAGTTACGTTTGTGGTAAAATCGTCGTGAAAGCATCCTGCACCCTAATTGCGCGACACTACCAATCATAATCTGAATCATTTTGAAGGATATTGCTAATCCATTGCTTCATATGTTCAAAAAATTTGACTGCTCAACAACGTAAATAACGCAATGGATGTTGTTAAACTGTCAAAATGTAAGCCATTGCTACTGTTGGTGTGATACGCAAATACCCTTCTGACTAAAATGGCGAGGTAATGAAAAGGACATGTAAAAGGTATTTGGTCTAGACTAGAATCGTCTACTTACAAGACTGCCATCATCGCAGGTCGAGCGAGCATTAGGCCCTTTGTACAGAGCACGGTATCCTTACGGGACGGCATATAAACAGTACCGTAGAAAAAACGTGTCCGACAACAAGCTTCCATAGTGATGCATACGACACTGACGAACCGAGCCGCACGGCGAAAAAACCGTAGCTTTTCACGGCAAGAAAAACGTGTGTATGTACAAAGGACCTAGCATATAATGCATGTTCAGCCTATAACGTTCCCACTGCTGGGACACAGGCCTCCTCTCTGTGAGAGGGAACGGGCCATAATCCACAAAGTACAAAGATCCTTAAAATAGGTAACGTAAAAATATTTAATAACGAGTTTACAGAGCAACTTGCACTGTTACATGCAAAAATATATAAAAAGCTTTTTAAAACAAGTCAATAGGTACCACTCTGCAACTTAAGAAAAGTTCCGTGAGAAACTTCAAGAAGTCAAGTCGACTACATTATTAAATACTAACTTACAAGCTATTTCTCTCACGCTCATATTAAAACAATAAACTAACAACAAGAAGCTATACAAATAAAACAAAGTCACAATTTAAAAGCCATTCACATTAAAAACTCTTTAAGAAAAGTCAATAGAACTCTTAAAAAATCAAGCACTTAACCCTTGCAATGCTACAAAGTCAAAATATAACAATTAGTCCACAAAGTTCCCAACTTGACCGCAAAACGACGAATAACCCTCCTCTAATCAAGTGTTCCTAAGGGTAGGAGCGACCCTCGGAAGACAAAGGGTTGGCTTTTCTACACAATTTAGCTGTATTTTGCAAACAGCACTCGATTTCGAGTGGCAATTGAAAAAAGTCAACACTTTTATGTGTGTATTGTTTCTGTTTTTATTTAGTTTAATAGTTTCACGTGGGAATCAGGCAAAGTTGTGGGTCGCTTGAAGGTATAACTATTTATTTTATTCAGTCATGTGTCATAAGTGCCAAAGTAACTTTTTTGGGAATTTTTCACTGCTTTAAAACATGGCGAAATAGTACCTTACAATTGAAACGCATCTGATGTTTCTAAATGGGTAAGTATTCATTAATTTATTTATTTGTGCTCAAATCTATTACCTTAGGTAATAGATAATACGGGCTGGTGTCCGCAACTCCACGTCAATGCGCGTATTTTGCGTACGGGTGTAAAAATCGATTATTCGATCCACCCCAGCTCCTCAAGGAAGGCCAGCAACGCCTTGGTGTTACTGACCGTCTCACGGAGGATATCTTGGTTACAGAAGTACTTTGCCCGATTTATTACCTTAAGTAATTGATCCACCATTGCCCAAAAACAAACACTATATACTTTTTAGTTGGATAACATTAATGTTGCCTATAATCCATTAAAATACGGCATCTAAAATCTAAAACACGTCATGTTCTAAACTGTTTTTACACTGAAAATTGAAACAAATCAAGACATTTTATGATGTTCTCACTTCCCCAGATCGCTTTTCTAATTAACTGTACTCATTAAATAAATCTAACATTCTCTCAGTTGCAAACTAGCGGAAAAACTCATAAACGTGAGGTTGTGTAGAGACAACGTACGCTATACATCACACACTGTCTTAGTGTATAAGCATAAGCTCTAGCCATAGGCTAGAGCTTATGTCTTAAGTGGTGGACACACTGGTATGACTAGGAACAAAAAAATGGGGCGAAATATAGAATTAAAATAATAAATAAATGAAACACATGATTTTCGGGGCCAAAAAGGGATAAAATGTGGGGCGAACTTTGTGAGGCAAATGCGGAACAAATCAACGATACAATTAAGAACGTACTCTTATAGCGGTAGTGGTTTGGACCTAAATTAATCCTATAGCATCTATATTAGCCTAACCTAAACCAGTGAGCAATTGTGTGGAAATTGTTGGTGAACTCTACGTTGTCGTTTATATTTTCCACGTCGCTGTCGCTTTAAATCAGATGCAGATTGTGATTGATAGTGTGTTTCGCGATTAGGGAGCAGTTCAACAACTTCTAAAGAAGGAACAATACGAGCACATCTGCTGAAACTAACGTTTAGACGAGTGTTGCACATAAAACGTAACGTTTTACAGTGTTTGTCGAAAATGTAAAATATGTCCCGATCCGTTTCTATTGTATAAAGAAACCATCATGACAATCATAATTTTAAGAAGTTCACTGTCTGATTAGGTCTCAATCTGTCAAAAATACCTCTAATTTCCCTACATTGTTGACAAGTTTTTGGTGAGATTGCGAGTAGACTTTGAACGTTTTTAATTACGGGAATTGGCCTTCTGAGCTTTATGCTATCTTCAGACTATCATCATCTGCCTAGCCTTTTCCCAACTATGTTGGGGTCGGCTTCCAGTCTAACCGGATGCAGCTGAATACCAGTATTTTACATGAAGCGACTGCCTATCTGACCTCCACAACCCAGTTACTGGGTAATACGATACCCCTTGGTAAGACTGGTTGTCAGATTTTCAGGCTACTGACGACCCGTAACGACTATCAAAGATGCACGTATGACAGCCGGGACGAACGGCTTAACGTGCTTTCCGAGGCACGGAGGGGTCTTGGTATGTGAAGATGGTCACCCATCCACGGACCAACCGCGGCAAGCGTAGCTTAACCTGATCGATCGACCCGTGCGGCTGTTATTACTTAGCCACAAGCCCCTCTTGTGCTGTGCTATGCTATCTTGCTATCTTCAGACTTCAAACAATGCTATCTTCAGACTATCACCTTGATTAATTATAACTCTTTTTTAGACATTATAGAAAATAGTTTAGGTATTTAGAAATAAGAGAAAGAGATTTTAATTTGATAATTAGAGCCTTAAATAGTTGTAGTTTCGAAAATACGTTGCATTAGTCTACAATTTAATGAGTAGGGCTTCTTAGACCTAGGGATGTTAACCAATTCTTTACTGCCGCTCAAAAGGGCAAATCTTCAAACCTCATTTGCGTAAAATATCCTTCAAAAGACAAACTGAGTGGAGTCAAGTAAATCCCGAAGGTTCAGGGTGTATGATTGTGCGTCAACAAATGTAAGGGGATTTGCACACAGCCGCGATTCCCAGTTCATTACCGAGGATCGCCGATCGGGGGTGGCGATGCGAGATGGAAGGATCGAGTAATAGATGAAAGGCAATAGAATTTATGCGTTTTAGGCGTTTGTAAAGGTGATAAATATGTTTTCCACAAAATATACCTAAAAGGGTAACTTGCTTGCGAAGTAACATTTAGGTACCTACTACACACAACGGAATGGTAAATTCGTTACCTAATTTGTGCTTATCTCAAAAGTCATTTATGTCTGATTTTTCCAACGCCAGATAATTTTATCCGAGAAATACTTTTGAATTTTTTGACAGTTCTTTCATACAAAATCTGTCAGACGTCAATTTAATTCCACGAATAAAAATCAACTCATAATGTGTTATTTGCTTAACCTAGAGTTTAACTTGGCAACTGTTTTAAAACTGGATCTTAAGCTCATCCATTGAAGACAGTAGATCAGACAACCAACTATTCCACTACCCGATTTTAATCATCATAGAGTCATCTCAATAGTCATTTAATTCTCATAACATTTTACTACAATTTAGTAATAAACTCTCGCCTTCTTTCCATGGGGGTAGGCAGAAACTACAGAACGCCACCTATACTACGATCCTTACAAACTCCTTGTGTGCCTCCTTTACATTCATACATCTGCCGCTCGATTCTGTAAAAATCTCACCGTGAAAAGTTAGGTGAAGTGAGCTTAGAGTGAGCTATCAATAGTGTCAATCCCTAGCATTAGTTGGAATGACAGCTCACTCCACGCTCACTTCACCTAAGTTTTCACGGTGAGATGGTTACAGAATCGCACTGCTGGTCATACACGCACGGCGGTTGACCGTACTACGCACCTGACCTTTCTGAAAAACAATATAATAATGTCATCTTGCATAACCCCATCCACGATTTGTTTGGGTTTGTAACGGGGAAGTTTTATGCACCATCGGTCGCGATCGTAGTCACATTGATATTACGATATTTGCTCAATCAGAGACGGGGCGAGGGTGGTATGGATGTTTTACCTTAAAGAAAGGCTTGCACGTCTTTTGAATAAGTTTTTTAAAAGTAAGGGAATCAAAGTGAAATTTTTAAATAAGAGAATTGGTAATAGTTATAGTGATGATATTTTGAATGACTCGCCAGCACGTTTCGTCGTTGCGTTTCGTTGTGTGGCTAAACCACACTGTACAATTGGGCTAAGTGTTTTAGAAATACTTTAATAAATAATTTAAAAATATAAATAGAATGGACAACCCATTCTATTTATAAAGAAAAGATAAAGAAAAGAAAAATGTCAGAGAGCTATGAAAATAAAATACTAAGTACCTACATAACTTTTTAAGAAGCTCCAGACAGCTCAATGCGTTCCATCCTTATTGAGTATATGACAGGAATAAAAGATCAATTGTCAATAACGTTCACTCAGACGAGGAATTTAAATTATATCGATTGTGAAATTGTTCAGTGCTTGGGGTGTTAATGAGAAGTATTTGTCAATGCATTAGTCACACAAACTTGATGAGGACTTAAAAAAACAACCATAAAAACTATTGTAGTTAATTATAAGTGTATATCCTTTGTTGGAGTAATAGAAGTTCCAATAATAAATAAAATAGCCTTTGTTAACGATAGTAATGGAAACATTCACTAATTATTTAAAAACTCAACTCAAACCGTACCGGAAAAGAGCTTTCAGAAAAGAAAGTATCAAAGAAAATCCGTAGCCTGGCGGCCATTACACAAATTAGAAAAAGTAAAAACAGAACACAATTTGAATGCATTTCCCGCCAGTTTCGTGTTGCCATTCAAAATAGGAACGTATTACCGCGCCAGTGAAAAGAACTGTCTCAAATTACTTTGCATAGCCTGTCTCTTTCTAATACGTATCAAATAGTATAGTTATCCCTTTCTGCCGCTATACAAACTCAGATAAACAAATACAAAAGGCCTAATTGAGTAACTAGTAAAACGAACGGCTCGGTACCGTCCCTCCGTGTAACTTTACAAACTTAAGCTTGCATCATTAAAACTAAAAAACATTCTAAAACGAACTTTAATTCCTGGTGTTACAGGTCACATAGCCATTTCGGAAGGGCCATTGGAACTTTGTTAGACAGTTTAAAATTTCGTCGAGTCGTTCTCAAGTGGTAAGGGAGTCGTAGGGAACTTAATTTGTCAACAATTTTCGATATTTGAATACGTTTCGCTGTTCACTGAGCTTCTGTCAGCTTTAAATTGTTTTCTTTTTTTTTTCAAATAAGAACTCGAGCTTGTTATAAAAATAAACATTAATTTTTGTTATATTTTATTATGAAGCTGATTGGATTACATTGAGATGGAGTATTGTTATTTCAATTCAGCTGTTCAGTTTTTTAAGTCTCCATGATGTTATTCATCCCCAGTGTTCGTATGTACGGTTCCTTTGAAAAAGGTTGAAAACTCTGATGGTTTTAGCCGATTTTGCAAGATTTATGACAATAGCCATGGTTTTGATTTTAAATGAAAGCACTGCACTGGAAGCAGGTTTATTAAAGGTAATAATTTAAATACAAATTCAAAATATTTTATTTCACATAAAGCTACATGGGCACTTATAAAATGTCAGAAGCTATGTGCACGGTTCAAATTGGTCGTTTCCTGTGGAGAACAGCCGGCAAGATTCTCCATGGTCAATCATTCCCGAGTAAAAGGAATCTGAGCTTGGATCATCACTTTGCTATACTTAATGTAAACGTATAATCCAGGATGAAAACTGATAAAGAGAGCTTTCTGGTTCGACTGTATCCTCCAACTGTGTCAAAACCTATTTATAGACAGAATTCGATATAGTTTGATGATTTGAGATCTAACTAACCATGAGTTTTATTCTTATAGCAGACACCATTATCACCTCTCTAAGGCCCTTCGAGGAATCGTGAAGTGAGACCGAAACTTGAAACACAAAAATTCCCAGTTGTGAGGGTATTCAAACTCGAACTCTAAGCATTTATTTCAAATAAACCAATTACAGGCACTTTTGAACTATGAAAGGGTCAGTCAGTCAAAGAGATGAAGCTATTGGAAATCAGACAAAATATTTTCTACTCTACTGCATCTGGGTAAGTATTTCGCAATGTCAAAGGAAGCAGCTCGACTGTCACCACTCACCAGCAGTAGATACCTAGATCCTATATACGAACAAACAATCACATAAACGTCCAGTAACTGCCAGTAATGAAGATTGACACGCTAGGGAGGTGCGCAAGAGTGGGCGAACGGGCGAGCATCCGGCAAGCCAGCCAATAGCCGAGATCGCAGCATCCTCATTGCAGCGCGGATGACGGTAATTCGTACAATGGACGTTAGGGCCGGTAATAGGCACGCTATTATTAGCCGCTAGTTATGGTGGGAACAATGGCGAGGATACTGTGGTGACCACCACGTTGGTACAGAAGATCTTCGTGAGAAATGGTGCCAGGAAATGGATAATGAAGGGACTTGTCAGGATTGCAAGAAGGGTATGGCAGTGCAATGGAGTTCACCGGAAAAAGATTTAAGCCAAGAAGATTGTTTTCTGTTCTTCATATCCACCGAAACTTATGGAATTGTAAGAAGAATCAGTGCGCATGGTATGCTCTTAGCAATAGGATATTGGAAAAGACAGAACACATGGAAGTTGAGGTCTAATTTGAAAGATTCGAGCAACTGTCATTTGTTTTCCGGAATTGGTTCATATTCTTAAAAGTGTCTGCACCCTAATCAATCACAATCTGAACCGTTTTGCTAATCTATTGCTTCATTTGTTGGAAACATTTGTCTGCTCAACAACGTACATAACGCAATGGATGTTGCTGAACTGTCAAAATGAAAGCCATTACTACTGTGACTGTGTTACGCAATTACCCCGCAAGACCACTCAGTCCTATAGGAATTTAATTATGTTATTGTTCTTACTTCCTAACACTCGCCACCTTCCTGCGCAGTAACGGTGAATGCACGGCGACCGGTCACTTACACAAACAAAATAAATATCAAACTCAAAAACTAAAATAATATCTATTTTCATTAGGAACAGTTCAAAATTCCGTTTCACACGTCAGTTGCCGTTCCAATAACAGACCACAATAATTACGGTGGCGGCCGCCATATTGAATTGAAATATTATTAATGTTTATTTGATTCAAGAAAAAAACAGTTCTTGGCTTCCCACAGCTACCAGCGACTGTCAGTCGACAATTACGATACGAAACGATCCGCTTACGCACAATAGGATAAATAAACCAACTTTAAACGGAAGCTTCTTAAATTGTTTTCTAAAAACATTTCGGGTCGTTAGTATTTTGTAAAGTCACTGGTGACGGCCGGACAATGGCGTCGCGACTGGCCGGCCGCCGCCCGGCGACCGCTACCGGACGGCTCACGATTATTATTTCATTTCTTAAATTATTTTTTTAATCCTTTTTTTTCGAGTTAGCGCTGCCTCGCTGACAGCCATCACAAATGTTCGTGAGTGGCGGTTTTTAACTCAGATAATGATAGCAACTGTTTATTTTTGTTTTACAATGGCATTAAAGTTTCGAGGAATTCGATAATGATATGAACGAGTTGGTAACGAGACATGCAGAATAATGAATGTACCTATAAATTATTTGTTAATACATTATTCTAGTCTGTTCTGGTGTTTACTGACGGAATACTAAGGGTAACGAATTCTAAGTTTTTGTACATTTCCATAAATAAACAATTGTTAGATATCCATTATAAAACTTAAAACACTCTTATATATCCTGCCAATGCAAAAAGTAGGCAATTATTGAAGCTACTTACAACGATATACGACTCACGATCACGGAAAATAGTAGGATCTAGAAATTGAACTGCAATGGCGCCGATTCCCTTGTTCACAAACTAAACTAAATTTAAGTTCAGTGCATCTTTTTCTTTCTATTTCATTAAGAAAAGGACAGAAGATAAATAATAGTTTAGTCCTGTCAAATTAGTTAGCGCCTGATGTAATTGATGTATTTTTAGGAGCCATGTTTTTAATCACGTCTAAACCTATGGAGAATCTTAATTTTACAGGACTAAACTAATCTAATCTTCTGTCCTTTTCTTAATAAAATAGAAAAAAAAAAAGATGCACTAAACTTAAATTCAGTTTAGTTTGTGAACAAGGGAATCGGCGGCGCCAGGGAAACATTGCTTACTTTTAAACCAATTTCCTAGGGTACTAAGGATGAAAAATGTAACGGTAACAAAAACACCTATAATTTAATTCCACTTTGTGCGAACACCTACCACAAAATTATTTAGTTAGGCCTTGGTTGAACAGGGCATACTGATGACTCTAGAACATTTACTTACATATTTGATTGAAAAAAAATCGATAAAATCAATATATTTTGTTTCACATAAAACTACATAGGCACTTATGAAACGTCGGAAGCTAGGTGCACGGTTCTAATTGGTCTATGGAGAAGAGCTATGGTGGTCCTATGGAGAAGAGCTAGCAAAAACTACACGGTTACCTACTCTTTTAAAAATCTATAATTGGCTTTTACAATGTTTTCAAATTACAGTGAAACCGGAATAGACCCAAGCTTAGATAGTTCGACAGCAATGAACAAGATCTCAGGGGTCAGGAGAATAGGTATGACAGCTTGGCAAGACCGAGCCAGGGATACAGTCTAACAGGACAAGCAAGGGCCACTCGTTATACTTGGTGATAATGATATATTTTGAATTGTTTCTTCATTTATTTTTTACATTGTTCTCAGAAGCAACAAGAATAATGTACCCAGGATTTTGTAATATCTTGATTTAAAAGAGTGTCCTTGTAGTTTCTTGCCCGTTCTTCTCCATAGAGATCTACGTTTTGGAATGGGCAACTAGCTTCAACTTTCTGACTAACTGGCCGACTATTTTTGACAATTCATATGTAAAAAGTAAGTGGTTTAATTGAAATAAATGCTTGAGTTTGAGTTTGTTAATAATCTGAACCGAAATAAAAGCAGTCCTGTTTCTTCTTACAAGAAAAGCCAGGCTTATTGTTCATCTCCGATTAAAAGCATTCCTTCTACTATTCGTCATTACCAGTTGAAATCTTCCGTTCCTTCTGCTAAGGTTACTAGGCTCATATTGTCGTATAAAATTACTAATAGTAATCCGTTACTGAGGAACAAAACAAATTACCCTACTTGAATACATTGCTCCCCCAGCTGGCAGCACGAGGGGGATAGAGTCAACAACACGCTTTGTGTGGCGGCAGTTGCAGCGAGTTGTATACGTACGCGGAAGAAAATATACTAATAAAAATAATTGAAAAACATTCAGCCAACCGATCTAGGTAAAGTAATCCGGTCCCGTCACATCCGGTCTATTCTGTAAAAATCTTACCGTGTAAACTTAGGTGAAGTGAGATGTCATAATTCCACCTGCATTGCTATTCTGTAAAAAACTCACGGTGAAAACTTAGGTGACGTGAGCTGTCATCCCACGTGATGTAAGGGATTGCCACTATTAACAGCTCACTTCAATTAAGTTTTCATGGTGAGATATTTACAGAATAGATCGGCAGAATCGCACTGCTGATGCTAAGGATTGACACTATTGACAGTTCACTTTAAGCACACTTCACCTAACTTTCCCGGTGACATTGCTACAGAATAGAAAGGCTGAGCTTGAAGTCAGCTGTCCTGTGCTAGGTGGATTAACACTATTGACAAGCTCACTTCACCTCAGTTTTCACGGTGAGATTTTGGTTGGTCGCCAGCATAGACAAGAACGGCTTCTTGCAAGAAACTTGAATCGAGAGCATTCACTGCAGAGATAAAGAACACGATGAGTAACCTCAAATAAATTGGGATAGGGACAGGAGAGTAATGATGGTCATCTTCTGCCTAGCCTTTTGCCAACTATGTTGGGGCCAGCTTTCAGTCTAACCAGATGCAGCTGAATATAATGATGGTATCGAACATTATTTTCTAGGTATATTACTCGTCCGCAGGAGACGCCCCGGAAGGGAGTCAACAGCCGACTCCCGACCACCGTAGACGCGGACTTGCGGGCGGCGAGCAATGGGCAGCTCGCCGCCCGGTAAGGACCAGGCCCGGGTCGACGGCGCGTTGTGTTCCACGCGCGCCTCAAAGAAATGTCAGCACGAACTGACAGGGTCCACTAGGGCCGATGCCTGCCAGGGCCGCGGGTTGTTCGAAAGAGATACCGTGGCCCCTGGCACAGGCAGCTGAAGGAACACGGGTGGGTTTTAGTCAGTAAAAGTCTGACACGGCCTTCCGCTCAGCCTAGAGCGGGAGAGGTCATTTGATGATTTCCCACCCAAAAAAAAAGGTATATTACTCGTATATCACTATATCCTCTGCGACTGGCACCCGGCCCCAACGTAATCGCGCGCGAAACTTATCACATTATGAGAACGCGACAAATCGCCGGCGCCTTTGATCTGCGCGCGCTAATTTGACAATTACCAGCCGAACTGCCGAACCCGCTGTATAGGGTTCCGTTTGAATAAAAATAACGCTTCGATCGGCTGATATTGATTTGTAGCGGATGGTGTAAATAAGATGGTGAACCTTGTGTTTAAGAGCTGGTTACGTAGATATTTTGGTTTTAGAAGAAGGTACAATTTTGGAGGACATCAAAGTCAGCCAAATAGATTTGTAAAATCGTAAATCAATCAGTTGGTTAGATGACGGTAGAGTTGTTCTTTACTGACCTGAAACTCTGTACTTGATTGCATGAGACAGTTTGTATACACATTAGGAGAAAAATAACAATAAGCAGAATCAGGCTATAATGTTCGCTGCGACACAGGCCTCCACTCTTCGAGAGGGAGTGGGCCCAGTGCAGGTTGCTACATGTACATGTCTTCGAATTTTTGGTTCCAGGACATGCCGGTTTCCCCACTATGTTTTCCTTCAACGTTTTGAGAGCAGTGGTGATGAAATTATTTACACAAAGTAAAGCGCCTTCGGGTTCGAACCCACGACCTACATGATTGATGGCCAACCTTCAGTAATTGGACAGGCATCAGAAGCAGAAGAATATCTTAACACAGATACATGCAAGTGTTAATATAATTTTACCAGATCATAACTAGGCCCATTTACTTAGGACAAGGTGTGCTGATGTTACTGCTCCACTAGGTACTTCATTTTATCCCAAAACTCTTTCTCCACCTCAATCACCCTTCTTTCTACAATATTATGTTAAAATGTGTAAAATACTCGTCAGCACCCGGACCGCTGCTCACCCCCCAACAACAAAGGGCACTGATGACGCGGCACGTGGCGGCTGCAAATTTACTTTATATTTTATGCAGTTAACGTAAGTTGGCGACATGATACCGTGGGTATGAAGTGAACTATGATCGATTAGGATGGGACACTAATCAGATTTAGCGCGGAGATACTTTGATCCTGTGTTATTTGGTTATGCGAAGGGTATAAGGTATGGGGACATATTTATGCCCTTGCAATCGAGCGGTAAATACTTGCCCAGTTTTAGTAAGTAAGTACTTGCCATCTAGTGTAAAATACTTGCCCTCTAGTGGTAATTACTTGCCCTCTAGTGGTAACTACTTATCCTCTAGTGGTAAGAACTTGCCGTCTAAGTACTGACTAAATAACTAACTAGTCATTCGAATGTTGACTCCACTATCAATAATATCATCATCATCTGCCAGCCTTTTCCCAACTATGTTGGGGTCGGCTTCCAGTCTAACCGGATGCAGCTGAGTACCATTATTTTACATGGAGCGACTGCCTATCTGACCTCCACAACCCAGTTACTGGGTAATAAGATACCCCTTGGTAAGACTGGTTGTCAAACTTTCCGGCTACTGACGACCCGTAACGACTGTCAAAGGTCCACTATCAATAATATGTATACCATATGTTGCACATATTCTATATATTGTATAGAATCAAGTTCTTCTAACTGAACGGACAGCTGTGCTGGGGAGTTTGTTGTGCCACTTCTTTTTCTCAGCCAAAGCACTAGAAAGCGGTGAAGGGCGGGCGTTTTGGGGGACTGTCAGATAATTTTGAAGTTAAAAAAATGCTGCTTTTCAGCCTAGTTTAAACAAACGACTTGTGATTGAGATGTTATCGACAGAATTGTTCGCCAAGTTGAAATCCTAGTTTTCATTATCATTCCCAGCATTGCTATCATGGTCATCGTGTGGAACAGTAGTATTACCATGAACATTACTATGACTATCCTACTAATACCTACCTACTACCTAAGTAAGTATATGCGAAACTGTGACTGTTGATTTGTTAGTCTTTCCTTCTTACATCTTTCAAGTAGTTGCGAAGTGACAATTAGATCTTTTGCGTACAGATAGTCTATGACATAGACAGTGACTTAGATATACTTTTAATCCCGAAAAAAATAGCACGATTTCCTTGGGATGAGAATCAAAACCACGACTAAAAACCATATCAGTTTTTTCGATAACACAAAGATTGCATTTAGTATGCACCGCCTGCTATTGTCCTCACAGACGGCTAATTGATGTGAGAGCAGGAAGCTGTGAAGTGTGGTAGACTGTGGTGTGACCGCGTGTCGGCCCAATGCGTCGCAAATGAACATATAATGCCGATACTCCGCCATTTTGTGCTCATGAATGAATAAAACGGCGGGAGGAAGCGGCCATGTCAAACGGTACCGATTTGTATGATGGGGTGTAGGGGTGTGCCGAGTTTAGTTTTTAGTTTTAAATGTGCAGATTTTATTGTGACTATCTAATTATGTGTATGATTGTGACTATTTGAGCATGACAGAATTGCTGATGTTTAATGATTTCAAAAACTTATAAACATGTTCTGCACTAGACAAATTAATGTAAATGCTCTATTTATTATTTAAGAATTTAATTAATTTATTAATCTTTGTACACAATAAAGGTACAAAGGTGGAGGCTCTATCGTTCCGTCCATAATTCAAAATACTAATACTAAGAAACGCTGGAATAATGACTGATTGTGATAATGATTTCATTCATCATAATCAGCCTATATAATATTCCCACTGCTAGGACACAGGCCTCCTCTCGGTGAGAGGGAATGTGCCATAATCCACCACGCGGGCCCAGTTCGGGTTGGTAGATGTCACATGTCTTCGAATTTTTGGTTCTTCGACATGCCGGTTCCCTCACGATATTTACCTTCACCGTTTTGAGAGCAATGGTGATGAAATTAAATACACAAAGTGCCTGCCTGGATTCGAGCTCATGACCTTCACTCGTAAGTCAGGGCCGAGGAGTTGTAAATCATAACTTTTCCCTGATTTGAGCGTGGAAAAATAAAATGTTTCTATACAGGGTGGCAGGGACATCGACGCGCCAACTGTAACCATGAATTCAACACATGAGTTTAGACCCCATAGCGTAGAAATTTTTCGACGGTTATCAAAAAAAAAATGTTCTGTTTCATAGAAATGTGCGGTCAAAATGTATGGGACAGCAATTTTTTTTTTATAACCAACGAAAAATTTCGGCGCTATGGGGTCTAAACTCACGTGCTGAATCCATTGTTACAGTTTGCGCGTCGACGTCCCTGCCACCCTGTATATTTTAAAAGATATCATTCAATCTCTCGACAGCCCTACCCTTAAAAGAATGTGCCCCGCAAATTGGTAGGTGAAATTAGTAGGAATATTTGTCGCTGGTGTGCCATTGTCAGGGTTATCGCGTTTCAAACGACATATGAATGAGATGAATGGATCCGTGTAATCTCCAGTTTCACTGGGTTGCTAAGACGTGTCTTGGAATGTTTAAGAGAAATTAACTCGGGTTTTTTTGTAATTACAAAAAGTTTGAATTTACGATTGCAGGCGTGGATACACAATACATAAATTAGAGTATATTCAGCTATTAAAGTTACCCATTTTTCTCGTGCTATAAGATATTTTTTGAAAAATTGTGGAAACACTAACTTCTGCTTGTGGCTTCGGCCGCGTGGATGTCGGATATTATTCCACGGGAACATGCTACCGGGACAAAAAGTATATACCTATGTTCTTTCCTAGTATGCCATCTACCTCCTTGCCAAATTTTATCGAAATACGTTCAGTGGTTTAAGCGTGAAATGGTAGCATACAGACAGAGTTACTTTCGAATTCATAATATTAGTATGGATTTGTTGTTTTCAATTTTCTGTGAGTTAAGTAAAAAGTCTGAGGGGCAATTCTCGTAATTTTAAGAACTTTCTGTCTGATATCGGTCTCGAATCTGTCAAAATCACCTCTAATTTCTCTACATTTTTTGACAAGTTTTTGACATTGATTGTCGCTGAGATGAGATTGCGACTAGATTTTAAACGTTTTTAATTATAGAAATTGGCCTTCAGAATGCTTTTTTAATTGTCCTGCGTTTGACTGAACAGAAACCGACTGTTAGCAAAGCCCCTTCTGTCAACTAAATCAGTCGTGTAGGACTAGCTTTAAAGGCTGTTAAAGTTCTTCATCAGAAATACCCTTATAAGCGCTTCATAACCGACACCGACACACGCTTCATCTTTCCATTATTCAATCAATATCCGAACGAAACAATACCCGCCTATAAGGCGACACATTCACAGCATCAACTTAGCAGTAATCGCTTCCAATCCACACCGCTTCGTCACAAAAAAATGTCTGTAACAGGGAATTGAACCCGCACCCGCCATAAATTCAGTCAAAGGCGAAATTAACTCGCCATGCGTTTACTTACGGTGTCAACATAGCACTTTGATCATGTTCAAGTTATTTCGCGTTCAAGGATTTTTCCTTTGTCAGTACTCGAATCGCGAGATGATTGACGGCCGATCCGCGGCGCGAGAACTGTTCGCCCACCCTGTACATGCTGTTCCAAAACTACCTGCCACTCTAAAATAAACCTTACAACCTTAAGTTAAAGTTGATTGAGAGGAGCACCACTTGCAAATAGAACGATGTTGTCGCGTAAACTAACCAAAACACATTTGCAGTTCCAAAACTCAAAACCATGCCAAATTCAACCCTATTCTTCCCCCCACACCAATCAAACTCATTGCTCTCAGCAGCAAAAGTAACTTGGTGGAGATCTAATAAGTGCACAGGTTTACTCCGCGTTGGAAAATGAGTTTCCCTGCGGTGTGCGGGGCGCGGGGGCCGTAATTGTCCCGGTATCAAAGCGGCTCCTGTGATGCCGCGGCGCCTTTTGATTGTTTTTCCCGGGACGATCGACCGCTACTTTTTGCGGCCCCCACCTGTCGGCGGCATCAGGAGTTGAGTGCAGAAGGTTTGAGATCTAGACTGAAGATAGGTTGGAATTGTATCTATTAAATTAGATGTTTAGCTTAACACCAAAAACAAATTAGACACCTATCTGACTTTTTAACATGGAATTTAATTGAATGCAATATCATCTCAGTAACTGGATTGCGGAAGTCAAATAGGCAGTTGCTTCACGTAAAATACTGGCTGATATAATACTTTAGCTGCATCTGGTTTGACTGGAAGCCGACGCCAACATAGTTCAGAGAAGGCTAGGCAGATGATACAATTCCATGCCAAAAGTAAGTAGTTGCTTGCAGCTGCTCTACAAATGCAGGCGTTCATCTGTGCCTTTTTTTTCTGGGTGGGAAATCATCATATGACTTCTCCCGCTCTGGGCGGAGCGGGAGGGCGTATCAGACTTATGTATACTGACTAAAACCCACCCGTGTTCCTTCAGTTGCCTGTGCCAGGGGCCACGGTATTTCGAACAACCCGCGGCCCTGGCAGGCTCATCTATGCCTGCCATTTCTTTTTCTATGCCTGCCATATAAAAAGATATCGTACATCAACCCATTTTGTGGTGTATTGAGAGAGCCTCCTAGATTGGGGATATTTGAGTGCTTCCAGCCCAACCTAGGTTTTAATAAACTCCACTTCCAATAAGCCGACAGTTCTTTTCACCAGGACATGGGTTAAGGCTTCAGTTAAACTGACAAACGAGAAGAAGACTAAATAGTTAGCCATATTGCTGATATAACAATTTTGGGGCACGTGACGTTTGTAGAGGTCTATTAATAGGTGCCCATACTCAGCAGTACGCAATGATCTGAAGGCCAATACTCGTAATTTAAAACGTTAAAAATCTAGTCGCAGTCTCATCTCGGCGACAAACAGATGTCAAAAACTTGTCAAAAATGTAGGGAAACTAGAGGTATTTTTTACAGATTGAGACTGAGATTAGAGGGGCAATATTCTCGTAATTTTAAGAACGTTCACAATCTGATCTCAGTCTCAACCTGTCAAAAATACAGCTAATTTTCCTATATTTTAACAAATTTTTCACATTTATTGTCGCTGAGATGAGACTGCGACTAGATTTTGAACGGTTTAAATTACGAGAATTGACCTTCAGACTGTGAAAGTTCTTAAAATTACGAGAATTAACGCCCCTCTGATGATATTCACAATGGTACTTCTGCTGCTCTATCTCACGATATAATTCCGTAATCGCGTATTATTTACGAGTTGTTTCAGATACAAGTGATGATTATGTTAACGAACGTTATTATTGCATTAACTAGGTGGTTACTAAGTAACACGTCTTTGTTCTAGCGTGACAGGTTTGAAACTAACTATACCATATTGGTAACTAGTTGGATTAAGAGATCAAACTGAGCTAGTTTGTGTAAAATATGTAGGTACTAATTATGTTTGGCTACATCTGGAATGACTGGTAGCTGACTCTGTAGTCGTATCGCAAAATTTATTGAGATAACAACCGTAGCCTGCAACAAAGCTAAATACCTATTCTTGCTGATCAAAGGAATCCATCTCGCACTGTCATAATTGTGCAGCCACCACGACTTTGGTGTGTTTTGCTTTGTAAGAGATTTCGAGCGATTTGATAACATCTGTAACACCGCATGGTATTGAACTGACTTCACTTGTTCGGTGGTTACTGCATCCTTGTCTTTAATTGTTGGTTGGTACACCATAGTTATACTTACAGCAACATTAATTCACCTGCTTACCGGGCGTTAAAACCCGCTTCATTTCCGCAAAATATAACCTCGATGGTAGTTCTAAGGCTACTTTCTCAACCAGAGACAAATCAATAAAATAACCGAAACCAAACATAAAACAATACATTGACTCCCATCATGACACCGGTCTTTATTCCCTGTTTGCTCAACATCTTCATATCATCTCGATTGGTTTCGAAACACAAACCAAACTGTTTGTTTCGTACCAAGTGTTCTCGGAAACTCTCCGACTTTTTACCTAACTACTGAAGGTAAAAGAGGGGTTGTGTTTTTTTCTTCAATCTAGACCAGTGGTTGTCAACCTGGCGCAATCATTGTGAAAGCTACTTCATTTTTGTTGTTGAATGGACAGTTTTCAAATGTGGTTTCTAAATTTCGTCCATAATTATATGCTTGCGATACAAAGGAGATTGTTGAATCAAGGCCAAGGTATATTGTAAAAAATATGTAGAGTATGCAGTTTATGTACGACACTACTACATGCACCCACAATAAATCCTGAAGTCAGGATCTGCACTATGGTCCAGGTGCAGTAAGCAGTACCTACATTTGTACTAATCTATCTTATGTATTTTGTTCTGTCAAGTATTTTGTGTGTAAATATGTAAATAAATAAATAACAGCGATTTTGAGAACATCCACCTCGTAACAACTCTAAGAAATAAAGAAAGGAGTGCAACATCAGCAACCAACATTGACATAACAGTGCCGATTACAATGATTCCAGCTGTTCGTGTTCTTGTATTGAAAGGACAGATAAAATTAAGTATTTAGGTATTTTACTTGACGAAAGATTAAGCTTCCATTGATTGATTGATTGGAATTGATTGATTGATTGGTTGTTAACAGCAAGAACATGCAAACTAATATATATTTTTTTAAATTTACGACATGTGGTTAAAAAGAATTTAATAAAAACTGTTTACCTAGCTCTTGGACAGTCGCAACTTAGTTACTGCATGTCAGCCTGGGGTGGAGCAGCAAAAACCACTATGCTGAAAATTGAAAGAGCTCAGAGGGCTGTTTTAAAAGTAAGTCTCTTTCTACCGTTTCACCATCCCACCATCGATGTATATGAGCAGAGTAAGGTCCTAACGGTTCGTCGACTATATATTCTGCACACTGTTACCAAACAACATTCCTTATAGTCATTTGAACCCTAGTTGATTGAAAAAAAGCGTAGAAAAGACATAGTCTGTACTAAACCATCATTTAAAACCAGTTTTGCACATCGTTTCTTCTACAACCAAGGTTGTAATCTGTCCAATAAAAATAAAAGGTGTTTGTCAATTTACTCTCTTCCAAAAACCAAATGTAAGGCGGTGGTTAGAGAATGTTTGCATATCTTGGACTATAGTTCCACGGAAGACCTACTTTAATGATATAGACTAGCAGAATTAGAAAACTAGGTAAATGCACACACACGCACCCCCACACTACACACACACACACCGCCACACTACATACACACACACACACTACACACATACACCCACACTATACACACAAACCTCCACATTACACACACGCACGCATCCAATACACACCCTCACACAACACATAGGCGTTGTTTATACCTATAATAGACACCAGCTCCGCACATACACTTGACTGAAATTGTTTTTATTACCAATGTTAGTTAATTTTTATCGTATAAGTCTCGATTTTGTGGGACAAAATAAAGATATTATTATTATTATTTATTGATACAAGCTTCAAAGAAGAAAAAGGTTGAGCACCCCTGGTCTAGTTGGACATGTTTGTTCGCAGGCGCCTCCGTCCGTAGCTGAATATTGTTTTAAAATCGATCCCGTAACTTGAGACCTCTTCTATTTACACAGTTTTAAACACAAGTCAACAGACATGCGGTTGCAGGGCTGGCTAAAGTAGACTTTAGCAGGTAAAGGGATTTTAAAGACAAACCGATAATTTTGTTGAACGTCAGACATTGGATATTGTTAGAACTGATGAGAGAAACCTCCTTTAGAAGGTACTCAGTCATTGACAAAGATTACCCAAATTATTTTTACTGAATACTAACATTTCATACCCATCTGACGTTATTGCTAAACTAATTCTAATTCTAACTAGATTCCTCGTCCCGAAATGACAGAAAATATGCAAGAAATCCGGATCTAATCACAATGTGGTTGACAGAATCTGTCAAATACAAGCCGACTCTACATTATCATTGAACTAATAAACACTCCATCGTGCCAGCCCTAAGCATCAAATGTGTGCAGTAACGCGAGATCAGTAGTGGATGTTAAAAACATCTCGCGGACTGCATCCAAGCCGAGGAGTTCGGGCAAACACCAGCAGGCGACAGTTCCCACGTCTTCAAGGAAATACTGGAGCGGGAAACTCTTCAAAGTTATGTTTAGAAAGAAAATTGCTAATATGTAGTTTTACTACGGTTTTACTGCTTCCTTTCAGTTCAAATGCACTACTTTGCAACAAACCACAATGATGTTTGTGCTTGTCAATTAATTGACTGATTCCATCGTAATTTGCCATTCGTAAGGTCAAACCACACCAATGTATGAAGGTGAAATAAGAGTGTACGACACCCTAATAAAAATAATAATATATTGGACCCCTATCCTATCTACTAACTTGATCTACTGAAGCTGACCATCATCATATTCATCATCGGCAACTTCATCATACTTCATCTTGCCTAGCCTATTCCCAAACTATGTTGAGGTCGGCGTCCAGTCTAACCGGATGCAGCTGCATCGTGCTCGTCACACCAGACAGTCATCAAAGATCATGGCTACTTCCTACCTCCACAAAATTCTCCCACCCACTCATAATAATCGAAGCCCATAATTCTCTTACTACTAATACCTACTATGGTATTAAGCATGCAAGGCACACCGCGGGCGGGTTGCGCACTTTGCACAGTGCACAGGTGATTCATAACATAACCCACCAGCCAGAACAGGCGGCCGTTTGAGATAACATAACAATATGCAGCATACGTAGAGTGCAGCATTGCACAGATACGACACTCCTTACTGAGGTTCAACACTACAAATAACATATACATATATATATACCACCAAATACAAATACATATATATATACCACCCTTCAGCGGGGCAATTGAAAGAAAGAAAGAAAACAAATTTATTTGACCCAGATTAAGGCACATAATATCCACAAAAAAACAAAAAAAAATGTACCTATTGCGTAACACACTGACAGTAGCAATGGCTGTAATTTTGACAGTTCAACAACATTCATTGCGTTATTTACGTTGTTGAGCTGACAATTTTTTCGAACATATGAAGCAATGGATTAGCAATGTCCTTCAAAACTATTCAGATTATGATTGATAGTGTGTTACGCAATTACTGGTCCAATGTTGCATCTAGGAGGTTCGTTTTTAGATGAGCAGTCACATTTTAAGACTACATTCTGCATAGCTCATTTTATCATGGAGTGAAAAATTATACCAACCTTTTGGGTGTAAAAAGCTACACTTTTTGATTAGCTATTTGATTAGAATTGACAGGATTGCCTCTCCCATAAACGATATTCTGTTATAATTTAAACAGTACATGCTACAAGTAAATAAATACGGACCGTGGACAGTAGACACGTTGTCTTAATTAAGTACAATGTTCTAAGAAAGGTGACGTGTAATGTGAGCTTGTCTTGTAGAACATAATCTAAAGACACGACCGGAATAAATTGAGCGTTAAACTGACTGACGTTCGATGGTGGACTTAAACGGATTCAGTTAACTGCCCTTACATACAATAGGCTGTAGTCAACACTTCATCACAAAAATTTTGAAGTTGGGTGCAGCAAGTTTCCTCAAAAACGAGAAAATGATTAAATTACACACTTAGTTAACTGAGAAAACGATCGCAGTGTTTAAAAAAACAGAATGAAGAAATTGTCATCAATCTAAAGGAAAAGTGAAATAGCGGGGCAATTGTGTGACACTAACAGTAGCAATGGCTTTCATTTTGACGATTCAACAACATTCATGGCGTTATTTACAATGTTGAGCAAAAAAATTATTTGAATATATGAAGCAATGGATTAGCAATATCCTTCAAAATTATTCAGATTGTAGTTGAATGTGTATTACGCTATCAGGGTGCAGCTCCGACACAAGTTAGTACTATTGTAACCTACTGGGACTACGTCAATTAATGTATGACACAATGTTCGAGATGAAATAAATATTTTTGTAGTTGTATCAACAAGACCAGATCGAACTAAAAAGAAGAAATCAGTGTCATTAATGATCTATGAGCATTATCATGTAATGACTTCATGAAAAACGTAGCTACACGACGAAACACTTCAGCTAGGCAAAAACAGTTTCAAAAGCCAATTACCTACTCCTTGCAACACAAACACGGAGGTAAGGCATAACGAACAAATGCATTTGAATTAATATCCTGCCCTATAAGGAATAATGAGAATACAACTTTTTCAATAACCGCATCGAATGCGATCGCGATTAGCACCACTATTGCATACAATAGCTATGAAAGGGAATAAGCTTTTTATTAAATTTAATCAGTACTTGTAGTGAATAGAATGTTAAGTAAGATCATTAAGATTGGTATTAAGATAAAAGTGACATTATAGGTAAGTCTGTAGTCTGTATCGATATGTAGATCTGCATAAGAAGTTCTATAGTGGGCTACTGGAGCGGAATTCCGGTAGTCTCTTGTCATTCCTAATTGGTGGTCCAATTGAACCATGAAGTTAGGTCGTCAATTGATTCAACATTAAAATAATATGCACTGAACTAAGTAGCACATTTATTTCTTCTTCTCCTTCGTAGCACTCTTGTCAGAGCGGTCGTGGTCCTCATGTAGTTTCTTCTCTAGGTGCTGTTGTGATTTGCCTCTCGATTTCCCGCCACCTACTCTGATTTCTGGTATTTTTTGTGCACTCATACATACAAGGGATCGCCCACTGCGGCTATAATTTGGTCAATCCATCTCATACTACTCTACGATTACAAAATCAATGATATTTCCAAACCAATTTTTTTTTTAAAACCGTGCCCCACACTTAGAATTTCTCCTGTATCGTGGGTGCCTTTACAAACATTTAAACTCACATACAATAACAGCCAGACCCAGAACAACTACTTATAGGCCATACAAATATTTGTTCCGTGCGGGAATCGAACCCGCGACTCGCAGCGCAGCAGTCAATCGCTTAACCACTGCGCCAACCGTGCCGTCAATTGGGATTACTTTCCATTGGATCTTTGGCTGTGGCGCTTGTGGCTGCAGAATAAACTTAAAATGGTCTTCTTAGGTTCATAAAACTATCTCAAAACAGGCGTTAGGTTGTTCATCATAATCATCATTATTAACCTTTCTATAATTTACAAAAATAATGTAGTTAAAGTAAATTATACCTATAACTACATTTGACTTCCCGAATTTACTTATTTGAAACAATTAATCAATTCCGTTACAACACAAGAGCTTCCATTCACAATCCGTCAGTCATTACCAGCACGTCACGTCACCCCCTCCCCGTCACCCTCCCTTTGTCCCAACCTGTATAATTATAAGAGATGACTACATTTCATTCCCTTGGCTTTTAATTAAAAAAAGATTACACAAGTTTTTTGCAATTTTAGTATTAAATGCATCAAGTGTTTAGGGTCAACATGACATACACTTTTTAAAAGTGGGGTTTCTATGGAGTTTTTTTTTGTTTGTTAATGACGAAACTGTGTTTTGGTGGCTGCCCCTTAATTAGTAAAGAAAATGGGTTGGATGTTTTGTTTGAGTTTCCAAAGAGAAGGTATAATTAACTTTGATAGGTGTAAGTTCATACAAACTGTTTCAATACAAAAGTAATAATAATTATGCGCTCTACACATAACATAACATCAAGCCTGTATACCCCGAAGGGCTAGGCAGAGGTACATCTATAGTACACCGACATTTCACCAGTTATGTTTAAGTCCTCTGTAATTATTGCCATCAACTGGGCATGAGTCCTCCTCCGACATAAAGACTCCGGACTCAAATCTAGACTCCAGGCTACTACTGAGAAAATCTAGATTAAAAATCCCAGTAACACTATGTCCGACACTGGAATCGAACCCGCGACCCAGGATCTCATGGTCAGTAGTAGCGCTTGCGACCGCTAGACCAACTTTAAACTTTTTAGTTCCAGAAGACCATACTCAATTATCACCTATTTATTTATTTATTCATTAGGGACAAAAACAGTTACGTCCTACAAAATACAGAGAAATACTTAAACAAAGATTTAACAAACACCCACACTATTGTCCACGTTTTAACTAAAGGTTAAAAGATATGCTAAAGAAATGCCCATGAGTATATCTTTAGAAAATATTTTGTAATGCTTCATTAAAGTTTCAGCAAATTAGATACGTAAAAGTATCTCCAGTAGCCGTTACTAAAAACTGCTGACTCAACAGTTTTATATCTCCAAGATCGCCCCAAAAATACCCCATAAAGAATAAGAACCAACAATACCATAGACACTCAATGACATAATTACGTTAACTCCCGCCAGAACTGTCAACTCACGCTCACAGAAAAATAGAACAAAAACGCTATGGCGCCACGCCACGTGAGAACTTGGAAAAACATAGATATCCCTCGTAATTTAATACTTAAATATTATTTTTTGCAAAGTTCTAATGTCATATCGGAAGTATGTGAGTGTTTGTTTAGGCTGTCTCAGTAAGTAGAATAATATTGGGCGATGTCGACGCGAAACATCAGCGTATTCGTGGTGTTGGTTTTGCAAACGATTAACTGTATTTATGTTGTTAAGGAGTGTGTTTTTCTCTTTATGTTTAGGTGAACCCATAAAATGATCGGTCTTTCGCAATGTACGAAAGATTTCATTGAAAATGCTACGCTGGATCTATCTGAAGATAGGAATAAATCTAAAATAATTACAAAACGAGTAGTTTTAAGAACAAGTGGTTTTGGTTATCTGAAAAGTGTCTAATAAAAATAGGTGGATGGAAGATTTAGCAGGCGAAGTATTTTTAAGGGTGTTGGGGATGAGAGCGGCGGTAGGCAGGCTGAAGGCCAAAAATACCGCCCCGGGACCCGACGGCTTGCCGGGTAAAGCCTGGGTCCTGGCCTCGAGGGCTCTCGGGCCTCGACTGGAGGCGCTCTTAAGCGCATGCATGGAGAGAGGCCAGTTTCCACTCCGTTGGAAGACGGGGAAGCTGGTCCTCATTCAGAAGCCAGGGCGCCCTGCGGACTCTCCGTCCGCATACCGGCCCATAGTGCTGCTCGACGAGGTCGGCAAGCTCTTTGAGAGAGTGATTGCGGGCCGCCTCGTCGGGCACCTGGTGAGGACGGGGCCGGATCTTGCGGAGTGCCAGTTTGGCTTCCGCAAGGGGCGCTCGACGGTGGACGCCATCATGCGCGTGAGAGCCCTCACGACGGGGGACGCGGTGTCCCGGGGTGGGGTGGTCGTGGCGGTGTCACTCGACATCGCCAACGCGTTCAACACCCTGCCCTGGAGCTGCATAGGGGAGGCACTCCGGTATCACCGGGTGGCGACTTACCTCCGTCGAATAGTCGGGGCGTATTTGACGGACAGAGCCGTCATCTACCCTGGTCGCGACGGGAACTGGAACCGGCGAGAGATGTCGTGCGGTGTCCCACAGGGATCGGTTCTGGGGCCGCTCCTGTGGGACATCGGTTACGACTGGGTGCTGCGGGCCGACCTCCCTGATGGCGTCAGCGTAGTTTGCTACGCTGACGACACGCTGGTCCTGGCGCAGGGGAGGTCGCATCAGGCGGCGGCCGACGCGATGACACGCGGGGTTGCGATAGTCGTGGAAAGGATCCGGCAGTTGGGTCTCGAGGTGGCATTGCACAAGTCCGAGGCCATGTCTTTTCATGGGCCCCGGTACGGGCCACCTTCGGGATCCCAACTGATGGTAGGAGGGGTTCACATCGGCGTCGAGAAGACGATGAGATACCTGGGTCTCGTCCTCGACAGCCGGTGGAACTTCGTCGAGCATTTCCGACGTTTGGCCCCCAAACTGGAACGGACCGGGGCCGCCTTAAAGCGGCTCCTGCCCAACCTGAGGGGGCCAAACGCCTCCTGCCGGAGGCTTTACGCGGGGGTCGTGCGGTCCATGGCCCTATACGGGGCCCCGGTATGGGCGCGTTCACTGCGGCTTCGAGCCGCACACTACCTGAACGCGCCCCAAAAGGTGGTAGCCGTAAGGCTAATCCGGGGGTACCGCACGATCTCGGGCGAGGCAGCAAGCCTCCTTGCCGGACTGCCACCATGGGATCTGGAGGCGATAGTCCTCGCGCGCCTGTATGACTGGCGCGCTGAGGCACTACGTCGGGGGGAAACTCCGCACCCGCGGCAAATTGCTGCGGAGCGGACGGACCTCCGGCGCGGTCTCATGGTGGAATGGAAGGCGCGACTATCGCAACCCAGCGCAGGGCACGCCACGATTGCGGCGGTAAGACCCCTCTTTGAGGAGTGGCTAGGGAGGCGTCACGGCGCTCTCACCTACCGCCTGACGCAGGTCCTCTCCGGACACGGATGTTTCGGGAGGTTCCTGCACATCATCAGGCCGGCGACCTCTCGCGCCCGGCCCTGGTGCAAGCCATGGTCCGGGGCGAGAGGGAGTGGGAGGCGGTCACCTCCTTCTGCGAAGCAGTCATGCTAGCGAAGGAGGTGGCGGGATGGGCGAGGGAGAGATCCTCACGCCTCAGCCGCCGAGGGAGACGCTCCGGGCGTCGGGAGCCGCGTGACGACTCCCGGCCACCGTAGGCGCGGGCCTGCGGGCGGAGAGCAATGGGTAGCTCTCCGTCCGATCAGGACCAGGCCCGTGCCGGACGGCGCGTAAGTGTTCCACGTGCGCCTCAAAGAGATGTCAGCATAGATGACGGGGCCCGACAGGGCCGAAGCCTGCCGGGGTAGCGGGATCGTCCGAAAGGGTTACCGCTGCCCTGGTACGTAAAGGGCTAAGGAAGGAACACGGGTGGGTTTTAGTCAGTAAGAGTCTGACACTCCCTTCTGCTCCACCCAGAGCGGGAGGAGTCATTTGATGATTTCCCATCCACAAAAAAAAAAAAAAAAAAAAAAAAGGGTGTTGGGGATAATCAGAAAAACAAATCCTAAAACTTTCATGCATCATCAGCCTATGACGTTCCCACTGCACTGCGGACACAGGCCTTTTCTGTATGAGAGGGAGCGGGCCATAATCCTCCACGCGGGCCCAGTGCCACCCGCACTGATGGATGTCACATGACTCCCGACACGACCTACAACTCTTAAGTCGGAGCCGATACACTGGTCTAGATTCAATGATACTCATTCATAGCTCTAGATTGAAGAAAGTGTCGTGATTCAGCTTTAACTTACAACAGGGGGCCTAAAAAGGCCACTTTGGCAGAATCATAATAGGATAACAATATGAATCATATTAAAAATCGTAAAATGGTCACTAACTGACAATTCATACTATGATCTGTGTGCAATTCATATCACAATGAAATAACAAACTGTAGAAATAAAAAACCAATTTGATTAATAAAAACTGTAATGAAAAATTTACCGATAAAATTACGGTTTTTATTTTTTTTTTTCATGCGGCAATGTTAACACCAAATATGAAATAAAATTTACGAAATTTAGAGGAATTGCTAATGATCTGCTGGGAATTCGGGAAATGAATAGCTTTTAGAGGTATTATTAAAAGTGGCCTTTTTAGGCCCCCAGATAGCGATCACGCAAAAATGCTGCTAAAAGAAATTAGACTGAAATAAATAAGCAACCCTTTTCAGCCTCTATACCGAGCTAGCTGGTAAACTGTAGTTTGCACACATCCCTCTTTAGCCCTTCCTTTAGTTACCTTTTACAGCGCGTGTGGATTAGCTAATGCTTTCATGTTTTTACTCTGAAATTAGCCCTTAGCCCGAAAGTTAACACTCATCCCCCTCGGTGATGTTGGCACAAAATATATCGGTACTAGGAAGATTAGTATTCTAGGGTTAAAAACGATGACGGTGGCGCAAAATTGCTTCTGAAAAAAGTTAAAGTTACGCTACAGTCCTCTGCAAGGCTTCAGGCATCACTTTGTAACATTCTCTAAATATAACCCAGACTTCGGTCAACTTTAACAACGTGTGCGGTATAGTATATTAGCCAACGCTTTCATGTTTTTACTCCGAAATTAGCCTGAAAGGTAGCTAGAGCCATTAGAGCGTATCCTTCCCCCGGGACGTTGGCACAAAATATCTCGGTACTAGGTAATCATACGCTGCGTGTTAGATAGATAGGAACAACATGACAGTACAAGACGGATGCTGTGGCGCCAGCGCAGACATGCAGTTGGACCGTCTCAGGCGCACACCCATCCAAAAAGACGGTGTAAGGGATAAGCGGACGCGCTTTTCACTTTTAGCTAAGTCACCAGTGAAAAAATAAATACAACAAGGAAAGTCAAGGATTCACCCTTCGGGCCAAAAATAGACAGAAATAATAATAGAAGAAAAATACTAGCTTTTTTGGAGGAAGCCTATTTCTCCAACACGATGACCTATAACAGAAGACAAAACTATAAATTGAGTATTAAAAATCAAGACTGATTCACCCTCGTTGGCAGAATGGAAATCAGATCGTAATCGCAATCAATTCCATAAGTTCACAATCTTTTAATTCTGTTATTCATAGCAAAAACACGCCTCTGACAAAGTCGTTTAAAAAAAAGGCAAACATGAATTTATAGGCACTGCAATTACAAAATCTTCTGAACACTCCAACTGTAGTTTTTTTGTGTTTGTGTTCTTTCTCTGCGTCATGTTTACCGCAAATAAACGTATTTTCTTTCTTTCTTTCTTTCTTTCTTTCTAAGACACGTCCAAACCGCTACCTCCCATGCCTTAGCCCAACATTTGAAAGTGTAACACGATCATCGCTGTGTCGTAAGCCGATATCTCGACTAACATCACGACATCACTCGTCTGCAGTAATGAACTGCTAAATACAATGTCTACACGTCTCACATATATTTAGAACTGAAGGTATGAGGTTGATGTTACGAGACCTCTGATCTCTTTTAGTTTTGAGGGATGTGTGACAGGTATCAGCTGTTCGTAAAAGAAAAAGTGTAAAAGATTCCAAGATAATTATGATTGACAGCTCGTAATAATTAATGACAAAAAACCAACAAAATGACCCCTCAAGAAGAAGCTTTTCTGGAAAAGGAATTTTGTCGGTATTGAAGTTCCGTCTTTGCACCATATAATAAAGGAGAACTTACCGAATTATGGTTTGTGGTGGATAACATCCTATCCTACTATAAAATATCCTACTAATATTATAAACTTGAAAGTTTGTATGGATGGATGGATGGATGTACGTTTCTTACTATTTCACGCCAAAACTACTGAACGGATGTTGATGAAACTTTACAGTAATACAGCTTATACGTCATAACACAAAGGATACTTTATTTTTGGATATTCTCACGGGATCTACACTTATGCGTGAAACAGCAGGGCGCTGCTAGTCACTACATATATCTAAGAGTAAATTAATATCTCCCACAAAGCCTGTTTCCCAGCAGTAGGAACATAAACCTGGACAGCTAAAACTCATCAACACACAGCCAAGCCCAACCCAAACTGCTAACTACGACCCTAATCAGTGATCACAGCCAAATCATCGGTAACATCAAAATCCTAACATAAACGCAGCTTAATGAACGATGGCCGGCACAAATTACTGGCCGCCAGCAAACAGACGGCAACAATCAACCCTTCACTGTTTGCGGGCCTCCCAGACCCCGGCCATGAATTATTCATACGTCGTGACAGCTAATTGTAATGAAATTTACCTCACCCCACTTCACCCCCCGAACGTCATCGGTTTCTATGCAATTTTTTGCGCTAAATAGAACGGAGCGTTAAATTTCTTGAGAAAGCATTTTGTTGACGATTATTTGATGGTTTTACTTTAAAAAATATTTTATGTAGGTGCCGTTCGGGAACTGAAAACAATATTGATAAACTGTTCCTCCGAACCGCACGTTACAAAATTTATTTCGGTGCGGTTAGTGGAAGTGCGGTTCGGGCAAATGCTGTTGAAATCAGTGCTCTAAGTGGAATACCTCTTAAGTTTGTATCATGATCGTGGCTTAAGGCTCCCCAAACAGGCGCGACGCGATTCTGGAAGAATAGTTTCTAAGAAGTTTTCATAGAAATTGTTCCACTAAAGTCGCGCCCCGTCTGCGAGTCTTTAATTGTTTATTAGGCGATGAATTTATGTATTAGATTGTTTGGTTAATCGCTAAAACAATGGACAATGTTTCATGTAAGATGTTTCCAAAGATTAATGGTCTAACATTTCTGTTCATAGGTCAAGTTATTCAAAAGACAACTTACAAGACACTAGTCTGTAGTAACCCTTAACTTTTAGAATGTTGTTTTAATTAAATTATCAAACTATTTAACATGCTACATTAAAAAAATTAAATTTAAAATTTAAAAAACCCCCGACACAAAATAATAATCAAAGTCAAAGTCAAAGTCAAATCATTTATTTCAAATAGGCACATAAAAGGCACTTTTGAGCGTCAAAAATAAATTAAAATAAAATTGATTCTAGTCGCCCCTTCCTAAAGGTAGTTTTCGTATGGAGAAGAATGGTCAAGAAACTCCACAAAATAGTATGAATGTAAAAATCCTAAAACAATTTAAAAAAAACTAAGTATTGAAAAAATAGCTACAAATAGAACAAAAAAGGTATAAACGTAAAACCCTATAAAAAGAAAAAAATAACCTTGAAATTATGACCCTACGTAAGTACCTATGAATTTTGTTGATTTAATGTTGTCCCGTCGGGGGACCGCTCATTAGAGCGGTCCCCCGACGGGACAACATTAAATCCTAAAATTATTAGCCTAACGTTCTGTTAAAGTTTAAAAGTAGCTTCTTAAGAACACTCCCGACAAATATACCTTTCAAACAAAAAAAACAAAATCAAAATCGGTTCATCCGTTCGGGAACTACAATGCCACAGACAGACATACACACACACACACACACACACACACACACATACACAAAAAATAAAAAGCTGGAAGCCTGCAGTGCTAGTTTCTTCCCCGTTTTCTCCATAGAGCTCTATCTACGTTTTGGAATGGGCTAGCTTCCACTTTCTGACTGCCTGACCGACTATTTGTCAGTTTAATAGTGCCTGTTTAATTAAGGGCTGATTTTTCCATCGCCAGATAACTTTTATTCGAGAAGTAAACCGACGTTTGACTTTTTTCGTGTGATATAACTGTCCAAAATTATTCCTCAAATAAAGTTATCAGATGATTTGAAAAATCAGTCCTAATATAATCCCTTTAAGTTTGAGAGTTGAGCTATTCTTTAAAAATCTCACCGTGAAAACTTAGGTGAAGTCAGCTGTCAATCCCTAGTATAAGATGGAATGACAGCTCACTTCAAGCTCGCTTCACCTAAGTTTTCACGGTGAGATTTTTACAGAATAGACTGGTTGGAAGCCTTTTCTGCAAAACAAAATACATAAAAATGGAACAAGTTTATAATTTCCGATCACAAAATCGTCAAATCAATTCCGAACAAAGCAGCACCATGTAGCCCTACGCCGCGGCCGTTCGTTGAGAGCAAGACTCTTATTATTTTATTAGTTCATGCGCGATTTAATCACGATTGTTGGTTTTGGTAAGCTAATAAGCGGCAACGGGTTGGGGTGCGGGTGACGAGTTACAAGTTATAAGAGTTACGGGGTCTTTATGACACCAGCAGCCGAACGGTTAACTTCGAACGGGTTGAATTGTAAATAAGGAATTCGATTAGTCAGGGGTTTCTAGATATTGGCGGGAATTTGAACGAATAGATGTGGGATTCTTGTGCTTACAAAATTACGGGAATTCAGCACGTGTAGCATAACCACTCTGTCCACTAGCACGGTAATTAGGGTAATCGTTTTTTGACAGAAGCTGCCTTAGAACGTTACTATTCCAAATTACGTGAAAGTTAACTTTAAAATACGTAATAAAATAAAAATATAAACTGCGTAATCTTATTGAATTATCTTATTTATGACTTCTTACAGACATTATAATACCGTACGTGTATCAGTTTTGACAAAAAATATATAATTGCTCACTAGTTCGATTTGTCGACGAAAGAATAGACAAGATGACGATTGTAGACGGATTTCTAAAGAGAACTGTCATTTTGTCTATTCTTTCGTCGACAAAATCCGTTTCTGTGCTGGTCATTGCTTTCTATGGTGGCTTTGCGTGCTGGGGAATGTAGATTATAAGAATTGGTTAATGAGAGGGCCGGTTTTACCTATTGATTATTTTTATTCTGTAAGAAACATTGGAGCGAGTTTTAACGCCTTTTCTTGTCTCTCCTATACAAGGTAACGGTGAAAAGTGGGGGATTCAGGTGTGCAGCATCGAGCTAAATGAACTTGATAACTTACCTATTAAAGTTACTACTAACAAGTTATGAAACAATTCGTGTTTTGAGATCAATTTTTATCAACTTTCCTAAACCTAAGTCACGCATAGGTCACACACGACGACATATCACTGTACATTTCCAGTTTTAACTGAACTTGCATTAAATAGGCTTTTCGTACAATGAGAAGTCAGTACACTGGAAATATATAACTTGATATGTCATCGTGCGTACTATCGCCCAAACCTATATCTGACCATTTTGAAATCAAAATCCCGTGCACATGATGACCACAGCTGTCTCCGTAAGTAAAACAAAAGAGGGTCCTTTTTAGGTCGACTAATAATATGCGCTGCAAGCAGGAATAGTCCTTACGGTGATCAGATTTTGTACATACCTAAATAGTTACGAAATGAAGACAATTCTTATTACCGAAATCAACATTTTTCCAGGTACAACAATTGACCACTTGTTTGTGTGGAAGCTGAAGCCAGTGCGATATCCGACTTCAAAAGATAGATGAGAGAATTTCATTCTTCTGGCTGATAGTTATTTTAATACTCCAAAGTGACACATTACAAGAAATACTTTACATGGGTAAGTAAAACTTATTCAAATCCAGCAGAAAGGATAAAAAAAAACTTTTATCTTTTATCCTCGAAAGAATCCTTAGATTGTAACAATAGATGTTAACGTTTTGGTGTTGGCCACACAATGTCATTTTTTATATCGAGAAACAAATTTATTTTTGACAGCTGTCAAACTAATCATATTTAAAATCAGCCGTAACTTAAGGTAGTAAAGTCCAAAGTACTTTGTGATGTGATTATTTAAAAGTATTTCATAAGTTGGTGCACAGTAATTTTGGGGAGAGCGACGCGTTATCGCATTTCTTCGTGTCCATCTATTTACTAATGACTTCCGGCGTCAGGTGCTCCCCTTCCTCCCCTTTCTAATGATTTTTTTCGTGAATTGTTCGATGTTTGAATGAAAAATACATAACGACCTATTTTTAATGGCAACTGGCAATACTATGGATAATTATTGTCTTTGGCCGTTAAATATTATATAAAAGAAAGAGTATATCCTATTTCGTCGATACCTTAGCTGCTTATGGGCACCTAATTATTATACGACGAGGTAAAGGACACAACTCAAGACAAAGCAGTATCTATGGGTTATAGAACAACTAAAATTGGCAAATTCCGAAACCACAGAATAGATAATAGCACACGGATTAATCATTATAGTTGCCTTGCCTACCTCTACTAGTCAAGAACACTACAAATAGGAACCTATTAGGTAGAAAGCAATATGATCTAAGTACAATATCACCTCTATTTACATTAACTTTTATTTTATATGTACTATTTTACCAAAAGTAGGTACTGAACTGAATTTACATACTGCCTATGTAGTACAAAGCAATATAATATACTCTAACGACCCAACAATGCAAATAACACCAATTTTAGACACGGTATATCAATTACATACTACTCCGCCGCCATTTTGAATTCTAACACCAACCAACAAAGTCTAATTTCAAATACGTTACGCAATAAAGAACTAGGGTATCGCTTTCAAGAATACAAGCAAACAGGATGCGATTCGAAACCCTGTTCCGTTGCAATAAAGTTGAGTTTTGCTCATTGTTCGTTGAGAAGAAGTAGAGTATCACTTACAGGATTGGCTGACATCGACCCCGCCCAGTAGGGCAGTATCCATTTCACGCACACCTAAAGTCCACCCACCGACTACCCGAGAACTTAACTACTTGTAATCGATACAAAAGCACATAGCCAATCGAAGACAACGCTCGTACGGAATAGGGACGCTCTGTGATTTATTATCTGTGACATTCTAAATTTTAAAAGTTCGAAAGTGCAGCTGTCAAATTTGCTGTGGGATGAATGCATGAATTGACTACCGGTATTTTTTATTGAACATTGTCCTGTTTTCATTTTATTAATTTGAATGTAATAAGTACAACGGACTTTGAGTCGCATATTTATTTGTTTGGTTAAAAATACTGCTTCTAAGCACCCTAATTAAATATTCAACACGTCACATCTCTACTATCGAGTCACGCACGGTCCAGTTGAAATAACACGCAGCATCCCGTCTGTTTTGATAATCGTCCCGTTTAGAGGTAAACAGGTCTATTATCATAACAAACACGTTCTTTTATCTCGGACACAGCAACTTCTCTTTTCAATATTTACTGAGTGACAGAGAGAAAAAATATTTTAAAATTAGTAGGACATCTTTCCGTAAGTGGTCAACCTCACGACCCTAAAGAACCGGTGGACAATGGCATTACGTGACCATAGACAATGCAATTGGACCATCGACTGGACACAAGTGGCCATAGAGCTAGTAAAGGAGGCCGAATGATATCAATAACTCAATGTTGTCGTTTAGCCAGCTGTCTCGTTTGCATGAATAAATAAAATTATCGTTGAAATGTTATTTCTGGAGCTTTTGAATATTCCGAGTCTTAGTTCATATAATTTTATGGTAGAATAACTTTCTCATTTAATAGATTGAATTGTATATTTAATGGCTTTAAAGTCCTTAGTAATAGCCACGTCACAGTATATTAACAGCTCAGGTCTATTGTTGGCAAATTGTCTGCCAGCTTAACGTCCCATACATTTCCAACTTTCCAGAACTTCAGCTCAGAAATTGGTCGTGGAGATCAACTCATCACATTTTACGAGACATTAACATTACTAAACAACAAACGTGACTACAAAGCATGCCAATTATATTAACAAAAGCCTGTAAATAAGTTAATACAGTCGTATAAGTGTGGTTGTGAATATTTTTCCCGTTTTGTGCCACACCATAAATACGAGTCGTAAATAGATAACGGCTGTCTGGGGCGGAAACGATGGTCGCTTCCGCCGCGGCGGCCACTAGCGCCAATATTTTACAACTTCATAACACTAGGCTAATAAACATGTTTGTAGTGGTGAATGTAAGGATATTATGCATAAATTGCAAATACTATTACTTTAATATCTTGATTTGTGATGCTAATACGTAAACTGTTTTGAAATTGTATTCAAAATGTATACACATTCACATAATCAACCTGTAACGTTCCCACTGCTGGAATACAGGCCTACTCTCGGTGAGAAGGAATGAGCCGTAATCCACCACGCGGGCCTAGTGCGAATTGGTAGATGTCACATGTCTTCGAATTTTTGGTTCTAGGACATGCCGGTTTCATGTAGGTTTTCGGTTCTATTATTCAAAAAATGTAGTCTGAAAAATTCCCACTTTGTTGAATAAATTAAAGGACTCATAATAGGCGAGGTAACCGCGAGAGTCTGACAACCAGTCTTACCAGTGGATATCGTATTACCCAGTTACTGGGTTGTGGATGTCAGATAGGCAGTCGCTCCATGTAAAGTACTGGTATGTGGTTACGTACCTACAGCTGCATCCGGTTAGACTGGAAGCCGACCCGAACATAGTTGGGAAAAGGCTAGGTAGGTAGATAAATAGGCAAAGAAAATGGCAGATGTCACAGCGCTCTCATGCGCAGCTCACCGACTATAAAAATGAATAAATAATAAAACAAAATGGGCATGGCAATTAATTAATGGTTTGAATAAATGGCCTTTAATTTATAGGGTGTACATATAATAAACAGAGAAAGAGATTAAATTCTATTCTAATTGTTTAAAAATCCTTAAACAAATTGTTTTGTTACTTACACTACGTTGCCACTGTACGAGTATATGCGGGTATTGATCAGTAACGGCTTCGTGAACTATTTCTTTGAAATATTTACTGCATAACATTTTGTAAATTAAGTACTGAAGCATCAGTTTTTATTGAACCAATCAATTTCTATAGGTCGGTGGGTTTAATGGATCGAATTTTATCATTTCAAAAGAAGACCGTAGCTGTAAGTAATGCAGGGGGTGGCACTTCAATTTATCATATCATATAACTACATCATATAATGTATGTACTAGGAATTCATAAGTCCATTAGAGACAGGAGTTTAATTCGTAAAGTTAATGATCTTTATATAAAAGCGGTCAAGTGCAAGTCGGACTCGCACACGAAGGTTTCTGTAGCACAAGGCAAAAAATTACGAAAATATCATGTTCTTGTAAGGGGGTACCCTTTATTATTTTTTGTTAAAGGGCTACCACTCTGTGAAAATTTGAAGTGTCTACCTATAACGGTTTAAAAGATACAGCCATGTGACAGACGGACAGACAACTGAGCCTTAGTAATAAGGTCCCCTTCGGGTACGGAACCCTAAAAACTGATCAGTATTTATTGAAGTCGACTCAACTGACATCAATTTACAATATATTTTATTGTAGTATGAACCAATGAAGTTATATTTCTCCTTTAGCAGTATTTTACGAGAAACAAAATGGCTCAGAATGTAGAACAAATATTTATTTCGTATCGATTTACTAAAAGCCTATAAACGTTCTAGTACATACTAATAGACTGAAATAAATTGACGTTTCGAAATGTATTTATGAGCTTTAAGAGAATTAATAAAAACATGTGCGTATTATTCTTGGCCAATAACTATAGACAATACATACTTTATCTAGTCTTCTTTCTATGCTAGAGGGCTTGGTTTCCGCACTTAGTCCTTCAGGTGGGACATTGTGCGTGGGCCATGGCGGGCGTCGGTGGTTATTCCACCCAGCCCACCTCCCTACAGACGTTGATACCTCTCCTGGTCTGTTAAGAACATCTGTGTAAGATCTAGGTGCCCCGAGGGTTTCTGTCCGAATCTGGGTGACGCCTGTGCATTCAAAGAGCACATGCGCAGCCAATATATTTGTATGATATCAGAACTAACACCGCCATCTTCTTTTTCAATACAATTTAGAAAAAAAACACAAATGTTTACCATTATACCCTGTAAATGACATTCAAGCGGAAAATATCCTTGAAGCAGTGTACAATTACTGAACATAGACAATAGGCCTAGCCAAAATGTCAAGGAAACAATTGATTGCTCCAAAAAATTATTAAATTGTCCATAGACAATTAGCCTACATTTTCTTTTCAAAAGAACTACGTCGTGTCTAATGCTAGTGGCCTATTGCATGCAAAACGTGGTGTATCTAATCTTATCTTCAGCAACAGACAATTCGATACGGTTCATATTTTACCGTCGACACTTCGGCTTCCAAGGCTTTAAGAATCTACGTTCACTTATGAAAGCTCCCTCGGTTATGTTACTCGTAGCGCCATCTGTGTTACGGTAGGGGAAACATAAAACTTTTCTCTGCCACTGAAAATGTAATAGAGACTTATCATTTTTAATGTAATAAGATCATTGTGATATATCCCAGCAAGGCTTTTTATTTCGACAATATTTTCTTTATTTCGGGTGTAACTTTTCTAACCGACGGACCTCGACTTTGCATTTCATATTTTGCTGAAAGTTGGCTTTCACCTCTATAATACTTACTAGGTATGAAAGCATAATAATATTGCTATAATATTTAAAAACGCATGATTTTATATTTAGCCTTAAGCGCATTACGGCTTTCTACGCTTCAGAAAAAAAAAAAGTACTTATAAAGATAGTAATTTGAAAATGTGTTCACAAAGCTACACATCCACTAAAACGACCCGATACAGATCTATAAACATACGTTCACTAACGAAACCTTCTCAAAGTCTGTATAATTGTCATCATTTCAAGCAGCGGAGTTGAGCTGGCGTGAAACTGCGAAGCGACACGGGCGCCCTCTCGTGCTGTAACGAAGCCACTTCCCAGAGTGGCAGCTGCCTGTCACTTCTAGGGGAGATTATACTAGGTTTGTTAGTCCCTCGGGAAACTGGGAAGAAAAAACTGCACTAAATTGCTTCGCTTTTTAAATTGGGAATGAGAGGAAATGGCGCGCTTTTTTCTTTTTTTTTTTGTGGTATTCGGTATGAGGAAAATGTTTGTAGGCCCATTTGTTATCAAAAGTGCGTGTTATTTTATCAAATGCGTTTTACTTTTATGGGTATTACATAACCTAACGATTTCTTTATAACAACCGGTAATATCTAAATCAAAAATTGCCAGTCTTAAAAATGTAATTTACGCGATCCAATTAACACTCGAACAAAATACTTCTTTCACGTAAACCTACTTTTTAAAACCGAAGAGCCAATAAAAGAAAAATGAAGAAGAAAATTAATTGTTAACAGTGTTCTCCGCGTCATCAACGCGAATGCTTCATTACTGCCGGGAGCCGGGCAGGCGGGCAAATTGGCTTCGTTAGCAGATACGCGGCCACCAGTTTTGCAGGCTACAATGAGGAGATATGTTGTTAGATGGACTTTAGGTCATTTGTGAGCATCTACTTACTTGTACGAACTGTGCTCATTTAGATAGTTACTTTTATTCGACAACATCGTTATAAAATGGTCAGTTCTTTATGTGATAGTAGCGTCTGTACTCTATAGGTTGTGAGACACTGTGGAATTTAACAAATAAGTATTTATTCGATAAAAAAGTCATCTTAAACTATTACCTTTTCGAATATAAACCAGTTTCTAAGTTTACCCTATTATGAAAGAAAACTAACCAGCTACTATAAAAACATTTTCTCAACCAACAACAGTATCAAAATGCGTTACAAATCAACAACGCAATACCCATTAGCCACTCAATATAACTCAATAACGCGAGTCAATAACAGTTACACTCACCCTACGCGTCTACAAAATGGCGTCGAATGACAACTTTTAATAATTCACGGGAATAAAGTTGAAAATCGAACGCAATATTATTTCAAATTACAACGTCGTTGTACATGGTACAATTGAATACAATAGAACAGGGTACATGGACGGTGTAAAATAACATTTTGAATAAATCTTTTTGTAGGGGGCGCCATAATAGGTGTTACGAGCTCTCGCAACGAGTGACGCACCCTCGTAGAGGAAATCAAAATGCTGGGTTCGGGTTTAGGAGCGGAGTGGACAACTGGCAGACGGAGCGATTCATTTTATTTGAATGAAAACTACGAAATAAATTGCTCGTAGGCGTGCTACGGCGCGTAGCCGTGATTAGTATCCAGGCAAATACTTCGTAGCATCTGTGGTTTTGTGCACTCCTAATTTTATTACATTTTAAATACCATCACCGTACTCGATTTGTTTGCGTTTTAATGTCTAATTCTATGGACTTCAACGTCTGCAAATAAATAAATTATTATTATTATAATGTTTCTTCAAAAAGATAGCGTTTAAAATTCAAAAACCGCCATAATCTATACGTCATATAGTAATTTTTTTAGTACCTAGTCAAACGCGCAAAACTTGGGTAAGTAATTTCGATCTAAACTGCAATTAAATACGAGACCCATAAATAATCTCATACCAAGAATGTTATACGTATTAGGTATCAATGCATTGATAAAATTCGTCGTATTTCGCGCCTAAAATTTTTATATTTTCTTCCGTAAATAAGCCCCTTACGTCCGACGAGCTCTCCAGCACAACAGCGCGCACGAGGCAACGCGAACTCACAAACGAAGTTACACAGTCAAGTAGGTAACGAGTGGCTCTCGCGTATTGTACCCTGTTGTAATGCACTCAGGCACAATGCACGCATCAACTTACCATACTACCGCACTAAAACATCACGCCAATATCGACCTTCCACTCGTTATAATAACATCGAGATTCGGATCTACATTTCGTTCAGAATCACCCAGCAATCGCTCGCGTTCCAAACTGTACACAGAGTAATTCGCGTAACGCAGTTACCGACCGAACTCGGTGCATGCTAATGCTCCGAAAAAAAAGAAATTAAAAAAGTACGGACGGTCCGCTCGGTACGACTGTAAACCGAATTGGCGCGCTTTTTCATTCGTTTTTTCATGTGGGAAGTGCGGATTTTAATGATCTGTGGATGCTACTTTTATTTTAGCACAGTGAACTGAAAGGAAGAGGGATTTGCATATTATCTATGCCTTGCAGACTCATGGGTGGTATTTTGATCTTAAACAATGTTATACTTGGGTCTTTACAAACAGCTTAAAAGATTTGACTACTTCCCTTCCTTATCTTGAGAAAGTGATTTTAATGTAGCTAGTCGGCAGAAAATAAGTAAACATTGCTTATTTTGAACAAAAAAAAGGAAAGTAGTTAGTAAAAGTAGTAGGGAAAGACATGAAAAGTTATAAAAACTTGGTTTGCTTTGATATTTTTTTGCGATTTGTCATAAGCATTTGACACAGACACAATCCCCATACAAGTATTAAAGATTATACAGGGTGGCATATATTATACATTGACGCGCAAACTGAAACCATGGATTCAGTACATGATGCTGAATTTTTAGTCGGTTGTTTAAAAAAATGCTGTTTCCATACATTTTGACCGCGTACGTCCGTCCGACCGAACCGACTAAAAATTCAGCATCATGAACTGAATCCATGGTTTCAGTTTGCTCATAATAAAAATACTTAAATTAAAAAATCATGTCATGTGCTGAATTCCTGGTTTCTGGTTGCGCGTCGATGTCCCTGCCTCCCTGTATCAGCACATCAAGCAAGCTGTTGATATATATTTATTAATTCTCTCAAACTCTTTACTATTCAGTATTAAATTTGTTATGATTGGTGCAGTTATGACGATGCAGACGCGAAAAAAGTAACTTTTTGGGGAGGTAAGTATTCTAGGTCCTTTGAAAATTATATTGTTCCCGTCAGTATAAAATCCAAGCATAGTCACCCAGTAACGTCGTCGTATCACCTAGTAACTAGGTTGTGGAGGTCAGATAGGCAGTCGCTCCATTTAAAATACTGGTATTCAGCTGCATCCGGTTAGACTGGAAACCAAGCCCAACATAGTTGGAAAAAGACTAAGCAGATGATGATCCACAGTACCTAGGAAGTTAAGTTACAGAAAATAAGCAAGCACACGCACGAAAAACGTGGCGAGATAAAAAAGCCAAGAAAAACGGTTGTACTACACAAATCACTTCAAATTACATACCTTATAATCAATACCACGAACCATTGATACACATATAATACACGTGAAGTTCTTAACAAAATAAACGCCTCGAATTTCACACCCAAACCGAGATATTTATCAAATTATATTATACAATACTGAATAAAGATATCTTGTTGCGGGCTATTTCTTTACCCATGTAACATGAAGCCTCATATTATAAGAATACTCACTTACATTTGCAGCTCCTTAAATAACTCCCCAAACATTTTATCGAAGAGATGTTTGAAGACGTGGACGTAAAGTTAAGTTTGTAATAAATAGGTTTTTTATATGTCAGCGTATGTTACAGTAATTTTGCGTTGTAGGTTTTAATAGGGTGTCGTTTGCGAGGTAAATCCGATTAGTAAGGGTAGTGTTACACGAGAGACGAAACCGCAAATCTGGTTTATTTTCTAATAGACATAGTTATGTAGGACAGGGTATGTTGTGTGGTGTGTAATTTAATTTACTGCAGAATAGAATGGGGCTTAACTTAATTTTGTCAGACTGTAATATCAACACCGGTGGGCTTTGCCTTGATGGATTTATGCCAAGAAGTGCTGATTATGTAAAAATATAGAAAGACGTCTAGATTTTCATTGATTTTATAATGATTGTTAAGTAGTATTCGAAGGATGTGGGCAGTGGTGGCCCAGTCGCGGTAGCGGCTTACGAGTCGTAGGTCGTGGGTTCAATCTCAAGCAGGCTCTGTACTTTGTGTAAATTATTTCATCGCCACTGATCTCAAAACGGTGAAGGAAAACATCGTGAGGGAACCGGCATCTCCTAGAACCAAAAATCCGAAGACAAGTGACATCTACATTCTATTAACCCACACTGGGCCCGCGTGGTAGATTATAGCCCACTCCCTCTTCCAAAGAGGAGGCCTGTGTCCCAGCAGTGGGAACATTATAGGCTGCTTATGTAAGTATCTACGATTTAAGAAGCATCAATTCAAATGAATGAATCTTTGATGGTGACGATTTCAGGTAACTACCTGTCCTAACAAAATTCAGATTTCAATCACCAAGGCAAAAGTATACTGAATCTTTCTGTTACGTCCTACCTAAGTCATATCCATGCCCAGATTTCTACCCTTTATATATAATACCATAAAACAACAATGTCTTCACATCTCTCAGTACATAAGGGGAGGTGGAAGTGTCAAATAATTATTAATCAGTTCGCGAGAGGGCGCGCACGCCCCCTGGTGGCGCGGCGCGACATTAACATGACAATCGCACGATCTGTCCCTTGGTGCCGAGTATAGTGACGTCAAGGAAAGGTGTGGAAGGACTGTCCGCGTTTTGAGATGGGTATTTCTGGGTGAGGTTGTTTCCGGGTTTAGGGATTGTGTCCCTATGTAGTTTCAGTAAAGATTTTTGCACCGAGACACTTCGATCAAAAACTAAATTGACAGCATCTTTGTACCCATTGCTTGAGAACCTGACAAGATAGTAATGTACCTGAGTACGTGCTAGTATCGCCTAGATCAGCAATACAAAAATGTAACAGCCAGTAGGTACAATGAATTAGGTACAGCATTTAAATAGTTGCAGTTGTAGTCCAAGACGCAAAACCTAGGATAAATAGATCTAGGTTTGTGACAAAACCAAGTCAAATAAAGGCTCCCACAGACAGGTGCGACGCGACTCTAGTAGAACATTTTTTATGAAAACTTCATGGAAATTGTTCTACCAGAATCTCATAAAACTGTCGCGTCGCGCCTATCGTGGGAACCCTAACACTAATCTTGACTAATCGTGCCATATCATAAACCTGTTTCATAATCTACATAGAACCAACATCGCCAATTCAGCACATTACCAAGAAAGTCCCGTCTTTATTATAAAGCGTAGCCACATGAAATATGCATTCACAATTAATAGATACTGTACAACGTGCCATTATGCCGCCATGTTGATCGCCCGCTGCGTTACCGCTGCGTTCAACCATCCTCCATGTTTGAATGGAGATTTTTTTGTTATGTTTATACGGGTGTCACAAAAATGCTTAGGTATAACTCGTAGATTGAAAATTAACTAGTCAGAAAGTGCAAGTCCTGTAATCTCGTATCAGTAATTTGATTAATTCTCTCTTTTGTATTCACAGAACTGTAGATATCCTCCCTGTTACCTAGCGCTAATGTTTTTTAAGAATAATTCAAACATAATTAATTTTATTTGCATTAGCAACATAATATCAATCTTCAAAAACGTTGCCAAAAGTTAATTAGTGATTTGCGACTATTTAACCATATGTTTTTGACGTTTAAACGTCACTTAACTTTCATCATCGTTTATAAATAAACCTAGTTTCTATATACTGGTAACATTGAGTCTATAAGAATTTTTCTCTGTGACATGTACTTCGCCCTTATGTAAAATGAACAAAACTATTTTTTAACGTGCTCCCGTCTTTCTACATCGTTCTCACATGTAGAATTTCAACATGAATGATGTAACTAATATTTTGTAACAATTTTATGATTTATTTTAATTATTTATGTAAGTACACACAATAAAATAGATAGGGATATGATATAATTGCAAACGTACTGCTTATTTCTTAAGAAATTTCTTCCAACACACCTGCGAAGGGAGAAATATAAAAAAGAAATGTAGACAATAGTGTGTGAGAACACACTTTAAAAGATTGTCCGTGGAGTTTCTTGCCCGTTTTTCCCCATAGGTGCCTACTACGCTTTGGAATGGGCAACTAGCTTCATCTTTCTGACTGACCGACCCCTTGACAATTCAAAAGTGCCTGTAATTGGTTTATTTGAAATAAATACTTTGAGTTTTAGTTTTGGAAATACAGTTTACTGCTAAAAATATATACATGCTTGTTGTTGGCTACGAGCAACATATAAATGTTCCTAATGCAAATAAAATGATCTATGTTTGGATTATTCATAAACACTAGAAGGCCAATTCCCGTAATTAAAAACGTTCAAAATCTAGTCGCAATCTCATCTCAGCGACAATCAATGTCAAAAATGTATGGAATTTAGAGGTATTTTTGACAGGTTGAGACTGAGATTAGAAAATAAAAAAGATTAAATAGAATTACGAGAATTGCCCCTTAGAAGGTATAATTAAATTAAACAAGAGGCGTTAAAGTGCGTCTTGACTACGTGATTCATTCTGTTAAAAAAGCCACATCTTTAAATAATTCTTCTAAAAATCACGAAAGTTATTCAAAAGGCATATTTTTCGTAAGATAACATTGTCTGTTTCAGAGATAGGTACAATCTCCCCTTATATATAGGGTGTTACACAAAGGTGTCAGTGCGAGGGTCAGGAGACGTGACGACGCATCCTGTCACCTCCTCTTAGGAGGGTAGCCATGGAGATACAGGCTGTTGTAATAAAGTTGTGGAAATAGAAAAGGCTTCACATAATGATACTCTATAATGAAGGACTACTACTTAGTCGACATTCTTTCTGAACACATTAAACAAAAAGAATAAAGCTTAATAACAGCAGTAGAAGTTTGCCGTATTGAGAAGATTAACAAGGAAATTTCATTTTAAATAGAAAAGCTATGACCACCGGGGTGGTTTGAATGAGATAAAAATCCCACACTCGGTTTTATCCCCAAAGCCCGGGCGTTTTTTGAAGGTTTCCCGTTTAAAAAGGTATGCCAAATTCGATGCACCGAACTACCCACCTCGTTATCTAGGAAACAAAAGAAGAACGACCATCTTCACCTCCCAACAACATACTTACTAACATTAATGTAAAACCTGCCTAGAATATACCATGACTTGCACACAGTGGTGCAATCACCCTTATTATACCCACTCAATATACACTCATATCTACTCATACCCTATGTAGTGAGGATTGAGAGCAGAAAAGTTATCTGCGATCGCTACAACTTGTATTGTTGGATCACGTTCAAATTCGAACGTAAATGAGGGGTCATTCTTGATTTGGGCTTAAATACCTACTTCTGTTTATGTTAATAAATCTGTCTGCTATGCGCGACAATGTAGCCGTAGCATTAGGACGATCATGCTTTCAGAACATGTCGCTGGCAATTATGCTAACAGTGGTAGGTAATTAATATATCCTTAGGACAGACTGTTTCTTGCCCGTTCTTCTCTATAGAGATCTGCGTTTTAGTTAGCTTCAACTTTCTGACTAACTGACCGACTCTTTGACAGTTTCATAAGTACCTTTAAAAGGTTCAATTAAAATACGTGCTTTGAATTTGAGTTGACCCGGTCATCATCATTTCTTTGCTGAGGTTAAATTCAAAATGCAACTCTTTTTCTCTTGGCAGACTTCATAAGTAAATCTATCGTGAGCAAAAGCGAGCAGTACTTCATCAATCTTAGATAAGGTTCTAGGGCTCTAATGACTCCTAGGCCCAAGTCTTGTTTTGAATCTGACAAAATAATCCCTACACTTAAAAGTAGGCTAGCTACCTACAACGACACAAACCAACGCTCCTCACAAATTTTCTCACAGCACACTATAGAATTAACTGAATATTACAAAGCACTTCGCGAAACACTTCACATTATTAAACTACCTCTTCACTTCGCTATAACCGCATTGTAAAATAACAAGCGCAACGATAATAACACACATCCGCAACTCATTGCTCCTGACATTACTGCAGGCGTCTCATAATATCAAATTGAAAATCAATTTTATCCTTTGAAAGGCAGTCTGGGCAGAGTAAACGTCACAATAACTACGGCTGGCCTTTAGCTGTCGTTAGCAACGGTGACTGGCCATTTCTGCATGTCCTCTCGCTACCCATTAAGCGTGAATATATCTATTATACGTTGCGCGACGTGACCTCATCAGTTATTCTGTGTAGGATTCTTGTACGTGTGCTGTTATGTCTGCGAATTAATTAGGTGTTAGGCACTAAATGTAATGGCATTGGTGATTATGGTTTAAGATGAACCTGTGTTATATTTTAATTGTCTTATATAAATTGAATCGATTGCTAAGTTAGGTACATTAATGTGTATTGTGTAGCTACTAATATTTAAATTAATCAATGGATTGTCATTTATCTTTCTAGCAGAAATCACACAAATGAAACTTACTTCTTTAATTTAAATCTCAATGCTAAACCTACACTGAAAACTCCGTAGCAACATGGACTTCCGTAAAAACCCGTCAGAATTCCCTTCAGACATTCCATATTGTAACCTAAATATGTCGCTGACATTATCCTCTCAACCCGGACTGAGTGCCCACCGTCTCAGACCTCACTTAATTTGTTTTTAAATAAACCCTTACGCCCATGGACGCGTCTCCTTGTCCCGCCAAAACAAAAAGAAGATTTGTTTCTGTAAACACGGATCCTTTTTGTAAACGTTTGATGGACTACTTCGCTGTCGTGTCTTGTTTACGTTTGTTGATAAGTATTAGGTACAGTTGCATTTATTATGCAGGGTTAAATTAAATAAGCTAGCGAACCTCCGCAGACGTGATGGGGGTCAATATGTAAACACGATAAAACAAAGTAAAAAAAAGATTTGTTGGTTTTCTTCTGGGCTAAATGACGACTGCTAGTGTAGTTACTTGCAGTAGTTGAGAAAATCAGTTTATTATTACCTATTTTTATTGTACCGTGTTTACCATATCGATACGCAATCAAGAACTCTCCGTGTCTCGTAATGGTCCCGGCTGTCATTCCTTACCAAGGGGTATCGTATTACCTATAGTAATTGGATTGTGGAGGTCAGATAGGTAGTCGCTCCATGTAAAATACTGGTATACAGTTGCATCCGGTTAGACTGGAAGCCGACCCCAACATAGTTAGGAAAAGGCTAGGCAGATAGTGATGAGTTAATAGATATGAAATTATTCCGCTAGATATAAACCTAATCCATTTGGAAAAGTCATTAAAGAATGTGCCAAATAAAAAAAAATTGGCAGTTTTAGGTACACACTGCCTACCCCTTTCTCGAATGATTAATGATTTTATGATAAATGTTTTTTTTTTTTTTCAATCATATTTTAAAAACTAAATGAGGTCGGCGTTTCCTATATGACTACTCTGAGAAGAAAGGCCGAAAAAAAGTTCATAGATCACAGTCTAGAGTCCAGACATATTTTATATAAGTACCTACTGCTAATTAAGTGAAGAAACTCCTAAATAGGTTATACTAATTGACAGACTTTACGACATAAAAAACAAAGAATGCAGACTTCATAACTTTGAAAACAAAACACTTACTTTTCCGATTTATGAGGGTAGCCTACAAACCTTCCATCCCTGCATGTAAACAAACAATTAGCGTTGGAAGGAGACAGCGTAACCCACTTCCGATAAGTGTAAACAAGACAACAAATCAATGCAACAATTGAACATCGCTAATGAGATAGTGAACGCACTTTGACAGTTATCCGCCACACATCAATAAGGATCAGAAAGTCCACTCCTTAAAACACACGATGAGAAGAACTTGATAAGCATCCTATTAGTGCAGAAACAATTTTATTTCCGTTTTTTCCTGCGATAGAATCGGGTGTTAATCCGCTCTCTGACGAACTCTTTGATAAGTCGTGTTTTGTTTCTACGAGTACCACTCTTAGCCCGCTGCTCAGAGTGGTAATATAATTATTACTCAAAAATAAAAGCTGAAACCTCAATACACCCCTTCAAACCAGTATAGCACCAGAAACACTCGTACTAAAAACGCTTAAGTTCATGCAAATCACACGTTCTCTAAAAACTCCAGCCAATGAGGAACTCATCATCATAAATAGAAGTGCTAGCAATGGGTAAATAAAGAAGAATTGAAAAATCAGACAACATAATAGGACCTTTCGGGAAAAAAGTAGGTAGCATTACTTGACCATCGAACTAAGCCAGCAGACTTACTCGTAGTCTTATTACTTTTACACTACACGATATTCAGGGACCCTTTCCCTAAATCTGGATGGTAATAAGCCAAACGGAGGAAGAGTAATTATTTAAAAAACACGTCACCTAAACATCGGACCCTAAATATCGTATAGTGTAATAGGGGTTCTACTTTGGAACTACTTTGGAATAGGAACCGACGTATGCCCAGAAGAGGACTGGATTGGAATAAAATGGAAGAGAAATGAATTACCTATTTCCAGGGACAGTCGGGTAAAAACTAGAAAACTGCCAAAAGTAATTGGTCTAATTCCTAATGAGGAAGTATGAAAGTCTAACTAAGATCCAAGAACCTTGTGTCAAAGTGATGCCATTAATCACGCATTAACTAATTAGCCATCTAAAAACTGATTTAACCTTCTGCCCTTAACCTATTTAGTGTCCATGCTTATCCAACACGCGTGATATCCGCTTGCTTCGAACAAAATTGATAAAAGTGATAAGAATGCGTCGTCCGTGTCCATTGGAGTAATTTACTGAGACCTTTGAGCCTATCACGACATAATCACTGCCTCACGTTAGCACAGCAGTCAGTAATCAACACGGTCGCATCATGGGTGCACGGAACTTGAAAGTTTTACAAGTGATATCTGGGTGGCAAGCGGTGGAGTTAATTCTAACGTGTGTGTTTGTGGGAATCTGGCAGATCATCGAGATTTCTGTGAAGAGGCTGTGGAAGGGATGCAGGAGGAAGGTGGAGAATACTTCGCCGGTTGAGCTGACCATAGACTCGTCTATTGGGACTCATTGTTTTATCAAAGTTATGGTGAGTTTTAATCAGCATTTTTTTTAGACTATGCTTTCCCACTGCTGGGCAAAGGCCTCCTCCAAGTCCTTCCAGGCACTTTTTTCCCGCTCCACGCCACCTCGATATAGTATCATGAAAGCATTTCATACAAAAATTATATTTGTATGAAATGCTTTCGTATTGGCATCGCTTCCAACTTACTTGTCAACGTACTTATATGTTCTATAACCTAAGGATATAGTTTTCTGACAAAAATAATATTCAGTTGTAACCTTCAGCCTTCTCAGACGATAAGAATAATAATTATCTAACAAATCAAGTATCTTGACTTGGCTCGCGAGGTTGTCGACATGTGGGATATGGACTCAGCGATCATTGTGCTGATAGTCGTGACAGCCAATGGGTTAATAACCAAGAGCCTCGACCAACACCTGAGGAGGCTCTCGTTGGGCTGCTGGATCAAGAAGGGCTTGATTCAGAAAGCAGTACGTCTTGTCACGGCTCGATTGTCTCCTGACATTAAGGTTCCTCTCTTTGGAGCCCTACTTGGAGGGCTACTATTTTTTTTATATTCTTAACTGTATTTTTTATCTTTTTGTTTATAAAAATATTTGAAAATGTATTATAAGTATTTAAATTAAATAAAGTTATTATTTCAATAAGTACCATTTAATTGATTTTAATAACTTGTCCACATACTTGGCCAATGGTCAGTTACAAAACATTCGCTGATAAAAAGTTAATAATTAATTATCTATCGCTAACGTTTCAATTATCATTTATTAAACATACTGTGTTATTAATAAACACTCATTTAAAAACAACCTGCGGATCACGTACTGCACAGGAAGGTAGATGATAAAATTAGCGATTTTTATGTAGGTAGCTATTTTTTTTCTAGCTACTCTTTCTATCGGTTTCTGACGAGTTGAATATAACATATTTCTGAAGCATAGGCAGCAAGCATCTCAGAAGTTGCCATTTTGATCATACTAGTCTCTGCTAAGAATGAGGAGGCCTGTGTCCCAGCAGTAGGAACAGCTGTTATGCTTATGCTTTCTCTGTTTGTTAAACAGATGAGCACCATGAAACATGATTGTAGCTACGATTAGTCTTTTTTTTTTTTTTGAGGATGGGAAATCATCAAATGACCCCTCCCGCTCTGGGTGGAGCAAAAGGGAGTGTCAGACTCTTACTGACTAAAACTCACCCGTGTTCCTTCCTTAGCCCTTTATGTACCAGGGCAGCGGTAACCCTTTCGAACGATCCCGCTACCCCGGAGATACGATTAGTCTCGAGTCTTCAAGGTATGACAAAAATTGATCGCCATAGGTACCAGACCAATGGTGTTTTAAGCACACAGCAGCTGAGCCCGTGGTCTTGATATTATCCCTAAATCGCCTTGTATGGCAGTCATAGCACCCTCGGCAACTGAAGTACATACTTGCGAAACGTTCAAATGGACTGGAAAGCCGAAGGCGGTATGATTTATTAATGTTTTCTTATTCAGGTCATTAAAATCAAGGAGTGCTCTTTCGTTATTTAAAGACAGATCTCTGTGAATCATTTTAAGAACCTTAAATTACGTTTACGGTACTACCAGTATTACTACCTACCACGGGTAAAAAAAATCCCGTAAAACTACAAAGCGATTCATTAGTACTACGGGAAGTTTTTTTTTGCCCGTGTAAATCTTAGTCGACATTTCATAGTTTGACATCTGTCACTTTGACTAAGTTAAGACTACCTCTTGAAAACATGGTGCCAGGGAAGGTTGCTTTAGGAAAAAAATTGCGACGCTTGTCTAAACGTGCCTAGGGAAATTGTTACTGGCTGCTTGCTTATGGTGAACGATGTCAATTACTTAGAAATGTATTAATGATTAATAATGTGTAATCTGACTAACTGTTCGGCAATCCCAGGATAAGATAGTATCACAGACAGAAGAAAAATTTATGACTCAAACAACTTGTTTTCGATTTGTGTGTTTATTTTGGTGATTTATAATCTTAAGCCACTGCTGGACATTGGATCTCAGGCGCTCACACCCATCCACCTTACGACTATCTTCACTGTTTTTTACCTTCATCTTTTCTTTATTTACAGGGAGTCAAATACCACTACGTGGAAACAGGCCCAAGAACAGGACAGAAAGTCCTGATCCTCAAAGACGCACCAGATTCGGGCAACCTATGGGGACCGAATTGGGCAAATGTGGTCAGGCGATTGGCAGAAACGGATCACCATGTGGTAACCCTAGATTTGAGAGGAACAGGGGGCAGTGAAGGGGGGTCGAGGAGTGACCTGTCTCCTCCGAGGGCTGTTGAGGAGTTGTCAGCGCTGTTGAAAGCTCTTGGAGTATCTGAGAACAGACAGGCTGTTGTGATTGGATTTGGTATTGGAGGAATGCTTGCATGGTAAGAAAATGTATTCTTCTACAAGCCGTAGATTTATTCTTCTAGGACCGTAGACAAAAATGATTTTATTTTTGCTATCAATACCGTATATACTTTCTACTACCGTCAGACAGGCAGTCGCTTCATGTAACATACTGGTATCAGCTGCATCCGGTTAGACTAGAACCCGATGATGAGGCAGTATAGAATAAGTATGGATGAGAAGTGGTCCGCCGGCTACAAGCGCACAGAGACGTTGCATTTTATAATAACTTCTTAAGAACATATACCGGGACACTGCTCACTAAACAAACACTTCCACACGATAGGCATAACGGACAGCCCCCTGTGCAGAGCTTGCATGGAGGCTGATGAAACCGTCACGCATGTCCTCTTTGAGTGTACAGGCGTCACCCAGATTAGGTCGGAAATCCTCGGGACACCCAGATCTTACACGGATGTTCTAAACAGACCAGGAGACTTAATAAGCTTCTGGAGGGAGGTGGGCTGGTTGGAATAACCACCGACGGCCACCATGGCCCACGCACAATGGTCCACCTGAAGGACTAAGTGCAGAAACCAAACCCGTGACAAAGAACATAGTACATATACCTATATACAGGCTGATTTTTTTAAGACCAGCCAAATTTAAGGATGTGGTACAGACCATCAAACTGAACAACTTTCTCCATGGGACCAACATCGTAATCGCGAATAAAAATTCAGCCATCCCATACATTTAGGTCGAGTAGGTATTGAAGTTTTCTATGGGACAGTTGATAAAATTTTCGCGATTACGCTATTTGTCCCATGGAGAAATTTGTTCAGTTTGATGGTCTGTACCACATCCTTAAATTTGGCTGGTCTTTAAAAAATCAGCCTGTATTGTAATAGGATGCGAGCCATCGTGGCCGCCGATCGTGGTTACATACCTAACCATTCAAGGTCCTAAATCACAAGACTTTATATACCTAGCTCAGTAAGAATGATAAACTTAACAAAAAGTTATCAAAACTCAAATACATGCCACATTAAATGTAGTTTACCCAAAACAACGTATTATCGTATGAATTACAAATAATTCTACCTAGGGCTGATTTTTTCAATGCCAGATAATTTTATCCGAGGAATAATTATTATTCTGAATTGTTGCCAGTTCTTCCATACAAAATCTGTCAAACGTCAATGTTAACGCATAAAAATCATCTGTCAATAGGGTAGTTGCCTGGGTAAAAAAATAAAAAATATATTTAATCCGTCAGTTGGATTATCGAAAAATAATGGACACGTATTTTTTCTTTTGTCAATCAAACAAAAAATGACAAAGTTATAGCGCGTCAAAATTTGGGAGTGGGGGGTCGTGGCGTCACTTGCTTGCAAAAGTGTCGCAAGCAACTGACGTCACGCAAAGAACTTAAAAGGGCGATATCTTAATATTTTTTTATATAATTGACAAAAGAAAAGATACGGGTTCAATATTTTTTAATAATCTAACTGACAGACTAATTAGATTTTTTTTTAATAATCTTACTGGATTTACCTTGTACTTATTTGCCATAATAATGCTTAGTAGATCAATCTACCGAGCCTTTTCCCAACTATGTTGGAGTCGGTTTCCAGTCTAACCGGCCGCAGCTGAATGATTTGCTGATTTTACATGTAGCAGCTGACCTGCACAACCCAGTTACTGGGTAACCCATGGAAAGACTGGTTGTCAGACTTTCGGATTTCTAAAAATCCGTAACAACTGTCAAAGGTCCACAAATGACAGCCGGGACCAACGGCTTAACGTGCTTTCCAAAGCATTGAGGGGTCTTGGTATGTAAAGATGGTCATCCATCTACTGCCCACCCGCGCCAAGCGTAGCTTAACCTGATCAATCAACCCGTGCGACTATTAATACCTACTACTACTTAACCACGAGCCTCTTTCGGAAAAATGTAAAAATACTGGAGTTAAGTATCTTGTAGTTATTTGCCATAATAAAGTAAAGTAAAAATGATCTATCTTTACTTTCGACTTTTATCTATATTTATCGACGAGATTGTCCATTACCTCCTTACTTAAATATTTTCGCCAAACTTTGGTCTTCAGATCGTACTTAAATGACGCTTAAGTACCTACACACATACATAATTATATGTGTATACCTTCAGAGTTCATAGTACAGACAGATGCGATTTATTATTTTAAGTGTCAATAATCGATTCTCAAATTGTATCTAATCTTAGGCTCACGCTTTACCTGGACTCTGTACCTACCAATCTATTTTATCCATACTAATAATATTAATTTGAATGTAACCACCGAATAAATTTTGGCATAGATGACATCCTGGGGAAGGACATAGGGTACTGTTTGTCCCGGTATCATGTTTTCGTGGGATAATTTTCGCCATCCACGCGGGCGAAGCTGCAGGCCGAAGCTAATTATTAGCAATTAAAATGGTTAAAAAATCATACGAATAAACTTATCAGATACGGTAGCTAAACGAGCACAATTCGTCTGCCATGCGTCTACGCACCTACTCTGGAAATCATCGTACGATGTGTTAATCGTTTTGTTTTGACAGCCATCATGATGACGTCACGAAGTGCCCTGTGGACACGAATCAATGTGTCTGTTGTTACTCTCTCGGAGTCTTTCGACTTCTTTGAGTCACGAACAAAAGTATGTATAAACTCGGCTTTATTCAAAAGCGATTTACTCCTTTATTTTTTAACGAAATTTTATGTTGTTACGAACATAGCATTTTCGAACCCATAGGTTTATGTAATGTGTCGTATTTCAACGTTGCATTCGTTATTTCTTGAAAAAATCGCAATTGAAAGTTGCCAATTGTTGACATATGGGTGCTCGTGACTGTACAGGAAAATCAAGTTGACGATGTGATTTCCTGCTTGGCGTTTCATAGATCGCTTCTTTTCTATGGAACCGGATTTTCTAAGAGCATTATCAATGAAGATAAGGTATTAGTGGAAAAGCCGTACGTAACCCGGTGGAATTTCCCATTGGCAAAAATGAGAAAATTCCATACAAACTTACATCCTATAAGTATGAGGAACAGGGTGTAAAGTTCACATAAACCTCCATAGAAAAGGGCGGAGCCCCCGACCTGACAGGTGTTGTATATAAGTATGCTGATTGCGCGGCAAACTTCGCTTGCGCGATGCAGAATTTTGCGTGACGTCGCCGTCGGTTGAATATGTAGTTCGCATGTGGCAATGTAGATGCCGCCACAAGCCGTATAGGGGCGAATTTTCAAAAGTCCTTCCTTAGTGCTCCCTTTGGTTATATATAACGATCTCTTGAGCAAAATTTCATGCTTCTATTCCCAGCGGTTAAGGCTGTGCGTTGTCTGTCAGTGAATGAATGAATTTAAGATTTTTATTGAGTAGAGATGGCAGGGGTAGGTACTTTCACAATTGTCTATGGGAGGAAATAGTACCTACTCGTGGAATTTGGAAACACCCTGTGTTTTATGAAGGAATCATACTTCTTAAATCGTAATTTTATCAAATCGTAGGTACAATCTGGAATGGTATGCAATTTGTTTGGTGACGTGTTGTACGCCGTACAGAAAGAAAGAAAGAAAATACATTTATTTGCGGCAAACATGACGCATAAAAAGAACATAAACACACAAAAAAAAAAACGTACGACAGATAAAAAGGTCATGTTTAATTGATAGATAGTGAGTAATGACGCCTATCCATCGCCTTTATCTACGACTTTCCCTCTTATGTCACAAAACGCCACTGATATGGTGGATGTTTTTGTTGCCTTCTCTGATCTAAAAAATTAAACATTCCGTACCTACGTAAGCTAGGCAATTAATCCAAGCGCCACGCAATAAACAGATGTAACTACTAACTTATACATTACAACACATAACATTACTTACATAAATAATAATAATAATAACAGATAATACAAATAAAAGGAAACCTACACATTTAGATTTTTAAATGCCCGTTCCAAAGCTAGAACTTTTTCGTCGGAGCTGCGTTTATATTGCTCCCCTAGTTTACAATGCCTTGCCTAGGTCAATTACTCAACTACCCTTCAATAAATTTTGTGTTGCGTTGAGGAAGTATTTGTTACAAGAGTGTTTTTATTCGATAGATGAGTTATTTCAAAAGTGTCCCTGTAAATTTTATACTTTAAAGCACAGACATATTTATCTGTTAAGTAGACATAAATTGACAAAATTTAGTTACTTAGTCACCAATATATTAACTGTAAAAACCAGGGGGTCTACTCCGAAGTAGTATCGGCCGAATGTTCGGCCGTTTCCTGCTACGAAGTTACTATGTAATTGGTTCGGTCAGTTCCGATCCTACACTCCTACACTCTTTCGAATATTGACTATGATTCCGGCCCAACTGAGCCGCTCCGAACGTTTTTTCGCATTTTTCAATAATATTTGGTTCGGCCATGTGTCGGTCCGATCCGAACATTCGCACTATGTACTTCGGAGTAGGCCCCCTGTACTATTGCATGCTATATATTGGCCAAATGTGTGTTACCAAATATTTTATATAAGAACTTAATGTACCCACCATATTGTATGCAATAAATGAATTGAATTGAATTGAATTACGCCAATAGTCCTCGAAGGGTTAGGCAGAGGTGCACCTACACCCACATTTCGCCAGTTATGTTTAAGTCCCATGTAACAGGGGGCGAGTCTATTGCCATCGACCTGGCACAGATCCAGACTCAGGGCTGATACTGAGAAATTCCTGATGGAAAAACCCAATAACACTTTACCCGACCCGGGAATCAAAATCAAACCCAGGACCTCGGTATCAGCATTAGCGCTTGCGACCACTGGACCAACGAAGCAGTCTTTTTTTAAATACGTAAACTATTTGGATTGGGTAAAGTTTATGAAAAACTCTTGAAATTGATATGCTATCTTTAGAAAGAAAATACACTTATTGGCGCAGGCTAAAAGACACAATACATTTATTTAGTACAGAGTAAAAGACACACAAGATAAAAACAAAACAAATAAAGATCAAAAACAAATAAAGATCAAATAAAAAGTGTAAAGTCCGATGTAAGAAATTAGCCGGAACGTTGTGCCTCATGGCCGAGCCAAAAAGGCCCAGTTCTCGTAAAATGCCAGACAAAGTTTAATAATGTAAGTATTCATGGTTATATTTTCGTCACAGGTACCTCGTCCACTCTCGCGGCCCTCTGATCAGCAAGTTCGCAGTGATCAGCGCTCCACATCCGAATCTCTACTGGCAGTACCCACCGGCCCCTTTCTGCCATCGAGCGCTTCAGTTTATACAGGTTTGTACCATAATACCCCTTACCAGCCTCCTAAGCATAGAGCTGTACAAGGGTCTTTTGTGCGCGGCCAATTTCGGAACTAACTTTTCAATACAATTTCACAAACAATTTGATAAATGTTTACAGACAGTGCCACCCTGTCAACGTCTTTTTAGTGCGAAAAGTTCCTTTGTAGGCATAGCACTGAACCTGCATTCATAATCTTGAATATGGATCGGGCCTGTCTCTTTCTGGACTTGGTCTTGTTCTGAAACATTAATTTTCCATGCATGACTTGAGAAATTGCAATCCCATAGCACATGAGTGTTGATGGTTCACCGAATAACCTAAGTGGAGGTCCGACGAGGTTTTCCAGACTAATAATAATAGTTATTGGTGGTAGTGGTGGGTGGTGGTGGTCTGATAATATGGAGGAGGCTTTTGCCCAGCAGTGGGACAATATAGGCTAACGGAAATAATGGTTCGCCATCGCCAATTTTTGGCAAAACATCTACATGTTGTGGTTGACGCCCTATACAAGGTCAAATTAAATTGGCTAGCGAAACTCCGCACGTGATGCGAATCGATATCTAATGACGATAAAACGAATGAAATGTTCTATAACTACTCATAATTTCAAGTAACTAGCCCTGTAGGCAGCAGGCAGTAGTTACTTAAAATGAAGAGTTAGGTTTGTTTTATCGTTATTAATTATCGATGCCTACCCATCACGTCTGTGGTGTTTTGTTAGCTAATTCAAGTTGACCATGATGATCAGGGCATAGTTGAGGATTTGGGATAATCAACGAAGCCGTCAAGACCAAACCTGCTCTTCAACAGCCTCTAGCCTTATCTTTAGCCTTATCTCCATAACAAAACGTATTACAGTTGAGTTATTTTATCTTTAGCCTTATCTCCATAACAAAACGTATTACAGTTGAGTTATTTTTTCAGATACCCTTGAATATTAACCCATTGTACTTGCTTCAGTGGCCGCACTTCCCGGAGCGGTGGCTGGCTGAGGGAGAACTGAATGATCGAGAGGGTAGCTGGGCCAGCACCAGAGCTTGCGACTGGACTGGCCCGCTCAACTATGTTAGAGGTAAGGTATTATCGAAAGCTAACAACTGTAAACACTAGCAAAGACTGAGCAAAGAAAATGAAGACTTACGGAGTGACCATACTTAACGTCACGGAACCAGGACTCGTTCTGACCGGCTTAAGCCGATTCCGCGTCGATAACTGTGGTCACTTCCTTACTAGTCCCAGAGAGATGCGACAACCTTAAAAGGTTACTGGGACAGACTTGATCCGGAAGTCGGAGAACCGATTTTTTTAGCACAACGTGGTAGGAGTCTAAATCTAGTAGTGGACAGTGATCCTCTTCTTGTGTTGGCGATCATTCGCCATACCAAGGCTCCCAAAAATATTTCAGGGGCTTAAAAAAGTTTGGTAAAACCAACTTTTAAAACCAATATATTCTAGGATCCTACCATTGGTTTTGTAGACCTTTACCTCAATAGTTACTAGCCTATAATCAGTACTTCACTGTTACTTCCACATTATTGCAGGAGCCGCCTGGTGGCAAGTAAAGCCAGGTCTCCGCACCTCCGCCCCAGCACTGCTAGTGGGTCACAAAGACTCTGCTGGCCAGTTAGTGGCCAGTGCACAGCACTGCACTGCCTCCACACTCCGATTAGTAACCACGCCTGATCCTAGCAGTAAGGAACTGACTGGTGTGCTGCTAGATTTTCTTATAGGTAAGTTACTCCCATAACCTGTTTTCTGGACAAGGTCATTCTTAAGATCTTGCCATGTTGAGTAAATGAAGAGCCACTAGCAAAGCTAGACGGATACAAGAGTGTGTGTCACGACATTTTTTGCCTTCCAGCCAACGCACCTTTAAAGACAAACCGTTACTAAATGAATTTTTCATTAACAATGTTCTATGAAAAAAAAAAACTTTTCTGAATTTTGTGTTATAGTGCTAATACACAAAAATACACCTCCTATATCACCTCAAAAGATGGCTCAAAGCACCATGATTTTAATTTCTATTGCGAAAAAGGCGTGCCGTTTTTTAAATTTAAGCTCCTGTGTAAAATGTTATATTTTCGTTTAGTAACGGTTTCTCTTTAAAGGTGCGCCTATGTGGTTCATCCTTTTGATATAATTCATCGAGCTGCTTTTGACTTAAATAAACATGCTGTTATGGCACCCGTTTGCGACAATAATATATTCCCGTGAGTGCATCAACTTAGGAGAAGCGAAGCCTTAGGCGCAGCGCCTACTAACGGTGGGCGGTACAGCTCAGGCGCCTTACGGCGGCTTCGGGCGCCTAAGAGCTGCTTCGGGCGGCTTCAGGCTGCCTCGGCAGTCGTAAGCATACCTGTCTGTCGAGGCTGTCTTCGGGTAGCTCGGGTGGCATTTTCGTGGCAGACACGTCGCAAAACAATCATAACGTTCACCGCGCGCGCCTCCATTAGCTTGGCAACACCCAGAGGAATATAAAAGGCAACAGCCTCATTAATTACACGTATAGGTTAATTTTATTTGACGAAGACAGAAGAAAATCTTTGCTTCCAAAGCTTATTCACCCAAAATCTTCTTTTTTGCCTTAAGGCTCCAAGTTTCTCTTCTTCTTCAGCAAGATGAACAATAAGAAATAAGTCCTAATCCACCATTATAAATACACACGCGCAACTGTTTTCGCGCATCGTTACGACTGCTCTGCGAAGTGTCTGCCACCCGAACTATTCTTAGTTTTGCCGAAGCTACCCGAAACCAGCCTCGGCGTCCTTAGGTATGCTTACGACTGCCCAGGCAGCTCTCAGGCGCCCGAAGCCGCCCGGAGCAGCCCTCAGGCGCCCAAAGCCGCCGTAAGGCGCCCGAGCTGTACCGAGCCGCACCCATGCCTACCGACAGTGGGCGCCGCGCCTTACCATGTATGAAGCACTGGACTGTGATAGGTTTAACTGATTGACTGATAACTAGAGACACTGGAGTATCTTTCTTGCAATATTTTATTAAAAGACAATGTCATTTTTTTTCCAGCTAAAGATAAACTAATAGAAGAGGTACCAAGAGGACTGATGGGTCGTGTGTTTGGTGCGGTCGCCGACAGGGGGCGCGAACTCACCGCTAGATTGGTACTACCACCAACGCAGGCGTGAATTTTTAGTGCCTACTTGAGGTAGTTGTACATTTTTATAAACGTGTTGTGCTCGCATTGTGAAAATTGAAGTGTAAAAATTGTATATTTTATAAGTACGAATGTAGATGAAAATTTACAAAAATAATGAGTGATATGTGTATTATGTGTAAACAATTTTCAGGGGGTTTCAACAGGGATTCGTAAAAGAAATCTAAATGAATTAGAGAATACTGGAGGGTGAAATGGAGCGTTATCTTGTATGTTGACCTCTATTGAAATTCCCTGAAACTTGGTCCAGTGATTGTCCTATTCTATCCTATTTTAATTATAATACTAAAACTTTGCTCAAATATTTTAAGAATAATAAATAATTTAGCATGCGTCGCCATAGATATTAGAATGTGAGCGATCTTTCGCGGCCACGGCAACGATCGTAGGTAGGTACGATATTCGTGTCCGTTTCAACTGCTCGGCCACAGTGTCGTAGAAGCAAAACAACTACGTCAACATTACGAAGGAATTTGTAAAACACTAACAATGAAAGTCGCAAATTCGTAGATCCAATATTCAGAAAGGTGTAAAGGTTTAACCATGGCCGCGCAGTCGAAACGTGGAGAACTGCGCGGCCATGGTTAAACCTTTACACCTTTCTGAATATTGGATCTACGAATTTGCGACTTTCATTGTTAGTGTTTTACAAATTCCTTCGTAATGTTGACGTAGTTGTTTTGCTTCTACGACACTGTGGCCGAGCAGTCGAACCGGACACCGATATTCTACTAAGATAGCAAAGTCCATTTCCTGTTCATATTAATCCATAGTGATTAGATAGTTTTATACTTTATTTATACAGGACTTATGTTGTTGTTGCCGCGATAGAACGCTCCATAATATATAAGTTACCATGTCTAATTTTTTGCATGAATTTCAATACTCACCTAAAGCCTAGCCTTTCAATATTTACACGATGCAAGTTTCTTAAAGATAACAAAGAAAAATATTTTATTTAAGATACGCACAGGAAATAAAAACAGTAAAAAAGGAGCAGTTAAAGCTATCAAAATCTCTCTCAAACAAATAAAACAATATCCATCGATTTATATACCTTTCATTCGTGGTCGCCATTTAAAAAAAAAATTAAATGGCGCGACAGTAGTTATGCCAGGCTCCTTAATATAAAAATCTTCAGTGTTACTGACTCTGGCAGGGTCATCATCAGGGATTTTAATTTTGATAACACAAAAAATTTGTCGCTAATTAGTCGAAATTTGTCGCCAAATATCAGAATTTGTCGGTCACTGGTTCAAAAGATATAAGGGCTTATAGGTGGCCGATCTGGAGAGTCTCCCCAGCAGGGCCACATTTATATCTCAAAAACTAGGGCATCTAGCGAAGATGTGTTTTCTCCTATATTTTGTCGCTAATTAGTCGCAATTTTTCACCAAGTCACAAATTTAATCGGGTCTCAGTTTAGGAGATATAATGAGTTCAATTAGTAAGGTATAGTCCAAGAGCTAGATCGAACCATCTTGCACCACTGTATGGGGAAATTGAATTATTTAATATCTTTTTAATTACACACCGACTGAATCTGTAGCTTGGTGACAAATTGCGACTAATTAGCGACAAAATATGGAAGGAAACAGATCTTCGCTAGGTGCCCTAGTTTTTGAGATATAAATGTGGCCCTGCTGGGGAGACTCTCTTCAGATCGGCCACCTATAAACCCTTATATCTTTTGAACCAGTGACCGTCAAATTCTGATATTTGGCGACAAATTTCGACTAATTAGCGGCAAATTTTTTGTGTTATCAAAATTAAAGTCCCTGGTGGTGGCCCTGCCAGAGTCAGTGACACAAATCTTCAATCCCCTTCCTTGCCCGTGACATCACAGCGAGCCCTATCAAAATCAAATCAAATCAAAATACCAGCGCTGCGACATTTATTTCTTAAATGTCGAAGCATCATACCTTTTGGCCTCGTATAGGACTTTCTGTTTCATTTTTCTTTTTGTGACTTTTTTTTATAAAATTTGGTTTTTTTTATTGTTTAGTTTAGTTTATGATCTTCCTGTACGAGTCACAATAAGTACTTTTTCTTTCTTTCTTACCTATGGCATATAATAAAACTGAAGCAACAAAGGACTTGCATCGTCTACACACTGGGGGGCTTACCACCAGCTCTTATAGCAGGGCAGTAGTTGAACGGCACTGCTTTTTTTGTACGACTAAGACGTGACGACTTTGACGTTCTGTCAAATTAAGATACTCCATAGACAAGTTAGACGTGATTAAAAACATAGCTACTATAAAAAACGTCAATTTACGTCAGGCGCTGACTAATTTGTCAGGACTAAACTAATATTTATCTTCTGTCCTTTTCTTAATGAAATAGAACGAAAAAGATGCACTGAACTTAAATTTAGTTTGTGAACAAGGGAATCGGCGCCATTATTTTCAAAACCATTCCACAGACATTTCTCAATATTTCAATTTGTTGTCGTAAAGAAATATTGTTTGTTGTCAAAAATAAAATGTTTTCTTTTTTGTGCATTTTATATTTATGACTTGTAGCATAAATATTTAAATGTTATAAAAGGCTTGTAAATACATAAATTAAATAGTATATACCTACATAATATTAGTAGTTTGAAGCATGTTCAAAAACCAATGACATTTCTAATGCCCGATTATTGTTTTATATGTTACGATAATATTGTTGTTATTAAATATAATTTTATTTTATTAAATATTACTTTTAAACTTGAGAAATTTGACTTTTTGTTAAAAAAGAAATGATGTTCAGGTTTTGATTATGGATTATGGCGTATAAATCGCTCCGTAGAAAAAACATGTCCGTCAACAAGCTTCCATCACGGCGAATAAGCCGTAGTTTTTCATGGCAAGAAAAACGTGTGTGGACAAAGGGCCTAACTCGGACACCCACTAAAACCACAAAAATATTTTTGGTTCGTTCGTTGGTTTGGTGGCCCCCGAAATTGGTCCGATGAATGTTTAAATGATTAAAACAAAAACAAGTGCAAACGCTTCTTTAATACGCAATATGCTCCACAAAAAGCTAACCATTCATAAATTTTCGCTATAATATAATATTCACAAATCTCATAATATTATAATAATATATAGAGCGACCTACAGTCTCTAGGGCACACTCGACTGCGCCGAAAAGGAAGATTTTATATCACAATAGATAGCTGTTTAAAGAATTTTATTATTTTACTACGAATATATCTACATAGATCTGCGGGGTAATTGCGTAACACACCATCAGTAGCAATGGTTTTCATTTTGACAGTTCAACAACATTCATTGCGATATTTAGGTCGAACAGACCAATTTTTTGAACATATGAAGCAATGGATTAGTAATACCCTTCAAAATTGTTCAGATTATGATTGAAAGCGTGTTACGCAATTACGGTGCTGTTGTAACAAATGAGACTCCCTGTATTTACAAAGAGATTGTATTCAGAACAATTTGTCAGAAGAGCTAACAAACCTCAGATCAAATTGGAAGAAAATGCCCTTCATTTTTCTATACCTTTTTGTTTTAAAATGCAGTATACAACTAAGGCCCACTTGCTCCACAAATAACTAAATACGCTAAACACTTAAAACATAATTCTGTCTCCTTCAACTTCAAGCGATTGAAAGAAACAGCAAGATGTATTCAATTTTAGTGCGTTTGGCGCTAAACGCATTCCGTCTAATTACAAAACGAGTTCAACTTTAGACCTAGGCTAAACCCGCGAGACAGTTACTGTATTTTAAACTTTATTCCGACGAACGTAAAGTTCTTAGTGCAAAATTGACAACTTAGACTCGGGTTTAACGTCAGCTTTTGTAATAAGAACTTTAACTGTATCGGATTATAGTTAGAAATTTATTAATCGCTCGAGGGTTTAAACCAGCCTCTAAACATAAACCTTGTTTTGTAATAAGGCTGATACAGTCATATGCGGTGCAAGAGGACTTCAGACAAGGTACCAAAAATAGCTGCTCCGTGGTCACATTGTCATTTTTAGGATTATAACATATAAACTACAAATAATACACAATATAGTGGGTCATCTCATTTGTTACAACTACAGAAAAGCCAAAACATGGTTAGGCCAGACATCGAATAGGCACGAATCCTTTACGCAAGGAATAAGATAAGTGAAATAATACTTTAGAGAGGATGAAATCACCCATGAATTATTTTATAGAAAACGTTGCGTTTATATTTATTTTACGTTTTTTGCCTTTGGGTGTAGTTTGACCCACAAAATCGTCTTCAGAGTAGCTTCGTGTATCGCTCTGATCCACTCCGTAAAAAGTCGGGCATTCCCGAAATGTGCACGAGAATAAAATTGTCAACTTTTGAGTGGCTCTCAATAATCCTAGAGAAATTCCTGCCCTTAAAAGTATTATTTCATCTTCTCTTAAACCTTGTTTACTAAACAATTGATCTTATCCTCCATTAAACTGTACAAAAATGAGATGGGGTTAGATTCTACATGATTTGTCAGTATGGGGTGAATTTGTAACTCGACGATTGATATGATATTTCACTGGGTAGTTCGTTTATAATAAAGATTTCGTTGTTCACTGGAAATTAAATCACTCCTCACATAGAAAAAACAATTTTAGTTGGAGATGTTATTAGATTTTAGCTGCCAAGTTACATACAACTTAATTCACAAAACTACGCAAGACTCCCGGGAGTCTCACAAAAAAATAATCGTGATCCATTAGTCGACGATTGAGCTTATAAAAGTTGATTTAGCTGTCATGGAGCTGCGCATATCTCGATCTATATAGGAGCTGCCTTGGTAGACATCTTATGAGAACCTTTTTTAAACATTAAAAAAGTATTAGATGTTCTCACAGACAAAAAAATTCAACCCACACGACATGAAACGTGGACTAGACATAAGGCGGGGGTATTTTCAGTCAATTTTAATTAATTTTGAGTTAATTAAGTACAAAAGATTACAGAGAATTGTAATGGGATTTGGCACATTATACTTTAATTTTTTACCATACTTTCTTTTAGTTGTCAATTAGCTTTTGATATACAAGTTTGTAAAGAGCATTGGTTACAATATTTGTAAAGACAAGTCAATATATTGGCAGTATTTTTCGGTCAACTTCCAGCTAAAAAAAAGCATGGTACAATTAATTTTATTGTTAATTTTTACGTATTAAAACTCAAGCATACGTCACACAATACAGAAGCTTTACCTCCTACTCAGACTGTTTTAAACTTAATAATAAATAACTATACAGTTTAACATATACAACTTAAATGCTAGGAGAAAAATTATACAGAAATACTTTCTTGCATATACTGTTGGAAATTGTTTAACAAAATGCATATACTGAAGTGAGATTTATATGTAATTTTGAAGTAAACATTTATTTTTCAGATCGCATTTATGGTAGAATTACACCAGGATTTTGATAGCCTGGTTAAGGGTCTAACCACACTATTCAGCTCTGTTCAGCTTTTGTCCATAGAAAACAATGAATGTGGTACAAGTGTGGTAAGTCCCTAAGTTTTTGATTTAGAGTTCATTAATATGATTTATTCGCGAAAAAAATCTAAGTCTTCGGATCAAACTGGTGTGATGTTATGTTCGCGAAAAAAACTGTAGGTAGAAACATCTTGTAAGTAGATACTACAGTTTTTTTCTTTATCTTAAGAAAAGAGCTTACAAAAGGGCAATGATCATGATATTTGTATGCGAACATCAATTCCAAATCTACATGAAGATTATTCTAAAGAATGTTCCAGTGTCAATATGAGAATGAATCATTGCATTTCAAATAGCTACCAAAACAAAAAAGAGGGTGTGTGATCATGACCATCCAATAGAAGTAAAGTCTATTCAAACTAATGTTTCAAGTTGATGTTATTTCAAGTTAAACCAATATCCACTTTATTTTTATGGTAATTAGGTCGATTTCACAGTGACTAGCACTATTGAAAAAGTTCCTAAAATGTTTGAAGTTGTAGCGTAAACTGAACTTTATTGTGTAGGAATTAAAGTTATTTTTGCATAATCTCATATTTGTTAAAATTTTTGGCAAATAAATCACGAATGCAGATTAAAAATTTATATCAGCCGAGTAAACGCGATTCAGCGTCACCGACCCGAGCGTGACGGTTCCGTTTCGTTGGCTGTTCAGAAAGAGAACAAACTGTGCCTAAAGAAGTTTTCACTTCAAAAATGCACAAATGACTGCGAAAAATAAACAGCATCGATTTCAAACAGTATTTGCAAGCAAGCCCTAAATAAATGGCACGTACTGGCTGCCACAATGGTAGTTACGTTTATATTTCAGTCGTTCAGTGTAGATCTATTGGGGTAGGCAGGAATGATAGTGCCATAAGTCTCATTAAGACCACATCCTTCTTTATAAAGTCAACGACACATGAATTTTGCGTCTGTACCTCCAAAAACAATTTTTGATATTTTTCACATATGCAAAAATCATGTATATTTGCGAGGACTGCAAAATATTATAGAATAAAAAATGCATGTACGTAGTCAATATACTCGTATCTATACATTAGTATAAACCTTCAACCACACCAGTTTAATCTAGCACTCACTATATTAAACTGTTAAAAGCCTATTAGCTGCTCAAAACTCTATGACACATAAACAACAGTATAAACCTTCAACCACACCAGTTTAATCTAGCACTCACTATATTAAACTGTTAAAAGTCTATTAGCTGCTCAAAACTCTATGATACATAAACAACAGTCCCTTTTAATAACAAAGAGTCCTTATTAGTTCAAAAGTCCAAAAACACTAAAGGAAGGCTAGAAAAGGTTACCTAACAACGTGCTATAGGTATCAAAATGCCTTTAAAAGTCCATAGTTTTTAGCTATACTGAAGTTTCTCCTTTAATTTCTACGTCTGAAACCGCTTCGCTGACACAACTGTCACTGTCAGCTGGTTTTAAAGTGACGTCACTATTCAACGTCACGTCTAGCCCCGTCTCTTTCCTCGGCGTCCTGTCTCTTTCCCTATCTCTACTCGTGATCTGAGTATAGAGTTCGTCGATCTCACTTGCGAAGGACACCGGGCTACTGTCCCGATTGACTTCGGGACAACTTAACGCGGGGGTCGGAACGTACTTCCCTAACTTAGGATTACTTTTTATCGTTTTTCTCCACCCAGGATCGTAGTTTACATACTGGCTTTCTATGTTAGAAACGTCTTCGTTACTGAAACTGATCTCGTTTGGACACATGGATGACGGCGAAGGGGCGTATAAGCCATGACTTCGGATACTGACTTCCGACATTTGGTAATTAGGGCAGTAAATATCGCTTTCGTTCTCGAAACCTTGCTCGCTAGCATTCGTGCTGCAAGTCTCGAAGTCATACGTTGTTTTCGCCATAAAGAACGTATCTTTATCATCATCCATTTTCTCTTTAGATCCCTCCACATCCTGACTCTGGAGAAGATTATCTAACTCTCCCGAACCAGTTTCTAAGCGTTGCGGCGTGCCAGATCTGTTAATATCATCAGAATTCATGGTACATTCTTCAGATATGTCTTGTAACGACTTGTCTATAACATTCTCTTTGTCCTGCTTCCCAGGTTGGAGATAGTCTATGTACTGCCCAAAGCTCTCTGTGTCTGTGATTTCGTTTGTCGAACATAAGGCACTGTGCGTTTCTTGGAATGACGTTAACTCTGAATGTGTATTTAGTGTCTGATCGGAGCAAGTATTAGGCATTGCTATTTCCGATGCAGAACTGTATTCTAAGCTACATTGTTGGGAAATAGTTCTCATCTCTGGCTGTTCGCTTGCGTGGCTTTGCAAACATTCTTCAGAAACGCTGCTGCGCTGCCCATTAAAGTTTTTAGGAACATTTGCCTTCACTATCTGGTGTTGAGGGACCAACGTCTCAGGGACATTTGTATAAATGTTCATGATTTGTGTCCTACTTGTCTTGGGGTCCTCGTTTTTATTCCACGACTTTTTGTCCGTCGAATAACTTTTATAATTGTCTTTCGATTCTTCTTCCAGTAAATTTGGGTTTAAAACGTTACGTGTCTCTTTGATACCGTTATTTGATCTTTCAACGTGTATATTAGTGTTATTGACTTTAGAACCTGAGTTTATTATGTTGGCAACACCGTTATAAGCTTCTTTAGTTGGTAGTGGTAACGAGAAATGTGAGTCATTATCACAGTCTCTTCTTGTAGGCAATTCTAGACAATTTCTCTTCAAATTCTGCCGTTGTTTCTTGAAAAACTTTTTGGCTACATTCATTTGATTGGGATTGTAGAATATCTCTGGTCCCACCGTCCTGTTGTCCGGGTACGTCATCATAGAATTGTTTGATCTGTATTGCTGTCTGTGTAAGACTACTAGGTTGATATTGGGGGTTTTTCCATTTGTGTTTTTGAGTGTATCTTTCTGTAATGTCTGTCCATTTAACTCGGCAGCAGCTTTATATGTCCCACTGTTATTCGTCTTAGAATTAGTCCTGTTAGAACTTCTGCTACCAGACATAGATCTATTATCATTTGGTATCGGTTGTATAGGAGGCGTGGTCGTCTGATTCGTGGGTAAATTCTGCTGATTAGCGTCAAAAACGCTCCTATTCCTACAGCACTGCTTACTCTTTTGTAGATAACAGTGCATCATAGACCATTGTGCTCTGACGTCACTCCTTGCTATACCGTAGAAGAAGAGAATGAAGGTTCCAAGAACTGTTGCGCATACAGCGTACACAATGCTGCATATATCTTCTTGGTACGGTAAGTACGCTGGTAAAGGTCGGTACACAGCAATTGCCCCACAAGCCCACACAGACATATACAAACACATGACGATAACTTGTGCTCGTAACTGAATTATAGGAGTGTGTTCAATGTCCTCAACTTCAGAATCTAACGTTGATTTAACACTCCTTCTCTCCGCGCGTTCATTGCTCTGAGGCTCCCACATTTCTAGATCAACATTCTCAGTAGCTTGCGTACCTTCAGATAACTGCACATTCATATTCCTTATAGTACACCGTATTAGCAAGAACAATATTAACAAAAACACTAACAAAATCCCTCCTGGAACGAATAACGCGCTTAAAGCTGGTGCCGTACTAAGGAAACACTGCGAATAACCTGCGTAGTCTTTTAAGTTCACTGCACCAGATATTCCACACACTATCAACGCTATCCCCCAGCCTACTAGGTATAACCCTAAAATAGGTTTCTGTACCGGCACATCCGGTGGGATATCATCTTCTGGCGTCCTGACAGGGTTGTGCGTCTTCGTCACCCATTTATACATATTGCTGGCAGAAACACACATCCACAGCAAACAGGATAGTGACAAATAATGTATTAAAAGTCCCAGAATCTGACATAGTTTGACATCTTCCGTTTGATAAATGCCGAGGGTGTACAGGAAGCATAACAACCCTATTGCTATCCAGGTATTTATCAACGCATGTTTGGTTTTCTTCGCCATCTGTATAGCTGGGTAGCACATGATGTAAGTTAGGGTGGCACAGCTAACACAGCCTATTAAAATGAGGCTGCCTACGTAGACTGCTGGGTGGGACACCTTGAACCTGGCGCCGTCGGTGCGAGCTCCGTAGATGCCAGTTTCCACGTTTTGTAGGAGCCCTACGTAGGCTAGCTTTGTGCAGCTTATGATAATCATTTCGGAGACCACGTGGGATATTTTGCAATCTGTGGAAGAGGATTTTTGGTGTTAGTTTGAATCATGCTAACCCCCCCTGGGTCACGAGTAAAGACGACACGAGGGCTACTTAAAATTATGATTACTTTTAGGAACCCGTAAAAAAAATAACTATTAGGTACCACTTCAAAGGATCGTCGATTATTTATATAAGGCCTTGTATCATCATCATCATCATTTCAGGCCCGAATTACCCACTGGTGGGGACTAGGCCTCCCCTTTCATCTGCCATACTTCCCGGTTCTGTACGATGTCATCAACCCAGCCCAGCGCGCTTCTGGACGGCCTTGGCCGGCCAGGCCTTGCATAGTGTTGTGATACAAATAAAGATTTGTATTATGTTGTCAAAGGCAATGTATCTCCAATTATTCCGTTATTAAGTACAGATATCCATAAGGCGGCGATCACTAACCATCAAACTCAAACTCAAATCATTTAATTCAACTAAACCAATTACAAGCACTTTTGAATTGTCAAAGGGTCAGTCAGTCAGAAAGATGAAGCTAGTTGCCCATTAGCGTTGCCCAAAGCGTAGGTACCTATGGAAGGAGAATGGGCAAGAAACTCTACAGACACTCTTTTTAAATCATAAAATTGTTACAAAATATTTGATTGGGTAACAAGCACCAGCTCGTTAGCCACACTATAACATAATATAATTACCTGAGGTATTATCCTGCCACCGTCTCGTCACAGGGTCCCACACGGCCGCCCGGCCGTCCACTCCGCCCACAGAGCGCGCGCGCACTGTCGCTATGATAGGCTCCATTAACTCGCCTCGAAGAGTTACGTTTCCTGGAAATGGAGAACAGAAATGAATCATGTCATCAACACACGAGTTACAATACAGTTGTAGCAAGGCCTTTATGGAGTGTGTGAAGCTCGGCGCGCACGCGACAGCGGCCGAGGCTCGCTCGCCACACGCTCTTATTTTTTTATATTTACCTGTTTGTGCCCCTTATACTATGTTTTACAATTATTATATACTTTTACTGTTCTTCTTAGCGTGTCGATGGCAATCTAAATGGACTCGGCCTAGAATTCGGCTACGTGTTTAGCGACATCACTAGCGGCCATCACTTCCTGTAACGTGCAGCTGACAGGACACGTAGGACATGATAATAAGTCCCATCGTTTGAGGAACAGCTCTACTTTTACTGTTAAATGTGCGTTCGGTTTCATTTAAATAGACTCAATACACACCCTGAGAATAACTTTCCCACACACTGTTTTTTTTTTTTTACTGGGACGGTATGGGGAAATCCGAATCCATTAGTGATACGGGGAAACTGTCTTTGGAACCTTTTTTTTTTGGGTGAGAAATCATCAAATGACTTCTTCCGCTCTGGGCGGAGCGGGAGAAGTCATTTGTGTGTCATTTGGTGTGTCACTCTTTTACTGACTAAAACACACTCGAGTTCCTACAGTTGCCTGTGCCTGTGCCAGGGGCCACGGTAACTCTTTCGAACAACCGGCGAACCTGGCAGGTCTTTGGAACCCTTACCCCTTTTTCATGAAAACTATTTTGGCATACTTAATTTATTGGTCAAGCGTGAGTTGTCCATAAAAATTTGTCAAACTTACCAAATTTTAATGCTGATCGACTCAGGGATCATTTAATTGTATCGGGAGGAAAAATCTAGACAGCTGAAGTTGGTCAAGTTTTATCAAATTTTTTTTCATATAAATTTTTGGTAGGAGTTACTGGACCGAATCAGAAAACCAGCGCTGCGACATTTATTTTTTAAATGTCGCAGCATCATGCTGATATAAGAGCCCTTTGGCCTCGTATAGGACTTTCTGTTTCCTTTTTATTTTTGTTGCTTTTTTTATATAAATTGTTTTTTTTTTTTTTTTTACTGTGTTTAGTTCAGTTTGTGATCTTCCTGTACGAGTCGCAATAAATACTTTTTCTTTTCTTTCTTTCTTTTTATATGGCGACACTTACTACAATACACAATACTCACTCAATTGAAAGCCTACAATCGGCGATGTGATCTCAATATTCATATCCTCTCGTTTCGTGGACCTTCCGTAGTAGTCCTTAGTTCTGTGCTGCGTCAGTCGCGCGTCAGCGCCATTGTCAGCAACTGGTAGTAAGGGGAACAGGGCTGCGTCTTCGTAGACGGAGATGACCAGGTCTTGTGGGTGCGATTGTATGAGGACCCCGGAGTCCGTCGAGCTGTAGAGGAGGGATTGCGGTATCTGGAAATGAAAAAAGAATAGTTTAAGTTTTTGAATGTCAAACATTACAAAAGGGTGTCCAAAAAAGTACCCTGACCTGCTTCCTAGTGTTTAACCTGCATAAATAGCGAGGGGCTTGTGGCTAAGTAATAAAAGCTACACGGGTCGATCGATCAGGTTAATCTACGCTTGCCGCGATTGGTCCGTGGTTGGGTGACCATCTTTACATACCAAGACCCCTCCGTGCCTCGGAAAGCACGCAAACAAGCGCGTTAAGCCGTTGGTTCCGGCTGTCATTCGTGGATCTTTGACAGTAGCTACGGGTCGTCTGAAGCCCGAAAGTCTGACAACTAGTCATACCAAGGGGTATCGTATTACCCAGTAACTGGATTGTGAAGTCAAACAGGCAGTCGATCCATGTAAAATACTGGTAATTAACTGCATCCGGTTAGACTGGAAGCTGACCCCAACATAGTTGGGAAAAGGCTAAAAGAAAATTATTTGAGTGCCTCATTGGTGTCTAGTGCATGCAAGCGCGACTGGGTGACGTGAGGTCTAGGTTTTGAACCCCTGGTCGGGAAGTTTATTCAAATTTTTCTTTTATCTGTGATTGGTGAATCGTTAGTGGGGAAAGGCAAATGCATCATATAACAGGAGGCGAGTGCAAGTCCCAAGCTATTTGCATTCATAATTTTCGAAATACGGGAGTTAGGCAGACATGTAACTCTGTAGACGTGTAACTCTGCAGACGTGTAACTCTGCAGACATGTAACTCTGCAGACATGTAACTCTGCAGACATGTAACTCTGCAGACATGTAACTCTGCAGACATGTAACTCTGCAGACATGTAACTCTGTAGACGTGTAACTCTGCAGACGTGTAACTCTGCAGACGTGTAACTCTGCAGACGTGTAACTCTGCAGACGTGTAACTCTGCAGACATGTAACTCTGCAGACGTGTAACTCTGCAGACGTGTAACTCTGCAGACATGTAACTCTGCAGACATGTAACTCTGCAGACGTGTAACTCTGCAGACGTGTAACTCTGCAGACGTGTAACTCTGCAGACGTGTAACTCTGCAGACATGTAACTCTGCAGACGTGTAACTCTGCAGACGTGTAACTCTGCAGACGTGTAACTCTGCAGACGTGTAACTCTGCAGACGTGTAACTCTGCAGACATGTAACTCTGCAGACGTGTAACTCTGCAGACATGTAACTCTGCAGACGTGTAACTCTGCCTAATCTTTGGGAAACAACTTGATGTTGTTGGAGCACTAAATAATTTTACCTGCACACTGGCGTGTATGAGCGCGTCGGTGACGGTAAGCAGCGGTGCGACAGTGCGGTTCGTCGTGGTGCAGTGCAGTCGCGGCAGCTCGCCTCGCCTCGCGCTGTACCACACACAAGTCGCGCCACTGAAGCCTTCGCTGACTCGGAAATGCTCCACGGCAAGGTTTGACTGAAACAGGAGTAAAGAAGTTTAAGTTACAAGTAAAAATATTTATTTATTTATACATATACCACACATAAACTAACGCCTTCTGCCCTTGGGGGTAGGGAGAAAATACAGGACAAAAATTTATTTAAACACTAGCAACACGCCGCGGTTTTACCCGCAAAAATGTCAATCCCGTGGGAATATTGGGATAAAAAGTCCTATGTGTTAATCTTGGTTATAAACTATCTGTGTGCCGAATTTCATCCAAATCCGTTCAGTAGTTTTGGCGTGAAAGAGTAACAAACATCCATCCATCCATCTATCTATCCATCCATCCATACAAACTTTCGCGTTTATAATATTAGTAGTCGTTAGTCAGTTGCAGAAAAAATACAGTTGAAAGTTTGGTGTAGGAGACTTTCATTTTATGTGGATCCAACTAATGTCGGGCTTAACAAGAACATATCAAGGGCCGACGAGTAGGGACGAGGCCATATTGCTAATCGAACTAAGCTAATTTTTCAAGTGGCACTACGAAATCCGCACTGGGTCCGCGTTGCCCACTCCTTCTCACAGAGAGGAGGCCTGTGTCCCAGCAGTGGGAACAGTAAAGCTGATTCGCACGACAGAATGACATCCACAGGTACGTTTTCTGATCCATTTCCTTACATTTTCATCACATACTTTTGGACTTTCAACAGACCATACAAAATTGCCTTCTCCCCATGTAAGCTTATTCTCAAATTACTACTCACCTTCTGTCCCTGTATGTTGGCGATATGTTGCGATATCTCCTCGGCTGCGCGCGCGATGTCGGTGCACACGCCATACTTTGACTCAGCGCGAGCCAGGACTGGCATACTGATGTTCATTGTGGAACTTATCACATCGAGTAATGTTGGCCCTGAAAAGGGATATTTTGAATAGGGTATTTGCCTGGGTAAAAAAATAATAATTATATTTAGTCCGTTACTTAGATTATCGAAAACTAATGGACACGTATTTTTTCTTTTGTCAATCAAACAAAAAATTACAAAGATAAAGCGCGTCAAAATTTGGGAGGGGGGGCGTCGTGACGTCACATGCTTGCAAAAGTGTCGCAAGCAAGTGACGTCACGTGGTACTTTAACGGGCGATATCCGCATCATTTTTTATGTAATTGACAAAATAAAAAATACGGGTTCAATATTTTTTGATAATCTAACTGACGGACTAATTCGATTTTTTTAGGAAAATAGCCTCCTATTGTAAAAAAAATGTGGTTCAATATATAAGCCTCCAGGAGTTTCTAGGGCCAATGTGGTTCAATATATGATGTATCCAGGAGTTTCAAGGGCCAATGTGGTTCAATATATGAGCCTCCAGGAGTTTCTAGGGCCTACCCTATGCCTGCCATGGTATTTGCGAATATTTCCGTATAGTTTCAAAATCAATTGATGCCTTGTTTTTAGTTCTACATAATATGATGCAACTATTGTTGTAACTATCTGTAGTTACAGTAGGAATTTCTATCGTCTCCTAGATGCGTTTACAAACATATATATCTGATATACACAAACACCTAGACACGCCGTAACTGTACCTTTATAATAACGATTTGTACTTTTGCAGGGCATACAAATATTTCTTTCACATCGCAATAATCATCAAAGCGTTATTAAATACGTCAAAAGACCTGAAAAGCCAAAGGCAATCGAAACGAGTATATTTTTATAGTATTAGAAATAATAATCATACATTTCAATGACCCCAGATTATCGGAAACAGGACCAGCAAACAACATACTTTATGATATAAATAACATGTAAAAGCTTTTAACACAATGTGTCAACACACCTTATTTACTAAAGACAATTAGAGCAACCTTTTATAAAAAATGGGCGTAGTTTTAAAATGGTTACATTCATGCGTTGACAATGGGGTTTATATATGTATAAACATTGCTCAAATTTAAGAGACATTTAGAAATTCATGGTTAAGCAAACGTTAAACATTACTAAACTTTAAGCAATGTCTATCAATAAACCTCTCACTAAGCTGTGTATAAATAGCTTTATATTTTAGTTACAATAATAAATGAAGAATAAATTACTCACCAAGATCTTTCTCCTCTGCAATATACTGCATATAATTCCTTATAGCCTTCGCAATAAAGTACACATCATCAGGGTCAATAATCTCGGCCAACGGATACGTCTTCTCCTGTATCAACATAGCCAGTCTCTCCGTAGCATTCACTGCAGAAAATTGCACCAAACTAACGTTCAGAAGCGCAAACTGTTGAAGGAGTTTGGTTACATTGCTGATGTAGGAGCATTCTGTTGTGTTAGCAGGGCCCCAGACAGCATCAGGACTACAGGACCTATAGGCTACGCCTTCCCCACTCCGACAAGGCACGACAGCTGTATGATTCAGTAACAATTGCGGCCAGGAATATAACCCTTTATTATCTATGGTGTAATTTGTAGGACAGTACTGCGTCGAATTTGACAGCACCAATACTTCGACTGTATGATTATGTCTGATATGATTCTGGTCGCTGTACATACAAGTCCAATTTCCCATGTGATGGTTTGTGATGTTGGGGAAGTGAACTGTTGTCTCTGCTAAGCCTTCTTCTTGCATGTCTGTATTTGTGATGTTGACGTCACAGATTTCGAGCATGGGATGCATCCATCGTAAGTCGTATTTCGCCAGGACTGAGGCGAAGGGAGCATTGCAAGATAGTGTTAATGTATCTCCTACAAACACAACTTGATCATGTGCAGGTTTGACTATCAAGTTATTGCCTGATAGTGCATTACCACACGCAGACCGGTCGAGGAATATTTTCAGTTTCCGCACTATTTTGTTGACCATGTTTTCTGGGAAGGCGCATTTCGGGTTGCCCACTAGTTTGACGCTTGTGTTGCGAGACCAGTCTCCGACCCAGAGGAGGTCGCAGTCGCAAACTAATGGGTTGTCAGTTATGTCCCTGTGGAAGAGCGAAATAAATTAATAAATACAATTGTTTTCAAAATGAAGTTATGGACGAGAGTACCACAAAATATTGAAGAGATGATGTATTGATTGATGGCGTAAAAAATAATACTAATATTGGTATATTAGTATTTTTTACGCCATCAATCAGGAAATGAAATTACAGAAACGAAAAAGTCACACGCCCTGATACAAGTATAGTTTTATATTGTGTTTAGCGCGGGAATTTTGCCTTCATACGAAGTGTTATAATCTTCCAGATGACAACTTTATATGTTAAAACAACTAAAATAGACCTTGACTGGTCTAAACAAAGTATGTTGGTCAATAAATTGTTTCTTCTATATGAGAACAGACATTAATTGCCCTCACGTGGGACTGTTACAGGTTAATTTATCAATAATTATCTACTCACAATTGTTTCAATCCAACAAGATAGTCAAAGGTCCCGGCTGCCATAGCTGATATATGGTTCTGTGACAGTATCAGGCGCTCTAGATTGATCAGACCCTTGAACATCTCCTTGTAAACATTGCTGATCTGGTTGTAGGACAGGTCGAGCCTCTGGATTGATGTCATGTTGTAAAATGCATCTGACTCTATCAGACTTATCTGGTTTCTGCTTAGATCCCTGTGAAGAAGAAAATAAATAAATTATGAAAAATAATATAAGTAGGCCACATGAGGCCTTTGCCCAGCAGAGGAATTTTTTAATAATTTTTTTAGACTTCTCTACTCTCTGGGTGACTATGCCAGCTTCATAGGATGAAACATACCATAGCACAATTAATAGAAGAGGCATGAAGCAGGTTGACAGTGACCAATAACCAAATGGAGATTGGAAGAAGTTCTCCAATCTCTACTTGGTTCAACAATGTCTGAGAAAGTAGTTCCACTATACATATATTATTTCTTCTACCAAGTAATGGAACAGGGTCATGTACCCATTAGTTCAGCCTAGTCTGTAACGGATGATAGGCAAAAATGTATGGAACCTGTATGGAACCAACAGCAATAATTTTTATATGACTAGAAAGGTATTTTCATGTATTTATAATAGGTACTTTAGTGATTGTTTTGGTTTGCTGTTGGTTTCGAGTTATTTTAAATCCTAATTTTTATTGATTATTTTCTATTAATTGTTCACTAATGCCGAATTATCAGTTTTGCGAGGAACTATTACCATCAAATATCGGGTTTAGATGGACATCATCATCACCACCATCATCATCTGGTTCATACTACTTATTTTAATATAAAGAAAGCACATTTATTAACAATAAATGACGTTATCGTGTGGTGTGGTCGTCATCGTTTCCTTAGTAATTGGTCTAATAAAAATGGATTGAAACATTGCTGCATTGCATTAAAAATATTGCTTTAACTGCATCCAGTGAATGAATGGAATAGAATACTCTTTATTATGTAGACCATATAAATTACAGACAAAAGTATAGAAATTTTACATAGGGTGACAAAATGGGCGGTCTTATCGCTAAGAGCGATCTTTTAAAGACAACCTTTGGATGGATTAAAAAGGGGAAGGAGACCATAACATAAACAGGAGCAAAGAAAATATAATGACGATGTTTAAGGGGAGAGGAAGTGCTTTTTTAGCATAATTTAATAAAGTAACATTAACCAGAATTAAGAGCATTCACCTAACAAACATGGAGATGAAGACATCCGTCGACGAGATGAGGCCTGTGTCTTAGCAGTGGGAACATTACAGGCTGCTTATTTGCCTAACTAACAAACATGCATGTTGTTATCCAATTCTATGTTAACATAATGTAGTTATGTCTATAATAACCTGCCGGTCTATTCTGTTAGAATCTCACCGTGAAAAGTTAGGTGAAGTGAGCTTAGAGTGCATTAATTGGAATGACCGCTCACTCCACGCTCACTTAACCTAAGTTTTCACGGTGAGATGGTTACAGAATCGCACTGCTGATAAGGTGCAAAGTATGGGTTATCTAAATAGTACACAGATCTTATCTAAATAGTACACAGATCTTATCTTATATGAAGTTTTGTTCCACTCTGCACACATTTCTAGAATGATGATATTACCATGCATAGCAATTAAGGGACCTTAATATTTTAGACTGACATTTAAATTATACATATGAAAATATATATGGTACTTATCTACTTATAAAAACAAAACAATTTTTTAAATTTCTGTCTGTCTCTCTGTCTGTTTTTCCAGCTAATCTCTGAAACAGCTGGACCGATTTTTATGAATTTTTGTATGGGGATACTTTGAACCCTGGGGAAGGACAAAGGCTACTTTAAATCGACATACCATACGGGCTAAGCCACGGGCAGAAGCTAGTTGTATAATAGAGAAGGAGCATTTATAAGCAGGTAGGATATCCCACTTTTTGGGAACTAGGTTCATCAATATTTATTTATTTGGCTGTTCCATGAGAACCAAACACATAAACAATAAGTACATTGCAAACTTTAGCTTAAGTGCCCAATTACTTCTGGATTATTGTTACACACCCACAAAAATAGTATCATAGTTTACTGAAACAATTCATTCTGAAGTACAGCTGCTATAAATCAAAAGAAACAAATGTTATTCCAAATCATATCCAACCCAATTCCCATTGGTATAAGCCACTCATCATTTGTTACTCACTACATGTATGTGAAACGTTTTTAGATTCACGTAAACAAACATTGAAATCTGTGTCATTTAAATCTGTAATGGACATGAAGTTGGCTGCACTGCCAAACAGAAGCTTTATTGTGAATACTAACTGATCAGACCGTGAAACATACAATACTATTCCAGTAATAACTTTTACACTACTATAATATTATTATGACATGCTTGGTAAAATTTCCTGTCAGAACTTGTTTTATGACCCCATGAGAACATGTTTGTGGCAGTGTGTTATACTTACAGTTTCTGTAAATTTGGCAGATACAGCTCTCTTGATAGGGTTGATATCGCATTGCCTGATAGATTTCTGAAAAGACAATAAGGTTTTTAGAATGAGGCTGGCTTTGGTGTACCATAAAAAGTTGATAATTAAAGTTACACTTACAAGCTCACTACTATAGTCCACAATTTGCTCAAATCCATCTCTTTGAGCTCAGTAATCTGCGCAGGGCTCCCGCCACACTTGAGCCTCAGCAGTTCTCCGGGCTGGGGCTCTGCTAACGCCCCATCAGCCACTTTGTTTCCCTTACAGGTACACAACGAAGGACAGAATCCAACGACCCCCCGAACCCATAACAACGTTAAAATAACTAGCGCCGACCACTTCATGATTCGTATCCTCGATAAAACTGCAATTAAAACTATGGCACGACGCCAAATACGAAAAATAATCGCATCTTCACAAATTCTTCAGATTATTCAATGACATTTCTTAACTATCCATACAAACAAATGTCCAGTCGTTTACAATTGATATGCCACACTAAATCCGTCACATTTCTGTCTGCATTGATCTATTTCATTTACTTTACAAAAATAAACAACTGTAAAACAATATACAAGTACACATCCGACATTTGTAAAATTTGACTGATTGTTTTTTAATTTAAATTTTTCTAGTAAGGTGTCAGTGTCTTTTGAGACAGAAACTACTTTTCCGCTAGAAAGCATGAACGATGAATGAATGAAATCATATAAATATATTCACCACAAGGCGACTCAATAAAAACGAAAACCCACTTGTGGTGTATAGTCTACGGTCTGATAATTTCGGTTCTACCAACATTCGATAATGAAAACATCAAATAATTTCAAAACTTGAACAACCGTTGTTGCCGTTTGTTTTGTTCGTTGATAAATGGATTATTTTACTTAATTAATAAGTTTGCAACTGGTGCTTTGTTATAAAGTTAAGAAAATGTTAGAACAACGATTTTCCGACAATGATGTGTCGAGGCGAGACATTCCTTCGTTTATCGAGCCTCGGCCTCCGCTGATTCAAAATCCGTTCATGCGTCCGCGGCCTCAGAAGGGGACAAACTTATTGGAGTTATTTGATGAAGACTCAGAGATTGAGGAGCCGGAGTTAGTGCAGGTTTACTTGAGACTGAAGCCATGCAAAGTTCCAAATACTTTGTATGATATTCGATCAGAAAGATGTCTGGTCACATCCTTGGATACTGCGACGGCGGGGCACGGGCGGCGCACCCAGCACAATGTCTCCAAAATGTACACTTTCTCAAAGATCTTCGGCGCAGAGTGTAACCAGAAAGTGAGTTTGTTTTCATTATTTTTTGTAACAACGACCTTGATGAACTGACTTATAACAACATCCAGTTTTTGTAGATTTTAAATTAAATAAGACTTCCCTATAATGAATCTTCAAAGAATTGTTAACTACTGTAAATGCTGTATAGCTTTACTTTTTTGAATTTTTGGATGTCCTGATAGAATTTAAACCAAGTATCTTTCATAGAGAAATTACATTAAAAATTAACATTAAAGTGACACGATAGCCCTATTCAACATTTATTTTGCAGGAAATATTTGAATCTGTGGTCAAAGACAACCTACGAAAGCTGCCAGATGGTCAGAACTTCACACTCCTCACTTATGGAGCCTCTGGGTCTGGCAAGACATACACTCTCATGGGCACAGTGGGTGCCCCAGGTCTGGTACCTCGATCCCTGGAGTATGTGTTCCGGCTGGTGGATGCTGCGCAGCAACCTGCCTTCAGACCTGCTGAAAATGGAGCTGAGAAGCTCAGTCATCATGAACAGGATTATGAATTGCAGGTAATTTCTTTGCATTTTTTCTAAATTTATCACATACATATGAAGAATGGCTAGACATTCAATGTAAAATTGTAATCTAGCATTGCTGATGACTTGATACAACATTGCTAATACTTCTCCGAACCATAATATTCAACCAAATGGTGTTGAGATACTTACTGCAAGATAAAGCAAGTTAAAACAAATATTCAGCACACAAACAAGGTGCTTGCAATATTTTAGTTCCCTATTATTTGCATATTTATACAGGGTTACTGGTAACTCGACGTATTCCTTGCAGGACGTCATAGTAGGGTGTAAATGCAACAAATTAAGCCACCAAATGTTCTACCGAACTTCAGTAGTTTTTGAGTTAGTAAGATTTTTAGTTTTTTTATGAAAAATCCAAGATTAAATCATTTGAAGCTAGTTTGAACATTATCTATGGAGTGACTGTACTCAAATTTAAGGTTTTTGGGATTCTTGCTGTGATTGTTGGCCTCATCGGGACCGCCGCATGTGTTATTCTCTCCCTTAGTTCTTCAATCGAATTTACGGGGGTCACATAAACTAGGTCTTTCATATGACCCCAAATGTAAAACTCTAGCGGCGTCAGATTAGGGCTTCGTGCAGTGCAGGCCACGGAATCGTCCCACCGCGCCCTATCCATCGGTTTGGATAGTGGTCATCCAGCAATTGCATTACATTTGCTCTTCTTCTGGTACATCCCTGAGCAGTGCTGTAAAATGATTTCTTAGGAAATCTTCATAAAGTTCCCCATTTACTGTTGGGGGTAAAAAATGTGGGCCAATTAACTTGTCGTCGATCATACCCATCCAAACGATCATCAAAAATGACGACACGGTTGGCGCAGTGGCTGAGCGATCGACTGCTGCGCTGCGTGTCGCGGGTTCGATACCCGCACGGAACAACTATTTGTAGTTGTTCTGGGTCCGGCTGCTTGTGTATGTGAGTTTAAATGTTTGTGAACGCACCCACGGTACAGTAATTCCTAGTGTGGGGCAACGTTTAAAAAAACAATATATAGTGAGAACCTACGCTGGGATGCGGTTGGTTTCAGTTGCTTCGGGCCTTCGGCGTCGGCACTTAGCATAAAACGACAAAATTCAAGCCGTCTCGGCAGATATCACTCTTCTAATGACTGCACGGGTTGGTAGTGGTATGGATGTCTGCCTGACAAGTGAACTACAGACCAGACTTTCCACTGTGACATACCAAGCTCACGGGCAAGCTACGCTGTTTGTCGATATTTTGGGGTCGTCAATAAAACGTTGAAGAATAAGCTCCTCGTCCTACCGTGTATCTCCGGGAACGACCAGTATCAATTTGCCTGCTTCTTTGTCATCGATAATCGGCGATAAGTCGATCCGAAGACACTAACGTGTGGGAGTCAGCGGTTGGGAAAGCGAAGTTGATATTTTCTCCGCGCTTCAGGAGCGTTATCATGGAAAATCTCCTAAGCTTCAAGCTAAATAGGATGGACCGTACCGGATTGTGACAAAGATCAATGACGTAACCTACCGGATACAAAAAGGTGGAAGAGGTACTCCTTAGATCGTCCATGTCGATCGACTGGCGCGTTATTATGGAGCCGATAATGCTCGACGGCTATCTTAGGAGGGGGCATTGTTGCGCGCCACAATTAATGCCTGGTACATGGTGACATTAGTTACCATTAGCGCCATCTAGTATTCAGTAACAGAACTAATAGATCCTTCTAGAAATTTTGATACTAGAACTATCAACATCCTTGTCAGTCGGGGCCGGTATGTACTCGAACATTCTAGATGTTTCTACAATAGAAGGTTCTGGAACTGTCTGCGGCACAATAAGGCTCGAATTAGCCGAGACCAGTCAGACCTGGGTCAGCGATACATGCTAATACATCGAAAGCGATCTTCAAGTGCGACTTAAGTGGAATTGTGTTTGATAATTAGTAGTGTGTTCGAGTTGGTAATTTATATCGGCAGTTTTTATTGTCACGAACCCGAAGCTCATTGTTCTAAAGCTTAGCTATAGCTTAAAATGTAACATCATTTTAAGCTATAGCTTTTATATAATATATTCACGAGTGACTTCAAAAGTCCTAACAAACTAAAACCCAACCGGATACAGCTTCCAATGGAGATCCCTGAAATAAACGGAAAGATCTCACCAGATTGGCCCGCAAAGAACCTTCAGAGTCACTCGACGTCGCCAGGATCTACGGCCGGAAAGCCTAGGCCTCTGGCTGTAGATCAGGAACGCACGTATGTCACTTTTCCATCGTTTAAGATGTTTCAATTTGCACCCACGAAAACAACACGCAAAACACCATTCAAATTTCAAATTCTAGTTTCAAACTCGCAGTCAACCAGCCAGGCGCGGTCCGAGGGGGGGGGGGGGGGGTCGCGAGCTAAGCAATTGGGCACTTCACTTGTACATAAGGTTCGAAAGGCTATGGTAACTCATAAGTTGACAATGCAAGTAATTCCTACTCCTTTTGGAATGATCAAACGAAAATCGAACCTATCCGAGAGTGTGCAAAATTTTCGAGCTCGCTTCGCTCGCTCTTGCATTCTACATTCTCGTAGTTGCTTGGGCTTGCCTGGATAAATCGACAATGTAACTCCTATTTCTGTTTGAAAATATAAAACCAAACCGAGGCGGGTTGGTAAAATTTTCGAGCACGAGGTTAGGCAGGGGTGTACCTTCATGTAGTACATAAACCCCATTTCGCGAGTTATATTTAAGTCCCATGTCATAGGGGGTGGCCTCCTGCCACCAACCAGGCATAAATCCACACTCCAGACTGCTTCTGAGAAATTTCTGATGGAAAAACCTAATAACACTGTACCCAACCTAGGAATTGAACCCAGGACCTCATGCTCAGCAGTAACGCTGGCGACCACTAGACCAACGAGGAGATGTCCCTCCCTTATAGATATTCCTCGGTACCCATGGTGACCCCCCCCCCCCCCCCCATCTTGGGCTGCGACCGCGCCTGCAACCAGCCACATGTTGTGCACGTGAAAACACGTCGGGACACGTCTGTCCTCTTCGACGGTCAGTATCCCGACATTCCATAGTCATCATTAATATTAAATATCTTATTCTCCAGTGGGTGAAGCGCCTCCGTCACGTATCGGCGCCACTTCGGGACAAATACCGCCGCATGAGCGTGCAGCTACACAGTGACCTCACCGTCAGCTCCATAGACCTGTCCAACAGGATCAGACACTATGTTTGGGTAAGATATTATAATAACTCCAGAAATACCCAGTTCTTTGGAACCAGATAAACCAAGTAAGGTAGGCTGGTGATGTACAGTGCAGTAAACTTAAGGTATATTGAAAATTGTTTAAGGCCTTGTGCTAACTGCCTGCGACTGTCGCACGAGTTCGCGATTGTCACGCTTGTTTACATGAATATGACGTACTCGCGCAGTCAATGAAGTCGCGTTTGTACCTCATAATTCATGTTAACGATCGCGTCAGTCATTTTCGGTTAGGACACAGAGAAACAGTCACTTTGGGTTGTATATTTTAAGGAGTCTTCTGCTTGACTGCAGTTGAGACCACAAAACAAATGAAACGACAAAATTCGTTTAAGGGCTGACTTTACCAACGCCAGATAATTTTATCAAAGGAATAATTTTGAATTTTTGACAGTTCTTCCATACAGAATCTGTCAGACGTCAATTTAATTCCACGAATAAGAATTATCATTTGATTGAAAAATCAGCCCTAAAAACATAAAAATATTTATTTATGAAAATATATTATTTTATTTTTTAAATTAAAATGGTATTAATAATTTATTAACAGAATTGTTTTATTCACAGGTATCCTTTGTGGAGATCTATAATGAAGCGGTTTACGACTTATTGGCCCCTCCGGACAAAAGGGCGAAGCTGAGAATAAGAGAAGACTCTTCTGGAAATGTTTATGTGAAGGTAAGGTCTAGAACTAATTATAAGTGCATTTTATATAGTCAAAAATACACAACCATGATATCTGCCAAAACACACCTCGGCCCGTCGATAGGTCATCAAACCACATAGAAAAACTGAATTTCGCATTCAGTATAATCTCTACACTGTACGAGATCAATTGAGCTTACTTCCTAACAACTTGATTGCTGTCCACCCTCATAATATCTCTATTTCCTACAGGGTGCAACGCAAGCATTCGTTCGTTCCGGCGAAGAAGCGTACGATGTGATGGTCGCCGGCAAGCACAACCTCGTGGTCGCCGCGACCGGCGTACACGCACAGTCGTCGCGCTCACACTGCATATTTACCATCACTATGCTTACTGAGACAGGTATGTACGCGATTATATTTGTAGAAACGCGCGACAGTACTAGTAACATTTACAACTACGAAAACATGCATTTTAGTTACGAAGTAAAGTAGTTTATCCATTAAGAGTCTATCAATAACACAAATCTAGACTCCACGGTCTGGTTCTGTGTTTGGTTACAATTCAAAGTAATTTAGTTGCCAGAGACGCGGTACTTACATAGGATGTTCATAGATTTAAGAATAGGTACACTCGCCCCCTTTTACATGGAACTTAAACATAACACTGCTGCCTACTCCTTCTGGAAACAAAGGCGTAATGTTATGCTACTACTATCAACCTTCCTCTCTAGGTGAAGGCTCCGTCCGCACATCATACGTCCGTCTCTGCGACTTAGCCGGCTGTGAACGTGCGCGCGCCACACGTAACACGGGCGCGCGCATGGCGGAGTCACGCGCTATCAACTCTTCGCTGCACGTGCTCGAGCGGTGTCTGCATATGCTGAGGAGGAAACAGAAGAATAGGAATGATGCTATGGTGCCTTATAGGTAAGTTTAATATAGCACAAAGAAATATAGCACAAAAAAGAGTTTCAGAAAAACCACGGCTTTGTAGAGTTTCGTCTCTGTCATTCATACCTTAAAGCTCGTTTCGTCACCGCAAGGTTTCTTTACGGTACTGGCTTGTTAACCGCGCCATAGAAAAATCGTGTGAGTTTGTATATGCGCTACGGCAACGACGCCGTACCATAGTGACGCAATCCATAAAACACTGGCGACCGTGCCTACACACGGCGAATCGCCTGGTTACTGTAATTCAAGCCAAACATTTAGGCAAGCTATAGACTTTTAAAGCCCCTCTAAAGCGCCTTGAAATATTTTAATACAATGTTTTCGATAACTCATTGCTTTCTGCTCAAACTACACAAAATAAAAATATACACAATTCTAACTCATTTCTTTTTCCATTTCATGTTACTCATTATAAAATTATCCCCCAGAGAATCAAAGCTGACCCGGCTACTAGGCACGGGTCTATCGGGCGCGCGAGGCGAAGCCGTCAGTATGGTGGTGACTCTCAACCCGTCGCCAGAGTACGCGCACGAAACTAAACATGTACTCAGTTTGGCAGCTGTTGCCCAGGATATACGTAAGTTAGACCATATCACTTAGGCCGTAAACGTCCACTGTTTTTGCTTCAACATATATCATCCACAAACTCAAGTTGTACTTCAGCAACTCTCGATCTTTAAGTTGACTACTTTAACCATTTCAGAATTTAACCATTTACTTTAACCATTTCTGAATTTCTTGTGAATCTTGTTGAACAAGATTCACATGAAATTCAGAAATGGTTTTGCAAAATTCAAAAACTTTTTAATGTTCTATGACTTTACTGTAGCATTAGTTTGTAAGCTATGTTCATTTAATAATTTTAAACTACCGTGTAAGTTAAATTAACGATACATGACATTTTAAATACAAGTAAAAGTGTATCATATAACAATATGCAGCAACTGATAGTATAACTTCTGCTGACCTTTACTTAAAAATTGGAGTACCCCTAGCGACAATTTTGTGCCTATTTCTGTTTCCGCTCTCATTGCTGGTATGTCTTGTTAATTTTTTTATATATTGTATGCTTTATATTTGTGAAATTATGTGCGCCTTAAACCAATTGTGTTTGTTTTATACAGAGATAAACCACACAATGCTTGCTACAACGCTAGAGAGCAGTACACAAGACACTACTATTAGTTGCAGCTCAGAAGTTATGAAGTTACGGTCCGATAACGAGAGATTACACTTTGAACTTGTGCAGTGAGTATACTTCTAATTTTATCATGATTCTGCATCAATAATATAATATCTAAATCATCTTCGTTCTCTTGCCCTTCCCCCAATTTATTACAGGTGTTGCATGCCTGATGATGAGCATGTTCTACATCTTCTCTATTAGTTGTCATCTCGGTAGTCACCCACCCATTCTAGCCATATCATGTTTCACACAGCCCATCCATTGTTTTCTTTTTGTCTTCCCCTACTCTTATAGACATCTAAATATGTAATCAAATATCTAGAAACATCTGTATTTTTATATGAAGCAACTGATCACTAAATCAGTAAAAGTTTATCCAAAATAGCTGTTCAATTATCAGATTTTGGTCTATCTAAACATGAGCTGGTGTATGGTGTGACATAAACTCATGAAGGATTGATTTTCAGATCTCAAGCTCGCAACAAGGAACTTTTGGCATCTATGGAAGAACGTCAACAAGAGTCTGCCAACACTATGCGTGAGTTAGTGGAAGAGGCGAAGGACATGACCAAACAATATTATGAGGCGCAGCTCGAGGCGTTACGGTCCGAGGTGAGAGGTTTAATATTTCTTACATTTTGTAATAGAAAAGTTATGAAACTGGACTAATATTCATCACCAGCCTAGCCTTTTCCCAACTTTGTTGGGGTCGGCGTCCAAGCTAACCGGATTCTGAAATATCAGTATTTTACGTGGGCGACTGCTGGCCTCCACAACCCTGTTACTGGGTTGTTGCCCAGTAACAGGGTTGCCAAGGTTTTCCTACCAAGGGGTATTGAGTTCGATACCCCTTGGTAAGACTGGACAACTGTAAAAAATCTACATACACAACACAACATTCGCACACACAACATTCATATTGAACAGTTTTGCATGGAGAGCATAACATCAATAAACAGGCGTATCATCAGTGAATTAAGTCAACTTATCTGCAGTTTACTGCTGGAGATATCCAAGTCTAAAATTACACTTAAACATCATCATGCCGAGAGAGCAAGAGCGTTTCGAGTTCCATGTCCTATTAGCTGCAGATATCTAAAGAGAAAGGCACTTAAATAATAAAATCAAATATTTATAACAGATGGAAGATATGGTCGAAGAATACGAGAGCAGGCTAGCCAAGGTGCCGGCACCACCGAAGAGCGACGCTGGTACGCCATCACGGTTCCTGCAGAATAAGGTGGGCACTATAACTAACCCCCTAGGCTTAGTGATTCGAATTGTAAGTGTTTTTAATACAATCAATATTATTATTGTAACTATATACTATCTTTACTATTACAGGTTGCACAACTCATGACAGAAATTGCACTATTAGAGGTAAACACATGATTCATTAAAATGGTTTTAAGTAGTGTAGTGTAATGGATTTTATAAGTATTAAAATACGGTAAAATAATTCTGTTTGTAGGAGAAATTAACAGTGGAAACGCTAGCGAGAGCGCGAGCTGAGAAAGAAGTTGAGCATCTACGTACCTGTATAGAGGAGAGAGATGGTAAGGAAAACGTAGAAAACAAATATTTCTTCCATACTGCAATTTGACACTTCTCAGGATAAAGCAGTTGTATTGAAGTTATAGGAAAATGACATGACAATGAGAATGAGACATTACAATATTATTTTTGTTACAGAAAAAGCATTCAAAGACACAACGCCACCGCGCGAAGACGTGATGTCACTCTCAGACAGCGAACACGAATCTGACGAAGAAACCAGCGATCCACTCAACGAAAGCCTAGAACCTATCTTTAAAAAAGAACTCAACAGATCCATATCTATAGTCCTGCAAAACGAGAAACGTGATAATGGTAGCGTACATACTATAGATAATATTGAAGAAGAATGTGATAGTGACCTTCAGAACCCAAATGAAACACTTCAAAATGATAACTCCAAGAACTCAAGTTATGCTACAGGCGAAGATGAAGATGATTCTGGTTTAAAAGTTGATGTGATAAATGACAAAAGTGAAAGATTGAATGACAGTGTCAAAGCAGACACAAATGTAACATATCATAATAGTGGAATTAATGATAAAAGTGATGAAAGTAAGAAACCTGATGTAACTAAAGATAATGTTATACACAGTAACAAATGCGATGACTGTTTTGAAAACAATGCAAATGTGACTTATGACAGTGTAATAATGAGTAATAAATTTGATGAAAGTTTGAAAACAAGTTCAAGTGTAACTTTTGAAAATTTTATATCAAGTAATAAATGCGATGATAGCTTGAAAAACGATTCAAATAATATTACATACGGCACTGAAACAACTTCTGACAAAAATAACGAACGCTTGAGAAATGATTCAAGAGATGAAGATGACGTAATGCAATTTAAAAATGAATCTATCAAAAGTACTAAACCAGAAGTGAGAGCGACTTATTTTGTTAGAGAAAGTCAATACGAGAGTAGTGATTTTAGTGAAGACTCAATGGAAAAGAAGCCTAATTCATTTCGAGGTACTTACTTTGTCAAAGATCCTGTGACAAATGTATCTAAGAGTAGTGAGAGTAATGAAGACAAACCTGATAAATTCAAAGTACCAATAGTGAGAGAAAAATCTAATGTTGAAATAAAATCTCCGAAACCAGCTACAGACGAACGAACTAGCAAAATCATTAGAGAAAAATCTAATAGTGATATAAAAGTGACAGAACCGTCAATGAACAAAATAATGAGAGGAAAATCGAACATTGACATGAAAGCTCCAGAAAAATTAGATAGAGTAAGCAGTCTGATTAGAGCGCAAACTAATATTAATATGAAAGCAACAGAAAAAATATCGGAAGCGCTGGTCGGCAAAATAATGAGATCTTTCAAACCTAATCAAGGAAGTGATGTGTCACTGAGGCAGTTTGAACATTTTGAAAACGCTGTGAAGGTAGACGATGATGACGCCAGAACGAATAAATCTGTATTCGGCGAGATAAAAATCCTTAAAGAGAAAAGAACATTCTTTGATGATGTTTTGGAAAATAATAAGCCTAAAGAGATTCGTAAGGAAGAACCTGCCATAGTAAAAGAAAAACGCACGTACTTTGATAATATCGGCGCAAATATCGAAGTCTCTAATAAAAAGTTAAATAAGTTAATGAAAAGTAATGACGACAGGTCGCCATCAATTGTCAAAGACGTTGCTACAGATGATTTCGAACCTAGCACAATAAAGAAGCTTCTAGGTGAAAGTTTTACGAAATCAGAAGTTATTTCGTCCATGCATAAAACTAGACTAACTAAGAAACATAACTCTGTAGATATATTCGATGGATTCGATTCACCAGTTGCACAGAAAACTAAAGAAAAAGTAGACAATGTCGAAATCGCCAGACAGTCTATTGAAAAACTGGTTTTAGATCAGCTATCTGTTAAGAAAAATTCTAAAGCTGATTTAGAGCCAAGATTATCAATAAGAGAAGTCATAGAACCTGATAATGATGAAGTACAAATTAAGAAGGAAATGAAGTTGGAACTAATGTCATCAGTTGAAGAATCTAATGGAACTAAAGCAGGCATTAAAAGACAGGTTAAACTGGAGCCTGCATCATCCAGAGATGAACCTAATCAAACTATGAACTCTACTCAGGTTAAAGGAGATAATACGGTGGAAGAGTTCGAAAATATTTACAAAGATATATCTGCTCCCAGAGCCACTGACTTCGACTTGCTAGTAGCAAATGAAAGCAGCGATAAACATGAAAAGGATGATACTAAATACAATTTACGTAAAACTAGAACTAAAAACGATGACACTAAAGTTGATAAAGGCAAAGATAAAGATGAAGAAATATTAGCAGAAAGTCACGCGAAATGCGAAAGTAAAGGTCGTAAAAGACCTCTTAGATTACGACGGAAGAAAAATCAGGATGAAGAAAGTGGTGATGATAAGCTAAAAGACATTGTGAACTTACAGAGCGAATTCTCTGACGTCACTATGGGCATGCCTGCTACTAAAAAGGATGTCAAAGATATACCATCGCCTGAAAAGGGTGCAGAAGAGAATCTACTCCCTTTATTCGGAGTACAGAGTTGCCCTTCTAAAAGGTTAGATCAACCTCTTTTGTTACAAACTGCTTTCGTATTGGGCCTTTTTTTTACTATCTCTCTTTTTCTTCAAAAATCTCATTCTCTTCTCTTTCTATACTTGTTTCTATAGGGAAGTTAGAAATTCGAGGCGCCCTCAACGAGCTAAGAAGCGTCGTGATTCAGAAACATGATAACAAATTAGGTTTTTATTCTTTCAAGTAAGAAGTTTTCGGTTTTTCGGGTGGTAGGTGTTTGTTGCTGTCAGTGTACAATTTTACATGTGTGTTGGTGAGGGTAACCATAAAATCGGGGAGAATTTAGGCTGTGGTCAGATGCGCTTATTACTAAAAGCTAAAGCTTGAGTCACATGGTATTTCTTTGCGAATTTGTGTAAGTCAGCCAAAGCAAGCCTTACCTAGCCACAGCCTAAAGACAACATGGCAACATACTACAATTTCTTACAAATACATTTATTTCTCCCCAGTGTTACCCGCAGTCGACGCAAACTGTTCACCCCTCGCGCAGAACCTTTGGAAGAATCCCTCACTCTAACTGGGGATAGCAACGAACGTATCTACGTTCCAAGACCATCTTACCACCGTCCTAGAGCCCGTCGTAAGCTGTGAATTAAATGTACTGCCGTCTTTATCTAAATTAATTAATGTTTTAGTATTGTATTAAATGACTTTATAGTGTATCAATAAATATAATTATGGTTATGTTGGAAGGTTTTTTTGTCATCTAAAGTCCTTTACCATCTCGCCTACCCGAAGCAAACAGTCAATAAGACAAGTGTTCAAAGTTATAAGTAGAGTTACGGCTCATTTTTATTAGTTGATAACTCTCGATGTATAAAGTCAATAACGCCGTCTGTGGCATAGATAATACAATATAATGTACTAGTCTGCGGGCCATCCCCGTAACGGGCGACCGAAATTGTAGTAATGAGTGCGAGTAGATTGTCAATAATAGGTAGGTACACATTAAAATAAAATTAAACTGAATTGACATAAAATGTCAAAAATAAAGAATTAAATGAACTCTTAAAACCTGTCAGTAAGCTAGTTGGACATAAACATCTAGAGTACCTATATTATGTTCTGTGATAAACATTGTCTTGAGTTAATCAGGGCGACCAACTACACTTGAGAGCAATAAAATCGCACACCCCTTGTAATTTGGTTTATTACTGATTTTTTTCTTAAATCTAAAGATATTGAGTACAAATCATTAGGCAAAATTAAAGAATACAAGCTTAGTTTTAAAAAAACACAAAATTAAAATCATTGACCTTCACGCAACTTACAGAAACCAGCCGTACACCATATTAGCCAAATTCACCCGTTAGCATTGTCACTACTTGCACCCCTTACACGCAGGTATAAAAGGGTCGTTTTTTTTTTTTTTTGGATTTTTAAGCGGTCTCTAATTTTCTGTCCCACAGGTCCTTCAGGGTGGTGGTCGACGGGGCGCTGTCAAGCACGCACCCGGTGCAAGCGGGTGTGCCGCAGGGCAGCTGCATATCGCCGGCGTGTTACTCACGATACACGGACGACATCCCCACGACACAGGAAGCGATGCTCGCGCTGTACGCGGACGACGCCGCGTACATTACTACATCGCTCAATGCGAAGTACGCGGCGGTCAAGATGCAGCGCGCGCTAGAGCTCCTTCCCGACTGGTTGTCCAAGTGGCGGCTGTCGGTGAACGTGGGTAAGACGCAGGCGATGGTCACTGGATCAGCGCCCCTCCCGCCCCCCTTGAAACTACAAGGAGCCGACGTTAAGTGGTCGCCCCGGGTCAAATACCTGGGGGTCTCCATAGACCGTCGGCTCACGATGGGGCCACACGTCCGCTCGGTCGCCGCAAGGGGTAGGGTAGCCCGCACCTTACTCAAACCAGTGCTCTCGTCTCGCATCCCGGCGCGCGTCAAGTTGAGCGTGTACAAACTGTACGTCCGCCCAATCTTGACGTACGCCGCTCCGGCATGGTTCGCCCTCACAAGCGAGACCAACCGAAAGCTGCTCCGCGCGCAACAAAGTCTTGCGCTGCGGACAATCGTCGACGCCCCTCGCTTTGTGAGGAACGACGTCATCCGGAGGGATCTCGGGATAGAGAGCCTGGATGAGTTTGTGCGGCACCTCGCGAAGGATATGTTCGCGCGTGCCGACGCATCAGCTTGGCCCCACGTCAAGCACATTGCGCCCTGGCACGCGCGCCCCCCTGACGCGAGACCCTTGCCCCGCGACCTGGTAGCGGACGACGACCCCATCGCACCGGATTGACGCCCCAAGTGAGCTGCACCCAGGTTACACGCAGCTCACTTGAAACAATAAACACTCCACACACACTACATACATTCGCTGCGTAGCGTGTGCTAGGTTAATATAGGCACGTTACGCGACGAATACAGACACCCATTACTACACAGACGCCTAAACTCACGCGTGTAGGCGCAGCGCGGGCCGCGACACACGTAGACACTGAGCGGTGTTACACAATACAATACCGCTCACACACACATGACTGCTCCTTAGCTCGGAACGTAACCGGCTAGCTCTGGAAACGGGACGGGCGGGAGCAAAACACCTTTATTCTGTAGGAGCGTCGAGTCGGCACCTCTGTCGCTGGTCGTCCCCCGCCGGGCCTCCCCCGGGTAACTGGGGGTCTCACCTGGCGGGGACAGACCGCCGAGGTGTCGTGAAGAAAGCGACGCTGTGAGTCGGCGTCGTGACGCGCCTACAGAAATACGCATAGCAACCACTCACACAGGCGCGCGCAACTCACGCGCGCCAAATTACCAGGAGCCATTGACGCCAATCAAGAGAGGGGCCCGTATTAGCGGGCCACCGTATGGCTATCTGCGGCCTGGGGGCGAAGCCCTGGTGCCGCTCGCCACGCCCCCTAACGGGGGCGTCGCGACTTCCAACGACTGGATTTTTAATCATCAGACACCGTTTGACACTCGCCGCTAGCGGACGTGCCCAAGCGCTCCCTCCCGGTTTAGTGCCCCTCGCTGTCGCTCTCGTTGCGTTCTCGTAACGGCTCTCTGTAGTCGCCCCGACTACACTCGATCTATTCGGTTGAATTTATTCTCCGAAATACAAGATCTCTCACACTGCCTTTTTCAAGGCTACTACTATTTCTTTGACGTATAGTTCGTCGTAGAGTCACTTGGCCCCTTCAGGGCTAAAACCACAGTTTCGTGGTCCTCGGAGGAAACCTTACGGTGCCAACGAATCCGAGTGGGGTGTTGTCCCAATCACACCCGCCGAACCCCTTCAGGGCTAGGCAGTCAATTGGACGGGTCCCAGTTCCCGGCCTTGGGGGGTCTCCTAGTCGGTGCTGGTGACAGTTTTTCTTCACAGCTACACACCTAGTGTCTCTAGGGTGTCTCTACACCCTTCGCGCTAGACTGGCTAGGGCCCCGTTCGCACAATAAGACTGGCGACGGGTTACAAGCTTAGGGCTCACCCTTAGGCACTCACCTCCCTGTCTACACCCGACAGGGAGGGTACACACCCCCGGGCCCATCCACCCGGGGAGTTAGGTATAGGGTATACTTAAATCACGGATTAAATTCCGTTCCCCCGCCCCCGACTATGGCAGACAATGCCATAGTAATCTTTTTAAAGGAGGTCCTCCTCAAGGACCCCGACATCCTCGCCAAATATGGCTCTAAACTAGCTGCTCTGCAGCTTACCTCCCCCGCCACGACTGTCAAAACGAGCCTGCTCGTTGAGTCGCCCACCTCCCCAATTGAATCGCCCACCTCCCCAATTGAATCGCCCACCTCCCCAGTGTCAATGGACGCTGAAGAGGCCTCGGGCAAACGCGCCCACGTCTCTTCGGACGAGGATTCTCTCCTCGTCTCCGACTCCTCCTCAGCCACTTCCTCCGACGACGACGGCTTCACGCTGGCGTCAGGGAAAAAAAATATGAGGAAGAAGAAGAAAACTTCTACTTCTTCTCCTATCAAAATAGCGGCCCCTGTCTCGGTCGCTACCCCTCCCTCCGCCCCCGCTTCCCAGGCCGCCCGCGCCACTACCCCCGCCCCGTCCGCCCCACGCGCCTCTCGCGCCGCTACCCCCACTCCGACCGCCAGCCACAGCGCTGACGTCACCCCCTCCGCCCCTCGGAAATCTCCCCCGCCACCCCCTGTGTTCATTCAGGACAAAGGGAAGTGGACGGACGTTTCCAAATGGTGCACCGATCTCAAGATCGGTTTCACCAACGCCAAATCAACCCAACAGGGTATAAAAGTAATAGTCCCTACGTCGAAAGACTACAGGGAACTAACCCGATTACTCCGGCAGAGAGGTGTGTCTTTTCACACCTCCTCCCTCCCGGAAGAACGCCAGACCCGAGTGGTGATCCGCAGGATCCCAAAGGAAATCCCCGTCTCGGACATCAAGGCCGATCTCCAGGCTCAGGGCATCCCTGTGTCCGACGTCCACCGAATGCACCGAGCCAGAGGGCAAGTTGCATTCGACATGATCCTCGTGGTCTGTCCCGCTGCAGAGGGTGAATCTTACCACCCTATATTCAAGATAAAGGCGATCTGTGGTCTCACAGGCCTTATCATTGAGAAACCCCGCAAGAGCGGCATCGTCGGGCAATGCCACCGATGCCAGCTCTACGGCCATTCCCAGGCACATTGCCATGCCAAACCCAGGTGCGTCAAGTGCCTGGGTGAGCATGGTACGTCTGATTGCCCCCGTCCCAAAGACCGTTCCCTTTGCAAGGAACCCCCCAGCAGCGTACTGTGCGGCGAAACAGGGCACCCAGCCAACTACCGTGGCTGCCCTAAGGCCTGCCCTAAATCCTCCTCCCCTAAGTTGGCCAAGCGTGCAGACGCCCGCCAACAGAGGGAATCTCCGCCCCAAAACCCCTCGACCCAGCTCCCCGAGCGACTAAGCCCCCACAGGCCTAGTCCCTGGAACATGCTGAACCACCAGAGCGCTTTCCCCGCTCTCGTGACAACCTCACCCTCACCCACCCCTGCAAGGGTGGATCCCCGACTTTGCCCCCCCTCGCTACAATTATATTTAGCGACAAAACCAAAGCCCCCCACCCCCGCTCCTAAAGCCACTCCCGCCGCTTTAGCTCCCCCCCCTCCCACCACCTCTACCCAGTCAGCGGCTCTTGATCCATTCAACGTGATCAGCAGCACATTCCTGACTTTCTTCACTCCCCGTGCCAAGCAAATGGCACAGGAGATCACTGCCGCTAAGGCCTCCGGCGACCTCTATCGCATCCAAGCGATATACAACGCGTACCCGGAGATTACGCAAGTCCTAACATCATTCATTACAAAACCGTAATGGATAAATCCATAATAACGCGAACGAAACCCCGATCCCTCAAGTTGGCATCTTTCAATGCTAACGGCCTCCGACCACACCGAGATGAGATCGCCACCTTCCTCCGCGATCATCAAATCGACATCCTTCTCGTCCAAGAGACCTTTCTCAAGCCCAACCACCGCAGCCCTGCAATTGCTAACTATCGTCTGGTTCGTAATGACAGGACGAGGTGTCACAAGGGCGGTACTCTAATATATTACAAAAAGGCTCTGTATTGCATCCCTATGGACCCTCCCCCCCTCTCACGACTCGAAGTGTCAATCTGCCGATTAGGCATGACAGGCCACCAGCCGATCACGCTGGTCTCGGCCTACCTTCCTCCCTCTACCGCTCCAGAGAACCCACAGCTTCTGTCTGATGACCTCTCTACCCTTCTTGGCTTGAGTGACTCAGTTATCATAGCGGGTGACCTCAACGCTAAACACACTGCTTGGAACAGTGTCACGGTCAACACCCGGGGCAGACAGCTCTTTGACCTCTGCCCCCTGCTCAATTTCGACGTCATAGGCCCCATGACTCCCACTCACTTTCCCCACGACCCCTCCCACACCCCTGACGTCCTGGACATAGTGCTTCTGAAGAAAGTCAACCTACGGTTAGACTCTCTAGAAGTAGTTCAAGAGCTCACGTCAGATCATCGACCAATCATCATTCGATTGGCCCCTTGCTCTGGTCTCACCGATCCTGACCTACCTCCCCTGACAAAAGTGGTAACGGACTGGAGGAAAGTAAGGGAATGCCTGAAATCCACCACATCCCCCCACCTGGACACCATCCCCGGTCATTTCAGCTCTATCGCAGACACGACGGCCGCGATCGACTCATTCACGGAACACGTGCAGTCAGTCATGAACGATTGTTCTAGGGAAATTCTAGTGACGGACGACCGTCGCTGGAAATTGCCTGACGACGTGCGTGAACTGCTGTATGAGAAGAACGCGGCCGTTCGTGCCTACAGTAGCTTTCCCTGCGACGCTAACAAAGCCCATATGCGTTACTTGCAGCGTGCTGTAAAGTCTCGTTTATCGGAGTGGCGTGAAGCTAGCTGGAATAAGATGCTAAGCGAATTAGAGCCCACCCATCAGGCCTTCTGGGAGCTTCAAAGGAGACTCAAATCCCGCGAAGTAGTCACCGTACCACCCCTGGTCCGCCCTGACAAAACCATCGCTTTCGATGATGATGAAAAGGCCGAGTGCCTGGCCATCAGCCTCGAAGCTCAATGCTCACCCAGCACTCAACCAGTAGACCAAGCTCACCTCTCAGAGGTCGATGCGGAAGTCGAACGTCGAGCCTCCCTCCCGCCCGTCGAAGACCCTGAAAATCCTCTGCCTCCCGTCACTCCAGACGAAGTGCAGGATATCATCAAAGGTCTCATACCCAGAAAGGCCCCCGGTTCGGACGGGATCACCAATAAAGTGATCCAGCTCCTCCCAGCCCCCCTTATATTGCTACTGGCCACCATCTTCAATGGCGCCATGGGCAATAACATTTTCCCACAATCGTGGAAAGAAGCCATAGTCATTGGCATCCATAAGCCCGGAAAGCCCAGGTCTGAACCGACAAGCTACCGTCCCATCAGTCTGCTCAAAGTCCTCGGAAAGATCTACGAGAGGCTTATTTACAAGCGTCTCAGGGTCTATGCCGAATCAAAGGGCCTCTTTCCAGACGAGCAATTTGGTTTTCGAACCCAACACTCTTGTGTTCAACAAGTCCACCGCATCACCGAACATATCCACTCAGGATTCCTGCGCGGCATGATGACAGGTGTTATCTACTTCGACATAGCGAAAGCATTCGACAAAGTCTGGCACAACGGCTTATTATTCAAGCTGTACCAACTCGGTGTGCCAGACCGGCTCGTTCTCATCCTACGAGACTTTCTGTCGAACCGCACCTTCCGCTACAAGATCGAAGGAGCGCTCTCATCCCCCCACCCCATCAGAGCAGGAGTCCCCCAGGGCTCAGTACTCGCCCCACTCCTTTTCACGCTGTTCACTAGCGATATCCCAAAGGACGGTAAGACCCATCTGGCTCTGTTCGCAGACGACACAGCCATTTATTACACTGGTCGCAGCCACACCCAAATACGGCTTCGTCTCCAAACCGCAGTCAACAAGTTGGCTGCTTGGTTCAGGAAATGGCGCATCGAAGTCAACCCCGATAAGAGTCAGGCGGTTCTCTATTTGAAACCCAGACTCCAACCCACCCCCCCTCCGCCCATCACCATGTTCGGCAAGCCAATCCCGTGGGAAAAGCGAGCCAAATACCTCGGTGTTATCCTCGATCAACACCTCACCTTCTCAGAGCACATAAAGACGGTCCGTTCGCGCGCCGCTTTCGCTCTCGGTTGTCTCCACTCCGTCCTCAATGAAGGCAGCTAGCTGTCACTCAAGTGCAAAATGCGCTTGTATACAGCCTGCATCCGTCCCATAATGACTTACGCTTGCGTAGTCTTTGCCCATACCAAGCCCCGCCACATCCATAGGATGCAAACACTACAGAACCGATTCCTCCGCAAGGCCACAAACTCCCCTTGGTTCGTTCGCAACGAGATCCTCCATATTGATCTCAAGATCCCCACCATCCAGCAGTTCATGAAACGCCTCTCCAAGCGTTTCTTTGACACAGCCGCCAAGCACCGCAACCCTCTGGTTGTCGCGGCCGCAAAATACACCCCCTCCAATATCAGTAAGCTTCGCCGTCCAAGGCATGTACTCGGTGACCCCGATGACCCCATAACCCTCCTCCAGGAGAGCGATAGGGCAACCAGCACAGCTCACAAGAACAAAAAACCGACATTCCGCCGCCGGGGTCCATCGCGACGTCCCCAAGTAAATTCACCACCAGCCCGACCCTTCATTGATGAAGAGCCAGCTCGCGTTGCAGCTGAGCTATTAAATGTAAATTCACGACCGTAACCTCTGAGTTTGTTTCGGCCTTTCTTCTCAGAGATAGTCTTAGGAAACGCCGTGCTCATCAAAGCACTAAAAATATAAATTCGATCCAGCCTGTCCCTTTGCTGGCCTCTCCCAGCGACGCCCTAAGCCGAGGTTCGTACCCCACAGGGGGTGCCCTTAGCGTGCAGTCGCCTAGTTTTAATTAGTTTTAGCCCTGGCTGGAGGCTTTAAGATTTCTTAAGGCAACCACAGGATAGTCCGGTTAAGTAGTCACGACCTCTCAAGGTCAACTACGAGATGACAAATTCAAAAAAAAAAAAAAAAAAGGATTTTTAATCAGTTGCATACCGAAGGTCAACGTGATGACATCTCTACTGAAAGCATACGGAAAAATATGGATAAATATGATACCACGCCCGCAGAAGCCGCTCAAGTTATTGCCTTGCTCGAAGCAGGCCATAATCAAAGTGAAGTTGCTCGACGACTAAATTTGAGCCGCTACTCTGTTCATCGTGTGTACCAAAGGTTTCAGGAGACCGGTGGCTACATTCGGCGACCAGGATCTGGCCGGCGACGCAGAACATCAGAGCGTGATGACCGCTTTCTTCTGTCGAGGTCTTTAGGAATCGGCAACTGAATGCGTTTCAACTGGGACAAGAGCTTCGAGAAGTTCGCAATGTCAGTATAAGTCGGTGGATAGTCAGAAGAAGACTTGGTGAAGCAGGACTGACTTCACATCGCCCAGCAAATGGTCCCAAATTGACCACAGCTCACCGACAAGCCCGACTACAATTTGCCAGGGAACATTTAAATTGGACGTATGACCAATGGCGGTCTGTTATGTTCTCTGATGAGTGCAAAATGACATTAAATGGTCATGATGGACGCTCTAGGGTCTATAGAAGGTTATCAGAGCGATTTTCACAATGCTGCATAAGCGAACGTGTGGCTTTTGGCGGTGGATCGTGTATGTTTTGGGGTGGCATAATATTGGACACTAAAACTGACATTGTATTCATTACTGGGGCGAATACCGGCCCGAGATCGAGAGGTTTGACGGCTGCACGATACGTCGAAGAAGTGCTCGAAGGACATATGAGGCCGCTTGCGTGGCTTATGGGAGAAGATTTTCTCCTAATGCACGACAACGCCAGACCGCATGTCGCTAGAACAGTTTGCGACTACATGGAAGACGTTGGAATCACCGCGATGGAGTGGCCAGCTCTTAGTCCTGATATCAATCCGATTGAGCATGTCTGGGATAAGCTAAAATGAAGAGTTCGTGCAAGAAGCCCTGCTCCTACGCGCCTCCGAGAGCTTCAACTTGCCATTGAAGGGGAGTGGAACGCTATACCACAAGATTTCATGGTAAAATTAATACGCTCCATGAAAAACCGATTAAGAGCTGTAATTAAGGCTAGGGGAGGGAATACACCTTATTAATAAACAATTTGATCAAGAATTTTGAGTTTGATTTTCATTATTTCTTAAGCGAAATTGGGTAATTTTACCCGTTTGTTGGGTTTTGTGCCGTAAAACCTCTTATGGGTATTTTTTACACTGTATTTGATATCATTAGAAAGGTAATGAGGTAGACTTTCAATTAGTGTGTGTGTGTTTTTTAAAATATTTATTCGATTCATGAAAAAAAACTGCCTTATCAAAAAAAAGTCAAGGTGTGCGATTTATTGCTCTCAAGTGTATTATTATCGTATAAGTAGTCTTTGATGGAATAGTATGCCTTTGAACAAAGGTTGGATTTTACTTGAGTTTTAAACGCATTATAAGGCAAGTCTAGCAAAGAAGAGGGTATCTTGTTTTAAAAGGTTATACCAAGCCCAACAAATGAGTTATATGAACCTTATAAAGCCGGTGAAAGCCCCGCACGTAGTTTGTCCTGTGATATTTTTAGTGCACAATTCTAAATTTTGTCTAATATAATGTTAGCGAAGATGAATTCGAAGAAGTATTTTTGCGCATAGCATTTTTTTTTAAAGCTGTAAAATAATCTGTGAGGACACCAGGAAAGGGAGAAGAGTCTACTAATAATAACTGAATGAAATACAAGCATACAAGGATCTTTCATAAACATCGATCAAAGTGATCGATGTTCAAAAAAACTGAAACATTCGTTTCTGAACGTTATGTCAACATGTCAATAATGCGACGCCATTTTGCAAAATATTAAAAAAAAAGCAACTGCATGGAATTACGACTGATTACGACTGCGTTTATTTATTGTTCGTCTTCTTACAATATTTCTACTAACAAGTGTTAATCATAAGAAAAACAGTGTAAACTAACACAATGGCAGCGGCTCGCACCGCTGTGTCGCAGATACTGCGCAATAAAGACGGTGTTGGTGAGGAAGAAGAGGAACCTAAAAAGAAGTCCAGGGAAGACTGGAGGAAGGCTAAAGAGTTAGAAGAGGCTCGTAAAGCTGGTACAGCACCCGCTGCTGTTGATGAGACAGGTATGAGCTATATTTTTCATATAACCTTGACACTTTAATGTAAACATGGTCAATATTTTTGTGATTGACTCGGTTTCGCTTTGTTGTTATCAGAAAATAGAAGTCCTCTCACTGCTAAATATGTGACTGAATAAAGTCATGATATATCTAAACTTGGTAAGATATACTTTCAACAAAACAACCATACAACTGACAAAAATATTACTATTCTGTTATGGCCCACTAAGCAAAGGCTTCTATTCACATTCGCGTCATCAACCATATCTTCCAAGTTACAGCTCCTCTCAGTTATAATGATTACAAAAATAAAACCACTACACAATACAAAAACACTCATTTAACATCCTATCCACAGGAAAGGACATAAACCCCCACATTCCTCAGTACATATCCTCCACGCCATGGTACTACGGCACGACTGGGCCTACTCTGAAGCATCAGCGCCCACAGGAAGACAAGGAGGGCGAATTTACTAGACTTGACACATATTATCATAAGGGAGTTGATACTGTAAGTATGGCAATGATTTATTTCATTTTTCTCAACTCCCCTAATAACTAAACATCTATTGATTACATATAAAATAAATTCAGCACCTCCTACTAAAGCATCAAACCACAAATTGTGTTGTTTAATTGTTTTTTTTATTAAATAACTAATAACCTCAGCAAATCTATCTTTGCACTGAGGGTAGGTCTCAGCCCTCATGCTAAATACTTACATAGTGAATTTCATAGATTTGATTTTTTAAATCATGTTTTCCCAACCTTTATTTATGTTTGCTTACATTACAGACAAAAGTATCAACAAAATACAGAAAGGGAGCCTGTGAGAACTGTGGAGCCATGACACACAAAAAGAAAGATTGCTTAGACAGGCCCAGAAAGGTATGTTTCAATGTTATTAAAATGCTTACCATATAAATGTTTGTCTTTTTTTACATATTTTATAGGTTTGTAACTCAAATTGACCTCAATTAATTAGTTGTCTGTATGTATTTTCATTGCACTTCATTTTGGTTATGTATGTGGAAACAATGGATTGTTGTAGTAATCCTTGTTTAACTTTTAATATGTATAATTGTTTGTTTTTCCAATAAAATAAGTAGCTGAACATGATGCCTAGAAGCTAAATGCAATGCATGAAGAACACTAGAACAGAACACAGTAGTGTGTAGTTCTTTGGTGTTTATCCTACCCATTTATATTTTGTATACTTACCGTTAAGGCAAAACATGACTGTGATATAATTCATAATAATTATGTAACAATGTTTTGGACAAATATATTATTTTACAATCACCATTTCTTTCTCCACTAAACACACTCTTACTTGCATAATATTCCAGATTGGAGCAAGATTCACAAACGCTGGTATAGCAGCTGACGAGTTTGCCCAGCCTAACCTAAACCTTAGCTACGATGGCAAGCGTGACAGATGGAACGGATACGACCCACTGCAGCACAAGGCTATCATTGAGGAGTACCAGAAAGTTGAGGATGCTAAGAGGGAGCTTCGAGCTAAGAATTTGGAACAAGGTATATAATATTAAATAAAATAATAATAAATATATAATATTAAATATATATGATATATAATTCATGAATTATTAAAATACTAAATTGTCAATGTTAAAATATAATTTTTACCCTGTCCATTAGGTTAACCAATTTTTCTTTAGCAAAAAAACCTGTAGAGTAGACTATTTTCACTTTTACCATAACCAGTTATAGTAACAAAGACTTGTTTATATTTCAGACCCAACAGCCACTGAGGATGATGACAATGCTGAGGAAGATGAAGACAAATATGTAGATGAAGTGGACATGCCTGGAACTAAGGTAAGATTAGCTCCCCTTAAAATTTTCTATACAATAGTAAGTCATTACGAAACACGAAACATTAAATTATTTACCATATATCAGCTAGCACACGCTATATAAACAAAAACATTGAAAACTATACTCCAACAGAAATAAACAACAAAAACTGAAACTAAAACTTAATACCTAAATAAAAGCCTCCTGGCATAAAGGCGCGCCCGCAGCTTACAAAACAATTAAAAGCAATAACTAAGCTACTCAAACCAAACTAAACTATTCTTTTCCCTGTCCAGGTTGACTCCAAACAACGTATCACAGTACGTAACTTGCGTATCAGAGAGGACACTGCGAAGTACCTGCGCAACTTGGACCCCAACTCTGCCTACTATGACCCCAAGACGCGATCTATGAGGGATAATCCGAACCCTGTTACTCAAGAGTAAGTTTCTTATCAAAGTCGTATTACGTTACTGTTAGCCTACATCATCGCAGTGCTGGGCAAAGGCCTATCCCCATAACTTCATCTCTTTTGAACCGGGGCTAAAGTGGACCACTGGCTGTTTGTGTTCTCTAGCTCGTCCAGCCATCTTCTACGGGGTCTGCTGCAACGCTTTCTGGCTGTGTCAGGGTTCCAGTAGTGGTTATTTTGTGGTTAGCTTGTAGTATTTTAGAAAGAATAATAAGTGAAAGTGAAGCTACTGGAGTTAAAGTAGCCATATATAATCCTGTTTGAAACCTTCTTTCTGAATTAGAAATAACGATTTTGTATTTAATGCGTACGCATTCGTAAAGCTGAACAGATGCGTACACATCCATACAATATAATTGTTTTCTAAGGCTAAAAGCTAAACAGAGCTGAATAAGTGTGGTTAGTACCTTATACAAACTAGTCAAATTTTATAATATTATCAAAACTAGGGATAGATTGTAGCAACTACTGACTGTGCAGAGCCACAAAAGGCCCTGTCTCAGCATTTGCTGCAACATTATGTATAGCAGATTACATATAACAGTTACTCCTAATTAAATCCCTACACTTAGCTGGGGCTGCAGTCTCAACACTCATAGCGATCGCTTTGCGACCGAATTCAGTCGCAAAGCGATCGCTATGAACGTCGAGACTGCAGCCCCTGGTATTATTTCAGCCTGAGTCTGTCTAAACTCATAAGTTTAGACGAATAACCAGCGTCAGGCATTAGTTGTCTGGCATTTTTGCTGAACTGGGCCTTTTTGGCGCAGCCGTGAGGCACAGTTTCCTGCTAATTTCTTAGATCGGACTTTACACTTTTTATTTGTTCTTTATTTTTCTGTTTTTATCTGAAGTATGTATCTGGTGTATTGTGTGTCTTTTGGTCTGTGCTAAATAAATGTATTTTCTTTCTTCTTTCTTTAGCGCTTTCATGATAATAAAAGTTATTAAAATCTCTCATTTCTCCTCAGATCAGACTACCAGGGCGAGAACTTCGTCCGGTTCAGCGGAGACACTCGATCCCACGCGGCCGCGCAGATGTTCGCGTGGGAGGCACAGGCGAGGGGACTTGATGTGCATCTGTTGGCTGAGCCCACCAAGTTACAACTGCTGCAGAGACAGTATCATGACAAGAAGGATCATTTTAAGACACAGGTGTGTATAAGAACATTAGTGCTTCAACTGTTTACCCAGTTACCCACTGTAACCAGAATAATCAAAATCTCGTAAAAAGTGGACAGTGGGCACTATTTTTTTAATTGGATACTTTATCAAGAAAAAGCAAAAAGAAAACCAGATCATTTTTCCAAAATAAAGAACTTCAGGAAAGAATTTTGGCATAATAACTGTTCCGTGTTTATTCGAAACCACGGAGAATCTTCGTCACGCTTTTATTATGCAAAAGACGACGTCATCATCAAGCGCAACGCTTATCAGCATTACAAAAAACTTATTAAAATTACTTTTACATTCCAGGTGAAACAATCAATTCTAGAGAAGTATGGTGGTGAGGAGCATCTGGCTGCACCTCCTAAAGAACTGCTACTGGCACAAACAGAAGTGTTCACACGATACAATAGAGATGGTACACTAGTGCAAGGCCCAGAGAAACAACTTGCTAAGTAAGTATCACAGCTTTTGAACAATAAAGGGTCAAATTAAAATTAGCTAGCGAAACTCCGCAGACGAGATGGCTATCGATGTCTAAACATGACAGATTGACTCTATTGTATTCTAAAACCTCGGCTCGACACCTAGAGTTGAAAATTCAGTGCGCAATCAAAAATTATCGTGTTAAAAATCGCCCGTGTTTACCTAGACTTATTTTCAGGAGGGCCGCCTCCGTGATTGCCGTCCAAGAATAGTCGTATTGAAAATCTCATTCAAGATACACATGTCCCAGTTGGTGATGGGCGGCCTTTTGAGCGCTTTATTAATATTCAATTTCTTTTTCAGGAGTAAATACGAAGAGGATGTGTTGATAAACAACCACACGTCTGTCTGGGGATCATACTGGCACGAGGGACAGTGGGGATACAAGTGTTGCCACTCTTTTATAAAGGTATATAAATTGAATTATATTTTTTATCTCATAAAAAATTCTCTAAAAAATATAAAATCAAGAGAAAAAAAACAAGCATGAAATTGCGGCGAAGTTTCCTGTATTTTATTGTAATTATTTATTAATTTTCAGATGTCATACTGCGTCGGCGAAGCTGGCAAATCCGTGGTGCTGGAAGTACCCGAAGAAAAAGCAGCCGTTTCACTAGAACACACGGAAAAGAAAGAGAAAGAAAAAGGTAGGATTTTGTATAATTTTTTTTCAATCTAATTTTTTTTTTTTTTCTATTTTCTGCCTAGCTTTTTCCCAACCATGTTGGGCTCGGCTTTTAATCTAACTGGATGCAGCTGAATACCAGTGTTTTACATGGAGCAACTGCCCTTGTTTCAGTGTTTTGAAACCCAATAAATCATATTTATGCTTACAATTACCAAATTAATGTGATTGCAATATTTTGCACAGATAAGGAAAAATCAGATAAATCCTCAACATCTGATTCAAGTTCAGACAGCAGTTCCTCAGACACGGAGAAAGAAATAAGGTCTAAAACAGAGAAGACTAGCAAGAAGAAGAGGAACAAAAAGAAATCCAAGAGGAAGAAGAAGAAGGAACTTAAGAAGGGAAAGAAGGAGGAAGAGGACAAATTGAAAAAGGTATAATTAATGCGATTTTTATATAAATGACTAGCTGCCCCACGCGGTTTCACCCGCATAAGTCCCGTTCCAATGGGAATATCGTGATGGAAAGCATCGTATGTCCTAACCCAGGTCATGGCCTACTCTTATAACAAATTTCGTCCAAATTTGTTCAGCCGTTTTAGCGTGAAAGCGTAACAAACAAACTTACTTTCGCATTTATAATATCATAGTTAATCAATTTGAAGAGGAGTGAAGAAGTGAGAAAGGCCTTTGCCCTGCATTGGGACATCCCAAGCTCAATAAATAATTCTAATTTCTTGCAATATCATTCGAAGGGTCCAAAATAAAAATACTAATAAAAAACTTAATTGCAATATTCTGTTTCAGGCTCTGGAATTGGAAGAAAGACAACAAAAGCGTGCTGACTACCTCCTGTCGGTTGACGAGAGGAAACGTCCGTACAACAGTATGTTCGATGTAAAGGCACCCACGGAAGATGAACTGGAGGCCTACAAGATGAAGAAGAGGCGAGAGGAAGATCCTATGAGCCAATTTCTATGATCATTATTTAAAAAAGACAAATAAATTATGAATGAACCTAAAATTGTCTGATTTTTATTTATTTGCTAGACTACTTCGATCAATTATTGATCGAAGCTAGACTACGATGAAACAAGTTGAGTGACTTTATGCCTATGTGATGAAACGCAACACAAAAACTCTTTGTTGCTTACCTTCACGGTGTGAATCATTCGGTTTTTGGCCAGTGAGGTCATGGTGTGGCAGAATAGTAGTGTCCTCTGCCAATGAATATTTTAAATTAAATACTCATCTGTGTTGCCGCCTACAAATATAGTATATTTTAGTTACAATATTAAGTTGCTATTAGTTTGCTGCTGTCAAAGTTTCAGAGGTAAAATAACTGTGAAAGGAAGTTCTTTGTTAAAGAAGAATGTAAATGCTATAGTTTTTATTCAGTATGAAAAATAAAATATAAGTTTTTTACAATTAAATTAAAAAAGAATAAAAAATTCTACTAACTGGTAGTTTTTTGAATTTGCTTACTCCGCCATATTTGTTGAAATGTCAAACGATGTTTCACTCTTGTCATTTTTCATTTCCTTTTTGATTAGTGGACCGTCCTATTCATAGTTTTTGTGATTGTTACAATAAATAAAGAGTTATGATGGCTGAAGACACGACAGCCGACGCGACGAGGCGACTGAATGTGAAGAAGCAGACCCTGGATGATGCCTACGCGGCACCGGCGAACTTCCTAGAAATCGACGTCGTGAACCCAGTCACGACCATGGGAGTAGGGAAGAAACGTTACACGGATTACGAAGTTCGCATGAGGGTAAGCTGCGTACTCTATTATTGTCATATAATTAGATTAACGGCCGCTATCGACGCGTCAACGTGAATTAGTGGGCGTATCACCGACGGACGCGACGGTGCGCCGATATGATGAGATAATTCTAGCAAACCAAGTTTTTTGCTTTCAGACGAACCTCCCAGTGTTTAAAGTTAAGGAATCAACCGTCAGACGGCGGTACAGCGATTTCGAATGGCTTAGAAACGAATTGGAGAGAGACAGTAAGGTAAGGTCAATGTTATTTGGTGATTGATAATGAGTGTGTTTTTTGTCTGTTATCAGTGAACAAAAATGTTTATTAATACGTGTGAATCATAATTGACCAATCTCCGAATTAATTTGATAACAGATTTCGCCTTTGATGATGTATGTTTATAGTTTTTTGATAACTGATTTTGTTTACAAAATATGCATAAGACTGTGTTTCATTGTATTTTTATTAAGTTTTTATAAAGAGAGGGCACTGAACTGGTGACATTCATATGGTTGCATGCTGATTGTGGCCTCAAGTCGGTATTGGAAACAAAATTTTGTCTAAAATGTAACTATATTATAATACAAATGCAGATTGCAATAATTAACCGAATCCAAAAGTTCATGGACTGATAACACATTACAAAACAATCTATTAGTCATCATCTTTATATTGTGAATATTTTTTCAATGTCTACAATCAGCTTCTAATTGCAGTCTTATTGATTTTAAAATTAACTCCACAAGTAACTATACTTATAGTCGGGAATACCAGGTTACACCCTTTTGACAAAAACAATTAATTTTTGAACGAAGAAGTATGACTCACTATTAATAGTCTTCTGTCAACTTTTTTTAAACATTTTTACCAAACATGGCTTTAATAGTTTAATTAATAAACATGACCTTTGATACTTAAAAACTAAATTCAATGCAAAACATAGTATACATATAATATAACTACACATAGTTTTAATTTAACACAGTTACAAAAATCTGAGTTTTTTATTGTGTAGATAAAAAACTCAGTTCTTTGTAACTGCTTTTTTTGTTTATAAATTATAACTGTACATGAACAGACCCAAGTAAATGTTATAATAAAACTTAATTATATTCTTGTAATAATACTTCATTATTTCATTGTAGATTGTCGTCCCACCTCTACCAGGCAAGGCCCTCAAAAGACAGCTACCATTCCGCGGAGATGACGGTATTTTTGAAGAAGAATTTATTGAAGACCGCAGAAAAGGTATGTATTTATTTATTAACTAGCAACCTGCCTGTGCTTTGTATGGTTTATATGACGTATAACTAGACAAAACATGGAGAATTCTTTATTATGTGTAAGTTTAATCATCAGCATCATTTGCCTAGCCTTTTCCCACTATGTTGGGGTCGGCTTCTAGTCTAACCGAATGCAGATGAATACCAGCATTTTACATGGAGCGACTGCCTGCCGACTTTCAGGCTATGTGTAAGTTTAATATGAACACATTATACATGTAAACCTTACGGAATAAATTCTCTTATTGATGGCGAAAATCCATTGCATAGGTTAGAAGAACAGTGCAATCACACAGACTCGAAAAGCAACTTTAATTTATAATATTTATACAGATTGAAAAGCCAGAGGCACTGCTTACTTCATTAGACATTTCTTTTTGCAGACATGTATGTCCCTTTCTTTAAATGTTTTAAAACACATCTCTAAGTTAATCATTTTCCTTCAGGTAAAGTCCTAAACTTTGTAATATTCAAGTTTGACATTGACTTTCGATATCTCTAGGAGGAGTCTAGGCGGGGTAACAAAATACATAGCCAAGAAGTAGTAAAGCCATACATAATTGTGAAGACAGAAATAGTTTTTGTTCATAATTTAATTATTACAAAAATTAGCATGGCCTTCACCCTGCCTCTTTATTACTTAAAGTTGCAGTGTTCTTGGCAATGAAACTATATTCATACAGTTATGAGATCTTTTACATCTCAGCCATTTTTAGCAATCTATCTATCTATATATATAAAAATCAATTGCTGTTTGTTTGTCTCGCTAAAACTCGAGAACGGCTGGGCCGATTTAGCTGATTTTGGTTTTGAAATGTTTGTCGTAGTCCAGGGAAGGTTTAAACGGTGAGAAAATATGGAAAAATTGCGAGGAAGATAGTAAAAACAACAATTTCATTTTCCCATAAACTGTTCTACCTACTTTCCTGTCAAACATTTGACGTTCGTCCCTTCGGTACGGTAGACTCGGGTCCACTCGAATTGAAGCACGTATTAAATTAAGGGTTTTGAATCGACAACATACATATATCCACATTACTCGGATTATCTAAGATTAATAGGTTAGGAGTAGGGTAGGAGTAGTGTAGGAGTAGGTTAGGGGGTAGGACACCACGCGAACGAAGAAGCGCCGGGCAGCTAGAAATGATTTATATGGCAAAACAACGTTTGCCGGGTCAGCTAGTATCAAATATATTATTATGTAAATGGTACACCACAGACTACCTACAGTAATGTCTCTCCTTCCGCTTTTTAATCCATCCAAAGGGCGTCTTCAAAAGATCGCTCTTAGCGATAAGACCGCCCTTTGTGTCACTCTTTGTAAAATTCCTACAATTATATCTGTAATTTATATGGTTTACATAATAAAGAGTGTTCCATTCTAGTATCTGACTGATATTAGTACCTGACTGATATTACTGCCGATCTTTCTGTAGCTATATTGTACATACATGTACAGTACAAATGCTTTACATAATTGCTGCATACAACACACGTAAACAAGTTATGATAATTTTATCGAATCATGCATTATTTACCATATTAATGACTAACAGATCTTTATCTCCTTGATCATGCTCAGGATTATTGTTAGTCTTTTTAAAATCAATTATCTACTGCAGAATCAGATCAAGCATTTATTTCAAACTAGCCTTCGGGGGGCCTAAAAAGGCCACTTTGGCAGAATTATAATAGGATAACAATATGAATCATATTAAAAAAAGTTTGTGAGGATGGATGGATAGATGTTTGTTACTCTTTCATGTAAGAACTACTGAACGGATTTGTATGAAATTTGGCACACAGATAGTTTATAACCAAGATTAACACATAGCTTTTTATCCCGATATTCCCACGGGATCGAAAGTTATGCGGGTCTAACCGTGGGGCGCTGCTAGTTTATTCATAAAATCAGAGTTGACGCATTGCTGTGAGTAATGGGCAGACCTTATCAATTAACAGTTCACTACAATTAAATTACTACTCAGTTGTACGTCTGCCGGTTTAATTAGTAATTCTGCCTTTCATAGAGCTAATTAACTGATACAGCCCGATTCAAACTTTTTGGCGGCTCGGAACATGAGGCGAGTCGCTGCGCAGTAACAAATTCACCTGTCAGCGCGAGTGAGGGGCGAGGTACTGCGCAGCGAGTAGCGTACTACAGAGCCGCCATAAAGTTTGAATTGGGCTGTACTACTATCTATATGAAAGTAGATAACTCGCGAAATATGGATGTGCATACGGCTACACATCAAGCTATACACTTTCAGTTTTAGCTGACCTCGCATTGTATAGGTTATTCGTACAATCAGAGGGACAATTCTCGTAATATTAAGAACGTTTACAGTCTGATCTGTCTCAATCTGTCAAAAATACGTCTAATTTCCCTACATTTTGACAAGTTTTTGACATTTGTTTGTCGCCGAGATGAGACTGCGACTAGATTTTGAACATTTTAAATGACGAGAATTGGCCTTCTGAAGTCAGCTTATAGCCGTGCGTACAATACACTCCCTTAGTTCTTCTGAACTGACCAGGCAGCTGTGCCTGGGGAGTTTGTTCCAGCACTTCTTCTTCCCAGCAAAAGCACTATAAGGAGAAGAGCGGTCGTTTTGGGGGACTGCCTTATGTAATTATGACGTTCAAAAAGTGCTGATGCTCAGCCTAGTTTGAATAAATTACTTTTTATTTTGACTTCTGCCTACACCTACGGGGGCCTACGGGCGTGATGATGATTTGTTACGACGCTACTTCGTTTGATGCCTCGCATGTGATACTAGATTTATGTGTATTGTGCAGACATTCGAAACTTTAATTAATATTGTTTTGAGATCGCGTGTGCATCCACTTAGATGCGCAGTTTGTTCCACTGAGGATTAGATGAATATTAGTGTTGTTTTAGTCACATGATAGATTGTTGTTGCCAGCTAATATAGCTGTTATGTGAAAATATGTAAAGTATGAATACTGAGCGTGGTGTCTTGGGTTCGATTCCCAGATCAGACAGTGTTATTGGGTTTGATCTTTATGAATTTCGTAGTAGCTGCCCAGATACCAGATTTGTGGCCGATTGACGACAATAGGCTCGCCCCCCATTACATCATCATCTGCGTTTTTCCCAACTATGTTGGGGTCGGCTTCCAGTCTAACTGGATGCAGCTGAGTACCAGTATTTTACATGGAGCGACTGGACTTCTACAACCCAGTTATTGGGTAAATACGATACCCCTTGTTTAGACTACTGACGACCCGTAACGACTGTCAAAGATCCATGAATGACTGCTGGGACCAACGGCTTAACGTGCTTTCCGAGGCACGGAGGTTCCTTGGTATGTGAAGATGGTCGCCCATCCACGGACCAACCGCGGCAATCGTAGCTTAACCTGACCGACCAACCCGTGCGGCTGTAATTACTTAGCGACAAGATCGCCCCTATTACATGGGACTTAAACATGACTGGCGCAATGTGTACTATAGGTACACCTCTGCCGAATACTTCGGCGAATGCGGGCGTGATGTTATGTAGTACGAGGATAGTCAGAAACCCCGTAATATCCCACTGACTGGTCCAGGTGTAAAGCTAAAGTATGTTGCCTATTAGGTTACTGTTATGCCTGTTGAATTTGTAGGTGACTACTAAATAAATATCTCTAAATTATTCTAACACGTACCCTCGTAACATCAGAACCAAAATTTGAAAACTGCTATAGCTTATTTTATCTCTAGGTTTTAATGTATTTCTCGCGAAAAAATAAAGAAATGTGCTATCTATATTATATTATCGCGAATTTGTCGCCAAGTTGAGATATTTATTTATGAAAACGTCAATAAATTATCTTTTCTTTTTATAAGAATCGATTTATCGCATACATAGATCATTTCTGGAAGGACTTGGGGTTGGTCTTTGCCAAGATGTGGGCGGGAATAGGCTATATTAAATTCGATAAGTTACTGACAGACGTGATGTTTCTATTTTTCATGTTTGCCGCAAATCAATGTATTTTCTATCTTTCTTTTATATTTGATTCCATTCCTACATTCGGCACTTAGCCAACTTTTCCTTATACCTAACAGGAAAACTCAAAAACAGTGTCTATATTTTTAATATGATAGGTGTAAGTCGTGCATGTTATTACTACCATTTACCGTAAACAATTCGGTAATTAGGTATTTGATAATAAAGTAAATCTAAACGGTAAATGGATGTATAAAGGCTTCTCTCTCTCTGTGTAGTCGGTCCCTCATGTCTGAAGATCGTGGTCAGCTTCGGAGTTGCATCTGCAGCAGATTATCCGCCTTCACCGGTTTCTGTCCGGCGCATCCCTTACCACCGTGTAGAATTTCGAGGACGATGATTCCGTCACCTGATCCATCGTGTTGGTGAACGACCACGCGATCGCTTTCCTTCGGTGTTCCCAACCACAATCAGTTTTTTCAAACTTTCATCGCCTCTGGGTATATAAATATATAAAGGCTTAACTTTATCCTATTGAATATATAGTCTTCTTCTTAGCGTGTCGATGGAAAAATAGCATATTTTAAATTCGTTTGGCCTAAAATTCAGCCCTCCACAAGTGGGGGTTCATGGAAGGCTCAGACCTCCGGTTTGTATGCGATGTCTCTCCGCTGACAATAGCTCACCTCCCATCTTGCACCGCATGCCCTGTCACACGTGAGGACCTAACGACTGCATCAGCGAATGGTATTCGCGTTGCTGAATTTTGGGCCAAGTTATAGTTATCAATCTCTGGCTGGTACATTATTTTTCCTTAATGCATAAAAGTATTTACCAAATGTGATTCAGTGGCATGCATTGGTTTTCAGAACAGGTAGGCAGGCACTTTAAATAAAAAATAATTTATTTACTGGGTTAAAAAAAAAACATGTGAGGTCGGGGGACCCCCGGCAGGAACGAACGCGATCTTGGATTTTCATTTTGATCTCACTATTGGCTTCAACACCCTGAAAAACCCATGAAAACGTCACCCATGCTGAAAAATTTGAAAATTTTCGCAGCCGCCATCTTGGATTTTTATTTTGACTTAATTATCGGCTCCAGCACCCTCGAAAACTATGAAAACGACACCCATGACGAAAAATTCGGAATTTATTGCAGGCGCCATCTTGAGTTTTCATTTTTACGTCACTTTCGACGATCTCATTATCAATCCCTTTCTTCCTTCGCACGGCCAAATTACGAAGTATATTTTTAATTTAACATCATAGTTCATACTCGGTTGGTTATGAGTAGGCATGCCTACTTAAGGCCGAGCCGAGTAGGCCGTCTGGCGACTGCCTACTGCCGCGCGTTTGTATAAAGATTTTGTTTTTTGTTACGTATAATAATTTAGTGAGTTTCTTAATTGTGGGGCACACACACTAAAATGTAATTGACAGGCTTATGGTGATTTATCGAGGTAGGCACTGCTTTTAAGCCTTTATGCAATGCACGCCACTGACGTGATTAATTTAGATTTATCCTTCTGATAAAAAAGAGGACAATCTCTCCCCAATCCACCAGCTTTGCGAGAAACTTTCCTGCACCCTAATTGCGTAACATACTACCAATAACAATCTTAATCATTTTAAAGCAAATTGCTAATCCATTGCTTCATATGTTCGAAAAATGTGTCTGCTCAACAACGTAAATATCGCAATTAATATTGTGGAACTGTCAAAATGAAAGCCATTCCTACTGTTACTGTACTGTACTGTTGTGTGTTGCGCGATTACCCCGCTGTACGGGTTTTTTCCCTTCAACTACATAGGTGGTTGACAGGAAAGTTTCAAGCCAATTTTTCCTCAATTTACCATGTAGATGGTAAATTAAGGAAAAAGTTGCCTTTTTAGAGCGTCAGTTTGGTTTTGTAAAGACTAATGTGGTTAATAAATCGATGCCACAACACAATACTCAATAACAGTGAATATACCATTGTTAACATTATTCCAAGTCATTATTATTTATTATGTACAACAGTATGTTCATTACATATCGCACAAAGTTTATTACCCTTTCGCAATACATGTGTAATCAGTGATATCAATAAAATTAGTAAAACAAATATTCTGGCTATCCGGTATCGTGTAATCAGAAAACTGGGCGGAATTTATAATTATTTCCTATAACAGTTTTTTCGCAGAACTTTTTTGGCACAGTTTTTAATCATCAGACGAATTCAAACTAGGCATAACTAAACTGAAAAAGTAAAGTTGTTTGTATGAGGTTCATAATCTCTTAAATTACTGCCGATCGATTCTGTAAAAATCTCACCGTGAAAAGTTAGCTGAAGTGAGATTAGAGTGAGCTGTCAATAGTGTAAATCCCTAGCATTAGTTGGAATGACAGCTCACTCCACGCTCACTTCACCTGAGTTTTCACGGTGAGATGATTACAGAATCGCACTGCTGGTCTTTTACAATAATTAGTTCAGTAACAGTAAGCTACATTATTACCGATGCCGAGTGCCATAGGATATGTTTTTTTCAGACGGACGAAGTCGCGGGCTGAAGTTAGATTTTAATAAAACGAGGTCCTAATCTCTTCACTATGAAGATTGTAGAACCACTGCCAGAACCTAAACAGTCAGTGCCGTAAAAGACGATCTTATGTATACCATATCCTACACGAACTAAATGTACTTAAACTAGGTAACTAACCCAAATATTTCATCTTTTCCAGGTCTAGAAGTATTCATCAACAAGATCGCTGGCCATCCGCTGGCGCAAAACGAGCGGTGCCTTCACATGTTCCTCCAGGACCCCACCATAGACAAGAGCTACGTCCCCGGCAAGATACGGAACACATAATAGACAATACCAGAACGAGATGCGAGCTTCGAACTTTAAAACCATCCTCCTTGTGTGTGACCGTATATTGGCCTATTTTTACCAAAAGGAGGTCCTAGACTCGTGTGTTTTTTTTTTCCAATACTATCCTTGTTAAACTTGGTGTTGAAGTTATTGTTACATGTTAAATGTGTGCGTTCATAGTTACAAATTCACGCACACAATTGACCTCGTGTGTGACGCTACTATTACAAAAATGTCTTCACAATTTGCAAGGACTTTAGCAACACAGATTCTATATAAATAAATGTAAATATGTCCGATTAGTTTTACTACAAATTACTGTGCATATATAACTCTTATAAAGAATTTAAATAATGAAAGTACAGTTTTTGTGGAGTTATTAATAGGAATATGGACAAAATCAAAAGGCCTGCCTGTCTGGTACAAGGGAGACTAAGTGTCTGTGTTGCAAGAATGTGTTCTATAGTAATTAGACAGCTAAAAGACAATATAATGTATTGAACTTTGTTGATAGGCCAGTTGCAGCAAGTGAGTAGGTTTAAAGTTCCTCCCCGAACATTATTGCAGTTGTGACAAACAAATCAATGACCCTGCCTTCTAGTTTTTGTTATAAAACGCATATTGCAATAATCTTCAGTGTATAAATTATAAAAAGAAACTAATGCAAACTTTTGAGACAACAGATAACAGCACAGCATTCCACCAGATTATATTTTATATTAAAAAAAAGTAATGCTCTTTTCATTTTCTAAAAATGGAACAGTGAAGGACTCGAGGTGCATAATGTTTCACAGATACAATGTATTAGAACAAAAATAAGTTATTGTTTAAATTATTGAGCAATATAATTGGAATTGTTGAAATTATTCGTAAATCGATCGAGCTCACAGTTGGTCCCAATGTTTTGTGGTTTGCCATGTATATTTCGACATGTAATGCATTATAAATCTCATTATTTTAATGTCTAATTCATTTTTATAATTTCGTTAAGGAAATTGATTGTATTTATTGTGTGTTACTCTATGGGTAGATGTAAAGATGTGTTAACGGCCCGCAGTTTTGTATAAAATTGTATTGCACCGTTAGTGCGTTGAAAGAGCGAAAGTTAATCGTAATCTGAATAACATAGATTGTAAAATAGTTATAGTTGAAAAAAAAAAACGTGTTTCTTTATTTACTGGGGTGAAAAGGAGTTTGGCAATATTATTTATAGAAATTGAGAAAGTTTTCAGATAAGGAATGACACTGGAGCCTTTGGTGTACAAATGGGAAATGTTAGCTTTATATCAGTAGCTATAAAGTGTGTCCATCACTAGATAATAATCGACTGTTTAGTTACACAGAAGTATAATTTACATGTATTTTCGTTGTACACCAAATAAATTGGAATACAATGTATTATATCTATCGTATTAGGATAAATAAATTTGCTATCATGTCATTGCGTGTTTCAATTCGTGAACTTTCTCAGCCTCAGTCCAATGTAGAATAACAGGCAGTCACAATAACATCTCGAAGGCTGTAGCGGCAGATTTTTTCTCCGCTATAATAAGACAATGGTGCCGATTCTCTTGTACACCGAACTAAACTAAACTATCACTAAAATTTCTAATTTTTGGTTACGAGAATCTTAAAAGCTATTCTGTAAACAAGATTGTCTAAATTTAAAAACCATTTTGACATAACTATAATCGAGTTTGACAATCGCTAAGTTAAGTAAACCATAGACCAAGATTTGTTGAAAATTATAATAAAAATCGAATGAAAGTGAACGAAATGATCTGAGGTGCAAAAAAATCCTGAGTAAAATCAAATAATCTTTAATTTTTTATCAATAATTATTTAAATGAAATTTATGGAGCATAATGACGGCGTAAAACTATATTATTGTTTATATTTTAATTAATTAAAATGCAACAACCTGTAATTGTTTTTTTTTTCTGTGGCCAATGTGATCCTGCTAGGGTTGTACACCGAAAATGATTTAGAATTTCAGCGGATTTTTTTTCGGTTTTTAATAAGCAAAAAACCTTAAATTTTATTAAAATCGACAAACTACAGCATTTAAAAAAATGATCCAGGTAGCATGATTATCTTGCTATTAATTTGAGCGTTATAAAGCTTTTATAACGATAAAAATGTGATCTCGAGAAAAAAAGTCCGGTTTTTCGTACACTAAGTTGAAAATTTCCGGTATTCTCGTCGCCGTAGGAAAGCCCTACCAAGGGCATGTTGAGTTTTGTTGATTTCACATCACAAAATCAAATACAGACCGCGGTTAGTTGTTAATAGTGATGTAGTGTAGATTGTGTTGCATTCGTCCAAAATGCTGTCGTCCAGAAAACGAGCAACAAAAAGGCAGCAGGAGCTTCTCGTAGAACGGCTCCACAATAATCCGCTAATGGCCCGAGGTAAGAAATACAACTGAAGTCTGAACTTGTTATTTTATTGATAAATCCATAGCGATGTCATAACCGACGAAAGAAAATTTGAGAGCATCAATATTGTCAGTTTATTGTTGTGCGTGTTATTTATCCTATTAGTAGGTATAAATTCAGGTTTACTACTAGCGTCTTATTTTTTTTTAGAAAATCAAGCTGATGCTGAAGTGGTGGAGTTTTAGAGTAACGTCAGTAGCGAGCTGAACCAACTGGGCTGCAGCAGGACTGTAGAGCAGTGGCAACATGTAAGTGGTTTATGTCAAAAAATTTCAACTGGATTCCATAATTTTCATTGTGTTCTTAACTAATTTAATTTCAACAGATTTGGAATGTGTGGGTGGCGAAAATAAAAACTAAGGCGAGAAAATCAAGAGACTCCATCAGGGCCACAGGTGGAGGACCGGCAGGGGCAGATCTCAATGATATTGAGAATCAAATTCTTGATATCATTGGGTCTGCTTCTGTCTATGGTTTTACCTCTTTGGAAATGGTAATTTATTTTAGTATTCATGGTATTTTTATGGCTGAAGGGCAATTTTTATAAATACATTACTAAGACTGTTAATATTAATCCTTCCAGCACCAACAAATAAGACAATTAGTTATCAATTTTATTAGAGCACTGGCGCTCACGTGATACTCAATGAATTAACTGTTTTTTATTAATTTCAGGGAATACCTCCCTCGTCCCCATCGCCCATGTTGCTTGCCCATCAAAGTATGTCGCCCTCTCTACAGCCTGTACTCGAAGAGCAGCCTGTGGTAATCGACGGCGGGACTTCTGCAGTACCACTGCGGCGCGCAACCGGTCGAGTTACCCGTCGTCGAAGACTGCCGAGGACTCCCCGTCCGCCAGTGCACCACAATTTGGTACAAGCACTTAATGAGAATAGCCGGTTACTCCGGGAGAGCATTGTCGCGGCAGCAGAAATTTTGGCTGCTGCCATTCGCTCTTCCGGCATTCCATTCTTGGTGCAAACTGCCCAAGACGAAGATAATGGGAATGAAACCTGATGGGTTTCCTCTCCATTACTTTGTCTTGGAGCTTACAACTGCATCAAACCTACTATTCTCATTAAGTGCTTGTTCTAAATCCTCAACAGCTCGCTAGTGACATTAGTGCTAAACTATTATTTCATCGTTTTATATTATTTTATTGATTGTTAATTATTTTCTATATTTTGCTGATTGTTAATTATTTTGTTGATTGTTATATTTTGCTGATTATTTATAATTTGTTTAGGGTTAAGGATAGGTATAAAGGTAAAAAAATAAAAAAAATAAAATAAAGTAATATGATGTTTAATTTAATTAAAAAGGTTTATTAGCGATTGCCGGATTTCCCTTGCTTCGGCAAGAAAATCGGTGCTGGTATCCTCCACAGTTGCACTCTCATCACTGTCTTCAGTCACATCAATATCTTCTTCATCTGCAAAAAATACACTTACCTTAGATTTCTTATTTTGAAAATGTAAATAAAACAAGGAGAATTACATAATAATATTAATAACCAAACTAAGTACACTTACCATCAAATGTTTCCAAAAACATATTGTACAGGGTGCAACATGCCAGAATAATTTTAGCTGCCTTTTCTGGCTGGTAGTGCAGACAGCGATGCCTGTGTAGGCACCTAAATTTATTCTTCAGGCGCCCATTGCACATTTCCACCACATTTCTTGCCCTTGTGTGGCACTCATTGTAGGCAGCCTCCGCTGCAGTTGCTGGGACCATGATGGGAGTCATGAGCCATGGCTGTAGTGGGTATCCTTTATCTCCTACAATAAATGAAATTTTATAATTTACTTAGCTAATAGATATACCTAGTAGGTATAAAAGTTTATTAGTTACCTACCTAGAAGCCACTGAGATCTTTCCCCACGCACAAAGTCATTTCTCAGGACTCTGTTAATGTTTGATGCCCTCCAAATTGCAGCATCATGGGTGGCGCCTGGAAAATTTGGGTTGAGGCCAATAATCTTGCCCCTCGCACTGCATATCTGAAAGTTTTTTTTTTAGTCATGGTTTCAAGATAATTAACTGTGTTAAAAAAAATTGTTTATACTCACAATCTGGCAGTTGATGCTATAATAGCCCTTTCTATTGTAAAATAGGTTGCCAGGTGCAGTAGGGTGATTGAGTGGAGGTTTTGTTAGTGCAACATGGGTCCCATCCACTGCACCTAATGTGTTGGGCATATTATATAGGTCTTGAAAACTGAAACAAACAAAGTGTTACATGAATAAGAGTGGTGCAGTTCTCAGTTTTGTTAGCTGTAAACAGGGATGCTTTAATTATCTTAATTAAACTTATTTATTATTCTCTTTTCAGATTTATGAAGTTTGATAGACAAGGGTTTAAAAAAAAAGCCAGTCAGTAACCTAGTACCTTTGAAAAGTAAGAAATATTAAATTGAACTTACTCAGTCTTGGCCGCTTCCTTTTCCTCACGGGTCATGGGAAATTTTAAGTATTGAGGGGATAATATATTTAAAATTTCCTCTGCTGTTAGAGCTAGGCACCTGCTCACTGATGGCTGGCTGAGCCCAAGTATGTTGTCTTGCCCAACAGCTGTTTGATAACTGCCTTGGGCAAACAGATTGAGTGCAGCAAGAATCTGAATATGAATATGAGCTCTTATTATAATACAGGTAGGTATTAAGTAATTACTAAAATAGGTTTAGTGTATCATCCTTACATATAAAAGTGAGATACCACTCTCTAAAATCACAAAATCTTAGGACTTTTAGTTCTTACAAACTTGTAACTTAGCAAGTAATTCCTAAATAATGATATATAAGTAATTACTACACACCCTACATAAAGGGTGTTACCATCTGTTAGGAAAGGATACAAAAGAAAGGTAGGTACTGTAGAGGCTCGTCTGCCGAAGACGACCTCATATGATGCAGGCCGGCTATGTTTTAGCGCAAGTTACATTCGAACGCTCAAGCTTGTGTCAAATATATTAATTAGGTTTTTGTTTTGGAACCGGGAGTGACATTTTATATAGAAAGATGTAAAAGCCGTTCTCCCAATATAAATTTAAAGGAATTAATTGTGTTTGATTCCACCCGTTACCTCAGAGGGCTCTTCTAGCCCTCTATAGTACCTAAAAGAAACAAAACTGTTCTAACCTTTATGTGTTTGGGGAGAAATCCTTCATCCAACCGAGGATTCCTTAACACATCCACCAAATAAAGTGCCCCAGATTTAGGGAGCCTAAAAACTTTTTTAAATTTTTCTTCTGCCATGTTAAATGGGTTGGAAATGTCTCGCAATCTTTCCAATCGAACTCTTTCTTGATGGTGTCTAAAAAATAGTTAATTCTTATTTCACAGAATCTGGAAGTCGATTTATCCACTTCTTTTCCAAATCATAATTAGCTTTTTACTACACAAAGCTACTTATCAGTGCAAAAATCCCTTTATGTTTTCACAAATGAATTTCGTATTGTATTCTAATAACAATAATATTATTATTTACCTTTCTGCCGAATCGACAACAGCTACAATCACATAAGCTTCCATAATAAATAATTCACGAACTCCATAAACTCATAGTAAGCATCCAAACTTACAAGAACTTGTAGAGAAATGTGTTTTGTAAATTTTTAGTTCATGACAACTAATTTTATTCCACACCTTTTTAATCGCGATTAAAAATAGTCTGATTTAGTTTGACAACCAAAATTTTAGGTGAAAAACGTCAAATTCAGAATAGCAAAATTACCATTTTCACTAAATTGAGTAACTAAAATGACATTAGCACTGTCAAACTAAAATATAGTTAAGTTGTGTCACTTTAGTCTATTTCAGAATAGAAAACGTCGTTTGACAGGAATAAACTAAATTTTTGTGATTTTTAGTCTAGTTTAGAGAAATTTGTGACAACAGAATCGGCACCAATGGTGCCGATTCTCTTGTACACCGAACTAAACTAAACTATCACTAAAATTTCTAATTTTTGGTTACGAGAATCTTAAAAGCTATTCTGTAAACAAGATTGTCTAAATTTAAAAACCATTTTGACATAACTATAATCGAGTTTGACAATCGCTAAGTTAAGTAAACCATAGACCAAGATTTGTTGAAAATTATAATAAAAATCGAATGAAAGTGAACGAAATGATCTGAGGTGCAAAAAAATCCTGAGTAAAATCAAATAATCTTTAATTTTTTATCAATAATTATTTAAATGAAATTTATGGAGCATAATGACGGCGTAAAACTATATTATTGTTTATATTTTAATTAATTAAAATGCAACAACCTGTAATTGTTTTTTTTTTCTGTGGCCAATGTGATCCTGCTAGGGTTGTACACCGAAAATGATTTAGAATTTCAGCGGATTTTTTTTCGGTTTTTAATAAGCAAAAAACCTTAAATTTTATTAAAATCGACAAACTACAGCATTTAAAAAAATGATCCAGGTAGCATGATTATCTTGCTATTAATTTGAGCGTTATAAAGCTTTTATAACGATAAAAATGTGATCTCGAGAAAAAAAGTCCGGTTTTTCGTACACTAAGTTGAAAATTTCCGGTATTCTCGTCGCCGTAGGAAAGCCCTACCAAGGGCATGTTGAGTTTTGTTGATTTCACATCACAAAATCAAATACAGACCGCGGTTAGTTGTTAATAGTGATGTAGTGTAGATTGTGTTGCATTCGTCCAAAATGCTGTCGTCCAGAAAACGAGCAACAAGGCAGCAGGAGCTTCTCGTAGAACGGCTCCACAATAATCCGCTAATGGCCCGAGGTAAGAAATACAACTGAAGTCTGAACTTGTTATTTTATTGATAAATCCATAGCGATGTCATAACCGACGAAAGAAAATTTGAGAGCATCAATATTGTCAGTTTATTGTTGTGCGTGTTATTTATCCTATTAGTAGGTATAAATTCAGGTTTACTACTAGCGTCTTATTTTTTTTTAGAAAATCAAGCTGATGCTGAAGTGGTGGAGTTTTAGAGTAACGTCAGTAGCGAGCTGAACCAACTGGGCTGCAGCAGGACTGTAGAGCAGTGGCAACATGTAAGTGGTTTATGTCAAAAAATTTCAACTGGATTCCATAATTTTCATTGTGTTCTTAACTAATTTAATTTCAACAGATTTGGAATGTGTGGGTGGCGAAAATAAAAACTAAGGCGAGAAAATCAAGAGACTCCATCAGGGCCACAGGTGGAGGACCGGCAGGGGCAGATCTCAATGATATTGAGAATCAAATTCTTGATATCATTGGGTCTGCTTCTGTCTATGGTTTTACCTCTTTGGAAATGGTAATTTATTTTAGTATTCATGGTATTTTTATGGCTGAAGGGCAATTTTTATAAATACATTACTAAGACTGTTAATATTAATCCTTCCAGCACCAACAAATAAGACAATTAGTTATCAATTTTATTAGAGCACTGGCGCTCACGTGATACTCAATGAATTAACTGTTTTTTATTAATTTCAGGGAATACCTCCCTCGTCCCCATCGCCCATGTTGCTTGCCCATCAAAGTATGTCGCCCTCTCTACAGCCTGTACTCGAAGAGCAGCCTGTGGTAATCGACGGCGGGACTTCTGCAGTACCACTGCGGCGCGCAACCGGTCGAGTTACCCGTCGTCGAAGACTGCCGAGGACTCCCCGTCCGCCAGTGCACCACAATTTGGTACAAGCACTTAATGAGAATAGCCGGTTACTCCGGGAGAGCATTGTCGCGGCAGCAGAAATTTTGGCTGCTGCCATTCGCTCTTCCGGCATTCCATTCTTGGTGCAAACTGCCCAAGACGAAGATAATGGGAATGAAACCTGATGGGTTTCCTCTCCATTACTTTGTCTTGGAGCTTACAACTGCATCAAACCTACTATTCTCATTAAGTGCTTGTTCTAAATCCTCAACAGCTCGCTAGTGACATTAGTGCTAAACTATTATTTCATCGTTTTATATTATTTTATTGATTGTTAATTATTTTCTATATTTTGCTGATTGTTAATTATTTTCTATATTTTGCTGATTGTTAATTATTTTGTTGATTGTTATATTTTGCTGATTATTTATAATTTGTTTAGGGTTAAGGATAGGTATAAAGGTAAAAAAATAAAAAAAATAAAATAAAGTAATATGATGTTTAATTTAATTAAAAAGGTTTATTAGCGATTGCCGGATTTCCCTTGCTTCGGCAAGAAAATCGGTGCTGGTATCCTCCACAGTTGCACTCTCATCACTGTCTTCAGTCACATCAATATCTTCTTCATCTGCAAAAAATACACTTACCTTAGATTTCTTATTTTGAAAATGTAAATAAAACAAGGAGAATTACATAATAATATTAATAACCAAACTAAGTACACTTACCATCAAATGTTTCCAAAAACATATTGTACAGGGTGCAACATGCCAGAATAATTTTAGCTGCCTTTTCTGGCTGGTAGTGCAGACAGCGATGCCTGTGTAGGCACCTAAATTTATTCTTCAGGCGCCCATTGCACATTTCCACCACATTTCTTGCCCTTGTGTGGCACTCATTGTAGGCAGCCTCCGCTGCAGTTGCTGGGACCATGATGGGAGTCATGAGCCATGGCTGTAGTGGGTATCCTTTATCTCCTACAATAAATGAAATTTTATAATTTACTTAGCTAATAGATATACCTAGTAGGTATAAAAGTTTATTAGTTACCTACCTAGAAGCCACTGAGATCTTTCCCCACGCACAAAGTCATTTCTCAGGACTCTGTTAATGTTTGATGCCCTCCAAATTGCAGCATCATGGGTGGCGCCTGGAAAATTTGGGTTGAGGCCAATAATCTTGCACCTCGCACTGCATATCTGAAAGTTTTTTTTTTAGTCATGGTTTCAAGATAATTAACTGTGTTAAAAAAAATTGTTTATACTCACAATCTGGCAGTTGATGCTATAATAGCCCTTTCTATTGTAAAATAGGTTGCCAGGTGCAGTAGGGTGATTGAGTGGAGGTTTTGTTAGTGCAACATGGGTCCCATCCACTGCACCTGATGTGTTGGGCATATTATATAGGTCTTGAAAACTGAAACAAACAAAGTGTTACATGAATAAGAGTGGTGCAGTTCTCAGTTTTGTTAGCTGTAAACAGGGATGCTTTAATTATCTTAATTAAACTTATTTATTATTCTCTTTTCAGATTTATGAAGTTTGATAGACAAGGGTTTAAAAAAAAAGCCAGTCAGTAACCTAGTACCTTTGAAAAGTAAGAAATATTAAATTGAACTTACTCAGTCTTGGCCGCTTCCTTTTCCTCACGGGTCATGGGAAATTTTAAGTATTGAGGGGATAATATATTTAAAATTTCCTCTGCTGTTAGAGCTAGGCACCTGCTCACTGATGGCTGGCTGAGCCCAAGTATGTTGTCTTGCCCAACAGCTGTTTGATAACTGCCTTGGGCAAACAGATTGAGTGCAGCAAGAATCTGAATATGAATATGAGCTCTTATTATAATACAGGTAGGTATTAAGTAATTACTAAAATAGGTTTAGTGTATCATCCTTACATATAAAAGTGAGATACCACTCTCTAAAATCACAAAATCTTAGGACTTTTAGTTCTTACAAACTTGTAACTTAGCAAGTAATTCCTAAATAATGATATATAAGTAATTACTACACACCCTACATAAAGGGTGTTACCATCTGTTAGGAAAGGATACAAAAGAAAGGTAGGTACTGTAGAGGCTCGTCTGCCGAAGACGACCTCATATGATGCAGGCCGGCTATGTTTTAGCGCAAGTTACATTCGAACGCTCAAGCTTGTGTCAAATATATTAATTAGGTTTTTGTTTTGGAACCGGGAGTTACATTTTATATAGAAAGATGTAAAAGCCGTTCTCCCAATATAAATTTAAAGGAATTAATTGTGTTTGATTCCACCCGTTACCTCAGAGGGCTCTTCTAGCCCTCTATAGTACCTAAAAGAAACAAAACTGTTCTAACCTTTATGTGTTTGGGGAGAAATCCTTCATCCAACCGAGGATTCCTTAACACATCCACCAAATAAAGTGCCCCAGATTTAGGGAGCCTAAAAACTTTTTTAAATTTTTCTTCTGCCATGTTAAATGGGTTGGAAATGTCTCGCAATCTTTCCAATCGAACTCTTTCTTGATGGTGTCTAAAAAATAGTTAATTCTTATTTCACAGAATCTGGAAGTCGATTTATCCACTTCTTTTCCAAATCATAATTAGCTTTTTACTACACAAAGCTACTTATCAGTGCAAAAATCCCTTTATGTTTTCACAAATGAATTTCGTATTGTATTCTAATAACAATAATATTATTATTTACCTTTCTGCCGAATCGACAACGCTACAATCACATAAGCTTCCATAATAAATAATTCACGAACTCCATAAACTCATAGTAAGCATCCAAACTTACAAGAACTTGTAGAGAAATGTGTTTTGTAAATTTTTAGTTCATGACAACTAATTTTATTCCACACCTTTTTAATCGCGATTAAAAATAGTCTGATTTAGTTTGACAACCAAAATTTTAGGTGAAAAACGTCAAATTCAGAATAGCAAAATTACCATTTTCACTAAATTGAGTAACTAAAATGACAATTAGCACTGTCAAACTAAAATATAGTTAAGTTGTGTCACTTTAGTCTATTTCAGAATAGAAAACGTCGTTTGACAGGAATAAACTAAATTTTTGTGATTTTTAGTCTAGTTTAGAGAAATTTGTGACAACAGAATCGGCACCATTGGCGCCGATTCCCTTGTTCACAAACTAAACCAAATTTAAGTTCAGTGCATCTTTTTCTTTCTATTTCATTAAGAAAAGGACAAGATGAACATTAGTTTAGTCCTGTCAAATTAGTCACCGCCTGACGTAAATTAACGTACCGTATTTTTAGTAGCAATGTTTTTATAAGGTATATATGGAGTATCTTAATTAGACAAGACGTAACTAATATTTATCTTCTGTAATTTCTTTAATGAAATAGAAAAAAAAAGATGCACTGTACTTAAATTTAGTTTATTTTGTGAACAAGGGAATCGGCGCCATTGATTATGGAGCCTCCATAATATTGATGACGTTGATATAGGCCCAGCCTATGGTATCAACAAACCCCTCTTATTTGAGGGTGGGTCGTTGAAATTCGTTGAGCTGTCAAAATGATAACGTCATCCACACTTTCCAAAATAGGTACTCATAAATAAAACAATGCTCAAGATGAGACTTTCGAATAAAAAGACGTTTTCGCTGTTTAGTTTTCCCAAAGGGAAAGGGGGTGTAGACATAACACCCTCCCCATAACCTGCCTAGAATGTCCTAGAAACAAAAATTCGAAGACGATCTATCAACCCAGGCCCGCATTTTAGATTACGGCCAATTATGTAAGTCTATATTGTATTTGCTATATAAATACGGAAACAAAAGAAGCATTTAAAAATAAACATTATTTATTTAATTACATTTAAAAACGATATCAATTCATTCTTCTTGCTCCGACGACTTCGCCTCTGCGAAGAAACGACTGCTCTTCCCGTTGGGGATGGCATCGTCTTGTCGCCACAGCTTCTGGCCGCGGATCTCGATCTCTTCATGCCAAGCCTCTTGCGTTTTTCTGTAACAAAGTGATCTTTGTGAGCGACTTTACTAGGCGATTGTCTCTGAGGGATCCAATCCTCAACGAAGTGATCCAGCAGAGAACCAAAGTTCTCGACGTAGCTCGCGGAATAAGCAAGCTGAAGTGACAATGGGTCGGCCATATTAGCCATAGAACCATAGAAATATGACCGTTGGGGTAGACACGTGTTTGTGGCACGTATAAGCTGCTACAACTTGGCCTATTAAACACAAAAAAAACAAAAGTTTATGGCAATAATTTAACAGTTTAACTCCCGCGGACAAGAACGGTGTCTCATGCGTAAAAAAAAAACTTTAAAAAAGATCAATATTTATATTTACTGAGATATCCTTCCGGGCAATGTTGTGTCTTTTACCTTTGACTACGACTTTGGGAGCTTGTTATTCGGCAAAACAGCAAGATTTAAAAAGATTTGGGTTCTTCCTGGCAAAGCAGATCTGAAAAGCCATAATAATAAATAGGTTCGGAGATACGAACAAAACACGTCAAAATCCAGGCAAAGTTGCAGCATTTTACGGTAGGTAATAATTTTGACCCGTTTAATGATGCAGAATCTTTTACTTTCGAAGACCGTCGATTGTACCGCCGAGTAACAATAAGATTGTTATTGCACGAGAGGAATCGTGATTTAGTACAGGTTCTATTCACTAGATGGCGCTTTTCAATTACGTCACGTTTCTGAATCGCGGTGTCAAGATTCTCCGCTGTCGAATGACCCTCGCGCGTTTCTGTAAAGAAATCATACTTACCTGGCATAGGGGATACCGTGATCAATAAGGCGGTTCCCCCAGGGCGAGGCCTTCCCATTGCACTGCGGTTGGGTTGACCCCTGCGATTATCCCTAATGTGGATAACTCGGATGCGTTATTTTTGATAGTGGGGACTGCGTACGCGCCGTCCCCTCAGAATTATCATGTTGTGTCCTATGAAAATTAGGGCACCGTCGCTACACATCGTAAAACGTGCATTTTTTTTATTTAGTGCCAACGACCTTCATGTTTCATTCAGCCACATTTTATTTTGCTCACATTTTTTAGTTTTGACCACTTTGAACAGCCAAAATCCTTACATTCATTTCTTAGGTAAATAATAAACGAAAATCGTGACCACATAATTTTACTATTATACTGAAAATGGATCAAAAAAACATTTTGCAATTTAACCATTAGTTACTATTTTTAACAATTGGTTGAGTTTAACTACGGATAAAAAAATCGGCCCCTAGTCGTACTAGAAATACAACGCTAACTAGTTGCAAGCTTCTAAACTAAACTACAATCAAGGTCAGTCATAGTAGTTTAGGGTTAACATTACTGCCTGCTGCATGTGAGTATTAATATTAGTTCTACTTGTACTGTAGAAAGTAACAAAGTATCTGCAAAATTACGGTTTGTGTTATACAATATGTGCCCATGTAGACAAAATAGTGATGAGTGATTAAATATCTTGATTAATTGAAGCTATGCAATCGTAATTAATACAGGGCGGCCGGGACATCGACTCGCAAACTATAACCATGAATTCAGCACATGATTCTAGACTGACGGGGTTCAGAATCATGTATTGAATCCATCAGGTTGCGCGTCGATGTCCCTGCCACCTTGTATATGCATGGGTACCAATTAGGTACTAAGCTATATCTTGATTTGGTCCTGCGGTCGTGGCTTTGACAAATATTAATCAATGTTATAGAAGAAGTCCTTTAAACGCTGTTCAGAAATCCGAACCTCGAAAATGATGTCAGTTTAAATCAAATATTGTACGACAGCTATTTACTGTCGAGGGCCAGGCAAGCCACGACAGCATGTCGAATATTTACGAATAGCTATGCTGACCTGCAGTTGTCAGTGAGCCCGCTGGTGTTAGGGAAGACGTTCTGCAGCATGAGCAGGCAGGGCAGCACCACGACTGAGAGGAACTGGATCTGTTCGGCCGGCTGGTTGACGCTGCGTCGCCGGTCCATCATGCTGAGGGGAGTGTAGCCCATCTCTCGCTCGCGATCACCCTGGACATCATGGTAACCGTATTAAAATGTCAATTACAAGAAAAAAAGTCAAGGTATAGTTAGTTATAAATCTTTGTCATTCAAGAAGTCATTTACAGAGTAATAACATTTTTGTAATAGCAATTTAGTCAGTTTAGTTTTAAATGTGCGTGTGGGTTGTTCTTTGAGATTATGTGGAATTTTATTATAAATGATTGGCTCCAATGCCATTATACAAGCTGTTGTTTTGCATCCTCGTCAAATTTCAGGAGGCTGTTATGAAAGACATAAATAATCAAACAAAATTACGATCCCTAGTAAATAATGAATACATACTTATTATTTTAGTTATTTAAGCGTGACAGTATTTCAGAATACACCACTTGAATCGCATTATGGTATCGTATAAGCGGCCGCATTATTATGTGAGTGTAAAAGGGCAGTTACAGTGCGGTCTCACACAGGCCACGGTTTTAAATGCGTGTCCGATGCCGATTTCCGAAAATTTGAAAAAAAAAACCTACTTATTTCATTATTGATTCGTGTTGAGAAGCAGTAGCGCAGTTACCTCCTTGAATTTGAAGAAGATGCAAAACGACACCTTGTATTTTTTCTTAATAGTGCTGTATTATATTTGTCTGTATGCAATAAGAACTTGTATTGTAGTCTTAAAGGGCCTGACCTTGATCTAATGTCGATAAAATAATGCGAATAAGACATTATCACTATCAGAAGAAAGTATACAGTGTGAATATTACTTAGCGAAACTCCGCAGACGTGATGGGTGTCGATATATATATCTACACCTAAATGAAAAAACAAAAAAAAATTATTCCTTCCATCAAGTCTGCGGAGTTTCGCTAGCTAATTTATTTGACCCTGTATACTTTCTTTGATTGTCATCTCACACAACCAAATTGAGTGTACTTTGAGCTTACATCAAGTGACATTGTCCGTGGTCAGGAGAAGACTGAAGTCGGAATTAAGCATGTATCTATCTATATTCAAATTTTATTTTTTCAAATTGACGTTAAATCAAGTTAAAAAATCTCAACTTTATTTTAATAGAAATTAAGTTGATTTCAGAGTTACTAGCACTATTGAAAAAGTTATATTAGAAATGTGTGAAGTTGTAGCGTAAACTGAACTTTATTGTTTAGGAATAGGAATTAAAGTTATTTTTCCATAAACTCATATTTGTTCACATTTTTGGCGAATATATCGTGAATGCAGATTAGATGTCATGCGTTTTGAGCAGCGAGAATTATTTGGAACTGCCTCGTTGGCAGGCGCGTATCTAGGTTCGCTCAAGGGGGAATATCTGTGGGAGAATATCTGTGGGGGAATAAATAGCCTACTTCCACTAGTAGTTGTTCCGGGTCTGTCTGTTTGTGTATGTGAGTTTGAATGTTTGTAAACGCACCCACGATACAGGAGTAATTCCTAGTGTGGGGCACGTTAATAAAAAAAACAAAAACAAACAAACTATGTATGTATGCAAAAAAATCTGCAAATGTGACTAACCTGGTCATAAAACTCTTGATATACAGACTCCGCTATCGCCTTCGAGACACCGAACGGCTTACAGCATCCGGACAGGTCGCTCGTCGTCATTAGTATTCCCTGAAAGTGATGATTAAAATGTTAATTTGGAGATAGAAAGTGTGCTAGCATTGTTTCTAGATACACCGTTTATGTGTTCCTATAATTCATTAATATTAAACTTACGTATAGGTAATATAGATATGATCTATATGTTTTGTTAAGCCGTAAAAAACCGCGCGAGGCAGGGGCGGCTGGCTAGTTCATATAAATTAAAAACATGTGCGATTGGGGAATTGGGGATCCCCGTCAGCTGGGGTCTACTTCCTAAACATGTAAACCGTAGTTCCGACTGAAGTTACCCGGAGCGTTTTTCTACTCCGTAACACCTTCGGACATAAGATTAGTTACTTTCAGATGGGCCCGTATCTTCTTTGCAGTTCTTAGAGAAGTTACTCACGCGGTACACGTACGCACCCAACACACTCGTAGGTATATAACAGAAACAGAGAGAAAGTCGCATGGAGGGGGTACAACGCTTTTTCCTTACGTTTCCTACCGCAAGCCACGTTAGGGACTCTGTTCCAAAAAGTCAGCTAGCGAGTACCTATTTATTTTTTGAAGGTCAAAAGACAGCTCCTGAAACTTCCATCTTTCACCAATTTATAGTTTTTGAGCTGCCCTATAAATCAATTGGTAGGTTTTGAGCTGCCCTATAAATCAATTGGTAGTTTTTGAGCTGCCCTATAAATCAATTGGTAGTTTTTGAGCTGCCCTATAAATCAATTGGTAGTTCTTGAGCTGCCCTATAAATCAATTGGTAGTTTTCGAGCTGCCCTATAAATCAATTGGTAGTTTTTAAGCTGCCCTATAAATGAATTGGTAGTTTTTGCAGGAGAATGATGATGATATCACAAACCTTAAGCATCTTTCGATGAGTGACATCGGTCCAATCCAACACGTGGTCTGCTAACAGTGGTGTGAGCTGCGCCCGGATCTGGAAGTACACCGCCAGGTCTGTGCACAAGATGTCGTACTTGATCTCGTCCAGGATGCGCTCCTGGTCGCATTTGGGGAAACCGCCAAGGATATTCTTGTCCTGGAATAACAACAGCATTTCATAAGGTATAAATGACACCAAGTCAGCGAAACACGACGAACAAACACGACGAACAAACACGACGAACAAACACGACGTACAAACACGACGAACAAACACGACGAACAAACACGACGAACAAACACGACGAACAAACACGACGAACAAACACGACGAACAAACACGACGCAGACACGACGCAGACACGACGCAGACACTTCGTGTGCGATAGTTAGGTTTTAGTGTAATTATAATAATGTACCTATGTATTTATAGTATTTTAAAGTTATATTAATATTGTATTGTATGTGTTTATATGGGCCTTAACGCCTGAAATAAATAAATGGATGGATGGATGGATAAATATTTTTTAGAAAATTTCACCGATATGTCGATGTTTTTTTTTTCGATTATATCGAAATCAATAATTACTTATCCATTTTTTTTTTAATATCGAATCTTTTTGGCTCTTCTTGCATCCCTAGCCGATACATGAATAAGGGCTGATTTTTCCATCTACAGATAATTTTATCGGAAGAATAATTTTGAATTTTTGACAGTTCTTCCATAAAAAAACTGTCGTCAATTTTATTCCTCGAATAAAAATGATTTGTCGATTGAAAAATCAGCCCTTAGAAGCATGAATTATGTTTAGGAACCAGAGATAGATCTGTACATTACCTGAATCATCTTCTTGGCGAGGAAGTAGTGGTGGTTTTCGAGAATGGAGGTCTTGTACATGCCGGCGAGCGGGTGTTTCACCAGCGTGAGGTAGTTGTTGTTGAAGCCGGGGTGGTCGAGGTCGTGGCACAGGCCTGACAGCATCAGGGCTATCGTCTGTAATGTTCAGGTGTTGAGTTGGAACTGGATTAGTTTGTATTGCACACACGGTGACCGAAAGCAGTGATGAATCTGATAACTGCCGAAATGTAGGTGTACTAAAGGTACATCTTTGCCTATCCCATCGGGGAATACAGGCATAATGTTATGGTATAATACTTAGGTGTGTGGCTAAGTAATAACAGCCGCACGGGTCGATCGATTAGGTTAAGCTACGCTTGCCGCGGTTGGTCCGTTGATGGGTGGCCATTTTTACATACCAAAGGGTCTTGGTTCGCCGTGCTTTGGAAAGCAAAGCACGTTAAGCCATTGGTCCCGGCTGTCATTCGTGGTAGTCAGAAGTCCGAAAGTCTGACAACCAGTCTTACCAAGGGGTACCTATCGTATTACCCAGTAACTGGGTTGTGGAGGTCAGATAGGCAGTCGCTCCAAGTAAATTACTGGTAGAAGCCGACCTCAACATAGTTGGGAAAAGAAGATTGACTTACCTCAAAAACATCAAAAGGTCCGACGTTATTGATGAGGATCAGGTACATAGTGTGCGTGAAGCAGAAGGCATGCTCTGCATTATGATAAGGGTTATCTCTATAGGAGCCCAGGACCGACAGAATGAAGTCAGCCATTGGGAGCAGTTCGAAGTAGCGAGGGTTGCAGAACGTTTCCGAAAACATTAGCCACACGAGTCCTGGCATGTCTTCCTTGCTGTTCTCGCTTATGTGGTAGTCGAAACTGAAATACAAGATAACGCCTGTATTCAGATTTCAGATCTTCGCCTGGTACACTATCCCGTCCCCAAGTTTTATGTAAAAAAAAACTAAGCACAACGAGTAACTTTTACTTTTACGGTGAAGGAATTGACCATTTATCCCTTACAGGGGTAAACTATTTATTGGACATTTAATTATTTCATCGACATCATCATTATTAAACGTCCATTGAACGAAGGTCTCCGCAAAGTATCACCACACCTGGGCCCGTATTCCCGAAATTTAAAACGTTAAAAATATAGTCGCAGTCTCATCTCAGCGACAAACAAATGTCAAAACTTGTCAAAATGTAGGGAAAGTTGAGGTTTTTTTGACAGATTGAGACTGAGATCAGGCTGTGAACGTTCTTAAAATTACGAGAATTGCCCCTCAGGTCACTTCAGGTCAGGAAGACCTAATTTCCGAATGGAACAGCTGTAGTGCAGGAGCAGCAACTAGTGATGAAGCTTTTGTGATTTGCACTTATTAAATTAGAACTATGTCCAATATTTTTGGAATTAGTTTTCCCCGCCCTTACCTCTTAAAGTTGGGAGGCGGCACTACAATGCTACTGGCTTCAACGAGCTCCTCCAGGTCGTGGTGGCAAGCCTTCAGGTGTAAACCCATGAGCTCGAAGTACACGCGGTTCAAGTTCGCCTGCGATTTGTTATCATCAGTGTCTGTTTAGTTGGTTTCATAGGGACACCACAGGGTGAAAAGATGTAATGCCAAGTTAAAATAAAACTTTTATGTAAGTGCACATTGTTCATGATCATAGATATAAGAATGAGATTTCTATGTTCATGACTATACACGTGCTGCTTGTGAGCTCATATGATACGCAGATTGTCTTTAAGTGTGGCTCATGCGTTTAGCTTATTAACTTTGTTCATTTGAATGCGCTAATACCTGGAACTACCAGTACCAGCATTTGATAGCCCAATTCCTGAGGAAGGCTATAGGCTATTTAACATTACGCAAGGTCCTTATGAGCCGAGCGAAAAGTAAAAAAGTCAGATAGAACGCTAAGCCAAAAGGAAGTTATAGCACGGGCAGACGATGAGATGCGACGGGATGGAACAAGGTATTTCACGCGGACGAAGTCGCAGGCAGAAGCTAGTAAAATATAATGGAAGTCCAAGGACCCATTTAATATAGATAACATCCTTGACTGTTACATAACGGGTCCTGAATTCGATTACCAGGGCGAACAGTGTTATTGGATTTCTCTATCAGGAATTTCTTAGTACAGTCACCAAAGAAGATAAGTAACCAGGGTCGCCGGATGTAGTTGAAGTTTAGTAAGAAACCGATGGATGTTTTCGAATAAAATAAAATAAAATTAATGGGAAACAAACAGTTTATTTATCAAATAAAATTTCATTCGAAAATATCTATCGGTTTCTTACTAAACTTCAACTACATCCGGCGACCCTGGTTACTTATCTTCTTTGGTGACTGTACTAAGCTAAATTGGCATCAAAATGATTCAGATTCCGATTGATCGTGTGTTACGCAATTAGGGTACTGGTCGTTGTTCAGGACATCCCTTATTCACATATATAAATCTGTTAGAAGTTCGTAAGTATTTATAATGAAACATACATGGTATAACTTCTTCTGCTGCATGTTGTAGAAGTGCACGATGAGCGAGCAGTAGCTCACGAACACGGAGAAGATGAGCTCGTCGTCCGTGTCAAACGGCTGTGCGTTGGTTTTGTTCGTCAGTTGGACCACACCTGTATGAGCACACAATCCTTTTAATTATATAAGTAGGTACTGTGGGTTAATTGCGTAACACACTAACAGTAGCAATGGCTTTCATTTTGACAGTTCAACAACATTCATTGCGTTATTTACGTTGTTGAACAGACAAATTTTTCGAACATAATGAAGCAATGGATTAGTAATATCCTTCAAAATTATTCAGATTGAGATTGACAGTGTGTTACGCTGGTTATTGGTAGTGGTTACTATTAGCCTTCATCATGCTACTGTTCAATGGGCAAGCTATTTCGATCCCGGGCTAATGTGGACCATTGTTTGCTTCATTATGTCCAGCGGGAACTGCCATTTACTATCAGGTAGTATAAAAAAGAACCAGCGAAGTATGATATTTATAAGAGAGGAGGTCTACACAAAACAGCATCATTGTTCTTGTGAACACACGTGTGACTGCTTATAGGGGTTTTACACTAGGTCGGGTCGATTTTCGCCGTGCAGCTGGTCGCTTACTAAACCACCTCTCAAGCCGACTAGCCACCCCATCTACACAGGTCGATAAAATCGCAGGTGACTAGTTCATTTTGCATCAAAATGTCGACCGTCACGCGGCGGGCGATCGCCTGCGACTGAGCATTTTCACGGTCGATTTTAGTCCCCAGTCGCACCTATTAAACCTATTCTACTTTAGAACTTGCGATTTTAATCACCAGCGGCTTAGCCGAATTGCAATCTAGTCACCTATGTAAAGCCCGAATTAGCTTCTTCTGAGATCCATCAAGTTGGGCAAAATATTTTTTTTAACAATTAACATACCAATAACTCCTTCCTTATCCGTGATAGGTGACACCAGGCAGGATCTAACAACAGTGCCCGTAGTTGGATCTATCTCCTTGGCAAAGCGTGCGTCTTTGTAAGCATCGCGAACGTTTAGTTTCTCCCCTGTCCGGGCCACATAGCCTGCTGGTGTCTGTTCATAGCTTAAACTGTGGAAAAAATTAAAAACCGAATGTAGTTTTAGTCCCAATTATTGTTATGCTACGGCTACATTGTCGCGTTAGCGCGAACTACACTTGGCGCGCTCCTTGTTGTAGAGCGAGGCGAGGAAAGTGAGGTATTTCGGTGTAGATAAAAACTTGACGAGTTGTGGATACACCGTGGCCTTACTAGCTAACCCTTCGATGTTCGTCATCAGCATATAGCAGTCCACTGCTGGATATAAGCATAATCAGCCTATAATATCCTACTGCTGGGACACAGGCCTCCTCTCGAGAGTGTGATAAGGAATGGGCCGTAATCCACTCCGCGGGCCCAACGCGTGTTCACATAAGTCATTTTTGAACTCGATCCTGGCTACTCTCATCCCGCTGCTACCAGCCATCGCCATTTTAGCTTGCTTTTTCTGTGGGCTTCATTGTCCACTACTTTGTCTTCCAGACCACCTCATTTAAATTCAATCCTTCAGAAAGATTGCATGCACAGATGTTCATACTCATTCGATATTCTTTTGTAAGCTACAAGAAAACACCAAGTACTCGTATCACAATTTTCTTTCCCCAGAACATTTCCAAGCCACTAACTTGACTTTAAGCTTCTTCCTAGGCATGGTGGTCTTCTCGGTGGACCAGCCGTCGTCCCACATGTCGGCCTGCAGCATTTCGCCGATGTGATCCTTGTCGATTATATAGAAACTACTGCGCATCGCGCCGATAAAAGACTTTACCACCGTCTGTAAGATTTAAACAGAGAATCTAAATTAAAACTTCTATCTACAAATATCTCGGATCTAGATTTCGCAAAAAATTTTGTAGGTGATCGAAAATCCGGTTCCCATTTTTCATGACGAACGATAGATCGTGTTTTTCAAAGCTGGCATAGCTTGATATCTAAATTGTAAACGGAGTAATTTTCGTTTGCGAATACACACTTACCTATTGCTCATCGCCACATCGATCCAGTGGGAACAGCGTTAAACGCCAACGACACTTGTCATAGCCTTCTCTGAGAAGGCTATGCACTCGTCCATCCGTCCGTCGTCAACAGAGCGCGACCGCGTCATGAAAACACACTGTTAGATTTTCAACTCTTGCCGCTAAGCAGAACGTTGAAAAAAGTAGATCCCAAAAAAAATGCCGCAATAAAAATAATCCAGTGCAAACCTGCCCCAGCAGTCTCGACATTCATAGCAATCGCTTTACGACCGAATTCGGTCGCAAAGTCCTGTCACTCCATACATTTCACCTGTCGATTCGGGACTTTGCGACCGAATTCGGTCGTAAAGCGATCGCTATGAATGTCGAGACTGCTGGGGCTGGGCTAAAAGACGCAGTGGGAACGATGCCTGGCCGACGTTAAATTCGGTGAGCATTGAGTCCACCTTAACATTACCGGATAATTTGACAGGATTATTAGCTAGATCTTACCAGCATATCAGTCAGCATAGTATCAATAGATGCCAGATCGCAGAAGTAATCCTGCAGCAACGTGCGCAGCTCAGAGTTGAGGTGAGCAGTCTTCTGTAGAACGACCCTCGCTTGAGCCTGGTGCACGGCCGCGCCCGCCCAGCAAGCCACGCTCACCACTGTGTATACTACGCTCTGGAATTGAAGATCATCAACATCATCATCAGTCTGTAGCAGTCCACTGCTGGACATCGGCCTCTTAATTTACATGAGTAGAGTAGCCAGCAGGTGAAGCTACCCGAAACTGTCAAATTTTCCCAATGAACCTTGAACCTTAATGCTTTAGCGATAAAGTTGAAAATCTACTATAGAAATTTGACAGATTGTAGTTGCTTGATGTGCTGGCCAGCGTCTATACATGCCCACCATATGAATTACAGATAGTAGGTACTCAGAAGAATCAATTCTTAGCTCAAATCAATTTGTATGGTGTATTATTTTGAAATTGGTATTAATCATATCGTAAATCAGTGTAATGTTTAACAAAAAGCCACAAAACTACAATGTATGTTATCTGGCAACCCTTAACCCCACGTCTGTTAGGTAAGCTTATTAAGTTCGGTAACAATAGAAAAAGTAATTGTGTCTCATTAGTGACAGTTGAGCTCTAACATGAAAACCGCAGTCTTAATATTTTTTAGACATCAAAAAACTTCTCACATCATTATAAGGTTCGGCAAAAGTCCTGTACAACTCCAACACAGCGTAACAGTCTCCATCGGGCTTGACAACCGGCATGCAGAGCGCGACCTTCGCATCGATCCACCTCAGACCATCAGAGAACCGGCGGTCTCGCTGCACGTCTTCGAGAAGCAGGAACTCCTTGGTGTAGGCCACGTGAGCCGCTGCTGTTTTGCCTTCACCTTTCGAAAAACCCAAAAAAAAAACACTGATCACTTCCTTCCTGGGTACAGTACACTGTACAAGTCCTAGTACTAAAATAGCCTTGGCTAGTGGCTGACAGACATGTGGCCATGCGGCTGTATTCAATGACATGAAACATCCACCAACCAGCACAGGGCCTGCGTGGTGGATTACGGCCCACTCCGTCTCACAGTGAAGAGCCCTGTGTCCCAAGTCCAACCGTGGGACCGATGTAGGCTGATTATACCAAAAGTCTGGTAATCTACCAGTGGTAGCGTCCCGACTAAGGGCTATGCCACACGGGCGTTACCAATGCGTTGCGTCGGTCGGGGCGCGGCAAAGCCTGAGCGGTGACGTCATCGCAGCGCTCGTGAAGCACTCAATGCTTCGCTTCGAAATCACTGCGCTGCGACGACGCAACGGATTGGCAACGCCCGTGTGGCATCGCTCTTACGAGTTATAGTCGTGGGGTCCAACCCAAGCACACATTTATTTAACGTTGTTCACAATCACCACACTCTCAAAACGGTGAAGGACGTTACAGTGAGGTAACCATCATACTATGAATAACCATAATTTCGAAAACAATTGACATCACAGGCAGTCATGCTGACTGGCTAGCCATAAGTACTGTCATATCTCGTATTGAAGTTAGCGGCCGATACGAGATGAGAATTAAAAGTAGAAAGACTTACAAATAGGCATATTTACTTCGTGCCTTTCAGGATTGTTCGTGTCTGGGTGCATCAGAACGATTTCATTCTTCAATTTGTCCACTATGTAAACAAAGGCGCCTGTGAAATATAAACATAATATAAATATAGATAGATTAGCCATGTAGATAGTTTCCCATGAAAGCTACGTCCTGTGATCCGTTGAATTCTTCCTTTGGTAGTGCATTATTTTGTCCTGTATGCAGCCTTATAATACACACGGCTACACATTAAGCTATACTTTTCCAGTTTTAGCTGACCTCTAATTGTATAGGTTTTTCGTAGAATTAGAAGTCAGCTTATACTGGTCAAGCTTGATGTGTAGCTGTGCGTACTAGGATAGCTAAGGGACGGTTCCGGTTTCGAAGAATGGAAGGTTTTGTAAACTAAAGTCACAAGATAATTTTTAAACAGTCTTTTAGTGCTCATACGCACGAGCGACACGCGTCAGCATGCCATTCGTGTACTTGAACACTGTAGGTATTCGAATACACGAGCGGCACGTTGTCGACGGCAGCCGCCAACGCGTCGACAGCGTGTCTACGAATGCAGTTGCCAAGCCTTGACGCGGGTCACTCGTGTGTATTCACTCTTAGTTGCCGATTCAGGTATCCATAAAGATCGGTAATCAATTACCCATCGGAAGGTTCCCGACCTGAACTCCCCCCCCCCCCCTGCCTAATCTTATTTATCTGATCTACCCTATTATTTTAAGTTTTTGCCGACCGACATTGCTGTATGCGTTTAGGTACCCTGAGCGTGTCGGGTCTACGATTACTCACCATCTTCTGCCTAGCCTCTTCCCAACTGTGTTGCACCTATGTTGGGGTCGGCTTCTTGTCTAACCGGATGCAGCTGATTTTTACATGGAGCGTCTGCCTATCTGAACTCGACAACCCACGACACTAGATCACGGGTCTACAATTACTACAAGATAATAATAAGTAATAACCAGAACTGTCGGTGACAGTCTTCAAAACCATGGCGGTTTCGTACAGGAGCGACTCCAGGTCGACCGTGTCCTCTAAGAAGACGTTGAACCTGTTGATGTCGAGGTACCTTCCAGCTTTTTCTTCTTCATCTTTCAGGCCTGCATTCAAATACAGAACGGTAGTAAGATTTTACATTGACCCGTCCATGACGTCATCTATCTCCTTGAGTATAAATCATAGGTTCTCAACTTTATTTTGCCTACCGCCCACTTTGAGAATATATTTTTTTCTAGAGCAGACCAACTTTACTTACTATCTGTCGCGCTATTGCCAAGATTATAATTTAAACGTGTAATATTAAGTCTTACGATTACGACTATATAATATTATACGTTACGTGTAGTCGTAAAATTATATAGGTACATAATATATAATTTTGTCTGGGTCTTCTACTGCCCCCCTGAATCTCAAACGCCCACAAGGGGGCGTTATCGCCCACGTTGAGAACCTGGTCTAAACTAATAGACAGCTGTGCTGCTGGGGAATTTGTTGCGCCATTTGTTCTTCCCGAGCTAAAGCATTAGGAAGTGGTGAAGGGCGGGCGTTTCGGGAGACTATCTTATATAATTCTGACGTTTAAAAATTGCAAGGGGGTAATTGCCTAACACATTACCAGTAGGAATGGCTTTCATTTTAACAGTTTAACAACATTCATTGCGTTTTTATGGTGCTGAGCAGACAAATTTTTCGAACATATGAAGCAATGAATTAGCAATATCCTTCAAAATGATTCAATTATAATTGATAGTGTGTAACGCAATTAGGGTGCTGATTTTCACCCTAATTTGAATAAATGACTTTTGATTAAAATTTTCCAGGTCTTTCCTCATTTTTACAGGGCATTGCAAGAACTGACTAGTTTAGCGCCAGTTTTTACATTAAAGAATCACTGTTTTTGCAAAGAGTCCAAGTCGTATGGTCCTGGCCTTAAGGAATTGCAAGAGTGTGTGTGCCAATCTCGTGTTCGTGTTACAAAAATAATCCGAGTGAAGACAACTCGATGCTGCTATTTATTGTACTTTGCATCCTTCCTTTTGGCGTAGGACCCTAAGACTAAGCAAAGTAGCACTATAGCTCACTTTACCTTGTGTTGATTAGAGGTAGGTATACATCGATGGTGCAGAACCTAATAAAATATGTTGGCAACATCGACTGAAGCTAATTCGAGCGTTGGCACTTTGGCAGTGAAGTTTTGGAACGAAGAAACTTCCCGCCATTATTTTTCTCATGCCGCGAAACTTGTTTGATTTTGTAGATTGTTATTATTTTCAGAATTATATGTTTATATAAATAGCTAACACGTGTTTAAACACCGCACCAAACCCACTTCGCACAAAATAGTTAATAAATATTAGTTCAAAAGTATTGCTTGAAAAGTACCTTTTCGTTCTATTTGCGCATAAGGTGCTATGACCCTCCTGGTGACCTTGTCCAGCTTTTCGGAAGGCACCAGGAAGTGCGACTGAGTCGGACCCAGGGCATTCGCATCTGTTCTACTTCTTGCAGTTGAAAACCTTTTGGGCATCATGATTATAAATAGTTTCTAGATTCCAATATAAATACGAAATTATTGTTAAAGTTTGCTAAAATAAAAATACAATAGGCTGCATTGAATTGATTCACAACTGTCAGACCTTGTTCCAAAAACATTTTATGTTGTCAGTTAAATTTTATGCCAGTAAAATTAGGTAAGGTAATTTATTACCAACCTCTTTTCAGGACCTTTTTACCACACAAAAGCCCTAGAAACTTCGCATTATATGGGGTTATACGAAGAGGCGAGGCTAAAGCCTTAGATACACTAGGGGACATATTGTCCCGCACCGTGTCGTGGGACATGTTGCTTGCTACTTCTCCGAGAACGAGCGCACGGGTCCCGCGTCAGTATCGCGCCATTTGTAGGCCTGCAAAATGTGCCGCGACATTCTCTCGGGACATTCACGTAGTTGTTGGGCGCCATGTTCCGCAACATGTCGCTCCATTTGTCTCCTGTATTCGAGGCTTAAATCATTTTACTGAAGACCGATTTCGAGCCGGGAAACTCGCGATTATGCAACTAACTAGGTAGGTTATAAGCGTAATCAGGCTAAAATGTTCCCACTGCTGGGCCACAGGCCTCCACTCTGTGAGAGGGAGTGGGCCATAATCCAGCACGCGGGCCCAGTGCGGGTTGGTGGATGTCAAATGTCTTAAAATTTTTGGTTTTTGGACATGCAGCTCTCCTCACGATGTTTTCCTTCACCGTTTTGAGAGCAGTGGTGATAAATTAAATACTTACACAAAGTGCCTGCCTGGGTTCGAAATTTCGAACTCACGACCTTACAACTCGTTAGTCGGGGCCGGTACCACTAGCCCACGTCTGCTCAGGTACGTATAGGGTAGGAAAATCCTATTGATTTTATAATAACGATATCAAATATTCAAAAAAGTCCATGTATTTCCGATTTCATTCATACTTAATAACTTACCTAAATACAATATTATGTACAAGTTAATTGAATAACATCTAATCGGAGGAACACTCGCCAACTTAAGTATGCTTATAAGCGAATACATTAACATTAATGACATAAAGACACCGTTTTGAACTACTCAACTATAGACAAACAATAATTCATTTAATAATTTTTTTTGGCTGCATGATAAACATTTAAATTACTGACAAAAATCCGATGTAGCTCAATAATCCTTCACATTTTATATTGTGATCTTATAGACTAATCAATTTTTACATAACTGTCACGAATTTAAAAAAAAAGAGAGGCAGAGGTGTTGCCCTGTGTAGGTTCTTACACTTCTTACGCCAGCACATTAAGCTACTACAATCTGTCAAATTTCTTTAATAGATTTTATAACTTTATAGCTAATTCCATTAGGTTCAAGGTTGATTGGGAAAATTTGACAGTTTCGGGTAGCTTGATGTGTTGGTGTCTCGCGTCTGTACTATTTATTCTAGCACATCCTGAAAGACACTAGCCTGCGCCCTCTGACGGCACGACACGGTGAGTCATTGTTATGCCACAAGCAGGAATACAACTTAATAATATGACAATAAAATTTAAATTTCAATGACACGTGATACCTAAGCACACTGCAGCTTTGTTTTTGTACATACAATGATTACTTATCATTGAAATTTCAATTTTATTGTTATACTATTAAGTTATATTCCTAATCGTAAAACTTCTTTTAACTTAGCGCTGCGTTGTTACATGGATCACTACATTCGCACTGAGCAATTAACGCTAGTGAGATATGTTATCTTGTGTTCCAAACTTAATATTATAAGAAAATATTTGATTTTTTTGTATGTTTGTTTGTTACGCTTTCCCGCTAAAACGGCTGAACAGATTTAGATGAAATTTGACACATAGGTAGACCATGACCTGAGTTAGGAAAAAGCATACTTTTTATACCGATATTCCCACGGGATCGAGACTTATGCGAGTAAAACTGAGGGCGCAGCTAGTACAAAATAAACACGCTTTAGCCCGTAACGGTTATTAGGTCCCAAAGTGACTTACTTAATATTAGATGTACAGACGCCAGCAGGTCAAGCTACCCGAAACTGTCAAATATTCCTAATCAACCTTGAACCTTTATGTTTTAGCGATAAAGTTGAAAATCTATTAAAGTTTGACAGATTGTAGTAGCTTGATGTGCTGGTGTCTGGACTAGGTATGGGGTTCTATTGCGATTAAAAAAACAACAATAGTGAAAATTCTACTTTTGAGTACATACATTGGATTCTACTACATTTGTTACAGTGTTGCATCTTGTGATTAGGGGCCAATTGTATCTATCCGGCAGTATATTACCTAGTCACAGTCCGGTTATTTTTACTTTTCCGCTACGCGCCATGCTACGGCGTAGCTTGGACTACTATACTACGGCGTAGCTCGGGCTACGATTGCGTAGTCTCCTTACATTCGGGAAGTTTCAGAAACTTTCTTGGTAAGGAAGCGATATATATATACCTACTGTTTTCAATTAATTATTTTTCGAAGCATGCAGAAACCCTCATCTATTTAAGTCAGATAGGTACACCATGTTTAAAAAGGGATCCCTTCTTTTCGCATAATATTCTTTTTCCTAATATACTTTGGCTTATGCCAAAGTATATTAGGAAACGATTTTGGTATAATTTGTTTTGCCATAATAATACTTTGCCATTTTTTTTTTTTGGCATACAGTTTATGTTAGCATAATTATCTTGAAGGCTTATTTGTTTTGGCATAAATTTAATTCGCATAATGTTACTAGGCCTAATGACTATTAGCATAATAGTATTTAGGCTGATATTTACTACTGTTATTGAATCATATAACGCTCGCTTTAATGATCACTGTTCTAACCTAACCCGTTAGAACAGTGATCATTAAAGCGAGCGTTCTGCGGCAGCGGCCACCGAGTCCCAGATCCAATCTATTGTTGGTGAATCATTTGGATTAGATGAGGTTATTACAGTATGGTGGTTCCTGATATTTACTACTATTATTGAATCATATGGGTTAGGTTAGGTTAGAACAGTGACCATTAACGCGAGAAGGCGAGCGAGCAGAGCGAGTGTGGCGCGGCAGCGGCCGCCGAGCCCCAGGTCCCCTCTATTGTTGGTGTTGTGGGTTGTGGTTTGGGTTAGATGAGGTTATAACAGTATGATGTTTCCTGATAATGATATATTCATACTAGAATTTTGTTTTTTTTTCTAAGGATTAAATTACAACTTTGCAATAATACAATTAGTGACACAAAAGTTTTATGACACCACCATCCACTTAGAAAAATAAAAAAAATATTTATTCTACCTACAATGTAAGAAGCCTAGAAATTTTATTGGAGCAATATTGTATAAAGGTCCTATGAGGGTGGCATGTTCACTGTGTGATCAAACCCTCGTTAATAAACAAAGATTAAAAAAAAAAAATATTGTATAAAAATATGTATTAGTGTCTAACATTTTAGGAGTTAATTATTATGCTTATTTGTCATGCCTATAACAAATATGTTTTAATATCATTATGCGTAAATAATGTTATGCGAAAATATAATTAGGAGAAACAAAACTATGCCAAGTTATATTAGGTCTTACAATTTTATGCAAATGGGAACCGTTTAAAAATAGCTATGTTTTCTTTAAAATTGTGTCTAGTAAGATTTTTCAAGCAGATTAAAGATTTTTCAAGTAGAGAAGACGAAATAAAACAGGGCTCATCCTGCCCTGTTTTATTTCGTCTTAGTGGCAGTGAGTGTTAGGAATCGAGTAGGAGTGTTATAAGCGTTAGGAAATGTTAAGGATGTATAGCTATTGCCTTTCAGGAGAGCAGGTCGATCATACCATTTTAAACCTTCTGTCAATGCAAAAAATTAGGCGCGCTCGTGATTTGCACCAACTAAAATACAAAATAGTCAAATTTTCCAAGCTTTGTTTTTCTTGAGCGACTATCCAGGTCATAGAAATATCTCAGGACTATAGGAGGAAAAACTGTAATTATAATTTCGGCGCGGTGAAAGTTATAATTATACTATTTTTTTAGTTTCTTTACGATGGTTTAAATGCGGCACTACTGTTAAATAGACATTTATGTATAAACATAATACAAACAGATTCTCTTATTCATAAATGTTCAATTTTTTTTATCTGTGAATAAAGGATACCTAAAAAGTATACTCTACGGTGGTTGGCTACTTTTAACACTGTGATTGTAATATTTCACACATATTAGTATTTCAATGAAGATTAAAACTTAATAGCTTAAGACATAAAAGGCAAAGACAGAACAAAATCCTTTTTGTCTCTTTAGCAAAACCGATTTTTTTTTCTGTTGCTTCACACTTGTTCGGCCGGGCAGCAAAATTTAATGTATATAGAGTAGCAGGGACATCAACGCTGTCCTTGCCGACCCGAACATTTGTGTATACCGCCCCAAAAATTTTGTAGAATTTCTAAAAGTTTTCTGCAAATTTCGCTTCAGACCTCGTGTAGATATGCTTTATTGTTTGTTTTACAGCTTGTAAACAACTTATACCTAAATTAATGTACTTATTGAATCCATTGATTTCATTATCATTATGAAAAGGATAGTTTTTTTTAAATTAAAATGACTTTTCTATTTTACTGCCTACCATAAATTAACACGATGGTGGATAACATAATTTTTATAGGACTAAATCTATATTTGTATCCATAACCATTATTAGCTGCATTTTTTTTTTCCAGTAACTTTTTAACGAAATGTCAGTTTGATATTTCTATTCAGATTATGTTCAGAACCTCAATCTTCTTCTATTTAAAATACAGTTGTGCCAGCGACACGAAGATCTAGGAGAACCTCAATAAAAAGTCTGGCCTTTTTAGGCCATTTCCATAATATTATGAGTAAGCATATACTACATCATGAGTTATGAAGGATGTTTGACAACAATTTTTTACAATAGTAAAATGATTTAGATTTGTTTTTTGTGGGAGGCAGATCCTCAAAAATTATACAGGCTGGCAGGGACATTGACGCGCTAACTATAAACATGGATTCTGAACCCGCTTCGTTAAAATTTTTCATTGGTAATCGAAAGAAATATATGTGGTTCCACATTTTGACCGCATACTTTTCTATGAAACAGCAATTTTTTTTTTATAACTGATTTAAAGAGTCTACGCTAGGGAGGGCTAGCATCATGTGCTGAATTCATGGTTACAGTTTGTGCATTGATGTCCCTACCACCATGTATATGTTATACAGAAGGTATGATACAAAACTAATCCCTTAGTCAAATATTTTATGAACATAATTTAATCTCATTTATATGAAACAGCACAACAACAGGTGTGTACAACTTTATATGTATAATGAAGGGACTAGCAGGGTAATTGCATAACACATATTAAATTGCAATGCCTTTCATTTTGACAGTTCAGCAACATTCATTGCTTTATTAAGTTGTTGAACAGACAAATTTGTCAAACAAGTGAAGCAATGACTCGCAATTTCCTTCAATATCTTTTGAACTGTGTTACGCAATTAAGGAGTTCCATTGTAGTTAATGTAGCATGTTGTGAGTTCTTACAAATTGGTAACAATATTGTTTCAGAGCCACAAGATACAAGCGTCACATTGTATTTTTACTTTTTGATGAATAAACTTTATTATTATTTATTATTATTATTGTCTATCCACAACTTCAATGGCAGTAAGATAAAACATTACATACTTGGTGGAAGGCTGGACGATGGTGATATGAAATAGTAATATTGTTATACTGATTACTGATGATGAAGAAGAACCCTCTGTGAGATTGTCAGTAACACCAAGGTACTGCTAGACTTCATGAGGAGCTGTGATGGATAGAATAATAGACTTTCCCACCTATATGCAAAATACAGGCATTGACGTGGACTTGCTTACACCAGCCCGTATTACCTATACTGATGAAGTGATGAGCAATCTTCATACTATTTCATACATATGATGGTTTACTACTTATGGCCATGTTATAGGTTTCCTATCTTTCTTTGGTGGGGGGCAATCACTTGCTAGCGTTATCTGGAATAGATGAGAAAGATCATGGTTTAATACTCCATAGCTACTAATATAATAAATCATTGTCTAGTCTTCCAAACATTGGGGTATGTTGCTAAAACCACATGATATTAGCTGATAAAGCACTTTCATTATAATTTCAGTTGTAGAACAAGTTAACCAACCAGATTACATGAAAACTGCTTTCACGCAATACACAACCTTATTTTAACTTAACATATTTTAGAGGAGTACTTACAGGATCAATACAGATTTTCCTTTTACTCAAATTGAACAAGTTAGTTGTGTCTATTATAGGGGCAATTGTTGTCTCAATTTTGATCCTCTTTATTTGGCTGGACAGACAGTCCTGTGGTGTCCGCAACCTTTCACAGTTTGGATTGACATTTTTATGTTTGATTTCTTGATTTAACATGATATTTATCTTTTTAGCTGGCTCGGGGCTTGGCTGGCGCGTTTTGTTCAGTATTTTGCCTCTCCCAGAATCTCTGTACTTTCTTTGGCCGTAAGGAACACAATAATGGTGGAATACATCCAATAGTTCATCTCTTTGCATAAGACACATGTTTGGAATGCGCAGGTGCCTCTGAAAATGTAAATTAAAAACAAAAATAAGTCCTTTCTTTTTTGTTTTGATCTAAGGTTTTGATACAATAACAAAATAGAAAAATGCTATATTTACCTCTTGAATGATACACATTAACTGTTCGTTACTTAAAAGCTCAGGATGGAGTAACATATCAAACGGCACCGACATTATAGGAACAAAACATCACTTAAATAAAGTAAAAGATTAACAAAATATTTTTAGGATTTCATGCCGCCTTTCTGTAACAGGTGACATTCGTTGATACCATGACACTGACAACCACTGTGTGTTTACAAAGCCAATAAAAGTTTTCTACGGGGTTTGCTATTGCACTTATAGTAAAGTGGAATAAAAAACCGTGGTGAAAGCCTTATATTATAGCTTGATAAATGACTGCATAAATGGCAGCTGAAACATTATATTACAGCTTGATAAATGGCATATTTGTGTTAATTGTTAGTGTTACTAAATTTGTGCACAACCATAAAGAATACTTTTATTCAAAGGCGAACTTTATAACACCTACTCTAGGCATGTCCAGGCGTGATTTTTTAATAGTTTAGTCTGTTTCCAAAATCGCCTATCAGTAACCTTATCAGAGGCAATAAATACACCTATTACGGCTATTACTGGGAAGGCAAACAGGACCTGTTGCTAAGGTAAGGCTAAAATACTGGTTTAATTCGCTATTAGAATAATACATTATTAACTTTTTCGTACAAGTTGTGAAATGCAATTTAGTTTTATTTGTATGTGTAGTATCGAGTGCAGCACTAACTCACTATAATTTATCTATGGTTTCTGTCAATAATACACAGTGCTGCTTGTCATTTGTGTGCTTCGATTGTTTGCTTTACTGTTTCCTAACGTTTTATTTTGGACTCTTGAAGGAATTTAATTCAAAATAAGTTATTCTAATTTTAGTGACTGATGTATTATTAGTTAACTTTCTCGGTGCATTTGCGTTTATTAGTTTAGTTTAAGTGTGCAGCGGTGCGATTATAATTTTGTATTTAAAATAAATAAAAAACCTTTTATAAATTAATGTTTTTAAATAATATAGGACAACAAACCCGGGTTTTATTGTAACATAACAACACTCAAATGCCAATTGCCGCTGGAATTTCGATGACAAATTCAATCGGGGTGTGTGTGAGAGCGCGGTGGGACTATGTTGTTTCTCAGTGCCTTAGCGATCGGTATGATAAGTGGTCTGCAGAATGTCACGACGGAGGCGCCGGCGCCCAGCAGTGACAGCAGCGCGGTCGCTAGCCCGCCCAGCGCCGCGGAGCGGGCGGTGAGCGAGATGGGGTTGGTGGAGACGACGAAGTTGTCGGGACAATCTGCTGACTTGGTGAATGTGACGGTGCACGAGCGGCCGTCGATGTGGGACATGTATTTGAACCACTGCCCGAAGTGGCGGCCGGTGAACCATATATTTTTCCAAGTGGCCAATGTGTTCTTCCTGTTGTCGTTCCTGGCGCCGCACACGCCGAGCGGGCTGGTGTGGCTGCGCGTGGCGCTCATGCTGGGCTGCGCGTTCTCGGGCATGTGGGCCTGGAGCATCGAGTGCTACCTGGACGCTGTGCTGTGGAACAGTGCTTTTATTGTGATAAACTTCGTTTACTTCTCTATACAGTTTTATTTGATGCGCCCCATCAAGTTCCACAAGGATATTGAGGAGGTAACTATGAATAATTTTATTTAGATCTATTATTCAATGTAATGCTCAGTTTATTTTAAGAACAGCTGGCAAGGCACACAGAAGTAACACAAGTGTTACTTCTTGCCCCAAAATATAACTTTGAAGTACAACCACAAGCACTTCATTGTGTCAGTCCATTTAGCATTTACTAGACCACTGCTGAACACAGTATCAGTCCTAAGTTCTAAAATGTATATACCAACTCTTTTCCTATTTGAAACACTGATTAGGAGCAACTGAATGTTGAACTATTTATTTTCTAAGTTTTTGTTTTCCTGCTAAAGAAAGGAAGACCTTAGTAATCAAAATCATACAAAAGTAACTATGATAAAACATTCTCTCAAACCCCTAAATCTTTTCTATGCAGGTAAGAAAGACATGGGGCAGGTGGCAGGGCCAGTATTTATTGAACACATAAAAAAAAATGCTCATCTTTTGTCATTAGGCAAAACACATAACATAGATAAGTAAATTAACACTTAATTGACATGTGTATGAGATCAATAACTTTGCAGTTGATGAGTCATAGGTCAATCATGATTCTCATCCAAGGCCTTCAGGTCAACTGATAATCAGTTTGTTTCTGCAAATAAACAAACAACAAAATGAGCCATCTTTTGATGTATCACAAGCAAGAATGGACCAAAATCAAAATATTTTATTTCACATAAACCTTATGATATGTTAGAAGCTAGGTAGGACCCTTCAAAATAATATTTGCTGTGAACTTAAATAACCATTTTAAAGCAAAATATGTCCTTATTATTAGCATTAAGGTCCATATTACAGAACCTCACGTAAGCCTCAAGCATTGCTTAAAACTAATATAAAGCCATGTGATTGGTTGAAACTAGTTTTAAATAATACTTGAATCTTGAGTGAAATTCTGTAAAATGCCTAAATTTCTTACCTATCTATATACAATTACACACCTAAGTATTGACACCTATTTAAATATGTTATCAATCATTAAGATAGTCTAAATAGTCAGCATAAAAGTTTTTATCAATTTAACATAGGTGTTAAATTTGTGACTCAGGATTGGGAATTAAAATCAATGCTGTGTGTATTTAATTTCGTATACATGTTGAACCAGCCCATCACAACCAAGTAAAAAGGGTGCCAAATAAAAAATATCCAGGGTTAAAACCCTTGGGTTTAAATGAGGGTGACCATCTTTATTTATTTTAAACTGAGACAGGACTAATGTTTTCTTTTTTTGACCCATAATCTTTTTTTTTATCATTTATAATGTTCATATTCATTAATAAAAAGAAAAAGAATATGGATTTCAAATGCCACAATGTAACAGTAATTACATCTATGATGTCACTAATATTATCACTATCTTTTAAATTATCATGAAAGAATTTTATACAGAGTTAAAGTGTACTGCCAGATTAAACAATAACAGATAAAGAGCTAACTTTTGCCATGCTCATGCCAATGATATGCACTTTTGTATACTAGCATGAAAACAGGGATAAAAAATAAACAGAAATATCTACTCATTTCTAGGAGTTTTATCTAAAGCATATCAAAGCATTTTTTGCCCCATATTATTTACAGTTTTCAATCGAAAGTCATGGTTGATTTATAATTTCACATTTTCATTAATATTTTGGCCATTTTGCGCAACCTTTTCGTATTTTAGTACCTGCTTAAATACTGTATGGTTTCATTATAAGTTCCACAGGCTTGAAAAAGTTAACGATATCGTAATTAATATAAATTATGGGTTCGGTCCCAAACAAACCCCAAAAATGGAAGCTCTAATGGATAAAGCTATTGTAAAAAAAAGAGTTTTTGCTTATTATTATGAAGGACTTATTGCCGTCGCTTTGATGTTGTTTATCCTACAAAAGCTCATTAAGTGAAGGGAGAAAATCAATGGAACAATCCGATACAGTGCACAGTCATATTTCTTAAAATACACACTTTATCAGTATTGAGAGCTGAGATTTTTATTTATTTCATGCATACCAGTTATTTGCTAATTTACGTCAATTGCGTCGGGGTCGTGTCAGTAAATGCTCTATTTTAAATGCAAATTACATCAGCACCATTTGAGTATCCTTAATACAATTTGCAGAGCGCGGAACCTGATAAATTGGTTATCACACCACACGTCGAATCAATATGAAGTTATATGTCCGCAATTATTGCCTGTCTGATCTCATTCGAGATTTATTTGCGCAGACAGATGCGAACTCGGGAAATATATTTGCTCAGGAACGCTTCGTAGGTATGTGGGTATTTCGTTTCCTACTTTTCGCGTAATCTTTGATTAATTGAACCGTCATAATAAAACATGCTACCGGGTTGAATATAATCGTATTTATTACTCGAAATCGCGATAAAATTAATACGCTTCAAATACCTAATAATCGCATAAGTTTACGCTAAAAAATATAATTTTACTTGCATAATTTATAGACTTTGATTTTTATCAAGGAGTGAAATATAAGAATTATTATATTAAACGCGGCATCTCTTCCTCGTTGTTTTATAGCTCAATTCAAGTTCAATAATTCGGGGTTTGAGTCTTCCGTATGTCAGCAATTATTCCCAGTATTTCTTCTAATTCAATCTAAAGTTGGATTGGCAATATATTTGTGCAATTGGAGACGCCTATGTCCAGCAGTGGACTGCTATACATAGGCGTCTCCATGATGATGGTTATGAATCTAATATTTAAAAAAGAGGCGATTAGAAAATATGACAGCCAATGAAAATGGCTTCATCATCTATTTATAATAAACGTAAGAGCTTTACCTAAAACATGAATCATATTGATTTCGAAAGTCGATAGAAGCAGGGTAAGTATGCGGTGGGTTGCGGTCGCTTGTGGTTAAAGTCACAGGCTAAAAACCGAAAAATATCCCGGTTTAATAAAAATGCATGGTTACCCTTATCTGTTCCGAGAGGGTTAACATTGCATTTCCCTCGATCCGTAATTATTTGTAATGCATATTTAATTGCGCGAGCGAGTACGTGTTGTTGACTGCCGATATCCGATCCGCAGCGAATGTCACCAGTAAATAATTCGGCATCGTAAACGGAACTCTCAAAATTCTCTGAATAATTAATCAAAGCCACTCTACGCCCATTCCCTCTCGAAGAGAGAGAAGGGCTGTGTTCCAGCAGTGGGAACATAGGTTGATTATGCTACTCTACGCCGTTCAATAATTTTGTCGACGGATATTAAGGGTGCACCTCATTGATCCATTGAGCATTTCAAGTAGGTGTTGTCTTTATACAATAACCGCTGAAGCTTTTCCTTTAGACTCGAACAGAGGGGTGCCACATCGCAGTCTTTGAGTCACATAACAAAATAATGTCCCCCAACGGTCCCCCCTTCTAATAAATCCGTTTCAGGATTCGATTCAGATCTAAAAGCCTTATTAATTTGATCATTGTTTATTCTACAAATTGCATGTTAAACGCCGACTAGAAAGCCATTATCGTGCAACGCGTTGTCCATACAATATTATCAGCGTGCTGATCAAATGGAATCGGTAATTTGAATATAATAAATAATGCACACCATTTTCAAATGAAATCCGAAACTTGGCTGGCATTTTCGCTATCTAGAGCTGGCGAAGCGATAATTAAATAATCATTTTCAATATTAAATCAAAGTCGCTGCCGGATGAACGACGGAGATTTGAATTTAAAATGTCAGCTCACCACATTTCGAAGGGGGATTAATGGTTAGAGTCGAGCGCCAGCAGTCCTTTCAATGTGCTCCCAGAGGTCAGTGGGGCAAGACGATGTGAACGGCCTTTCAGCGGTGACGTCACCGCCTCACTTACCACCCATCGAGGGTTAAACGTGCTTAAAGTTTCACATTTGTGATGGAGCACACAACTTTGCTGTTCTTGGCTGTATCGGCGTATAGGGTTTCCTTTTTATAAACTTGTTGGAATATTGTTCGAAAGGTCTCGGGATGTTCTACGAATTGAAAAGATAATAAAAATACTTACGAATGGTCTTCTTTAGGAATAAAGATTCGAGGCTATGGCGTACCTCTATACGTGCGTACGTACGTGGCGTTCGTGCGGGGAATTTGGCAGCTATGCACTGCTTTTACGTAATAGCTTAAAGCGGAATCTTTCAGCAAAAAAAATTAAATCTGGTCAATTTTGAATAATTAATAGACAGTGTTGATTCCTGCCCTGTATGCGAGGAGCAACGACACGTGTATCAGTGTCGGTTATCCGCAATGTGTACCTAACTAGGCACTGCGGGAAAGCGCTGTGATACGAAACGCATTGCTGTGTTAAAATTGTCAACACGACCAGATAAATACGTATACCGAATGTTTTATTCGTGATTCCTGCCATTTTGAACGTGACTAGCTTCTGCTCGCGACTTCGTCCGCGTGAAATTTCTTGTTCGCCGACCCACCCTGTCGCATCGCATCGTCTACCCGCTCTATTACTTCTTTTTCGCTTTGCGTTCTTTCTGACTTTTTTCCTTTTGGTCGGCTTCTAAGGGTTTTAGCGTGATGATAAATAGCTATATCCTTCCTCAAGAATTGGTCTATCAAATGCAAAAAGAATGTTTCGAATCCGGCCCGTAGTTCCAGAGATTAACGCGTTAAAACAAACTCTTCAGATTTATTACAAGTTAGAGATTCGTGTCCTTTCGAACAAACCAACTTTCGACTTCGCTTTTAACTCTTGTATAATAGAAGTCAGGTTTTTGGCCAAGCCTAAAGGCTCAAAAACTAATAAATAACAAGTTAACGTAAGAAACTCATAGTTTCTAAGCCACCTACTTTCTCTGCTTGCGTAATACTGTTGCGTTATTGTGTCCGAGTAGGTAAACAATTGGACGAACATGTTTAATTGCCTCTTCAAGACCTTGGTTACTTGGATGCTCACAGAATACATTAAAAAGTAGCTTTTGTCCGCGTGGTTGTCGGAAAATATCCCACGGGAACGTACTACTGGGATTAAAAGTATCCTATGTGTTAATCCAGGTTATAAACTATGTGTGTGCCAAATTTCATCCACATCTGTTTAGCCGTTTTTGCACCAATCTGGAACATATATCCAGACAAACGGACAAAAATTCTAAAAACTATTTTCGGCATCAGACTCGTTCCCATACCTCGTAGCAATGACTTTTTTCAAAAATATTCAATGTACAGTTCATTACAGTTCACACTTCGTTACTTTTTTATTATAAAATATGTATAGATATAGATTCAGAGGTGCTGTCATGAGAGGCCAGTAATCATTCTAATCACTGTTCTGTTCTTTGTGTCGTCTCAAAGATGTCGTTGTCACTTTAATACCTCGGTGAGATCGAAACTTGTACATAGCTTGATGAAGGGACACAAAGTCTGCACTTAAAAATTTTAGGCGAAATATCACTTCTTGACAGATAGGAGATTTAATTCTCGCGAAAAACTCAAGCAATTAGAGTATTCAAAGGTTATCCTCGTAATGCTTTCCTAATGAATTCGAGCAAAAATGTATTAGTAATTGCCATAATGAGGGTGTATGGCTAGGGATCACGCGACCGCAGCTGAGGTGTTTGGTAACGAAGTTATTGATTTTATGCAAAGGCATGTTGCACCCTAAATGCGAAGCCGATATTGCCTGCCCACAGATGTGCTACTATGTACTATGTGCGCTCGTGATTGGTTTATTGGTTCACTTGATTTAGCTGTTCACTGTCGCTGGGTTAGTACTCAAAAGCTTCAACTATTCGACAGGATTCTGAGTCGATAATTACACATTATCCGTTACTTAATTTGTCCCCGACAGCAAATAGCTGCCGGAAGAATGGCGGGTGTCTATTTAGTTTAAACTGTCGAAATTTTCGGGTTTCGGATTTTTGAACAGCGTCTAGAGAGTCCTCTAAACGCTTCGATAATGTTATCGCCGAATCGAACATCAATCAATGTTGATTGATGTTCGATTCGGCACGGAAACATATCGAATGGTTGTGAATAGCTGTGCTGGACATCAAATACATAATATTATAGTCTTCATTAGAATTTTATAAAGTATGAAATAACACAGCTTAGAAATGTAGAATATCGCCAACCTAGCACTAAGGTTTTGCTCGACTCAAAGGACCTAAGGCTCGAAGGACCAATTTACTAAGAAAACTAAAATTCCGACTAAATCAGCAACTCATATACTATAGTTGATTGAATTTAAGCGAGTTTCGACAGAGTCAAATATTATCTTGGGCCGTTTCTTTGATAATCTTGTTGATTTTGGGAATGGTCGTTTAGGCATTATATTTTGCAAAAGGTTCTAATTTTCTCAGGGACTTTGCTCAACAAAATTCGCTGTCCTTTCGTAAAGAAGTCAATTTTCAAGAGACTAGCATAACTGAGCATTCCAACAAGTTTAAATCTATCCTATTTATCCTTTCTGGGAGGTTTTCGTAACAATGAAATGCTCTTTCTATATAAAGTCGTGAAGCCGCGACGAATCTGCTGTCAAACTACGAAATTATTCAGCAGAAAGTCGCATTGGGAAGTCTGCAAAATTGGATATGCTGGCAGCTGAGAAAGTACACATTCATAAATTCACAACTTTTGTTTGCAACGAATTTTTGAATAACGATAACTATGTTTGTGGAATATCACCAACTTGTGTCCTGGTTCCAAAGGCGACGTCTGGTTGGTTGGCGCCAATATTTGTGTTATATTTTTTGCTAGGGATTTCTACCTACCAATGTGAATAGCCAACCTGTTAACACAACGTCATTATGTAGAGTCAAGTGCAGATAGGGTCCTGTTTCTTGTCATTGGGATAAACTTCACAAAAAATTTCTTTACCTGAGCAAAATTGAGTAAATTGATACGAGCTTGTAACATACAGGTGTAGCGGTCTTTCTGGTACCGTATTAAGGGGTAACGTTTTTGTGCTCACCAGTTGGCGCCACTGTCAAGTAAGGTCCTGTAGTATAACTCTCAAAGTTTTTTATTACGGGCGTGAAAACAAAGTTTACATTTAAATCATGTTTAAGCAAACAAAAAATGTGTTTGTAAACAGTAAATAAACGAACCTCTGAATTAGCTGTTATTTCAGCCCGCTTAATTTTGCACCTCTTTTCCTTTGCTCCGCTTTTGAAGCACTGACATTCATTGACCCGTAACTCATATTTGCCATAATTATTCTCAGGTATTGCAAAATATTCACAACATTATTCTAATTAGAAATAAACCCGCGTAGCTCACCCACAAAGAGTGACGTTTGAGATTTCGGAGACACGCTACACTAGCGCCTCTAGCGGTTTTCATACTCGATAGGCTTCATTATCTGTTCCAATGTTCCACCGTGAACTCCGTAGAATCACAGGGAAGTAAATAATTGCGTTTGAATTCAATAGAAAACGGCACATTGTCAGTTCGCGGCTTTCTCACTTGTCAATGGTTATTGTTCCTCAGCCCTCAATGCCGACCTTTTTTGTCAATACTAATTACTTAACAATGGAATACGGTTACCAATCTTTATAATTCCATCTGAATGGAACGGGAATTTCGTGGTAACAATACTGGTTTCCGTAAGTTTTAGTCAGCAAAAACTCTATACGTAACTGAACTTTATTCACATTTACCGTTTCAGGGGGTTTACTCACTAACGGCCTAACCCAATCTATCTTTCAACAGTTTTGGCATACTGGAGGTAGAAAACCTTTTAACGTTCTAACAATCTATATCAGTAGCGATCTGTATGACTATAATACTGGCAGTTATGATTATACTGGCTAACATGAGTAGCTATCTGTCAATAGGTTATTGGGTTCGGCCGTAAGTCCGTTAACGAACTTACAGGTCCGTCCGAAAGTAGTTGAACCGTCAAAACAAGTGTCAAATTAAATTTTTCGGACGGGCAGATAATATCAAGAGTAGGGACAACTATCAAATCGTGTTGTCATTCTTTCTTATTTCTTTCCCCGAACTAATCATATGTCAGTAAGGGCGGGTTGTTTTGCGTCCTCTTGACGCACGCGTATTCGTCAAAAATGGTGCTAACTATCGTCAAACCAAAAAAGAATTGTTTCAAATTACAATTACAAAATGATGGCCTTGCCGTACGTCAAATAATAACGAGTACTTAATCGTTATTATTTGACGTACGTATGTTACGTTAACCAACCTTTTGTAACAACCGGCCCTAAGTGATACGGAGCAGGAATCGCCTGTAACTTCGACCGAAATTACGGATTTCGTGCTAAGGAAGTAGACCCACAGCTACCTAGGCATTCTGTAATCGATTGTGTTTACCTAATTCTTTGAGCTGATAAAACGAAGTGATTGTAGGATTTGTCACTTTGGCAATTGATTACTGTTACGGGTCCAAGATTAGATTAGATAAGACTTACATGCATTAAATTCGAACCAGCTGATTTGCATGAGTGAATTAGCTCGACTCGACTGTTGAGAACTGTAACAGTTGTGTTTTAATGTAGATGGATGACAGTTTTATTTTCATACTAGCTTCTGCCCGAGGCTTCGTTCGATCCACCCCGTTGCATCGTATCATCGGGTTTTGCTCGGTTCTTAAGGGCCTTAGCGTGTTGTTAAATAACCTATAGCTTACCTCAAAAATTAGGCAATCAAATGCAAAAATAATTTTTCAAATCCGACTGGTAGTTCCAGAGATAAGCTCGTTCAAACAAACAAACTCTTCAGCTTTTTAGGGTTCCGTACCCAAAGGGTAAAAACGGGACACTATACTAAGACTTGGCTGTCTGTCCGTCCGTCTGTCTGTCACCATGCTGTATCTCAAGAACCGCGATAGCTAGACAGTTGAAATTTTCACAAATTATGTATTTCTGTTGCCGCTATAACAACAAATACTAGAAATAAAATAAATATTTAAGGGGGGCTCCCATACAACAGACGTGATTTTTATAGATAATGGTACGGAACCCTTCATGCGCAAGTCCGACTCGCACTTGGCCGGTTTTTATTAGTATACATACAATAGATGAAAAACATTCTCTGAGTATCAGATTACAATCATTTACGTGTCTATGTTTGTACACTGTCAACAGTCTGCCTTAATTGTGAGAGATGGTACTGATGTCATCCAATGTTACGTCGACGTCGAAAGAATTTGTGAGTAGAGAAAAAACGAGCACTTTCATTTGTGTAGTTGCAGTGCTATTTAGGAGTCTGTCGTAATCCGTTCGATGTATGCATTGATATACAAAAGATTTATGCCTTAATGACATGACGTGTGACGCCGCCGCATTAAAACTTTTGTCTGTCTGTGGTGTTGTTTTTACCTTTTTAGTTGGCGTTGTTTGTCGTTAGGTACTAGGTTTTTTTTTTTCTAAAATCTATGGCTATGTATAGGACCGCCGTACTTGCTCGATTAAATTCCAAATGAAAGTAAAAAGACCAAATATTTTATCAAGCAATGTGAGGTTGGGGTCGAAGGACCGATGGCCGGTGGAGCAGACGAGTCCTGGAGTGGAGACCGCGTATCGGCAAGCGTAGTGTGGGATGCCCCCCAGCTATATGGGTGGACGACCTTGCTGGGACGGACTGAATGCGGAAGGCGGAGGGCAGGGTGTTGTGGCGCAGCCTGGGAGAGGCCTATGTCCAGCAGTGGACTGCGATAGGCTGAGTTGATTGAAGTATAGGACTGCCGTACTTGCTCGATAGTGGACTGCGACAGGCTGAGTTGATTAAAGTATAGGACTGCCGTACTTGCTCGATTAAATTCCAAATGAAAGTAAAAAGATCAAATATTTTACCGATCAATGTGGGGTTCAGCTATTGGTTATGGAACAGCAGCTGAACCCCACTTATACAAATCGAAAAAAAAATATATTTGACTTTTGCCAACATATTACTTCAATTACTGCAGAAACCTGACAAAGTTTAGCATAAAACTAGAAATTAATTATAACCACCTACACGAAGGAGGAAGTCGTACAATTTGCAACGTTTCCTTTGAGTAACACGGACCCTAGCAACTCATACTGAACGCTAGGATGAATACGAATGTAAATGACATCTTTGAAATTGTAAACGGAACATATACGGGAGTAGGTGTTTATATCAGAGACCGTGCTTATGAAGTAATGTTAGTGGTAGTAGTTATACACTATATTTATTTATACTTTATTGTACACCACAAAAATATACAACAAAACTTTTTTACAAAAAAAAAAAAAAACAATCGACTTCAAAAAAAAAAAAACTGCAAAGAGAAAAATAACTTTAATTTCGGAAGTCGGTGTCAAAAAACGAAAATGCGGAACCAGCGACACCGACTTCTGAAATTAAAGTTATTTTTCTCTTTGCAGTGTTTTTTTTTTGGAAGTCGGTTGTTTTATTTTGTAAAAAGTTTTTATTTTTCACTTTTTAGTTTTACCTACCCCATATATACCCCTACATATTCGTATAGTATACTTACAAGATTAGAGGTACCCCAATAACAACTTTGACAGAAATGAGGGTGTACCGTGGTATACTGAACACATCTGCGTACCCCTTTAGAGGGTACAGGCGTGACGTTATGTTGTGTGATGGCGTAAACAATACTTGCTGGCATTTATTGAAGAGTTCCGTTGTCTGTCTCCGAAACTCATCATCAGATCTTGCCGAAATTTCAATTGGACCGTTTGGGAATTATACCCTTTCCAACAAAAAAAGATTTTTTCAAATCGGTTGGCAAGCGACAGAGTTATGCGCGAACAAACAAAAAAAAAATACAAACATCCGAATTGAGAACCTCCTCCTTTTTTAGAAGTCGGTTAAAAATAAAATTGATCGAACTCTAAAAATATGTAATGGGCGACTATATCTATGTCTATACTAATAATAAAGCTAAAGAGTTAGTTTGAACGCGCTAATCTCTGGAACGACTAATAGCCCAATTTTTGAGGAAGGCTACTGAATATCACGCTAGGACCATGAGGAGCCGACCAAAAAACAAAAAAAATTCAGAAAGATCCTTGAACGAAAATGAAATAATAGCGCGGGCAGGCGATGCGATACGACGCGGTGGGGCGGGGGAACAAGAACTTTCACGCGGAAAAGTAGTGTATACTTGGTACTTATGTGCACCGTGCACGTACCATCTTAGAGACGTGTTCACGTACGAGAAGGGAGATGACAAATCGGTCCAGCGAGTAAACAATGTAAAGGAAGGCAGAAAGGAAAATATTTGTTTTGTCGCTATTTCAAATGGAGAGACGAACTCATTTATTCGGGACTAGTCGACTTCATTGTTTCTGCGATTTTCTGGAGGTCACCCCAACTGTAGATTCTGGCTTTCAGGAGTTGCAGTAATTTGGGAATTAAGTGCCGGAATTATTTATTTCATTTGAATACTTATAATTTACATTTTAAAATAGTTTTAAAAAACAAAAAGAAAAAAAAAACAACATCTAAAAATATAAAATAGTAGCCCGCCGGTATCGGGAGCAGGGTCCAAGCTACCGGCGCGGCGGTCAGTGCTCCAGAGAGAGGAACCTCCTGACAATGCGAGCCGTGTCCAGAAGTACCGCTTTCTGAATCAATCCCTTAATCCGGCTGCCCAACGAGAGCCTCCTCAGGTGTTGGTCGAGGCTCTTGGCTAATAAGCCATTGGCTGTCACGACTATCGGCACAATGATTGCTGAGTCCACATGCTACATGTCGACAACCTCGCGAGCCTTAATTATTTATAATTAGCCTGTGATGTCCCACTGCAGGGCAAAGGCCTCCCTACTCTCTTTCCAATTCTGTCTGTTCAAAGCTGCTTAAGACCAGATTGCGTTTGCTTCCAAAAAAAAAAATTACTTGATCCCCTTGCGTATTTAGCTAACATAAATTATCTTACATAATACATAACACACCCATCGCAAACATTCAAAACGACGTAAAAACTTCTGAGGGGCAATTCTCGTAATTTTAAGAACGTTCATAGTCTGATCTCAGTCTCAATCTGTCAAAAATACCTCTAATTTCCCTACATTTTGACAAGTTGCTGACATTTGTTTGTTGCCGAGATGAGACTGCGACTAGATTTTGAACGTTTTAAATTACGAGAATTGTCTTTCAGGTTTTTTTTTATCAAACATTAGGTGAACAGTTAACGGTTAGTCGTCACTCAGCCTTGTCACATTGAAGTCATTAGCTCGACCTTATTACCTACGGAAATGTACGACACATAATTGCGTACGCGCCTGATGCAGGTGTACTTAAGGATTTATTTTGTTTGACCAACACTGTGATTTTGATTGTCGTTTAAGTATAGGGCAGATTTTGCTTGCGTCACCTTTTTCGAACTTGAAAACGTCTTTTCGCTCGGTGGTACGTTCAATATTTCTGACCGACAAAAACATGTAAGATTTTAATCGGGAATAACTACAAGACTTTTAATGCTAGAGTAATGGTTGAGCATTCAAAAGATGGTCATATTTGTACGATTTTTGAGGCAGGATATAATTTTCGTTTGATGGTTTGGCGTGATCGTGGCTGTCAAGGTTCTAGCAATGTCCTTTTGGTCCTTTTAGGGTAACTACTGAAAATCAGCGCAGTGCTGTGAGTCCCCTATAGCACAGCATCATGCTGAGTGGAAGCCTTCTTGTCACAGTCATGACGTGCAGCTGTCGACTATTTCTCCTTTGTGCTCGTGATTAGATATATTTTGTTCTTATTATTCCTTATTATTAGAATTAATAATGTTTTTTTATGCACGTGTTTTTCGGTGACAAATAAACATTTTTTATTATTACAAACTTTTATTTAGTTTCACCTGCCCCGATGTTTGTCTGTAGTCAAATCTTGCAAGTTAAATTTGATCTACTTCCCGGTTACCGATTTAGCTGAAATTTTGCATGCATGTGTAAATCAGACGACAATGCAAAATTATTATGACACGGAGCTGATCTGATGATGGAGCTGGAAGATGGCTATAGGAACTCGGTACTTAAACGACACAACCCTATCGAGTTTGGACTCGTTTGATCCGTCTTGACGAACTTTGGTGCTAGATGGTAACCAGGGTCTGATAATGGAGCTGGAAGATGCCCCTAGGAACTTGGTAATTAAACGACACAACCTCATCGAATTTGGGCTCGTATGATTCGTTTTGACGAGTAATTTGGTGCTAGATGGTAACCAAGGTCTGATGATGGAGCTGGAAAATGGCCATAAGAACTCAGTAATTAAACGACACAACCGCGTCGAGTTTGATTCGTCTTGATGGGTGGTTTGGTGGACGTGAATATGCAACCCCATCTTTGGGAAAATAAATTCGTTCGTTCATTAACGGAAAAACACTGCTACGCGCTACGAACTATGCCGTAGTCAATCTCGCATCAAAAATAATAAAAAGTTAAAAACAAAATTAATAGAAAAAAAAAACTTTTTATAAACAAGCTTTTATTACTTGAAAAGAACTAAAAAGTTAAAAATAATTTAAACCTGATAAGAAAAATTATACTATTATACTCGTATAGGTACCTACTAAATAAAAGCGTGTTACATTGCGATGCAAAAGACAAATAATGTAGGTGTAATATGCTAAATGTTTTTTAATGTTCCATCAAAATGTAACACGCGTTTTTATATAGTAGGTACCTATATAATGGTATTTTTCTTATCAGGTTTAAATTATTTTTAACTTTTTACTTCTTTGATTAACAACTTAACAAGTAATAAAAGCTTGTTTTTAAAAAGTGTTGTTTTTCTATTAATTTTATTTCTTTCTTTCTTTCAATGACTAAGGATTGTTTTGGGAACTCCTCTGACTAGGTTTGGTTAGGTTACAGCTGTGACGAAACGTTTTCAAGAAAACAAACCGCGCAGACTCGAACTGCGCCCACTTATTCTGGCCCTTAGTTACAGAGGCTGTTGATCATCATGCTTACCGCTTGAGTTGTCAATCTTTCTAATTCTTCAACTATCTTTGGCTCTACTTCTAGTTTGCTCTAAGATAATGTTGAACCAGCACAGAACATATAAGTTATTAAAAAATGGTTCTCAAGCCCCTTGAGAGGTTTTCCTTGCTGCGCAATCTCGTGTTGCCAAGCTACGCCTTTTATCTCTGTGTTTTCTAGTATGCTCGATATTTTTCTTTCGCCAATATTACGTATTTCGTATATATAATGTGTAGGTAATTAGATTGGATTGGTTTTTGGGATTGTGTGGAGGAGCTAGTGGCTATGTAATAACAGTCGCGCGGGTCGATCGATCAGGTTAACTTACGCTTGCAGCGGTTGGTCCGCGGATTGGTGACCGACCATCTTTACATACAAGACCACTGTCATTCGTAGATATTTGACAGTCGTTACGGGTCGTCAGAAGCCCGAAAGTCTGACAACCAGTCTTACTAAAGGGTATTGTGATACCCAATAACTGGGACCAGCGCCGCGCGCAGTCGCTCCATGTGAAATATTTAGCTGCATCCGGTTAGACTGGAAGCCGACCTAAAAATACTAGGCAGATGATGAATGTGTCGGTAATTATTTATTGCATATATTAATGTAATAACGTTACCCTTCAAAAGTCCTGAACGGTCATGTTTCTGACGCGCAAAATGGGTTGTTTTTAACAAGGGAAAAAATGGCAGCTCCCAAAGACGTGCCAAGCTGCCAATCAGTTAATGGGATGGTAAACATCTGACTTTACGTTACTCTTGTGTGTAAACTTGAGAAAAAAAATGCTCCAAAAGGTTTTCCCACCGCGTGAACCGTTAAGCGAACTGTATTACTTATTCGCCCCTAAGGACCAGACTTTATATCCCTTAGTCTGGTCCTTAGGGGCGAATAAGTAATACTCAGAACACATAAGTAAGATGTCGTAACGGCATTTACAGAATTTATTTCTCCTATTTATTACTTTACCGAAAAACTGTGTCGCTAAGAACTTTTCAACCGGTTGTAGGTGGACCCGTTTAAATCTAGACAACCATTTTAGGTCATGTTTTCTTACCAGTAATGTTTATATTAGATTTATATGGTAGCATTACTAACTTATGCTTCATTGATAACGTACTAGTTATGGGGTTTCACGGAATTGTGTGTCATACATAACTAACGTAGCTTGTATTACAATCAAACTCTTTATAAGGTAACTAACTGGTTCATAGATAAACTCCAAATCGAATAATTTATTTCAATTAAATATTTACAGGTTTTTTTGAATAGGCTATTTTCCTAAAAAAATCTAATAGTCCGTCAGTTAGATTATCAAAAAATATTGAACCCGTATTTTTTCTTTTGTCAATTATGTATATGTATAAAAAATGATGAAGATATCGCCCGTTAAAGTTCCGCGTGACGTCACTTGCTTACGACATTTTTGCAAGCAAGTGACGTCACGACCCCCCCACTCCCAAATTTTGACGCGCTTAATCTTTGTCATTTTTTGTTTGATTGACAAAAGAAAAAATACGTGTCCATTATTTTTCGATAATCTAACTGACGGACTAAATATAATAATATTTTTTTTACCCAGGCAACTACCCTATTGTCAAGGAGTCGGTCAGTCAGAAAGATGATGCTAGCTGCCCATTTCAAAGTGTAGTACGTTCCTATGGAGAAAAAGGGGCAAGAAACTCCGAGGACACTGAAAATCAGCGCTAGGGCTCTGTCTTGTATAGGGTCTTAGCATTATGCTGAGCGATGGCCGTTTTGCGTAGATGAGACGAATGTTTTCCCCCAAATTGTTATTTTTTTCTTTTTATGCGTCATGTTTGCCGCAAATAACTGTATTTTCTTTCTTTTAAATAAAAAAATCGCAGATAGATAATAACAACACATTCATAATACAGTATGAGAAATTGAGAACGAATCATTCGACGCACGCGTACGCAGCAATACTCCTATTTGTCCCGTGTGTTTGCGTCCTCCGAGCGCTTCCCTACACTGTTTACATTTAATTTGTATTCCGATACCGCTTGCTTACATCGATTAGGTGTCACGTTGCATATTAACAACGAGTGTTAAAGCCTATCAGTGTTCTATTAAAGACCTTTTCCGGTTTCGGTTATCAGAAAATCAGACATTGGCGCTCGTAACCGCAATTGCCCCGGTCCTACGCTTTAATGATTCAGACCATTTCTAATGGCACTGAAATATCCAGTTCAATAATTCGTGTTCATTAGTATAGACAAACGTTATCAATTTGCTCTTCAAAGTGTAAATATACGGGTAAAACTACCTTTAATTACATACTGACTGTGATTATAATTATTGTTTAACCTTTGCCAGAAATGCTTATTAATCTTGTACTATGCTCTCACGGTTACCTTTTGTCTGCTACAACCTACATTAATCAATGCGTATCTTGAGGTGAAATCTTTGGAACCAATAATACTACTAGACGTTTTAATGAAGCATGAAGTAAAAGATGTAATATCTTGCAATTTTAATGACGTCAATCATCAAGCAGAAAAGACGTGTGCTAAGAAAAGATTTGTAGCATAAATAATGACAAAGCCTTTGATACTAAGTCATACTTAACGTAGCACTTGATAACAGGGCAAAAACAACAAAATTACAGTTCCCTTTCAGTCCGAGGCTCCCACAATCATCGTCTCTTCAAAAGCATTAGTACATATATATGTTAAGTTACATTGGTTGATAGGCGTCGGCCTAAATTTCTGAGAAGTGAATTAATAAGCAAAGCTTCTCTGGGAATACTATTTATAGAGCTGCGGGCCAGCACGCCCACTCACAAGATTCAAATGTTCATTGTTCCATTACCATATGTGCACTGAAACAGACATCTGTTGTGTTCATTAATTAATTTGTGAATCAACTTCAGGCAATGCATCATCGATTTACTTGTTTGGTATTTAAAATAAGGTATTCATTGTGTTCAAACATCGCTGGAATTTGAAAACAACGCTTCATTTGGCTTTGCTGCAATCGGTCTGCTTGGTGAGTTTCCAGCTCAAAATGAGAATGAGTCATGTTGTAAAACTGGGGCAGACTTTGTATGGAGTTCAGTGATCCTGGATTAAACTGTTTCACTCTGAAAGCGCTAACATATTGCACCGTCAGTCTCTGTAACGTGGAGGGCTCATTAATGTTCCCTATTGTTCACTTACGCCCTAAATCCTTGAGATCTCTCTGTTACCAACGTTTTAATCAGCCTAATCCAGCAAAAGCGCAGCTGCACTTCCGCCCACGTTTAGAGGCAAAACAATAGAACCTTTTTAGAGAATGGCGAAATTCCGGGCGCCATATTGTTCGGTGCTATTGTATCAGCGCAGCGCGCGTAGAAAAATATTCATCTCGGCCGCCCCGCTCGTGTTTACTCCCTGCCTTCTGTAAATATTGACCTGTGTCGCATGAAACTTTATTTAAAACGTAATGTAAGTATGCATATTACTTTTCCAATAAAGTTTTTGCTGTTTACTTCCATGCATGTTTGGAAATTGCAAATTCTTTTTGGCTTTCCTTGACTGGTTCGTAATACATTGTTCTTATTACCGCGAAGTCTCTGACAGACTCCTAGTTATTGCTTTTGGAGAATTAATTAGCAGAACCTCCGCGTTAATTACTTGTGTTCGGCTGTTGACTGTTGTTTGGTTCCCACTTAGAATTAATTGCCGAGGTTTCTACAATAACTTGGATATATATATAGAGTCAATGATTAAGTTAGCATATAGAGTTTCGTTTTAATACGACATGTGACACGACTGCGGGCTTTCTTTGGTATCATATTTTCTGTCCCTCTCGCTTGTTCTTTGCTTCGCAGCTGGCTTTAGCCAAGTTTCATAATAACTTAAGTAGGTACATATTTGTCAAAGTTAAATACAAAGATTGTTAAAGTTAAATACGTTTACAAATAAATAGTTGACATGTCAAGGTTGTTTTTCACCGTTTGTTTACTGTGATAAATGGAATGCATTCAATGCCGCGGAATCGCGTGAAAATAACAATGAATGAAAACGTGAATTATGAATACTACTTAAACCGCTTTTTTTACAGACTGTAAAAAGGAGGAGGTTCTCAATTCGACTGTTTTGTTTGTATGTAAATCCAAACGGTTCAATCCACCATTACGGGTGCCATTTGCAACTACTAACTACAGACAAAATTCGTACGTTGTGCGTGTAAGTAGGTATTTTAATAAGGTGTGCAAGCAGTTCGACTTTGATCTTTTTAAAACGAGTGTGACCTCGGCAAAAAAGTGTTTAGCAATGAATTTCTTTAAAGATTGAATTCTTCAGACTTTGATTTCTTTTGATTTTTAAAATTGATTTTATTTTTTAACATCTTGGTTTAATGGGAAATAACCTACTGCAATTATATTATATAATATTAGTTTTTACATATTTTAGGTGATGATCTACTTGCAAATTTTTACTTTTATATATATTTTTTTTGGCAATATTTGCAGTGTACTCACTGTTATTTTGTTCCACAGTACTTTTATACCAGACAAGCTCTAGACGTGAAGACCTGTAATTGGCTGTCAGATTATCATACTGTTATTTATCACTATTGTACTTAGCTGTAAGTCTTCCAAAGTCCTTAAATAAATAAATAAATAAATGTACTTATGATACGCGATATCTTCGAAAATGTAGATTGAAGTAAAAAACCGACTTCCGAAATTGAAAGTTATTTTTCACTTTGTAGTGTTTTTTTTTTAAATTTGGTTATTTTTTATGTCCTCGAAAGAGTCCGAATGTAATTGGCTGGTTTGATGGAGAGGTCTATCGCAAAAGTCTGATAGAGATAATGTTGGGACAAAACTAAAAAGTATAAAACGGCGGTCTATCTTGTCCGCAACCCGTCACTCATCTGTCGGAAGTAGGCCACTGTGGGTACGCGATGAACTGGTGACTTGTCACTTAATTTCATTGCACTATTCTCTGTGGTTTATATTTTTAACTAGCTTCTGCTCGCAACTTCGTTTGAGTGAAATTTGTTGTTCCCCGACTGACTCCGCCGCATCGCATCGCATCGCTTGCCAGCGCTAGTACTTTGTTTTCCCTTGGCGTTCTTTCTGGCTTTTTTTTTTGCTCGGCTCCGTGAGGTCCTAGCGTAATGTTATATAGCCTATAGCCTTCCTCAAGAATTGGGCTGTCCAATGCAAAAAAAAAAATTATCATATCTGACTGGTAGTTCCGGAGATTACCCCCTACATACAAACTTACAAACAAGCAAACAAATTTTACCTCTTTATAATATTATTATAGATATACCTGCATTGCGATTCTGTAACCATCTCACCGTGAAAACTTAGGTGAAGTGAGCGTTTAGTGAGCTGTCATTCCAACTAATGCTAATGGATTGACACTATTAACAGCTCACTTCACCTAACTTTTCACGGTGAGATTTTTACAGAATCGATCGGCTGTATAGTTTTACCCTTTGTATGACATCTGGCCTTGTCGAAGGCCTCGAATCGACTGAAGTATTAAGTTCTCTGTAGTGGTTCCCGAGAGTGCGGTAACGGTGTGATAATAACAGGTTATTGTAATTAAAAATTCAACTGCTAAGTGTTAGCGTTAGGGAAAATCCACAGGAGGATGTCAAAATTTAAATAAACATTCTATTCGATATTCGTATTTTATATTTAAAAATCGTTTGAATTTAGGTTACGTTTACTCCGCGCGTTCGCCTCAGCACCCTGATTGTGTAACATACTATCAATCACAATCTGAATCATTTTGAAGGATATTGCTAATCCATTGCTTCATATGTTCGAAAAATTTGTCTGCTCAACCACGTAAATAACGCAATGAATATTCTTGAACTGTCAAAATGAAAGCCATTGCTACTGTTAGTGTGTTACTCATTTACCACGCAGGTAATTTGCCCTCAGATTATTATTCTCAAAGATCTAAAGAAGCAATTTTGAAAATTCACCCCCAAAAGTGGTTAAATAGGGAATTAAAGTTATTATGGAAGCTAGCGAAATTCCATTTGGCACACGGCTTGTTCTTAATAGTTCTCTCCCTTGTCTCCAGGTATACGTGGCGCTGTTTAAACCGCTGCGCGTCTCCCGGCGTCAGTTCCGGCGTGTGCTCATGTGCATGCGCAACGTGCGCCACCTAAAGTGTCACGAACTGTACGCGCACGAGAAGGTCACTAAAGTGGACAGCCTGTCGTTAGTGCTGTCTGGCAAGTGAGTGTGGTGGAATTTATTTGTTTCTTTTACAGTCTACCATTTCAATACATGGTGGAAAAAAATTGAGAGCTATGGAGTTGGCCTCTGGAAAACGATAGTTAGTAATCCTGATACTGGATTGCCGATGACCATTGGTATACACGTGTTCTTGAGTGGACATCGCGAATCGGCAAACGTAACGTAAGCTGAAAGCAGCAGCTTTTCTTCCGGCCATTTAGCCTATGAGTTTTATTTGTGACAACTAGTGGCAGACCACCTCATTTGACTTTCCAAAAGTCAGTCCTATAAAAGGGAACAAAATATAAACGATCGCAAACCATTTTGAAGGTTTTTCGTTGAATGTTTCGGTGAATTCCTGGTTTTACACTACACTACACGAGCAAAGTCGATAGTATCATATTCCTAGTAAGCATAAACTCATTAGTCCACATCTCCCCACCGTTAGAGAGGTCTCCATCATTGTCCACCGGAACATCCTCTCATCCATATTGTCAACTTAGTATTAATCACAGTTGCTTGTTAGTTCATAATTATAATGTCCAACGCCATTACAGTGACGTATTGCGTTAATTACTCTCAGGTGTTGACTTTGACCCTGTTGCGGGTTCTTATGCTATATTCTAAGATAATTTAGCACCAACCATCACGCGACCGTAGCTCTTCAACTTAATTATGTTAAAAATGATAGATGCAGAGAAAAACAACGTGGCGACCAAGGATTTCCTTTCTAATCTGAACCTATAAAAGATACGGTTGGTAAATAAAATTTAAAGTACTTTTTATTGAGTTTGATATGAAATGCATTAACGACCGACATGTTTACACATTAATAATGCGACACATTACATGTGGTATTGATTGGTACTGATATGAACCATGATAAAATTACAGCAATTTTATATTCGAAGGGAAAATCTCCTGAAAAATATGTCCGATTATAAGCTGGAGATCAAACAGACCGCGACGCCATTCTGTCCCAATCCCGAAATACCCAGAATCCTTATGCAAATGTTTGCCGCATGTCTGTTAAAAATTCCTTTGTCCTTATATGTAAATTACAACGGTATTAGCCCTCATCGAATAACTGACGTCTTTGTATCACGCATAAAGAGTGACGTTAAATGAAGAGCTCACGAAAATATCAGAAATCAGAATCTTTGAACAAATATATTTTTAGAATGTCGTTTGTCGCTATAAATGAAATCAGTTAACTCCGTCTTGATTCAATTAAATCCTAAGTCGTCTAACTTTTAACAGCTCCCAAAATACATGACATCTTTCAGCAAATATTTGACTTATCTTGTCATGTTTTTCTCTCTCTTCTGAAACAAACTTGGTAGAATAAAGACAAAAATGAATTAAAAAACAAACTTACCAATGACAGTTCCCAAAAATTTCCGGAATGTTTCAGTAAACATGTGACTCACGTCTTCTCAGAACGTCTGTAGCTGTAATTTATAACAGTTGTTCAGTGAGATCTTACACAAGAGATAAGTGTGACATCAATGTAAAATGTACGAGTTGTGTGAACTTTTATGGGCATTGTTGTTATATTACCAAGCGCTAGATTAGCGGTAAACAAGATGCTTTTGTAAACTTAATACCTGAGAATGGAAATGATTAAGTTTTAAACATCAGAAATATGTGGTTATATTTACAGGTGTGGAACAGACTATCAAACTGAACAACTTTCTCCATGCGACCAACATCGTAATCGCGAAAAAATAATCAGCTGTAATTTGATGGTCTGCACCACACCCTTAACTATGACCAAGCATTTCTGATACACGCTGTATGCTGTACTCATTGCATTTTAAACCCAACACTCATAAAGTTCTATTGCAACAAGATTTTTAAGATTTTAGTTGTAATTTTTACCCTTGTTAGTTCTCCTCCAATGCTAATTTGTACAATTGTGCCTGATTCTTCTCTCTCCCTCACATCTGTGACAAATGCTTGCAGCTCGACCTCACAAAATGCCGCAGCGTCCTCCCTCTACAACCACAAACCCAGTTTAAACGATATGTCACAATATTATAAATGCAAAAGCTTGGGAACTACGCAGCTCTGAAACAGTTGAATGGATTTGTATAAAGTTGGTTGCTGAAATTAAATGCCCTAGAAAAGCATATAGTGGAATACTATATGCTGATAATGATGATGATGATGGTAGAGAACTTTTCTCTCCAAATAAACCTTGGACTCACGCAAATGGAGCTGTAGTAAAAAATAATGAATATTCGCTTCTGATTATCGGATGTAATTTCGGTCAATGCTAACGACTTCTTTATTATGTAACAGTTCAATGTTAAGTATTTTTTCGATCGGAGAAACGAAAAGGATTTGTTGATTGACGTCATCTGAAGGCAGACAATAATTGTCAGATCAGAAAAGCAGAACTCATCAAAAGATTACATGGAAAATATTTATGTTTGAAAACAAAAATTATTGAAAATGTCCTGAATATTTCTTTGTCAACGATAAGTTCAATAAAATAACTTTTAACGATTCCCAATTAGGGATGGATCAGAAATTCATAAGTGTTCATCTTGATCGTAATAATGAAGGACACTCAAGAGTTTCACCGAAGTTTAGATTAGATTGCGGAGTTGGATCTTAGATAACTCGGCTAGACTTATAACATTGTATCGAGAAAAGTGAAGCTTAAAGACAAACTTAATACTGAAGAAGTTGATGAATATAGGTCAAAGGACATTCAAAAGACACTTCACTCGCTAACGGATTTCTTCACTCCAATGATTAATAAATCAAATAAATCTAGTTGCAGTTGGATAGGTTTGGACAATCCTCATTCCCCGTTGGTCTTTGTTCCCTGGATCCTTTAAGGAAAGGAGCATAAGCCTTTGTATTTGGGCAACGGTTTTAATTCACTGATTCTGACCGTTAAATGCTCTATAGTAGTAATAAGGTCGAGAATGTTATGCTAGGTGTGAAAAATATAACTTCGGTTCGTGTGATTTGTATATAAAAAGAAGTATATTTAATTGACAAGTATAACAAGCCACGAACTATCACTTTTACAGTGCCGGAACAAATCAAGGTTTTACACGATGTCATTGACGGCCCGAAAGCATACATTAGTGTTGGCTGAATTTATGTTTTATATTCTTTGGCCAACTATCAAACGGTTTTAGTTGGCTTCTAAAGTACACTTTCTAGTAGACTTTCTACAAGAAGTTTTCTGCTTACTTTGTCCCCAGTTCCCGACTTAATGTGTGTATAATGTCCAGTAATGTTCATATATCTATATCATCAGCATTAGTTTTGGTTAGCATGTTTGCAGATGTATCACATTTAGTATCAAGTTTCCATTCACCAGAAATCGAATCAGCTGATTAAAACAATGATAAAGCAATTTAATTTTAATCACTGTGTTTGTAGTAAAAAATAGCATGTTCTCCTTGACTTGTTAGCTGGTTTTTGTGAATGAACCGTCCATTGAAAGGGAAATTATCGACATACGGTATACAGTGTCGCAGGCGCATTGCGCAACGCCTTGCACAAACTGGCGACCTCTTTACGAATTTCGCTCGTATTATATGAACCTTGTGTAGTACAGCATAGAGACAGTGTTTTGTACTGCACTGTAATTTTAGTTATACTGCAGATAATTTAGTACTGGAGTGGTTTACAATGTTCGAGAACTGTCTTACTTGTCTTGTTGGAGTAAAACATTTACGGCTGGCTCGTTTGCCGCACGTGTCCATACATCAAATTGAAATCTGACCAAACCCACATAGGGTGCCGGTAGCCTTGAATATTGATACCTGTTTTGGTTAATGATAGCCTAGTAGCCAGTCACTCCTTTTTCGTTTTTGAGGTCGCTTAACAGCATGTTTTCGTCAACCTTATCAACTGTAGGCTTTAAGATGAAGGTAATAAGGCTTAGTATATTTGCATCGTTAGACAGATGTATAGACATGTAGGTTGCGTCAATCTTCATGAATTTTACGGCTCGATATTTCATTATCGTGACTCATATTGTTTAAAAAAAATCTGGCTAGATGAGTTGGTACGGCCTGGCTTAAACGATTGCGACTAGATTCGTCATCTCGTGCTCTGACCGTTTCGAATTCTAGCTGCCTCGGTATATTAATGTCCTCTGACCTTATTTTACGATTCTGAAAACTTTCATGTTCCTTTTGATGTATATGATTATGAATATAGCAATTCTTACGCCATTGGATTAACTCCGTTGTGGTGTTAAAGTTAAACATCCTAACTCCTAATATATAATGTTTATCTTGGCTGGCATCTCCCTAGCTTATTGGCGTGCTCCGGAAATGGGTATATAGATGTACTGCTTTGAACTGTATAAACAAGGGCTATAGGTACTTTGCTAAGATATTATTCATCTGCCAGTTTCACCCTCGCTTTAAAAATAAATCTTCAAGTAAAGACTTCATTCCTTCTGCGAAAATATTAACTAAACGCTTGACCATGTAATAACTACAACTTGTAAAGTAAGTAAAGAAAATGAGTGGCCGAACACACCGCCTTTTAGTTAGGCCAAGCATAAAGTTTAACAACTCGTCCCGCGTTAGCGACGAAGCTATAAAATGGCTGTACAGACTCAGACGTTGTAATTGCAGCGCTTTAAGCTTTATTTACGAGGCCTCGTATAGTGTCGCTAGATGTACAGTACTTTGTGAGAACTCTACTTTGAGAGAGCTTCATAATGAGAAGACTTACTTTGCAATAATGATGCAAATGCTTAAAGGTACTCTGTCGCTTCTAAATTAGTTGATTTAAATGCATTGCACAGTGAAGTCTAAGCGCAAGATAAGATTTATTCCGTAACTCTGCGTGTAGACCTCCTAGTAATGTGATGGATTGCCTTTTAAGGGCTTGGCTTAGAAGTAAAGTCCCGTAATTTCACGGCCTGATTCTGAACACAGCTGATTTGCGGAACATTATCGATGCGATACGACCCTCAACAACTTTGAGTGAGGCCCTCTTTCCAGGCACTTAGCCAGTCCCACATTGCGGCAGTTTGAGGTACTTACACACTTTAGTACGGTGATGGACAACAGACTCGAACCTATTTTTACCGACCTTTCTTGGAAACAGTGGTCTTCGTGTTTATGAAGCCATTTGCGGGATGTGGACGATTTTAGAAGCTACTAAGTGTTTGTTTAACAACCAATTTTGTAATAGTTCATCCGCCCATGCAGTTTGATGACCTGGCGTGGGTGGCGAGATTAACAACAGTGAAGATTACTTAGTTTATTATGTCTATTTTCTAACTACAGGATACTTGTTTGTCATTTTTAGAAGAAGCGGGCGTAAGGTATAAGTTATTGAGGTAACGAATGCTGGAATGACTGTAGAAATGTCCGAGTAATTCGCGACAATGTTCCTTTAAAGGTTTGTGTAAAGCAAACACTTCGTGGGGCGCTTTATTGACGCGAAACTCTATTAAGGAGACGACCTTTGCGACACCGAGCTTGGGGAGCATAATATTGCAGGGTTGCAGACTACAAAATCTTTAGAAACTGCTCAGTTATCAAGTTTTTTGCACAAACCGGTCCAATTCAAGTTTTCGTTAGAAACTCGGCAATTAATAGCGAAAGTTTTATATTTGATTTGCGGAATATCTATTTAAATATTAATACTGGTTTTACGAAATTCGCTGCCAATTTTATAAATTGAGACCTCTAAACAGCGGTAAGCTGGAGTTGACCCAAAAAACTTGGGCCACGATTGTATTTTTTGATAAGCTTTGGCAGTTGGCAGTGAGAAATCGATCTAGATTGGGCAGCCCTAAATCTTACTTTTTATTCGGGTATAGAAGACATAATGTCAAGTATCACGACCTAAAGCACATAAAGGGCGGTAGAAACAATTTATGATTGAAAAAATAAAGATACTTTTTTATTAGATTTCGTGGAAAAGTAATTTGTTTATCGCGTTTATAGCTGAAACAAGCTACGGTTTCGTCGTGATTAGTTCTGAAAGCAGTTTTATTAGAGTTAATTTTACTGGCATCAAGATGGTTATTGGTTTTAAATTACAAATTTTCTTGAATTGTGCCCAGGACTCGGCTGTCTCGACGCAGCTCGATAATTATATCCGAAATCAAGTTAAGATATTCAGTCTGGGAGAAATATATTTTTAGCGGTTTTCATTTTTAATCTTGAAGTTATTTGTTCGGTTAAATTGATCTTCCCGCCGAAGCGTCGACGATGAAGCATGGAGATTGTCTGAAAATCAATCTGAAAGCCTTTAAAAAATTAGATTTGAGACGCGCCTCTTTCGTTTTATAAAACTTTTGAAATAGTTTGGCCTAGATCTCTCAGATTTTTAATTAAAGAGTCTCATCGCTTCATATACCCAGCAAAAACATAAAGCATAAAGATTAGCCCGTACATTTCATATAATTTTCGGCAATAATCCGCAAGCGAGAACCACGACGCAGGTAATGAACTCCCGAACACACAGAATTGTGTGCTATACGACCGCATAGAGGTTTTATACCGCAGGTTTTAATTAGCCCCGTTCCTTTAATACTCTGGTTATAAAACCTCCATTATTTAAACTTTAAAACTCGTTAAAAGTTTCGTGCAGTTAGTTACTTATTTATATTTCCCTTTAGCTCGGAAACGTTCACTGCTGGTCAAGTGGTCATGGGTCTGTTGCGCTTAAAATGGCAATCAGTCGAAGTGTCTTTAATTTTTGACAGTTCAGCCACATTGATTGCGTTATTTACATTGCTGAGCAGACGATTTTTTCAAACCTAATAAGCAATGGAGGTCAAAATGAAAGGCGTTGCGATCGATTGCCATTTTATGTGTTACACAATGTTGAGCTCCTTAAGTTTTGAGTTGAGCTGCACGTTTTCTGACAAATGCGTGCATTGACTGGACAGGTCCTCTCAATCTGTGTGGTTCTTTCCTCAAAAGACCATCTCAGACATAGATCTACATGGTCTTCTTATGATCTGACCAAGATTATGTCTGGGCTTTAAAAGAGACTGTCACCTCTGAGTTTGTTTCGGCCTTTCTTCTCAGACTAGTCAGATAGGAAACGCCGACCTCATCTAGGTTTTCAAATATGTCAATCATATTTGAAAACCTAGATGACGTCGGCGTAAAAGTCTAAATCATTTATCATTTATAATAAAATTACCCCACTGATAGATTTGACAATTGCAACGAATCTTCAGTTCTTTCTAACCTGTGCTAAAACTGTGTCATTGTACAGTTTAACAAGAACAATTGATTAATGACCAGTAATTTAGGATGCATGGCCACTCCTCAGCAATTAGACCTAGGGATGAAGAAGTTCATACGTATTGTGGTTAAGGTATACTTGCAAACATACGGTACTGTGTTTAGTACTACCACAGAACTTTGCACAGAGCTTTTTAATTAGCCACTCTGTTTGTGTTATGCTGTAGGTAATTCTGTGGTTAATAAACAACGCTGAGAGCCCGTAGTTGAATAATAACATCGGCACAGGTTGATAGATCAGGTTAAGCTACGCTTGCCGCGGTTGGTCTGTGGATGGGTGACCATCTATACATACCGAGACTCCTGCGTGCCTCGGAAAGCACGTTAAACCGTTGGTCCCGGGTTGTCAGAAGCCCGAAAGGCTGACAACCAGTCTTACCAAGGGGTATCGTATTACCCAGTAACTGGGTTTGTGGAGGTCAGATTGGCAGTCGCTCCATGTAAAATACTGGTATTCAGCGGCATCCGGTTAGACTCGAAGCCGACCCACATAATTATGTAGTTGGGAAAAGGCGAGGCAGATGACACAGCCTTAAAAGTGGTTTCGCAATACGTCCGATCCGAATCCGAATTCAAGATCCGAGTTCAATCCGAATTGGGAATGTTCCAAATTCGGACGGACTGAGTTCGGATGTAGTGCGCAACCCCTCATACAAATAGTACTACTGTGGCTACTTCGGACCGTCATTTCTCGGATCCGGATCAGACGTAGTGCTAAACCGCTCTAAGGCTGGATTTAGTGTTACGCTGTCGCGTACCGTTGATCACGACTACCAAGACGCTGACGATAACTAGACGTTTATAGTGTACCACCGACCCGGCGACGATCAGCGAGCGCGGGTCCATACAACTCGGTACGTGACCGATGACAAAGCTGACAGTCGGTCGGGCACTAACCCAGCCTAAATATTGGGCTTTTAAATATTGGTGGGATCGTTCCACTCTGATAGGAAAAGGACTGAAACTGTAGTGGTCCTTTCGGTTACAAAAATATTTTATCGATCATAAAACGCCAACAAAAATCCACCTCCCAACAACCATTTGAAATGCCATATCCATCATTGGGTTAGCGCAAATTGTGTTGTTTTTTATATGTGTTAATGTATGATGTTTCAGACTAGTGGTGTCTCAGAATCAGCGGGCGCTCCATATAGTGTTCCCACATCACTTCCTCGATTCGCCCGAATGGTTCGGGGTGTCGACAGACGAATTTTTTCAGGTAAGTCCTTTACTGCTATATAAACAAAGCTGACAAGGATAATAAGAAAGGACAATAGTTTCAAGTTTCGAAACGTCGAATGACACCTTTACTTCGACTCCTGACCTGAATCCAAACTACCTACTCTCAGTATCCATCAATTCAATAAAAATCTCGCACGTGTCTTCAAGGCAAGGTTGGTGTCGTCGACCGTATTCTCAATTAACATAGGTGCTAAAATAAACCATAAACATAAAATAAATATTTAGACTCAAAAGACCAATTTGTCAGCCGCTTCGTAACAATGTGAGCACGCAGGACCAGTTTATCGTATGTTACTCGTGTTTTTTGTTGATTCGCGTCGGCTATTTGAGCACAGGCTGTTAACGTTGCTAATTAAAGTGTAAACTGATCTTATGGGCTGTTAACTGACCGTGCGTACAGCCGTGCAGTATGGGGCTAATCAAAGTGTAAATCGAGTAACCTCGTTTACGTTGCAGGGGCTTTTTAGAGACATTTTAGCTGATTTAATAAACTGGCCAAGTGGACATGAATGGTTGCGTACCACCGTACAATATTTAACCCTGCATCGTATTTTCTAATACTTTAGTGAAAATAAAACGACGAAAAAAACACGTACCTATCTTGTATGGGGCCCTTTAATTTTTAACTGTATTTCATTCTTATTTTTTTTTTTTTGTAGCGGCCATAGTAATATAAATAAAAGGATCCTTCGGTTTCCCCAACCCCCCCCCCCCTTTGATAGTACACATTCTATGAAAATTTCACATGTCTACCTATACGGTTCAAAATATACAGCCTTGTGACAGACAGACGGACGGACAGCAGAGCCTTAGTAATAGGGTCCCGTGGGCATCCTTTGGGTAGGTACTTACGGAACCCTAAAAAGAAACAAGAACAAACTCTACCTTTTTTTATAAAAGAAGTACACGCCATGGTTACATTTCTGCACTTTTGACTAAGTAAATTACTTACTTTAAAAAACCGCTAATCTCGGCTGAAACTGGCCTTAAAACTTCCTGTACTAAATATTGTCTAGTAAACCTCTTGCCAAAAGTTTACCTTATCTCTTACCTGTGCGGTGTACTGCTACGCTGGTGGTATCCAGATGGTATGTATTCTTTGTGTAAACGTCTGCTATATTTGACTGATGAACAAGAAAGCCCCACTTTATAATATGACGCCATTATGTCTAAATATGGCTCAGGACGATTTAATAGGTCGCGTTTCACGAAGTCGGTCAACGTATAATGTTTCTTTCGTTAATAGGGTTTAATGTTTTTGAACCTAGACTAGAATAATTATATTCCCATGGGATTGGATATGAAGGCAGCTTGGTAATTGATCTTTTTAACCCCCGACGCAAAAACGACGGGGTGTTATAAGTTTGACGTGTCTCTCTGTGTGTCTGTATGTCTGTCTGTGGCATCGTAGCTCCCGAACGGATGAACCGATTTTGATTTTTTTTTTTTTTTGTTTGAAAGGTGAATTTGTCGGGAGTGTTCTTAGCTATGTTTGATGAAAATCGGTCCAAGATGGCCGCCGCCACAAAATGGCGGATTACATATTTTTTCACAACTCCCTTATTAGATTACAGACACATACAGGATAATTTTTTTAACCAGTGCGCAAACTGAAACAATGAATTCAGTACCTACATGATTCTGAACCCACATGCGTTGAAATTTTTGGTCAGTTATTAAAAAAAAATTGCCCTGCTATACATTTTGACCTCGTCGTTATTGCACTTTTCTATGAAACAGGTTGATTTTTTTTTATAACCTCATACATATTTTTATGCTATGGGGGTCTACAATCATGTGCTAAATTCATGTTTACAGTTTGCGGACTGTTTAAACATTTATCCTGCATACATAAACTCATGCCTTCTTCCCATGGGGGTAGGTAGAAACTACAGAACGAAAAGAAAGAAAGAAAAGAAAAATTATTTATTGCGACTCGCACAGGAAGATCATAAAACTAAACTAAACACAATCAAAAATAAAAAACCCAAATTATATAAAAAAAAGTAGGTAACAAAACCAAATTAAATTAAAAAAAATAAAGTAACAAAAAGAATAATGAAACAGAAAGTCCTGTACGAGGCCAAAAGGCTCCTATCTCAGCATGATGCTACGACATTTAAAAAATAGATGTCGCAGCGCTGGTATTCTGATAGGGCCCGCAGAACGCTATCTACTGTGATCCTTACATACTCCTTCTGCTTTGTTTAAGTTCATACATCTAGTTATACAGGCACGCCGGTTGCGAGTACTATACGCACCTGACCTTTCTGAAGAACATCACCAATAAGGTCACACATATGTCCTTCTAGGGCGTCCCCTCCCGGCGTTTCCACTCACATAACATATACATGAAGCCTTGTTTTCCCGAAGGGTTGGGCAGAGGTATACTTATAGTACAGCCACATTTCGCCAGTTATGTTTAAGTCCCATGTAATAGGGGGCGAGCTTATTGCCATCAACCTGGCACAAATCCAGATTCCAGGCTGCTACTGAGAAATTCCCGGGAATCGAACCCAGGACCTCATGCTCAGCAGCAGCGCTTGCGACCACTAGACCAACGAAGCAGTAAATCATTTTTGTTAGGTCATTGACTGCCACCGTGGTCACCGGTGTCCGCCAACAAAACTTTCCTCAAAAGACCATCTCAGACATCGATCGACATGGTCATTAATTTTTTTTTTTTTTTTTTTAATATGGATATATGATCTGACCAAGATTATGTCTGGACTTTAAAAGAGACTGTGACCTCTGAGGTTGTTTCGGCCTTTCTTCTCAGACTAGTCAGATAGGAAACGCCGACCTCATCTAGTTTTTAAAATATGATTGACGTGTAAAAGTATCTACTTACTTGTTTGTATAAACCTACTTACAAAATAAAATCATTTATCATTTATCAACAATAGATTTTCTATTGTGTCTAACAGTCAACGTATTAGTAGTCTTCGATCTTTTTGTTACAAGTTTTTACGTAGAATTCGTACATTCATATTATTACTACATAAAACACCCCTTTTAGCTTTCAGTTGGAAAAATATTAACACCCCACATTGGCCACATTTATCGCAAAAACTCGATAATACTTTCTACATTAACTCTCTTATCCAGAGGAAATAACATACTTTACGTTCTGCGGAAGCGTCCTATTTCCAGCCAGTACAGGGCTGTGTGAAATATATCTACATGATATGAAAATGTACGCATTGGTGTCGTAATCGTAGCTAAGCACAGGTGGGTGTCTCTTACGACCTCTTTACCACTATAAGTGAAGTGCAGAAGGTCCATTTGGCACTCCTGACCGAAAGGCTTTTTTACCAACCTGTCGACACTACTATTCCTAGTTTTTTACCAACCTGTCGACACTACTATTCCTAGTTTTTTACCAACCTGTCGACACTACTATTCCTAGTTTTTTACCAACCTGTCGACACTACTATTCCTAGTTTTAAATTACAGTAAGGGCTGATTTTTCTGAGGAATAAATATTGAAGTTTCACAGCTTTTGTATAGAAAATATGGCAAACTGTCATATTTATTCTTCAGATAAAAGTTATCCGACTATTTTTTTTTTAAGAAACGTTGCCCCACACTAGGAATCACTCATGTATCGTGGGTGTGTTTACAAACATTTAAACTCACATACACAAACAGCCAGACCCGGAACAACTACCTGTAGGCAATACAAATATTTGCTCCGTGCGGGAATCGAACCCACGACACGCAGCGCATCAGTCGATCGCTCAGCCATTGCGCCAACCGTGTCGTCGATATTGATATTGAAAAATAAGCCCTTATAAAGTTCTTCTAACTTAACAGACAGCTGTGCTGCTGGGGAGTCTGTTCGCTCCCTCTTCTTCCCAGCTAAAAAGACTTAAGAATCTTATGTAATTTTGACGTTCATAAAGTGCCCTTATTGCGTAGAACACTATCAATCTCAATCTGCATCATTTTGAAGGATTATAAGAATGCTAATCCATTGCTTCATATGTTCGAAAAAAATGTCGGCTCAACAACGTAAACGTCGCAATGAATGTTGTTGAACTGTCAAAATGAAAGCCATTGCTACTGTTGGTGTGTCACGCAATTACCCCTCTGATTCTCAGTCCAATTTAAATAAATGACTTTTTACTTTTAACACGTTTATAAATTACTAGGTTGTCCTTTCGTCCCTTGATTCCTCATCACTATATGTCCCTTGGGACTATGAGTTACATCATCCAAAGCCATTTGTGTCGATTTATAGAGCCTCTAAAGTCATTAACAGTGTCTACTGCGTTGTTTACTGACGTTTCAATAAGTTGGGTATTATGAGCTTTCAGCAGAACCCGAATTGAACCAGCTGGTTAGTTGTACAAGGAATTTTTCTCCTTCGTCGAGCAAAACATGTTAATATTCCATATAAAAGGTAATTTAAAGGAATTTCAACATTTTACGGACTGAACCACCTCTGTTATTACTCTTGTTTATTTTCTCAGCCATCTGTTTATGTGTTATTGTATGATCCAGTCATGACTTCACTCTCATTCAGTTTTGTATTACCAAAACATTCGTGGGCGTTTCGGTTCTATTGGACGAGCCGAGTAAAAGTGGGCCTCATAAATTATTCGGATTTATATGAATGAGGAAGTTGATGATTTAATGCACTCGTGGGTTTCTCTCGTAGGCTTAGGAGCAACGTAACCGCTGGTGAATAATAGAAGGAATTATTAGGTCCTAGAGATTCGGTGTAATGAGGTGTGTAGCCGTATTAGAAGTTATATGATTTATGGGCTTGCCTGTGAGCCTGAGGGGTTGCGAACATCAATATTTGGTGTCATGTAGATATACTTTGGCTCGTCTCGAATTGCCGGAGGGCAGTAAACTTAAGGTTAGCTCCTACATTAGGTACGTATTACGTATCAACATTTAGGTTTTTCTTAACATCAGTCTTCAGCTAAAGACGACTATTTTTAACTCCTTAACGTCGTTCGCAATTAGAGCAAGATCGCATTTCTCTAAGGACCAGAGATAAAACATCGGCAATCTAGAACGCAGGACTGAACTAACTAACGACGCAATATCACTTAGAAGCAAGCACGATAATTTGTGCTTACAGAACTTTTTCTACCTCGTACTGGTAGAAAATATATGCGCTTCGGTAATTTTCGTGTTTCCGAAAAAGTCGTTACATACAGACTACAGAGTAACCCCCATAGAAGCGAAGCTTCTAAGTTTTGTACAGCCGCGCTTCGTAGTAGTGCACCTACCATGGCACGTTTGTATGAAACTTTCTCTTTGTTGGGATACTACTCTGCACCCTAATTGCATAATATACTTTCAATCACAATCAGAGTTTTGAAGGATATTGCTAAACCATTGCTTCATAGTTTTGAAAAATTCGTCTGCTCAATAATGTAAATAACGCGATGAATGTGGGTGAACTGTCAAAATGAAACCCACTGTGATCAATTCTCATTTTATGTGTGTTACGCAATTACTCCGCAGGTCGCACCTTGTCATATTTATCACTCAAATTAGGTAAATACTTCAATGGTTGTAATTGCACTATATTAGATCTCATCATCGCGCGTTCGTATTTCGAATGTAGACGATGACTGCCGAAGCGCATACTTCAGCTGGGAGATCTCTATCTTCACTTCTAAAGGGGAAAAAGGAGTGGAAAATCCAATTTTGACCCGTTCTGTTCGCACAGCCTAGTTTAAATGATCCGAACGTTACACCCGCTCAAGTGCTTGTTTCGAGCACGAGTTATCGCTTTTCGGATCCACTTACTGGCCAGACACGCCACCATGAAATCTGGGCTGTACGATGTATGCCGAGTTTGTTGTACCTATGTACGTTAATAGTACGATGTAAGGGAGTATTACGGAGTTATGTAAACGGTTTGAATCGTGGGTTTCACGATGTCGTTTGCAGGGGTGAAGGCAATATTAGTCTTTGGGATTTCAAATAATCGATGTTTCAAGCTCTGCGCTTTATGCCACTTCCGTTGATAAAGGTGCCATTGATAAAAGACCGTCAGAAGATCACAGTTTTGATATTGGTAATCAATGCTAGAAAAATATGTGATGTCTTGACGATGCTGAATTTTTTTACATAAGTAATTTTAAACCTAAATTACAGCAGTGCAAAGGGTCCTTCACTAAAATGCAAAACTTCGAGTTAACAAACTTAGGCTTGCTATAACGACTTCATTTCAGACATAATAAAAATCTTTAATTCATTCAATCGCTGGCAGATAACGCATAGCCTAAACCGCTGGGTCTAGAAGCATGAAAGTTTGCACAAAAGTTCCTTTTGTAACGAAGTCGAGTACTAAAGAAGGATTTTCGAAAATCATCCCCTAAAGGGGTTAAATAGGGAATGAAAGTTTGTATGGAAGTTCGACATTTTGCCGATGGGAGAACAAATCGGGCGGACGCAAAAAAAATCTGAAAGATTAAAGAAATCTCGATGGTCTACTCTCTGAGTCCGTCAACGAAGATAGGGGCCCATCCGAAAGTATTTGAGCCGTCAATTAAGTGTCTAATTCAATTTTTCGGACGGGAAAAAAACACATCGGGTGTAGACAACTGTCAAGTCAAAAACAGTCATTCGTTCTTAGTTCGGATACCGAACTAACCTTATGTCCGTAAGTGTTACGGAGTAGGAAATGCCCGTAACTTTGACCGAAACTGTGGATTTCGTGCTTAGACAGAAAATACCCCCTGGGTCGGGTTGCTAGTTCTTTAATAATTTCAGGCGGTGTGTTAATACCTTCACTATAACATTGCAGGTGTCAATAATGGCGATGGAAGAGTCGAGGGTGCTGGTGTGGCACCGCGACAAGCTGAAGTTGTCCATCATGTCTGACGCCTTCCTGCAAGCCGTGTTCGACCACATACTGGGCCGAGACGTTGTTCATAAACTTATGCAGGTAATGTAGCCTTGAATGTCTTTGTTTTTTCATCTTTATCAATTACACGGAACTTATTTTCGGCAATTATTTATTATATAAACTTATATTATAAAGAGAAAAGATTTGATGTTTTGTATTACGCTTTCACGCTAAACCGGCTAAACGGATTTGGATGAAATTAAATTGGCACATGGGTAGCCCAAGAACTGCATTAGGATATAGGATACTTTTTATCCCGCTATTCCTACGAGATCGAGACTTATGCGGTGAAACCGCGGGGTGCAAAAAACGGGTAAATTATATTTGATCAATCAGATTTTGAATTCTGGTCCAAAACCAGAAAAACCAAAGGACCAGAATTCTAAATCGGTCTTATTTAATAAACGACATTTTTATTTGAGACACTTGTGGCTGGGAATGAAATATAACACTGTGTAAAGATTAGAAAGATATTAAAAGATAATAATAGCTTTTTGTAGATTTTTTTTTCTATTTAATTCCATCCAATGTGAATTTTTTTCGAATATAACTTACAACAGATTATAATTTCTAAATTCGTTATTTAGAGATACTAGCAGGTATATAAGACTGGCAGGTATCAATTTATAAAATCAAATAGCCACTAAATAAAATTACCTAAGTCATAAAAACTGGACTGTATGCCTCGTGTTCATCGTAAATAATACGGCTAGTGTATTATTACAAATTCACAACCGACCGCTATGCTAAAATTTTTTATTCACACAACTAGGCTGAATTTCGTGAAAACTCTATTGACCTAAATTTGGGCCTAATCTACGTTCACGTTTTAGTTTCCAAAAATGTAAACATGTAAATTTTAATAACTTTAAAACACACATAAAGTTCAAACGATGAATGATGTTGATTTCTGTAAATTGGTTAAAAAAAATAACACTTTTACACGTCATATTATTTTTTTTTAAAGCTTGATGAGGTCGGCGTTTCCTATCTGACTACTCTGAGAAGAAACACCGAAACAAACTCAGAAGTCACAGTCTTTTGAAATCCAGACACATATCTTGGTCAGGGCCATATGAGTACCAGCAGATTACTGAAATACAGATTACTAGTGGCCGAGATGTTTTTTCGAGGAAAGAACCCACACACAGGTTTCATTGGACCGGACTCGTGTAGCTCAACTCAGAATTCATTTAAATTTGCGCTACAACTATATTCTTATTGTCATTCTCGAATCAACTTAGCATTTATTACTATAGAGTTGATATTTGGAGCCTATTCAATTGGTTCCAAGGAGTCCTAAACGATTCGAACGTGTACAGATTTATAAATAAAAACTTTGTAAGAAAGTTTGTATGCCTTTCTCTGTGGTTCGTTTTTTCTTTCTTTAATTTATTTCTGGTATATAAATCGGGGTTTAAATGATTTATAACACCGTCTCGTTTATTATTAACTTGTTTTAATAACCGTGAATACTAATTTTTGTAGGCATTTATAGTTGTTTATCTATCAATATTATTAGCGGTATTTTTGTAGCAGTAAATAAATAAATCTACTTCCTTTGTACTTAAAAACACGATGGACACAATATTTATTTCCCATTTTCTATTCGCCAATTCAAAATATGTAATTACAAACCGACAAGACATTTTGATAAACGTTAAAATTATTGGAGCAATTTTCAGTTAATTAAGGCCACGCAACTTTGTTTGTAAAATGTAATTATAAGATCAAAGGACCACTTATTTAATATTCGTAAATGGCAAAATACATTAGCTTTGACATTTCAACATGAACTTAAGACAGGCCTAAACCCTCGTAAGCGCGGGCGATTATTTAACGCGACGATTTTTTATCGTGCTCAAGATTTTCAACTCTCTCAGACGAGAATTGAGAATTCAACGGAGTGCATCCCAGCGCGTTATAAAATCACACTGTTGGATTGTAAACTCTCGGCGCTAAGCAGTGCGTTGAAAATCTAGTGCGCGATAAAAAATCTCCGATGGATACGATGGCTAAGTCCTGCAATGGACTTCGATAGGCTGAATCAATTAATAAAATCAACATAATCATCCTACTAATATTATAAACGCGACAGTTTGTATGAATGGATCGATGATTGGATGTTTGTTACTCTTTCGCGCAAAAACTACTGAACGGATTTGGATGAAATTTGGCACACAGATGCTTTATAACCAGGATTAACATAAAGGACTTTTTATCCCGATATTCCCACGAGATCGAAACTTATGCGGGTGAAACCGCGGGGCGCAGCTAGTAAATAAATAAAAATGAAATGCTGTTCTTTGGTAAGCTCATCACTTGAGAACGAATGGACCGATTTGGCTATTTTGTATTTTAAAATGTACAAGTACATGTTCAAATTCGTGAAAAAGTAAGCGTCATGTTTTCTATGACATTTTTATCTGAATTATTGGACAACAAAACAACGTCTGTCGGATGTCAGTTAGTAGATTTTATTAAACACCTTTACACGTCAAAAATAAATTATGCTTTAAAACTAGACGAGGTCATTGTTACCTAGATCTGAAATCTGAACACTCAGAGAAAAAAAAAACCTATAAAACAAACACAGAGGTCACAGTTTCTTAATCTCTTTTTAAAGTACAGACAAAATCTTGGTCAGGTCATATGGTTATTGTCTGAGATGGTCTTTTGACAATAGAACTTTAGAAGTTTAGACGACACGGTTGGCGCAGTGGCTGAGCGATCGACTGCTGCGCTGCGTGTCGCGGGTTCGATTCCCGCACGGAACGCATATTTGTATTGCCTACAGGTAGTTGTTCCGGGTCTGGCTGTTTGTGTATGTGAGTTTAAATGTTTGTAAACGCACCCACGATACAACAGATTATAATTAAGTAAGCTGTTTGTTAATTAAGTAAGTAATTCCTAGTCTGGGGCAATGTTTTTTCCAAAAAAAAAAAAAACTACACAGATTTGAGTAGACCTGTCCAGTCAGTGCACGCGTTAATTTGCCCGAAGATACCATCTCACCGAAACGACATCATTTTCCTTAATTAAAGAGCTTGAACTTTATGATTATTAATAATCTTATTCGTTAATGCCGTAATTTCCAGGTGAGCGAAACAATGGCAGTTTCAAACGGACACCTGCCGAACAGTTACGAGGAGGGCGAAGACAAGCCGATGTTGGTGGTAAAGAAGGCGGGCGATGGACCAGGCATCACCGCGTTATTGAACAGGCAGCTGCAAGGTATGCAATGCTTGTCTGCGGTCCTTATTGTGAGGAGGAAAAGGGTGTTGGGCATTTGATTTGGTAGGGTTATTCAGCTGCATCTGGTGAGAGTGGACCCCGATTCTAACATACATACTTAGGAAAAGGCTAGGTAGAAGACTTTGTTAGCGTCTAGTTTTTTGCAATTGAGACTAATTGCGCAAAGAGTATTTTGAGACTTTCTGTTATCTGTAAAATATCTGTTAATATTAAATATGGGAAGAAAAGAGGACCCTTAGTTTGTATGTAAAATTAAATCTTAAACGTCTTTGTTTTCTTTAAAGTTCTTGGCTTATTTCAATCCTGGTTAAGAATCACCTATTTGCAGAAAATATAGCTGTATAAGTTAATGGTTTAATGTACAGGCCGTATTTTGCCTGTTCAGGGCATGCAAATTAATTTTACATTAATACCTAATAAGTACTTATTTTAATAAAATATACAGAATGGGAGGTACATTGTCTGTCCCGTTGAAAGGGAGCCGTATTTAATTCAATTTAAAATTATTACTTACGTAAAGAAATATGGAGTTCTTTAACTATTCATTCATATTGCCAAGAAAGATAAATACTAAGATGAGTGTCCTAACAAAATTCGATTTTAATATTACATCTGAATACCTAATACCAAAACAAATGCTCAATTTTTCATACATTGTGCATGATTATTATCATAGCTAGTGTAGGAGATTATTGTCAGAGGTAGAATTATCATTTTATATTATTCCGAGTCTTTACACACTATCATTAAAGAAAACAAAATTAAATATTGTTGACCATTTATAAGAAACAATATGAATATTATATAGGCTCGCCCCCCTATTCCATCCCTTATCGTTCTTTCTGACTTTATTTCTTCTTGCTCAGCTCCTAAAAGTCCTAGCGTTATTTTAAATAGCCTTTCTTAAGAATTGAGCCAATTATATTATATTTGATAGCCCAATTCTTGAGCAAGGTTTTAGGCTATTTACCTTACGCTGCGACCCCTAGGAGCCCAGCAAAACGAAAAAACATCAGGAAGAACGCGAGTTGTTTGTTGAACTCTTCAGCTTCATTATTAGTATAGATAGATTAAATAACAGGCACACACAGTGAAATAAATTAACAACGTTTGAGAGTAACTAAATCAGAAAAAAGCGGTCAAGTGCGAGTCGGATTCGCCACGAAGGGTTCCGTTTAGTTGATTGAATGAAAGGTAATTTGCGGTTTACGATTTATGACGTATTAAAAAAAACTACTTACTAGATCTCGTTCAAACCAATTTTCGGTGGAAGTTTACATGGTAATGTTTCGTGTAATCATATATTTTTTTTAGTTTTATCATTCTCTAATTTTCGAAGTTACAGGGGGGGGACACATTTTACCACTTTGGAAGTGTCTCTCGCGCAAACTATTCAGTTTAGAAAAAAAAAATATCAGAAACCTCAATATCATTTTTGAAGACCTATCCATAGATACCACCCCCACACACAAAAAAAAAATGAGTTTCAGTTCTAAGTATGGGGTACCCCCAAAATGTATTGTTTTTTTTTTCTATTTTTGTGTGAAAATCGTAATGCGGTTCACAGAATACATCTACTTACCAAGTTTAAAGAGTATAGCTCTTATAGTTTCGGAAAAAAGTGGCTGTGACATACGGACGGACGGACAGACAGACAGACATTACAAATCCATAAGGGTTCCGTTTTGTTGCCATTTGGCTACGGAACCCTAAAAGGGTCGTGACTGTCAAAATGTTCTACTTTTTTCGGTCTCATTTGTCAAGTGTGCAAAGTCGGTGCGAAAAGGACCTTTATTCCAATACATTATTACAGTCGTTTGTACTCGTGGTATATCTTTGTAACTTAAAGTGGGGGTCATTATAATTCAATAGCAACTGTAATCGGTATCGATTTCCTTCGTCCGAACGATAGTGTGTAATGACTTCAGTCTTTCCGAAGCTCCCATTGGTCGTTTGTGTATTTAATTTGAATGTAACTTACATTACTTTGGTATGTCTGCTTTTGTGAACGCTTTTTATGTTTTAAATTTAAAGCATTTTTTCTTTACTTTTGGCATTGATTGTCACTTGTTTCGCCAGAGGGCGCTTTGTTGCCTGTATATGTCAATGTTTGGTTTTTCGAGATTTGCCTTTTGAATGCAGACATACTTGGGTATTTTATTGATGTTAGCTAATTAATAGGCGTACGTGGAGTCCCTTTATAGTTTATTGTATTGTTAGTTCATATTCTATAGTCATCACGAGCCATAAGTTTTTCAATTCTGCACTCTTAGTAAACATATAAATGATTACGCGATGCAGTTTCTTGAAGGTAGACTTACCATCAACGTCGGCATTATTTACTCCACTATTGTTTGCAACATTAATTGAACAGTCAAAATTATTTCAGAAAATATCACTTTCTCAGATAATGAGTTTTGTTAACCCTCACGAAACTGCCTCGCGTGGTGTAGACTGTAAAGGGGACTATACGTAATGCGTCCGTCTGGTGTTGTGGTTGTGCCGTGTCGATGACGTGTGGCGTGTGCGTGGCGTGTCCGTGGCGTGACGACACTCAGGCGAGCACGCTCCGCTGCTGCGCGCGGCGCCGCACGCGCATTCCTGCTGACTGCGCGCTGTCATCAACGAGACAAGAGAGAGCGAGCTTTTGTCCTCACCTCTCCTCACTTTTATACTTCACGATTGTTCGCTTTTGCATAACTTGGCCAGATTTTTCGTAATCAAAATTTCGCGTAAAATGTTCTTGTAAACGGCATTTTTATTAGAAAAAAAAAATTATGACGTTCCTTTAGTCATTTTGAAAATAACAAGTAAATAAAAATATAAAAATTGTATTTTCGCCCGTCATATTTTTGGGTACCGTCACTGTACAATTTTACAGATTAGGTATATTGGTTAATACGAAATACCTATAAATAAAAGATTTACACTGGACTTGAGAGGAAATTGATAACAGAGATTGGTTAATTATTTAATGATATTGATTTGGTGAGAGCTAAAGTAACTTTCATAGCAGTGTCATCTCTTAAGGTCATTAATTAAAGTCAATAATATATCGTGAAGTGTAAAATAATCCTTCCCCATTTTCCTCACTCCCATACAATCACCATATTCATGCAATACAGCAGTTAAGAAGTGATTGATGACACATTTTCAACTAAAACCTAAATTTTATAAGATATTTTTTCTAAAGGCTTATGCAGACAACAGACTTTGCATCCGCAAAAATATTTGAATACCGCTTTAGACAGTCTGCTGTCTGTGCTAAGCCTTATATTTACACCCATTGTTTTCTACCAGCGTTAACGAAATCAGACCAAAACTAATTTATTACGAATATACACACGACGTATTTTTTATAGTTTTCATCATTACTTCTGACTGTAAACTGTATAATGAAGCAGTATTGTTACTACTTACTATCCATATCTCCATACATACATATCCATACATACACATATAACAAGTATGTTTTAAACTAGTTTATGTGGTGTTGCGTGGTGGCTAAAGGGCTTATTTACAATCAGTAGGGCTATTCATTTTGCTTTTCTGAAATATTTAAGTAAATGCCAGATTACGTGTCAAGTATGGCCCCTATTTAAATCCATTTTATAAATGTCTCCACGGACTTGGCTTTTCAATTTTGGCTAGTCTTGTTCGAGTATCGCAAGAGTTCTTATAATGATAAAGAGAAAGCTTTCCTTTCGAAGCTCTTTAGTATCTATTATAATTCTCCTCGCATGTTGATATTTAGTTTGGTTAATTTACAGACGCCAACACATCAAGCTATTATAATTTGACAAATTTATTTAATAGATTTTCAACTTTATCTCTAAAGCATTAGGTTCAAGGTTGATTGGGAAAATTTGACAGTTTCGGGTAGCGTGATGTGCTGGCGTCTGTACGTAAATTAGACGATCTACAATATTGTATTTAACTTTCATAATTATTATGATAGTTCTTTTTGAGATGCTCATCGCTGACGCCATTTTCAAATTGGATTTATTTTATCAATACGGGACCTAAGTCTTAAGCTCACCTTCTCACTCAAATGGTTTGGTCGTTCGGTCTGCCATTCTTTCTAATATAACATTGTTCTTTATTTTGTGTGAGAAATTATTATCACATAATTTACTCACAAAATGCTTTTTTTTACTCAGTAGGACACATAATCTGGCATAGAATTAATTAAAATTTCCAATAAATTAGAATTAACATTTTAAACATACCTAAAACTATATTTTCTTAGATTTAAACAAACTTATGGTCATGACAGTTCTTTATTAATATCGCTTTTAACTTTTAATATAGTTGGTCTATTATAAGCGAGCTTTATAAAGTAAGTATATCGATGGCTCTTCACTATTCGCCGTATAAGTGGAAATATTCGCGTTATATTGCTGGTAAAAAAAAAACTTATTTGTAAAGAAATATAGTATATTTTCTATTGACAGGCCTGTTGGTCTAGTGGTTAGTGACCCTGACTGCTATGCCGGAGGTCGTGGGTTCGATTCCCACCCAGGACAAATGTTTGTGTAATGAGCACGATCATTTGTTCTGTGTCTGGGTGTAATTTATCTATAATATTTATGTATTTAGAAATATATAAGTATGTTTATCAGTTGTCTAGTACCCATAACACAAGCTCTGCTTACCTTGGGACTAGATGGCGTTGTGTGATAGTTGTGGAATATTTATATTTATTTATTTATTGGCCAATTAACGTGAATGTTTCGACTAGTAAACCTAGTGAAGAGTTAGCTTATATTGTATGTTTAAGTAATTGTATGCGCATGTTTAGCCCTGCGTTTGAGTATTAAGTGTGTACCTAGTCTTATATTTCGCTCATAATGTCTCTCTTAAAAGTATATTAATTAATATGATATTATTGGTGCATGTGATTTTAACTTCACAGATTGGGATGAAGACACACATTTTCTTCTTTAAAGAAAAAAAAAGTTTATTGTTTTGGATCTTGGAGGAGCCACGTTTTTTTTAAGAACTTTGTGATTCTAAGTCTTGTTTCTGAAAACAGATATCATTTGCAACAGACTTTTACTGGCCATGGAGCGAAATTATACATTTTCTAAATGTCAAAAATATCTGTATCAACTCTACTTGTTTTTATGAAATGAAAAACTACTGCAACCTAATTTTTTCATAAATTAGCGTGAAGTCAATTCTAATTTCTTGATTGCAAGTATTGAACCCATCCAATTTTTGGACATTACGGATAGAGATTAGAAAGTATTTCAGACAGCCAAAACTTTTTTAATCATTGAACATTTACTGAAACGTGGTTTACAGAATCAAAAGAAAGTGTGTTACTAAATCCTGACCTAATACTGTATGCTTTAATAATAGTTGTTACCTTTACCCGCTAAGTATGTTAGTGTACGTAAGTTATATTTAGTCGTATAAGCTTAAACAATCCCGTAGTCCCATCCCGTGTCCGAACTCCCAAAGCATGTTTGGAAGATCGACTATTGAAGGTAATATATTTTGTTGTATGTTATTTGTTTCACCCTCATTTCACGAAAGAGTGTGTGTTTTGGTTTTTATTTGGTCTTTAGATACACACAAACATTTAGTCAGCGAGGCATTTGCATAACTCACTTTCATTTTGACATTTCATCAACATTCATTGCGTTATTTACGTAGTAGAGCAAAATTTTTTTTGAATGATTATGAAGCGATGGTTTAGCAATATCCTTCAAAATAATTGTTGATTGAAAGTGGGGTACGCAATTGGGGTGCGGGTCCTTTGAGGACTTTTGATCTTTACAAAATTCATGAAAATGGTTGTCGTAAATACAGTTTTTTTTTTAAATAATTTCCTATCTGTGGAATTATATGTGTATTTGAAGGCCACGTAAAAAAAATATCATTCCCTTAAAAAATTATTTCATCAATATTTGTTGCCTCACTCCTAACTCACATATACAATACATTGATCTATGACTGTTTGAAAACTAAAATATGCCTTGTTGGCTGTAGCTTTTTATTGTAAATTTAAGCCACACTATAACATATTTAAGTAGTACAAAATACAAGAAAAATGTAGCATTTGAAGGAAATTGTTGGCTTAATTCTACAATAAAATAATATAATGTCACATTTGCTAGTTTACATCCACACAACACGCCTTGCTTGCGAAAAGTTGCGCTTTTGTTTGTTATACTTAACTACCAATTTACCAAATATTGTCTCCATTCAATACAGTCTGAAATGTACTTTAATGGGTTGTGATAGAGCTCATTTTTGTAAAACACTAATTAGCTTCATAACAGGCAACACTGAACTTGATTAATTTGGTCAAATCAGATGTTAAATGCATAAGCTATATCCTCTATTAATTATGAACATAAATATAATTTTCAGTTCAAAGTAAATTTCAGACGCAACCTGTATTATATTTACCAAATGGCAACACAATCTGTGTCTATGTTTTGTGTAACGTCTCTAATAGTCATCGACACGCGCACAACACGGTGAAACGTGGAGTTAAAGCTTGTGTGTATGTTTGCTAGATTTGTGAGGTGAAGTTTTACTCTCTGGGTATCACTAAAACAATGGAATAAGCACAAAATACTAATGTCACATTCAATCAAGTTATAAAAATGAAATCTGAGGTATTTGACATTGTATTTTGCACGCACAACACCTGTAATCTCGTTTACACGTTACGACTTTCATTTTTATGGGTATTGACGCATGCGCATTTTGTTTGTGCGATTAAATAACAACAAAATGGAACATGGTTTACAGAATGTAAAAGTCGTAACGTGTAAACGACCCTCAATTTATCATAATTTTGACGTATTCTTTTCTCACATTTGCCAGCAACAGACCCAAACGCGTGGCGACTGGGCCGAATAGAGGAAGCCGACCACGAGACTCCCGTGTGAGGCCGCGCCTTGCACGTAGCGGTGCGCCCGCGCAACAAGCGCGCGCGACGCTAGTGCAAACACGATCTTATCATACTCACAATAAGGTTCAACCCAGACTGAGCCGGCCGACAGACCTGGCTACCTCAATAACGAACTCTATGTCGAAAACCGTAGGATACAAAGTCGAACGTTCATATCGTATATTAAATGTAGATCTTATTACAGGAAGTAAGTTGTGTGAAGTGCTATCTGTGGCTTCAGCTGTAAGATTGAAAGTGCGTGAGTCGATGTTGTTGGTAAATACGTTCGATTCAATAGTCGATTATGTGACACTACTTTCACTAACGAATTATAGTTCAATAATTCGATTTTAGTGATAAGGGAAATAGAATTCCGGTCTAGAACTCTAGACAATCGATTAAAGATTTCTTAGAGCCATCGAAAAATAAAAACAATCGACTAAATTATTTTCTTAGCCGACTAAATAGCTTAGTCATAGCTAGATAAGATGGTTTCATAAAATCTTTTCCTCCACATAATAATTTAAGCATAATAATTTAATCGAAAAATCGACTAACTCGACTATTGAATCGATTGACAGCCTATTTAACTTTTTACACGTCAGGAAACATCGTTACTTTGATCTTTTATATTTAATTATAACGAGAAAGTAAAACAATGGTTCACTGACATGTAAACAATGATTCATTAATGTATAGCTTACAAATGATCTGAAACGAAATAGCACATTGAAAAAAGACTAGAATCATTATTTTGTGTATACTATTTATGTAGATAGACATATAACTAAATATTGAATCGATATGGCGTCGTATTGTCCCCAATAAAGTAATAAACGAGAAGTTATATTTAAATAAATGTTTTGTGTAAATACATTATAGGAGGGTAATTGTAAAAAGATGAGAAAATTGTGTTTACAAAATGTGTATTCTACTCGATTCATAGTCGCTATGTTGTGGAAAAGGATTTGCATATATACATGCCTTTTAAATCTCACAGTTTTATTAACGTAGTAGATTCGAAGCTAAACATATCTATAGGCTATCTCTCTCTTAGGCTATAACTATACTGTTTTCTGTAGGTGGATTTTATTTTAATTTATTCGAAGTAGAAGAGTTTATCTTTGTCAGGTGATAAAGAGTGCAGGTCACTGTTATCGGGTTGCTGCGTACAAAGTGCATAATTTGAGTATTGTTGTAACATGTTTTTACGTATTTTGCTTTTGTGTAGGTCTATTTCTTTGACTTTAACGTACCGAATTACACTGCAAGCCGACTTTAGCAGACTTACCGAAAAGTTTATAAAAAATTTTGGCTGTTTTTTTTTTTTAAGAAATCGTATCTGGCAATGCAGAGCAGCAAACTTTTAAAATTCAACTTCATTGATGTCTGTCTTTAATATAAAACTGTGATTTTTTCAAGGGAATGGATACAGAAACGATTCCTGTAATAATATCTTCCATCCCTGTCAGACTCCACCAGTTATCTTTTGATGAGAAACGCCACTTATTAATAAAGTACCTGATAAACATTTGTTGTAAAGATACTTGTCGAGTGGACAATACGAGTTTAAAGCCGCTGGAAGCGCTGCACAATTACGTTTTCTTAAATAGTTTGATTATTTAACATCAAATTATAGTATTTAACCCTTGCAGCGGTTTCAGCGGCTTTATACTACTTTCGTAATAAAAACGAGTACCTACTGTCATTGAACTTTGTAAGTCACAAATTATACAAGCAGGCCTTAAAGTAAATGCAATAGAATGTTACCATAGAGTTGCAAAACTGTCTAAAAGTTAATAATATAATTTTCAATCTTATTTCGTATAAGAATAAGGTCGAAAATATTGTAAACCTGTTTAGCGTTTAGCAGTTTTGCGCGTAAAATATATCTTAAACACGAAATAGGGAACGACCAGGTTAAATTGAAATAATATATTGAGCTGATTATTAATAACGTTATTGTACAAATTGTTGGTGGTTACCGAACAATGCACACTACTGTAAGATATCAGGGGGCCTACTCCGAAGTGCAAAGTGCGAATGTTCGGATCGGACCGACACATGGCCGAGCCGAATATTATTGAAAAATGCGAAAAAAGTTCGGATCGGCTCAGTTGGGTCGGGATCATAGTCAATATTCGAAAGAGTGTAGGATCGGAACCGACCGAACCAAATCTCTCCAATCTTCGTAGCAGGAAACTGCCGAACATTCGGCCGATACTACTTCGGAGTAAACCCCCAGGACACATAAATTAGTTGTTTATTTCTAAAGTACAGTTTGTTAAAGATACAGGTTGGCTGTGTCTCGCAAGTTTACTTAATGAAATTCTTGCGTCAGAAAAAAGGTGGTTAATTGAATGTAGTTATTGTTTAATTTTCAACACTTAACTTCGGCTGCTAACTCAGCTGCGTAAACAATTGACTAAAATTGCCTCAATGAACGAGCAACTAGCACCAAATCATTCGATTTAAACCCCTTTTTTCTAGATATTACAAGCACAATAACGAAATTAAGTTTTTAACAATTTATTTTTCCCGTTTTCATAATACAAACTTGCGAGAGGCGATCGTCGCTCGCAATGGTGTCGCAACGAATCGAATTGTTAGTCACTTTCACTTTATTTCTGGTAACGTCACTCAACTGTGCAAGTTTATTTTATTTTTAGTTAGGTAACATTTTAACAGTTGCACTGACGAAGTTGTTGACATTTAATGATATTTTTAAATTTTATTTTTGTGATGTCTTCGTATGAAAATGATATGATATTATTGAAAGATGCAAATGATGCTATCGAAAATTATATTGAATTGACTATGTCGATTGCTAGCGGATGATCGCCTTCAGACACGGGTGTATGGCAGCTGTATGATTGTGTATAGTGATGTATAAACATTCCAAAATTTTCATTTTTGGCTATTGGAATTATTGTTAAAAATATATTTAAGAGTCAGAAGCACTGCCAATGCAATTTGATTGCTTGTTTTGCGGTCACTGCGTTATATTTTGTAATTAAGGATCTCATTTTGTTTTGTATAACGATTTTGATTTGTCTTGATAAATGAGGAGCACATTTTTAAGTTTGTTTACATGTGGACAAACCACTTTGTTATGGTTATATCAGGACAAACGTGATTGTTCACATACTAGCCTTGTGTCTGTGTATGTGCGCCAGGTGTGTTAGTATGCCTTAACAAATTGCCATTTGTGATGATTGTAAATTATGAATGTGTTGTATGATTAATTGTATTGAAATCATCTTAGTACATGTTGAGACAAATAGAGATTAAAGAAATAAAGTAATAAATTGTGTAAAAAAACATTGTTTTATTTTTTGTGTATAATTTTTGGTGCTTTAAATAAAAGAATAAGAAATATAAAGTAAAACAGAAACCAAACGGTTAATAAAATGCCACACAACTGATCCTAGATTTATTAATAAGTTAATCCCCACTATCACAAAGCACTATGAGTCGTCAAACGTCATCCTACCGACTCCATGCTGTTTTATATACCTTCTGTACTGTTTATATTTATTATTCTCCGCTAAAGCTTTTTTTGCTTCCTCGTCTTTTAATTCTTTCCAACATTTGAAGTTTTCTTTGACCCAAAGTTCTTCATCAAGGAACTCTTGTCTTTCTGAGTCTTCTATTGCGTTGAACTGATGCTGTCCAAGCTTCATGTACTTTCTGATTAAATATAACTTCTCCTCCTCACCATATGGTCGCTTCATTATGGTGAAATTCCAGAACCACCTTAGATACCAATAAATATAATATGCAATGGTGTAAGGTAAGATGATCAGTTGCACCCACAGTATGTCGACTATTTCTGGCTTAGCATAGGCACCTTTGATATCCATATTGTCTTCAATGACTTTCCTTATCATCCGGTCCTGCTCAACTTTCTGCTCAGCTTTAGACTTCTTCACACCTTTATTTTTAGCCTGAACTTCCTTCATTTCAGTTTTCGCTATTTCTAGAGCTTTATTTCTATACTTTGGCACTGTTATAAAATATTTAATAGCCGTGTCGTATTTAGACCACGCGCTATAGTACTGTATTATCGATATAATTGAAATAGTAACTGCGATCACGATTCGTACGTCAACTTTCGGCGCCATACGGCGTCGGTAATACCTGTAGTAATGGGCATAGTACTCCTGAGGGTTGTCCAACATGTAATCATAGTCCGATCTCTCTTCATCATCGCGCAAGATTTCGTATGCTGTAGCTATTTCCTTGAATTTTTCTTCTGCTACTTTTTTAGTTTCGGGGGTCCTGTGTAAATCAGGATGAAACCTTTTGGCCAATTGTCTGTAACTTCTACCAATCTCATTCTTTGTTGCTTCTCTTGTGATTCCCAGAACTTCGTAACAATTCTCCTTTCCACAGTAAATACCTTCGAGCAGGTGATCTGCTGACGAGACCACTGCAATTTGCCATGTTACACAGAGAAGAATGAAGTAATTGTATTTTAAAGGCATTTTTATTTTAACACATACTCTAAGTCATAAATGCAGTTATTTGTGACTAGCACCTAGTAGTAATTAAAATAAATTTTTACGATTTAAAAAAATATGCTACGCTACCACGACTGATTGTCACTTTGACAATCGCGGTGACCGAAGCGAACTGTCAACGTCACGACTACGTCAGCTTATTTATGTTGGAAAAATGTTTTTCAGTATGGCAGCTTTATACAAAAAAACCCACATTGAAAGTGAATTCAATATGAGTTATGCACAAGAATTCTTCTAGTGATAATAGTTGAACAGTTTCATATCGCCGCGAGTTTTACAAACTTTATAGTGTACTGTGAACTGGCAGTAATGTAAAAATTCTGAATGAAAATGTCATTGTCAATAAAAATATTGTCTATGTCGACTGTCAATGTCAGAAACTGTTTTGTTGAAGTGTCACACGTGTTTGCATTTCTTATGTTATGAATTTATCACAAAATAAAGTGAGAAAATGATAGAAAACGCGCTAGATCGTTTCTCAGAAAGCTTATTTTTGTTTTTAACTGGACAATCAAAAGATATAAGAAGCCTTTTAGTAAAGAAACACAATGAGAACTTACAAACCCACGGTGATTTCAGTTTTCCTAATTCAGTGAAATCTTGGCACGATTATGCAATTTGTGATCAAGTTGTTGATAAAGAAAACCCTACATTATTACAAGTAATCGGTAAAGAGTCTACAGATATAGTTGAGGAATCAAAAAAGTGGAATTTGTCAGTAAACAAAGTGAAAGACGAGAAAGATCGGATTTATTTGTTTTTAGAAAGACCTCGAACTATCCGTGTCGGTTTAACAGAGGCCTTGAGAAATAATGCAGTGTTATCACAGAAGATACGTGAAGGAACACTAGCTGTTCAGTTGGATCCTTGTTGTGAAGAACAATGTGACCTAACCTCGTTACGCACGAAATATGTCTGTAATGTGATCAAAAACCTGTGTGCGCTATGTAAAGTGAACTCTCCTGTATTCGTCACATCGAAAGCTACCACTAGAAGCGAAGGGTCCCACAGAGTGCTCTGTGGGACCGTACTCAATTCTAAATCGGGAGCTAGAGAAACCAACATAACTGCAGAGGATTATATTAGGTAAATATAACCATCACCATAACTAGATTTTCATGAATTTCCATCTGGAATATGCTCTAAAATCACAAATTATAGACAAAATACAATGTTTGACACAGCTTTTTTTAATAACCAATCTTTTTCTCATTCCAGGATAAGGCAAGATGAAATGACCCTCATAGCCCAGCACAAGTATGGTGTGAGAGTGTCAACAGATTCAAAATGGAAGGAGTTTATAGCACATCTTGGGGAGTCAGCTGCTGCATTCGAGTTGCTGCAGACCAAGCCAAGTGGGGCAGTCAAAATTAACTTTGATTGCTCTTCTGGGTCTAGTAAAGGTTAATATTTTTAATAGCCTTAAAATTTTTGGAATTTTGTAACTTAAAACCTATAAAAAAGCGTGGTCTAATCAGATATTTGACATAAACTTGAATCTTCTGTAATAGTCAGTCAATAGACAAACAAGAAACAAGGCATATAAATCAAATAACATACAACCACCATAATATCACACCTGTAATCCCCAAGAGGTTACGCAGATATGTACCTATATTACACCCATATTCGCCATTTATCTAATAGGGGGCATACAAAATGCATTCTTATTCAGCCAGTATCAACTTGAAATAAAACCAATCTTGTCTAGATCATTCATCCTGAGTTGCATTTAAATTAAATGCCTTCCACATGACCTTGTCCCAACAATCAGTGCTACATGAACTAATAAAATATCCATTACGTTTGGTTACAGGTGCATCATTCATTCTGTACAATTGTGCCCGTCTAGAGACTATCATAAGGACATACAATGACAAAATTTGTGACGGAACATACCCAGAGCTGCCACAGTTTGATGATGTTGACTTTTCTTTGCTTACACAAGAGGTGATGTTATAAACATTGGTATTAATATTATTTTTGTATTCCTATCAAAGTACCAACTGAGAATTAGGTCATTACTTTCGATAAGAATTTAATAATGTAACAAGACCTGAGGGGCATTCTCGTAATTTTAAGAATGTTCACATTCTGATCTCAGTCTCAATCTGTCAAAAATACCTCTAATTTCCCTAAATTTTTGAAGTTGATTGTCGCTAAGATAAGATTGCGACTAGATTTTGAACGTTTTTAATTATGGGTATAGGCCTTCTGTTTACTTATATAGAAGTAATCAACCTACATCTAAGTGAAAAGGCCTAATTGAAATGCTGAGATAAAGTAGCGAAATCTAAGCAACTGGAAGTAAGAAACAATCAATTAAGTAACATAAAGTAGCTAGGGAAGAAGGCGCGAGTTTATATGTGTATGTAAAGTACCTATTCTAAGCATACGTATGTTGGTAACAAACTACTCCAAGTAAAATAAAAGTATTGTCTGAAAGACACTTATTTCCTGTGAGAATATAGGCATATGATGATGAGTGAAAGAATGAATTTGGCATTATACAATGATAGACAAACACCATAAGAGAAACATAACAAGTATATTATACAAGCTAACACAAACATATACAATATTAGCAATATACAACACTAGCACCAGGGGAATATGCTGCCAGGACAACAAGTACCCTATGTGCTTTCCCAGGATGCCATCTATTTCAAAAAGTGTTGCAAAAGGTAACATACAGACAGAGCTACTTTCGAATTTATAAAGTTAGTATGGATTATGTACAACAATGCAGAAGTATATGAAAATGGGAGAAGAACTCGTTGGACACCAAAAATAAAATCTAAGTTACTAACAAATAGCTAAGGGCAAAATAATTCAACATTTATTTCTTTCAGGATGAATGGCTTCTAATATTCAACTATATCCTTGGTCTACCATCATTATTAGCCAACTGTGTGGATGTAAACAGCCAAGCTTGTGACTTTAGACCACACCATATCTGCAGCTACCTCTGTTCAATGGTCAGGGTGTTCAGCCAATATTATAGGAAGACCAGGATCTTGGTGGTAAGTACTGAACAGTAGATGAAGCATGCACAAGTAAGATTATAGTAGAAATATATCAAATAGTCAATGACTTAGCATTTTAAATTCTGTAGAGGCATTTAGTATGCAAAAAGTTTGTGCATCAAAACAATATGTAAGAAATTCTGGTATTTCCATTTAAGTAGTGTTTTTGTGACACAAAATTAATTGTTATAGGTAATAGTAATTTGTCAAAATGCCATTCTCAACGATCTTGGGTTTACAAGAGAGAATTAGGAAATCAGCACAAATTGTCGTAAGGTTGCTGTAATATTTTTTGCATGTATATTTTATTTTTCCAAATTTTCAAGTAAGTACCCTCAACTTGACATTGCTATTTTTTTATTTACGACGGCGAATTAAATCCTATTAGCAATCGAAAATATTAGGGAAATGAGATTCTAATTGGTTTAGTTTACAATTGATTGGTGTTTGGATTCTAATAAAAATTGAGCAAGCTATTCCTCTTTCCAGGAGCCCAGAAAACATCTGCTTCCAGTAATATACGCTAGAATGCACATGCTGCAAATATTAAACGAAACACTCAAGACATGTCTGAACATTTTAAATATTAAAAGTGTTTCCCAAATGTGAATCATAATCTTTTATTGCTTGGTATTTAAGCATTCATATGATCCCATTAGAATATATTTAAATAATGCAAATCAATGCGATAGCAAATTCTTAAATGTTACTTTTCGGCTCGTATCAAACGCTAAAAAACTTTATTTCGTACGGACGGCGAACTTTCATGTTATTATGTACCTACTTCGATTTATTGTTGAGCGGCCTCAATGCCGTGAGTGCACTTCAGTGCGAAGCCGACATGTATTACAAATTATTCAAGAAAATAAAAGTTCCTCAATATCCAACTACACTACAAAGAGCGCATAGAAAAAAAAATGTTTTGTTTGGAAACACAAAGTTCACGTGATTGACCCAGGTATTTTATTGTGGGCATTGCTGCATCGCGATTGGCTCACCGAGCGGGGCACGAGCGCCGCCGACAAATCACGAACCGCTTACACGGTCGCGCGTCCCAAGTCGCCTAGTGTGTTTTTGACATCGGGTAACGCAGTCGTGAACTTCGGAGCGCATAGATACTTTTATTTATAGTTTAAATCGAATAAAGTCGCTTTGCGTTTGTGAATACCTGTGCTCAACCGGGATACAATAAATATGAGTATTGCTGCTCTGATCCAAGCTGCTGAATACATCGAAAGGCGCGATAGAGGTGATTTGGATTTTCTTTGTTTGAATTGTCAATCGAGTGCAACCACACGCACACGTCAACATGGCTCCCGTCTATTTTTGCCGTGCTATAATCAGCTGATTTTGACGGAATGGCAGTGTACTTTGTTGCAGAAGCTGAGCACGGATACGCGTCGAGTTTACCGGCGTACGAAGAGTCCCGCTCCGGCGGCAGGCGGCCGAAGACCAAGAAATCGCAGGGCAGCAGGTGAGTCGCGGCCGGTGTAGTGCTAGTGCAGTGATAATGTGAGATTCAGTGGTGTTATAATGTGAAGTGTCGGCGTGTCGTACAATATGTATGTTTTCTGTTCCAGGACGACTCATAACGAGTTGGAAAAGAACAGGTGAGTGTTTATATTTTTATTGATAACGATGAACCCGGGTGTGTATGCGGTGCGCCGGTGGCGGGTGCCGGCGCGCGGTGGTTTATCGCGTGGCGCAGTGACCTTGGCAGCGTCTAGTCGGCAAGGGAAAGAGTGCATGATCGTAATGAGACGTGCGGGTGGGGCGGATGACGCTCGTAACCCATTTGGCAGCACTGCCACGGTCGGCAGGGCGCTGGCTGCCGTTACGTCACGTTCACTGATCTTCCTCCGTCGTCATCACGCTACCTGTAGGTCGCTGCGTGTTTACGCGCCGTGTTTGGTTAGGTCGAGTGGCCGCCTAGCCGCTAGCTCCGCTAAAGGACGACGATTTGCGAAACAAAGCCAGTCTACGTGACTTACTACTTCGCCTACATAGTTATTTACTCGCGTTGAATAGGAATTTAGAACCGGTAACTTGTTAGCTAGGCTGTTATTCTCGTTTCATTAGAGTAACAAACATGCCCAGTTTCCTTAGCCTGTGGTTCTCGGGACCTTTTCATTTTATCCCTAAGCTTACGAACAATCCACATTTGCAATTATAAACGTGGGTCCTTTGATGTTCTGTAGAATAGTGTTGATCACAACAGACCCTCCGCTTACAGAATAATACGAAATTGATTGCAAAGGACCTTTAACAATTTTAGAATTATTAAAGTGGTGAAAGTACTGTCGGCAATCGGCATAATAAAATAGTGACGTTATTCATCGGTCCCTAATGGAGGGGAATGTGCCTATTTGCCTAAGTTAAAGGTCGCGTTCATCATTGAATTTGTTATTGCAACGAGAGGTAATAGGGCGGGGACTCTGATTATTTAATTTATAGCTCGTTACAAATAGTAATTGAATTGAACGATTTTATTTGATGAATTAAACTCTTAATGGTGGCACCCGGAGTCGTTGACAGCTGCTTAATTGAATAAAAGCAATTTTGTGTAACATGTCCATTGAAATTATTTTTCGACTTTAGAATAGAAAGATTCTAATCGCGAGACCTGTCAATTGTCTGGTATGTATTGATAGACAGCTATTAAGACCCATTCGTCAACTTAATATATTTTTTTGTAACCATCTTGGTGTAAAAACTGTGATACGTCGCGTAAGCAGAGAAGCAGCGATTAGTTCCACTAGAACCGTTTTTGCGCGTCTCGTTTTTGTCATTAATTCACATTTCATTCGTGAAAACCTTTCTCTAAAAGTAAACCGTTTGTAACATATTAATTCATGTCGGAAACCGTATTTTCTGAGCTGTATCAGTACTGTGAATTGTTCTGTGAATACGAACGAACGCATGTTTCCATGTTTATTTTGTATAAATAGCATCGAGTCATTGAAAATATGTTAGGCATATCTCGAGTGCTTGACAATAACTGACTGCAACGCCAGTCCATAAGACTTCTCCACTTAGATATTAGAAACTACCAACTGTGCCCGCGACTTCGTTCGCGTGGATGTCGGAAAACAATAATGTCTCTCTTTACTCATTATTTTTCTAAAATAAAATTAGCATAAGTTACTCCTTCTATCACTCGAAAGTCCCGTCAAAATCAGTCCAGCCGTTTCGAAGATTAGCCGGAACAAAAAGACAGCCAGACAGGCAATTTTTTTTTTTTGTTTTCTGAATACCGTATATACATTAATATGCTATTAGAAAAAAAGCCGTTATATTGTCATTACAAACAGGCACTTCAATTTTATTTTTTATAGTATAGATTTATTGTTGGCTGCACTGCAATCATCATAGAAATATACTCTTATAATCTATGACTGCAATGTATACCTAATTGATAACAGAAAAAAACGGGTTTATATTTAATCGTGTTCAACAATTATCTGTTCTACTATATCTGTTTAATATGCGCTCGTTATTATAATTATGCCATAAACGTAAACGCAAAATGAAATAATGGTACACGACAAATGTTGGGCGTTGTCACCCTAAAGTCTAAGGTTAGTCCAAATTGGAAGATCTCTTTTGTTTTATCACCAACTAACTATTCATAAAGTCGTTTGTAGTCTTCTCTGGGAAGATATTCTTTTCTCTCTTAGAAAGAACTAGTTTTTTGTGCAAAACTGTTGTGTAGGATGAAACACTGAAACGTTATGTATGAATCTAAATCATAATCTGCCTATAATGTTCCCACTGCTGGGACACAGGCCTTCTCTCAGTGAGAGGGAATGGAACTTAATCCACCACGCGGGCCCAGGGCGGGTTGGTCGATGTCACATGTCTTCGAATTTTTTGTTCTAGGACATGTTTAAATCTAGTAAATTTAGGAATCTCTTAGGTACCTAATCTAATTACGTACTTACCCAATACAGTTCAAGTTGTCAGCTAATTTAATCAAGAAATTCTCACGTAAAATTAAATTTCATTTAAAAACTGTTCTCGATACTTACTTTTATTATTATTTTCGCCAAACAAGACTACGTAATATCTAATTGTCTCTTAAATTAAACCGAGTATTCACATCTAAACGTGACTAACGGTTCATTTTTCAATAGTCACTTAAGTTCTGAAGAATAAATATGACAGTTTGACATATGTTCTATACCAAAGCTGTCAAACCGCAATAGGTATTTATTCCGCAGATGAAAATTATCTGACTTTTGAAAATAGAATAAAGTAGATAAAAAGTTAATCCATATTTTGAGGCGAATCTAAAATCGAAAACACGTTACGTTCTTTTAGGAGTTTGATTTTACAAGTGAGATATTTAGAATTCTCCTCCCTCAGTGTATCTTAGTCTGTCGCAGTCTGTCGCTGGTCATAGGCCTCTTCCAAGTTGCGCCACACCCCGTCAAACCAGAAAATCGTCTCATTGTGGATGAAGAAACTAGTCGCGCACTAACGAACAGATTCTTTAACCTCTAGGAAAAAACATAAAAAGGTATAGCTAGACTATTCAGCCACGTATGTTCTGATAAAGCAGCGTTGCGATTTGAAAGAAGATGTAGTGAAATTTTTTTTAAAGAGGATCCTAGGTGGTTTGGTCATGTTAGTATGAATGAAAGATAACTAACATAAGGTATTTATAAGGAAGATGTGATTGGAATCGCCGGGAAGCGTCCTAGAAGGATATACACGGTTAAATTTTGATCGTTTTAATCCTTGAAAGGGGTCATTGTACTCACATTATGAACAACTTTTACTACGGGACCAACCCTGAAATCGTAAAAAAAAAATGAGTAGATCCATAGATTTATGTTCGCATAACTCGACATAATGTTTGGATCAACAGATTTTTTTTTGGTGATGTTCTTCAGAAAGGTCAGGTGCGTAGTACTCGCAACCGACACGTGCGTATATGACTAGATGTATGAGCGTGAACGACGCAAAAGGTTTATCATCATGTCAGGATCGTAGCAGGTTTCGTTCTGTAGTTTCTGCCTACAGGACCGCTCTAGAAGGACATAATAATTATATTACGTAAACGAAGCAATAGGAGTATGTAAGGATCGTAGCTGGTTTCGTTCTGCCTACCCCCATGGGATGAAACCGTGAGTTTATGTAGACTATACAGCTTATAGGAAGTCATAGATAAAACATAGGAATATCATGACATTGATCACTTGCGTTGTGAGGTAGGTCCATTTTGTGCGACCATTGTTCTAGTTCTAATAATAGGTGTTCGTGTGACGTACCTTGATTTACTACCTAGGTTCTAGGTAGAGCTGCTAATGGTATCTCATTTATGTTAGCGTTAATGGCTGCTCTGTTTGTATATAATTTCACGTTCTGTGAGACGGCCGATGTGTTTGAAATCGTGGCTGTAATGAGGCTTTGTTGCGTAGTTGCTAAGGATGTAAGTGCAGAATGTTTTGTTGTAGATGACGTGTTCTATTAGGAATTAGACGAAAAAATCTAATCTAACTAGACTGTATTGTCCCATAGCAATAGCAGGGTAAAGGCCTCCCTCTCCCTTTTCCAGACAATTCTGTCTTTTGCTAGTCCAGGGTAGTCCTTTCGGTTGTAGTCAGACTCGTCAATCAAGACGAAAAAGGACGTGCATATTATAAAAACGATAAGATATTAAAATCACCTTGCCACTGGTAATTAATTAATTGACCAGAAGTCCATAAACACTTGAGTTAATTATGTTTAATGTTAGAGATGATGAATGACACATCATATATATAAAATCAACTCTCGCCCGATTATTTATAATTCATGATTTTTTTCCTACAACGGACAATATGGCACCAAAAACATAAGTGCAATTAAAAATGCACCAGTAAAATATTGCTTAACATTAATTTAATTTGTTTAAGATGTTAAAAAAAAATCCTGCGTGTTGTTTACGTAAACATCTGTGTTACAGGAGTCTGGAAATTGAGAAGCAAAAAATTTTATTCTTTTTTCGTTTTTTTTTTGTTTGCTGGATAAACTAACAATACTTTTATTGTCACATTCATATACAAACTCGAATATCTTCAGTTTCTACGTGCGTTCGACAATATTCGCCCGTATCTTTTACGATATTAATTTAACCCGAAACCAGTAAGGAAAGCTCTTAGTTAGATTTAATTAGCGACAGACTGGTACACGCAAATAGGCTCAGCATAATAATCAATTTCTCTTTAGTATCCAAAGATTGTGATAATAAATTGAGTTTGTAATACTTGTGCGCGAAATACCAAATTTTACTGTAAAGTGTGTGATGGTGACTCCATCATTCCCCTGTCCTCATCCTAATTTATTGGGGGCTGGTTCAGCGTGTCTTTTTCTTCCTTACTTCTCTATTAGTCGTCATTTCGGCAGTCACTCCTTTTACTTGAACACATACCCACATTCATACTCAAAACTTTCCTCACAACATTTTCCAAAATACATTTGTAAAGTGTCTCTCTGATAACATGCTTAGAAAACCAGGCAATTGATTTTACAAGTCCAGCTTCGTCGCCAGTCTCAATATTTGTTTTCTTGCCTTGAAAGGACACTTTGTTTTTGGCACAGACTGTACCCGATTTGTCAATTTCAATAAGATTGATCGGCACGTTCTAACACGAGTCTAGCGATAAAAACATGCCTACAATAATAGGTTACAGTAATTTACGTAACATCCCCTATTTCAATACCTACGGAAAAGGTTTCAGAGTACATCCGCTCAACACTTTTCTTATAACGCTTTAGGTAAGATGTAAGAGTGATTGATGGACAGTTACATCACATAAACGCCCCATTGTATGATAAAAATATGTTTTTTTTTATCCAAAAAGGTTTTATGCACGAAGCAAAGCCTTTATAGGTTACTTTCTCTTCAAACATCTATCCACTTTGCGTTGCCTAGGAAATTGGCTTTACCTGAATGTCGATACCAGTTCTATGTGGTTTGGGCTTGTTACAAGTGCTGTGTTTCGTAATATTCTCGAAAGGGCTTATTTCCTAGCTCATTATGAAAGTATTCTTGTCTCTGTATTTTATTAGTAATTTCAATTATAGTTGATTTTGCTGACATAAAGCAATAAACTGCCGAGTTTAATGATTAGTATTTGTTTCATAATGGTTCTGTTGAATGGGATAATGTCTAGAGTTATTTATTGTTAGTGCCGTTTGATTTATGGACGACGCCTAACGCTAAGTCTCAGTTAACATTCACTAAACAGCATTTACGAGTACTTATTGAACATGACTGCAATTAAATGTCATGCAGAGGTTTCCAGTGCTACATCTCAGTTACCGCTTACTCTTTCAATGCTAATGTGTTCATCAATTCACTCACGTGCAGGCATAAAACGATCATAAAACTCGCGCATTTCAGATTAGATATATTCACACGTTGTACCGCCGAATTGCTTGAATAGCCACACTTGTACGTACTCGTATACATAATACATCGTGTTTACATAATGTTTTGGTGACGTGGCGTCGAGTGGAGCGGAGACAGCGCCTCTGCGACCGCGCAACCACTGTAATTTTCCAATAAACCGGAGTTAACTACACTTTATCATATATTTGCACGCACAAATTGCAAATCGTTTGTTGCTAACCTACGTTTTGGACATTTTTGTTTTATTTGTCATTATGCCTATACATATTTGGAGTTGTCCTGATATGTTGACACTGACACTAATGTCGTCACTTTTTTATACAATGACACTCATAGGTGCCTGAAAATGATCGTCACTTAAAAACATGGATATATTTTAAAAGGATTTATGATTAGCTTTTGTCACCAAATACAACAAATTAAAATAATAAACGAAGTTACACAGATTTTTTAAACATAGCCAAGAATGTTTCGCAAAAGCCGCAATAACGGTACATAAAACAACATAGTTTCTATGTATAATACACAAGTACAGAAACTACACGTGCGTCAACATTTACTTCGTATATTTTAAGGAGACAATAAACTCTGCTTAGTTAATAGCGAAACAAATCAAATGATTATATTTAAGCATTATTTTTGTATTTTTTGTGATATTTCCGGGATCGAACGGGAAAAGAATGCCTCGCTTGTATAGTATCCTGGTAGCCAAGTATTATCTTATTGAGGAAAATGGCCGACACTGGCATTATTAGGCGATGATTTAGCGACGTGACTCCAGTTATGCAAGGGGATATGGCGCTATTATTGTTATAGGTTCCTTAATCGGTTTCAGGGAATTGTAGCAGGGACGTACGTAGTGTGTTCTCCAAGTCACAGTTCAGAAGCTGTCGTAATATGAAGGATATCTGTTCGCCTGTACTCAAATTTTTTTTTTTCAATCAAAATGTGTTTGTGGGTCACATTTTGGGAGCAATTTCCTTAACTTTGTGGTTTATTACACGAGCTACGTACCTATAATAGCAATTTGCATTTGTTGCAATTATAATAGCAATTTGCATTTGTTGCAATTATTACCTATTGTGTAGAATGCATCACTTTTAGCATATCTTCTCTATAGGTTTTCCGTTCTGTCCTTATTATTTTTGGAGTTAGTTCATATTTGTGCTGAATCTGTATGCCTCGTCTAGCGCCCATCATCTCCTTGTACGTTTAACACAAAACAATAAAGAATATTTCTAGAACAGCCGCCATCTGCAGCCACACTTGTTATTAGACCAAAGATGCGACATGTATACATAATTATCGACACAATCAGATGCAAATTTTCCATACAACAATAAGTGCGCAAAATATCACAATACATTATCTACTTACAAGTACCCAGTATCTATATCTGACAACGATCCGTTCTACTTTAAATACTAACGAAGTAAAACGGATTTCTATAGGTAAGGATTGCTAAGGGTCTCTTGAACAACTCTTGATTTTATACTATAGCAGTTCACTGCTGGTATACATATATGGCAGCAGACCTTTCCGATCGGCATTTAATTCAATCCTTGGCCACTCTCCTCCAACAACTACCAGACGCCCCACAAAATCGTTGCAACTCCATTTATCCTGAGGGCGTCCTACCCACGCTTGACAGGCTACAGCATCATCAGGAGGCTTCACCTCCTTGTCACAGTCATAACGTACAGCTGCCGACTATTTCTGTTCTATGTACGTAGATCTATTTTGTTTTCTATTTTTCTTTATTAGTTACTAGCTGCGCCCCGCAGTTTCACCCGCATAAATTTCGAGCCCGTGGGAATATCGGAATAAAAAGTATCCTATGTGTTAATTCTGGTTATTAACTACATGTGTGCCAAATTTCATCCAAATCCGTTCAGTAGTTTTGACGTGAAAGAGTAACTAACATCCATCCATCCATACAAACTTTCCCGTTTATAATATTAGTAGGATTCAAGTTAGCTTATCTTTTTGTATGCACTTGTCTGTGACAAATAAACGTATTTTTCTTTTTTTTCTTATGCAAATGCACGCGCCTCATACCTACCAATAACGATTGGTACCTAAGATAAAGGAACTCGTCAAACGAGATTCTCATTTCTTATGACTAAATCAATCTTATTCATTCCTATGCGACCTACATACGATTGTAATGTAACCATTTTAATGGTCTTGTTGTTAGTATACGATGTATAGCATAACCTTCAATATGGGCCGAATGTGATTAGTCAGTAAAAACATGACATCACCATTATGTGCCGTGTATCGTTACTGTAACGGTTATTTGGTGGTTTATCAACGTTTTCTATAGGTATTATACATATCTGATTTTCTGCCTCAATGGGTTATGGTTGCAAGTGTAATTGACTAAGTGTTATCCTTGTTTCTGAACCCAGGATGTGAGGTTTGTAGGAAGATTTTGGAAATGAAAAATTATTGTTATCAAAATCAACAGTCATTTATTTAAATTAGGCTGAGAATCAGCACTTTTTGAACGTCAAAATAACAAAAGACAGTTCTCAAAACCCCCGCCCTTTGCCACTTCTTGGTGCTTTCGCTGAAGAAGTGGCGCAAAGAACACCCCAACAGCACAGATGTCTGTTTAGTTAGAAGAACTTGATTCTATACAAAATCTCACTTTATTTTAATGTTGAAAGTACTTGAATGTAAAGGTAAAGCCAAAACTAAAGAGTACACGATTATTTATAATTAGTATTATAATATTAATTGCACTTGCTACATTTTTTTCACGTGGGAGTCGCATAAAAACCATCATGGAATAATTTATAGCCTTTTTAGCGTGAGTAAACCTTATTCAGATGGTTTTCTATAAATAAATCTATGTCTACTGTGGCAATTTATATAATCAGTAGCAGTTTATACATATATAAACTCGGTAAAAAAACGTGTCGTTACAATAAGTCACGATGGACGACTTACAATACAATGTTTTGCTGGCTCTAGAAATATAGTTAAAACAAATCATTTCGCTATGCAATTTGGTTTAAAACTAACTACGGAGATATCGATGACGGTATTAATAAACTGCTCCATTAAATCCATTCTGTTTTCTATTGATCACCCAAGAGGATCTGTTAAAAAAGACCCTTTTTCTTTCGATAATAAGGATGACGTGCACATTTTCACAGTTCTTTGAGATTCTCTCAAGTGTCTTGTTGATTCTTCTAATTGTTCAAAAGCTCCTGTTGCACCCTGGCTAATCAGTCAGCCCCACTCTGCTCACTGGCTAATTAAATATTTTTAACATGGCATTAACACAGCTCTAGAAAAGGATGCCTGGAAGGATTTGGGGGAAGCCTTTGCTCAGCAGTGGGACAGTGTAGGCAAAAAAATACTTAGAGGTTTTGTCAATTGATACTAGGATGCAAAGCTGAATTTCAATCGATTTATGAATGACTTCAACATTGTGGTGGTTATTATTTAAGAAGACTTCTATCGATATTTACCACATATATCTAGGTGATTATAATCCGAACAATACACATATCACCAAACAGTATAAACGCCGTTGACTGATATATATCACTGAATATTATACTCTGCATAATAAACAAGACCTTGGACTATTTTAGATATGATTTAAAAGCGTTTGATGAAAGTCTGGACCATTTTCAGAGTATATTTCCGCAGATAAATCCTATTTTCATGTTATTCTGACGTACGGATCATAATACATGAGAATTATATAACACATGTTGGAGTATCTCTTTTTAAAGTAAACAATGGTATGGGACCTAAACTTGTATTGCGGACGAGGTCAATAAAATCTATTCAAGTTTTACGACCGGTTGTTGTGGAGACAGTGACGGTACGAGCTGAGAGAAACCTAAAAGTCTAACCTTAGGTTATCGGTAACCACCTGCAACAGTATCTACTGATAATGCTGATAAACAACCACACTGGTTAGACTAGAAGTCTACTTCAACGAATTAAGAACAGGTGTATATATATTCGTGCCAATATACCACTAGCAAATCCAAGAAGGTTCAACTCCCATTTTTAACCGTGCCAGTTGACACCTACGACTATAGGTCGTACACAATATAATAATGACTGGATTATAAGAACTAAGATCTACTTGATGAGTAAAGTAAATTGAAAGATAGAGGTCCATACACACCACATAGAGCTTTCACAGTAATTAAACATTAATCCCCACATGCTCAACCTCTCGAACCCTGCCACAGCTTCCAGAATCCCCAAAAATGTAGACCAATAAAAGCTAAAGCCTACCTACATCTTACGACGCCATCTAAGTACACTTGCCTCTTAAAATCCGTCCAACATCGTGAATCTTGACTGTCGTAGATTTGCCGTTGAAATTGCCGCTTCCACTATATTGTTCATCATGTTGGGCCAAATTTAACGACTGTTGTGAGGCTTCTATCTTGTAGCGTTTTATGACTTACCATGCTCCTATGTTGGTGGAGACGCCATGTTTGTTGGAGCAAATGTTGGCCTTAATTCCTATATAGGGCTTATGATAAAAGCACTTCATTATGGACCGGAAGAATTGGTGCCAACTACTTTCCTAAAATCAAAAAGCTCCGCTTATTTAGCAAAAAGTAAACTAATTTAAAGTGCCGAAAAGATGTTTTCACCAAATCCAAACGAAAAGTTAATTATTCCTAAAATTCTCACCGAAATCATTTCACGAAGTACGTACTTAATGGACGCTTGAGTTGGCGTTTTTTTCTTATTAGTAAAAGTAACTAGTCGCTAGCTCGCTGTTTCCTATTAAGCCCCAGTAACATCAGCAAATAAATTGAGTTCCATTATTTTAATTTAACCGTAACAGAGTTACGGAAGTCATTTTCTATAACTTCCATGGTTACTCGGGAGAATTTAAGAATAATGTTTCGTCATTAACGTTTTGACATTACTGACGGACGGTAGCTTAGATCGTAATCGGAAACCATCTTACTGATAACCATCTGTTCTTTTATTTTTTATTAGAGCTTAAAACAGCTTATAAATTGCGTTTCAAAAAGCGTTTCATTGAGCTCTATGGAAATAAAGACTTTAAAAAAAAGCCATCAATCAAAAGCACTGGCAGTTTTGAATTGTCAAAGGAGTTAGTAATCCAGAAAGATGAAGCTAGTTGCCCATTCAAAAGCGTAGTAGGTTCCTAACGTTCTATGAAGAAGAAGAGCAAACACAAGCAAGAAACTCCATGGACACTGGCACAAAAAAAGAATCTTCTGATGACATATACGCTGACAAGTATTCATAGTTAGATATGAATTCTAAACTTAGCAACAAGGAAAATATGACACGTAGATTAGATCTAAACTACACATTATTAGTATCGCCTTGAATCTGAGCCTAAAAAACTAGGATAGAATAGCGAGGTGTTATTATGTAATTAGCTAACAATACAGCCGGACAACAATGGATAATTCCATAGTGATATGGGAATAAGAAAAACATGCAGTAGCCGAGCCACTTGTCGTCCTGTGTAATTTATATACCGTTAGAAGAGTCAAGTTTCTCTTCAGGTAGCCATCTACCAATGCATTGTCCCCTAATCGTTTTAATAATATATGAAAGCCGTTAACTTCTAACATTCGAGCATAATTAGAAATGCATATACTCTATCCTGAAAATTTCAAATGTTCCAAATGTCGATGTCGAGATGTGAAGACGTTCGATATCGGAAAGCGTATTATGGAACTCTGTCGTCCGGCGGCGAGATGGGCAGACGACATTGTTGCCATCGCGGGCAAGACCTGGATGAGGCTGGCACAGGAGCGTGGGGATTGGCACAAGAAAAGCGAGGCGTATGCTCAACAGTGGGTGAAGTCGGGCTGTGGATGATAATGATTTTTGATACTTTGGTGTCCGTGACAGCTGAAGAGGTATCCAATAGAAAATGGTTCCGGGAATGGGTGTCTAGTTATCCACTCATAAACTTCAATACAAGAGAAATCGTAAAGGCAGTTATTACAAAACTAAATCCCCAATTAGCGTGATTACCTGATGCAACATCCCAGTTTATTGGCTCATAATAATTGTTGATACAGAATTGTGCTCACACCACAAAACAAAAAAGTACACAATGTACGAGTTGTAATGTAGCCGACGCAATTGTAAACATGTGACCGTCGCTTGTTGCCACGCTAGTACATTATCTGTGGCTGCGACTGTCTGCCATACCTTAGTTGTTGCGTTGTGTGGCTCTTGGACTAAGTTTCTTTGAAGTAGAATGGCGTGCGTCTTTTGTTTGTTTAGGAGCTAGTTATTCTCAATTTCATTGTCATTATTACTTTGATCTTCGATAGGTATACAATTTTGGATTCCGTTTGGCTTTTGTGTTTACCTTGTGTGGCAGGTCATTGTCGTTGAAAAAAGTTTGTGTGGAAAATTGTAATCGTCTAGTCTGGTTGATTGTCTAATAGTGTGTTGCTAGGTCACCCTATAAAGGCCATTTTATTGAGCAACCCACATCGCTCATTAAATTTCATTAGTGTTAAGAGTGCTACATTATATTGTTTCAGATTTCAATAACTTGCTATAGAAAATAATATTGATGTAAAACTTTGATTTGAGTTAACAATATAAAGATTGAACCAAACGAGGATTCGATAAAGGCAAACATGGTCACGTGGTCGTTAGCGTTTTTTTCTATAAAAACGCATTCCTCTGTTTTATCCCTGGATAAGAGCAATTTTTTTTTTCTTTTTTCGATATAATGTACCTATATCTACCACTCTCTATGATTTGATGATGATGATATATTTTTAGAGTATTTACATTAATTTTAGGGAAAAAAAGACCAAAGATACGAATATAGCCGTGGCAGATATTGTTTCGTAAAAAAATATTTGCTCTTGTGTCATTATTACCCAAGTAGAAAACAGGAATACGTGTGCCCAGTCATACACTGAACGAGTATGACCACGTGACCACGTTTCCTCTTAAAAATATTTTTCAGGTTCAATGGTTCAATTGGAAAACATTTCAACTTATTAAACGCAATATTTCCTGAACAGTAAATGATTTAAACGATAACAACTAACACGCGTACTTACGTAAGTAGCAACTTATAATTAGCAGCAATTTTATCCTGTTTCTGTTCAATTACATTGCAAAGATAATGTTTATGATAAGTTCTGCGGATTGGAGCTCATTTTCCTTCATTCGGTACATGATTTAACGCATTTTGTATAATTTTAATATTTTGCATGTTTAAGCGAGTGTATGACTAACTCCATTGATTTGATTAACAGGTGATTTGTGTCCGGTTCATGGTAATACGCTCGCCTCGGGACTCAGACATAACTGGCGAAATGTGGGTGTATTATAGGGACGCTTCTGCCTAACCCTTCTGGGAATAGAGGCGTGATGTTATGTTATTTAAGAGTACTAGAAAATCATGCTTATACAATTCATAACATACAGCAGATTCTAGACATTTTCGAGACTTTTAGTTTCTAGTGCTACCATATTTATTGTGGCTCCTTTCTGACATGAATATCCTCAAAATGGGGCATTCGAATGATAGACTAGCAGCTTATAGTTTTACCATTAGTGATTCTTTCTTTTATTTTGAAATCTCACCGATATTTAAATAGATTTCAAGTCGACCCATCGGATTCCTTGTTAAATGTCCGACACCGTTAAGTTTAGATCACTTGATAAAAAAGACCAACAAAGTTTAATCAAAACCGTACCTATTCGCCAATTCCATGGGGAATTTGCGCTACAACTAAAACACAGATGAACTTTTCCCTCCGTCCCTCGAATCTCCATTCGTCCGGAAACAGAGTTATATTGGTTCAGCCAAATCCATTGCATGTCCCAACAGCCACCAACTTTTTAAATTCACCCGGCCCAGATACGGTTGATTATAACTCGTGGCCCCCTGTCACAGTTTGCACAGTTTTGGATAGAAAACGTAACGTTATTACTTTCATAAACATGTCTTGCCTTGTTTATCTGTGCTTGTCGCTGTATTAGCATTTCTTCTGCCACTAAAATAGATAAAGGTGTTAAAATAACTGCTTTTGGTGTTTAGTATCGTGTTCCTGTTTACACCCTTCGTAGGTGTTAGGACTTGTGTATGTTGTGGTACAGCACTTATTTTATTTGCTTGCCATCTTACGACTTAAACATAGCTGGCGATAAGTGGGTGTACTACAGGTACACCCCTGCCTAACCGTTCGGAGATTACAGTTGTGATGTAATGTTTATTTGCATGTTGGGTTAGTATCTGGTTAGAAAATCAAATTTAATACCACAATGTTTTTTTAGAAAAAATATTGTGGACGATATCTGAATAAAAAGAGGGTGAAAACTGTAGCTAGACAAGCCTCATTCTCTATGTCACAATGAACGAAATCGCGCGAAATGAACGCGAGATTGGGGGCATTAGGTAAGGAATTGACGTAAGGAATCATTAAGTGGTCATAGTGAACTAGAGCTCTGGTCAAGATTCTCTTACTTTGGACTCTAAGTAGGAGTTACAATTTCAATAGTGTTGCCATAGATCTCGGTCAGTAACTTAATAGCTATAGGTCATTACAGGATAACCTAAGATTTAGACACCAGTTAGAAAGATAACTTAATCATTATTGCGACTCCAAGCTATGCCAACAATTTATATAATCGACATATTTACAACTTAGGAGCTAATTAACGATAAAGAACGACATATATAATCGTATTACCGTTCAATACGACAGAATAACCTAATAATCGTAACAATAAATTGGCATTTTAACTAGCAACACCCTCTAGGTATACAACTGCGTAAATGTCTTGGCTATCGTTATCCAGGCCTATTAGGACACGCCCTTAGGAGCCACTTAACATAAACTCGTAAAACTAACACTACATACGTAGGAATGACATCGTTTGCATACATTTTTATATCCTCTGTCATAATTTGAGTGTAAAACGTCTCTACTTACGTCGTTAGGGTTCAATTTAATGCAAATTTAAACAAAGGGCTTGGAGATAAGATAGGTTAATGTATTTGTATTGTAAAAAAGGTTTTTATATACCTAGATATAAGTTGAATATTTGTCTTTGGAGAATTTGGTAGGTTTGTCATACCCTGGGCTGTAATTCTCTATGACACAATGAACGAAACCGCGCTAAATCAACGCGAGATTGGCGGGATTAGCTAAGGAATTGAAGTGGTTTCGAAGTAAGGAATCGTTAAGTGGTCATAGTGAATTATGGCCCTGATCAAGGACAAGCAAGTTAGATATTTCTCTAAAACTCTCAGAGAAGCAGAAATAAATTATCCATGTAGTTGATGTGAAATATTTCCAACATTTACTATTGAAGCAAAAACATCAATATCAGCACTTAGCAGTCTACGCCCCATTCTCGTTGAATTTACATATGCAATGTTATGACTATCATAATCTAAACATAGATAAAACATCTTGATTTTTGACTCCACTGGAGATCTCGAGTTAACTGGAAACGACTCGTCTAGTCTCAACATAAGAGTATTGGAAAGCTAAAATCATCGCCCACGGTACACCTACGCCGGACATTCAACCTTACGCATAAGGAACCCCCCTAAACACACAAAAATGAACTTATAAAGTATACTAGCGACCCGCCCATCCTTCGCACGGGTGCTATGTACTGATGCGGCAACATAATTATATTTGTTTCTGTAAATTGGTTCAACAAAATCACTTTTACATGTCAAAAATAACTTGTGTTTTCCGAGAAGAAAGACCGGAACTAACTCACCAGGTCATATGAGGACCATGCAGATTAACTTCTGAGATGGTCTTTTGAGGATAAAACCACACAGAAAACCTTCCGAAATAAATTATTTCTTAATGATCATGAAACCGCATCAAAATCCATTGTGTAGTTTAGCAGAACTAAGCAGTCACACGCACGGACACGAAAAGCGACTTTGTTTTATACTATGCAGATATAAATACTAAATCTGGCCATATATGGATATACGCTCCAACAGACAGCTACAATTATTAGAATTTGTATTTTTATCAGCCCATTTACGAATTGCTGGCTCTTATAATCACTGGCCCGTTCTTAATCGTTAAGTAACTTTATCGTCAGATCCTAATGACTTAGGTTTCTATTATATACAATGGCTACGTTTTTGCTGATTACTTTCGATTCAGCTACAAACATTTTATCTTTTACTTTCGGGAACTTTTTGTGTTTGATCAATTGAACCAACGTTTTTGTGTAAAAGACTGAAGAACTTGAACTATTAAATCATCGCGAAATTATTCTCGTAGAAAAGTTGATAATTATCATGTTGGACTGCGAAAATCACGTTTTGCAAGACATTTTAGATCTCTCCCATTCGAAGCACGTTTGCCGCCCATTAAGTCGAGATAATCTAGAGTTCTAGACAGTTACATGTAGAAATATTAAAACTTTTGTACGAAACGTTGACGGGTGTACGGTGGTTGCTAACTTTCTCCGGGTAAGCGCTTAGTGGATGGGCTTGCAAATTAAACATGTCGGGAAGTTACAGTTTCTGTAAATAAATACTTCTGAGTTATTAGCAAGACATTTTTGAATACTAATACCACTAGTGTTTTAATTGGGAACACTCTAAAACTACGATTAATCATAATCGTTTATATGCTAGAAAGTATGTACAGAAAATAAAGGTGTTTACAAAACTTTGTGATAAGGGAAAAGGAAGAAGTAAGGGTTATGGCTAAATTGACCCCTCGGCAGCTCCAAAACTTCTGTCTATCTTCACGAGCTTTTACTATCGGACGTATACGAGGGACCTAAACATATAAATACTACAAAAGTCCTAACTCATTTGTGATAACTTGTTTATTCAACGAACCAAGCACAGCTACTGTGTGTAGAAGCAATAAAATTTATTTTTCCTATTTACTTCATCGTTTAAGATCCGGCGCACATACAACGGGAGACGGACAGTTTCGTCTAAAGCTTTACGACTGGGGATATACGGAGGTAGACAAAAAGATAAAACCCTCCCGTCTTTAGTGAGGGAGAAACGAATCGAAGCTTCAACAAATACCTGGCGTAACGCCCATAGTGCTGACAATTCCTTAAGGAAAATGATTGAGCCCCGCCAAAAAAGCCTTAAGACTTTTTCGCCGGATGTGCGCCCACTCTCGGGCGTTGCAGAGCGTATAAACTCACGATGGGCCTATAAAATAAATGCCTGCTCAACTAACAATATTTTTTATATCGATCCGCACAAAGTTTTTTTTTACATTACAGAAATCACCACGCTCGATCGTAAATAGGACCTCTTTATGGCTTCGAATCATAAGAATGTTATTGTTATTTCCAATGACGATTTGTCATATATTTGTCAAGGGTAATTGTTGGTGGAAGCGGTCGAGTTGACGTGTCGTTGGCTATTGGTTTGTGACAAACGTTTGGCCCAAACGTTTTCTTTATTTGCGGATATACTGGAATCGTTTAGTTTCTTCTATTAAAGTTGGGCGCCATTACGTTTTGGCTTTGTAGGAAACAACTTTATTATTCTATTACAGTAAAGCAGCTTGCTCTAGATTTATTACAACGATTTTTATTCTCTAATCTTAGTTCTAGGTTACCTAACATCGAGCTTTCAGAAGAATATTGCTTCATCTTCATGATGTTGTGTTTTATATTTACCTTACTTTTCCACGCCTTTCATGTATGGAATTGGGTCACACCTTACCTCCCTTTCACAATAGCTTACACGTGTCGTAATAAACAAGTTTATATTGAAAGAACAAATAATTTTGCCGAAAAATTGAAATTGAAATGCCCCAATATACGTATGTAAACTTTAATAAATAGTAGCCTTTCCTTTTGTGCGCCCAAGAAACTATTTTCCATTATCTGTGTAATGTTCAATATAGAAGAGGTACAAAGTAAATATTTTTCAATATCTACGCTTCCATAATGCAGATTGAAATGAAACGTGTTAGCTTGTATTTTTCAGTTTTGTGATACTTTTTCTGCGATAAATTGGGATATGTTCGGACAAATCCTTTGTGCCTTTAGGGCTAGCTAACAGAATTGAATTATTACCGAAACTGTGTTCTGTTTTGGCTTTCAATATATTCGATGCCTCCTGAATGAAAAATAATGTTAGGAACTACAGAGAAAATATTAAACAGGCAGTGCCTTTATCGAGGCAGATACGAGTAGTAGTAAAATGAGTAATTTAGTACAATAATAAGAGTCAATTATGTCGTGTAGGCGTGCGCGATAACGCTCGTACCGTGCACTATCTTAGGACAACAAGTATGGCCGACCTTTATGTACGCCTATACACGTCTTATTTATACTACATATACCTACAAAGCGTTTGATTTATGTGCATGGCCTTAACACCGGCGGAGAGAAAGCGTCGAGAACAAGTGCTTAGGGCTCTCAGGCGGGCAAGGGCGCTAGCCATGTCATGGGCCGCGGAGACACAGAGCCGACGTTTTCACCAGATGATTGGACAGAGAAAACACTATTTACGTATCATAGGCCCACTCTAAATTCACATTCGGAATATGCATTATTGCATTCAGCGAACAGACTGTCTCTCTGTCTGATGCCGCTCGTTGTCTAAAAGTAAACAAAAACACACGATATTTACATGAATATGGATTTTGGCTCGAGCACAGTGAGCTGTGAGCGCACACAACTCGCCTTTACTTGTATATCAACATGATAATCTTACGCTTTCTTAAACCTCCGGCTCCGGTCGTGTTTATTTTTATCATTTAATTCATCCATTCCTAGCTCGGAGTCCAGTATGTTTTCATTATTATTTCCTTATTTGTCTACTGGTCGCTTAGTATGCGCGGTCAACTTTCGAGATGATACTTAACCTAGAAAAGTACATTTACTTGAGGCGTTATGGGCTGCCGCTGACACACATGAATGTTATTCCACGCATACGCATGCACTTGTAAGAAAGGCTTCCCTAATTCGGAAAACGAGCAAAGAGCGTACGCCTGTGGTTCACCACTTTGATTGCATGCGCCGTAGTGCGGCGGTGCGGTCGGCTTATTGTTGACTCACACTTTATTGTTGTGAAAACTCAGCTCCGCAGACAGCTGTCTGCTTACTGTGAAGAAAATTGTACGACGACGCCCAGTTTCACCGACCTCGTTTGTGTATGTGTGTAAGCCGATGGAGTCGTCATAGTCATTATTTCTATGCGAACTGCCACGTGTCTATGACTAATTGACGTATCGATTGCGCGGGGGTGAGCTGCCATAGACTACAGACTAGGCATGGTTGCACCGCCTCGCAGGATACGGCGCGCGGTGCTGCCAAAGAGCAATCTCTGTAAACAGCACCGGTTCACCTTGACTTTTGGCGCGCAGCTCACGGCGCACGCGCACGGACATGATCCATGCTCGCACTGTTTATGTATTGCCATCCCAACCGGTCGAGATCGTAAGTGAACGGACTGCACCGACCAGCGGCCTTGGTGCCTTTTTTTTCTCGTTACGATATTCGGCAGCCGAATGACGTAATTCGCTTAGGCGATTGTATTAATTGTTTTTTTTTTTTAAATAAAATCCTTGCACCACACTAGGAATTGCTCCTGTATCGTGGGTGCGTTTACAAACATTTAAACTCACATACACAAACAGCCAGACCCGGAACAACTACCTGTAGGCAATATAAATATTTGTTCCGTGAGAGAATCGAACCCGTGACACGCAGCGCAGCAGTCGATCGCTCAGCCACTGCGCCAACCGGGTCGTCAAGTCAAGTTTCTATCTGTGCCGGCGGGAAGATTTGCAAATTGAATTTGGCCTGTGTATTGGGTCTTTTACTCGATGCGTTTCGTGTTGCCGGCGGAAAGGACACTCACAATTTTGTTACAGTCCCGTCCCGACACAAACTTTACGCGATATCTTTAGTCACGTTCGCGTTTCTTCGTTGCATTTTGCAAATTAATTCCGGACCTTGAATTCCGCTGGCGGCGTACGAGTGCAGAATATATTTCTCTCAATCGCGGCTTAATTCGAGTGTGTTTATTTAACGCAATTGAATGAGAGCCGCACAAGCTCCAAACGTTCGGTTTGACTTTCAATGCGTTTTAATCATCGTATTCGGTGGGTAGTACAAGCTTGTTTGTCGTAAGCTTATAAATTGTGTTGCGGGGCGCGGGGGGCCGGCTGGCGCGGTAATCACGCTCATACCGGCTTGATTACTACCATTGTCTTCAGGAAATCCTCGCTCCTTCTCCACCGCTTTTGTCCTGTTCGCGTCCCTCTATTAATTTGAAGGTGCCTAAAAAACGTACTTCAAACTTTACATTATTCATAGTTTCGATCCGACGTTCAGTTGATTGAGTGTCGCAACCCTTTCTCTTGATAGTGAATTCATTGGGTTTTCATTGAATCGCAATCGTTCCCCTTTAATTCGGTAGCGACTTCGTACGGTATAGTAGCACATGACGCGATCATCAGATACGCGGTGCGGTGCGCTATACGGCAATCTCCGGTCCGTGTGTAGGGATGTTAATTGAGTATTCGATGAGATGTACTGATTACGTAGGGCTCACTGAGCTTCGGCTAATTCTAGGGCTGCCACGACTCGCATGAGCCGGAGTGTTTTACTACACAGAGTTTATACAAGGTAGAGTTTCGTGATCTAAAAGAGGAAGTTGTGTTTTTTTCGTGCAGTGTTATTGCCAGCCCTGTCCACGTGTGGCGATCAATCAATACGTGAGCGGCCGGCCCCGCCCGTCACTAAACAAGCAGATAAAGCGAAACGCACTCGCTACTTAAATTCTACGTACCTATCTTATCAGTTCTGAAGCTCCTTGCTCTCGCCTCCTTACTTCCTCCTACCGGCTTTATGCCCGTGTTCTGTTTTATTGTCGAAGGAAAAACTTTTAATTAGCTCCATAAGTATCGTAGTACGTATACAGATAAAGAATGATACTTTCTTTCACTCGATAATAACAGTTGTTGTTTGTTTGACTCTGCAATTATTTATCGATCCATTTCTACAACATAAGTATTCTTTCGTATCGTCATTATTTTAAACGTTATAACAACAAAAAAAAATACAGTGTGGATCATGAATAACGTCCTAAAGAATAACATCTATATTGTTATGTAAATATTTAAAGTAATTTATTGAATGTCAGTCGAAGGAAATTATGAATATAACAAAATAAACGAAATTCTATTATAGCCGACCGGTCCCCGACTGATTGAATATAAAACAAGTTTTTGATGTTTCTCCAACCATGGAGTTTCTTATCATTCAATCTCAATTGTTTTTGCCTTTGACAACGTAGCGCCTGTAAAGGAATATTATTTCTGGTTTTATCTTACCTGTAGGAGTAATATTAAACAGTTTCTTTTGAAAGCTCGCATTATTCATACAAACTCCTTCAATAATGTAGTCAATCTTTTTATTCTCGACTGTGTCAGGTAGAGTCGTAGCAAAAGGCCCGATCTTCACAGAGGCGTGCCTTTGTTTCGATGGCAATTTATTTCTCGTACGTATGTTTTGTGTGGTTCGTGGCGTGGGTAGTCGCGTCGTGTATGGTCGGTTCACGAGCTAAGGCGGGCTACACATTGACGGCAACGTGACAGCCGCGCCGCCCGCGACTCGCGAGGTCAGCGCGCCCGCGCTGCGATCGCTTCGCTTAAATTTTAATTGTTACGCTTTAACTTCATTGCAGGGAACTTTGGATGTAAACGTGAGACACGTTTCTGTTGTACATACTTCCCGTTCCTTTAGTACAATATGGCTGAAAAGTTAGTCGGCTATACCAGAACATCGCATGCAAATTACAACATTCCATTGAAAAAGTAATTTGTGTTGCAGTTCATGATATCAACATTAATTAATTCAATAACAACCCCGGTTTGATTGCATAAGTATTAAATACTCTTTTAGAGGTCGAACGAAGTTATTATTACGACTGCATTTACTTAATATTTAAAGTTGTAGGTAGTAAATCACCAGCTACATTTTTAACACGCTTTATTAGCTTCACTGGTACCTAACTAACAAACAATGTAAAACAAATCTTAGAACTGAATTTTAACCTACTCCTATTGTCGCATTGAAATGAAACTTTGTATGTATATGTAGTTCGGATGACAATACTATAATTTGGTATCTTGGAGCTGATCTAGAGTCAGGAGGTGGATAGTGGAGCTCTTCAGTGGCTACTAGTAAACCCGTCGAGTTCGGGCTCATATGTTATTAATTCTTGTCAATGTGAAACGGGTCTACTTACGCCTTCTTTGTAACAATTTTATGGACTGTGTGTCTGAAATTAAGATACATTATTTATATTTATTTAGTCCAGGTACGCACGGGCGCGTTTTCCCGCGGCGTTTTTTTTTGGCGCACACGATTTTCATCGAACTGCTTAGCGCCGAGAGTTGAAAATCCAACAGTGTATTTTTTTGACGCGCTGGGATGCGCTCTGCTGGATTGTCAATGCTCGGCTCAACACCGAGAGTTGAAAATCAAATGCGCGATAAAATACCACCGCGATATTTTTACGTCCTTCCTAAACCCAGTATGGTACGGTACTTTAGGTATAGGTGTGTTGCAAGTAAAAGGCTTCTCTACCAGGTGACCCAGGTGTTAGTACTTAAATAATAAAGACTAATTCAAGACACATGCTTACGATTTTACGACTGTGATAAAAGTGAGCAACATGTCTGTCGCATAATGAATGGACCGCTTTGTTTTTTGTTAATCTTTTGAATCGGATGCGTCGTGTGTTGTAATGTCATATTCTGTGCTCACGAGCAGTCACGACTTTGGTTTGTATGTTTTTCGTACGTTCACTTGATCTATGAGCGAGAAAAATGTCTCGGCTCTAGTTGTTTATGTACGATTTTGAAACTAAAACGCTTTGGTTTGATATTTAGAGGACGTAGCACGATTAACGACTAGTACAATTTTCTTAATTTGATAGAAATAGTTGTGTATGTTTGAACATTTTCATTTTTCAAGCATTTTGTAACGTGCTATAACATTTTCAATTTAACTCGTTCTCAAAATCAAATATCGTTTATTGAAACTAGGCTGAGTGTCAGCACTTTTTGGACGTCAAAATGACATAAGACAGTCGCCCAAATCGCCCGCCCTTCGCCACTTCCTAGTGCTTCGGGGTGGCTTTAGTGAGGTAAAAATCCCACAAACCCGTACTCACTCCCCGGAGGTCAGGTGCCTTTTGAAGGTTTCCCCCCGAAAACAAAAAAAAAAAGGACATGCCGGTTTCCTCACGATGTTTTCCTTCACCGTTTTGAGAGCAGTGGTGATGAAATTTTACACAAAGTAAAGCGCCTGTCTGGGTTCGAACCTACGACCTACGATTCGTAAGCCGGGTCCGTTACCACTAGGCCACCACGGCTCCTCTCACCACAATCCACTCTAGTACCTCGCTTTTTATTATTCAGTCTACTTACATCTAAAGTGAATGACATAATCAAACAGCCCATTAAGTATTTTGTTTAATATGGCCTTACGTACCGCATAATTAATAGATAGGTATCTAAGTACCTACCTGCCTCCCTTCAAGTAAACGTGAGCCTGAGGTCAATGCCTCTAAGGGCCGGTTTTTTGATCCGTTGTTAAACTCAACCAACTGTTTCAAAATACAGTATAATATACAGTAAAATGTAGTAACTAATGTTTAAATTTTTACAAAATGTGTTTTTTGATCAATTTTTAGTTTATCTCATGATATAATATTTTATTATCAATTTTTTTTTTAAACGTTGCCCCACACTAGGAATTTCTCCTGTATCGTGGGTGCGTTTACAAACATTTAAAAACTCACATACACAAACAGCTAGATCCGGAACAACTACTTGTAGGTCATACAAATATTTGTTACGTGCGGGAATCCAACCCGCGACACGCAGGGCAGCAGTTGATCGCTTAACCACTGCGCCAACCGGGCGCAGTGGTTTTAGTTTAAAAAATAAAAATTAGATAAACTAACAATTGTACAAAAAACACATTTTGCCAATATTTAACCATTAGTTAATATTTTTAACTATTGGTTGAGTTAACTACGGATCGAAAAATCGGCCCTTAGTCTATCAAATGAGTAATTAGCAAATATTAACTATCGTCTAACTGCGACTTTGTCCGCCCGCGTGAGATTTCTTGTTCTTCGCGTCGCATCGGCCCGTGATGTGACTTCGTTTGCGCTTAGCCTTCTTTTTGCTAGGCTCCTCAAGAATTGGGCTACCAAATGCAAAAAAAAAATCAAATCTAACTGGCAGTTCCAGATGTAAGATACTGCAAAAAAAAAAAAAACTTCCCAGACTCTTCAGCGTTGTTGTATAAGTATAGATACTAGACATTCTAATATATATATATATGTACCACTATAATATTGTTCTTAGCTATTTAAAGAATCTCAGGCACATAACATTAAACTTATGCTAGAAATACTCTTAATAACGAGGACTAATGTATATGACAATTATTCATTCATTCATTCTTTAAAAAAGAAGGCTTCTGTATTTATTTCAGGGAAATAAATATCATCTCCAATTATTCTATTCGATATCTCTTTTTCTTTGAAATTACTTTTTTCTAGATCTGTTTTTTTTTCTTCCTTTTTTAATTGGCGAGTCTGGATCGGCAAGCAACTCTATTAAGTATTATTTCTTGTAAGGCATTCTTATTTTTTGTATCAGTTATAAATTATTAGAATATTTTTGCTTTCAAGTATACAACAAGTAGAGATTATTAATATCAATAAACTGAGTTTGCTTTGATGGTTTCATTTTTCGTGAAAAATGAAACCATCAAAGCAAACTCAGGTTCTGATATTCATTACTTCCAATGTAATATTATAAATACGAAAGTAACTCTGTATGTCAGTCTGTTTGTGTGTTACCTTTTCACGCCTAAACAGCTTTACGGATTTGGGTGAAATTTGACACACGGATAGACGAATACCTGCATCCTGATTGCGAAACACGCTATCAAACACAATCTGAATCATTTTGAGGGATATTGCTAATCCATTGCTTCATATGTTCGAAAAAATGTTCTGCTCAACAACGTAAATAACGCAGTGAATGTTGTTGAACTGTCAAAATGAATGCTATTGTTACTGTTAGTGTATCACGCCATTACTCCGTAGGACATGTAATACTTTTTATCCCTATAGTACATCTTCGTGGGATAATATCCCACATCAAAACGGGCGAAGCCGCTAGCAAAAGCTAGTATTCTTTAGGAAATCACAGATTTATTAGAATACAGTAACGACCGCACATAACTTGAATCTGTGAAATAAAACGAGAGCACTTTCTAACGGATAACCATTATAACCAACGATACGATGCGATACGATACCAATATTACAGCTGGTTATTTTATTATAGGGAACCCGGGAAATGGGCCGTATTATTTATTGATCTATAAAATATTTAAAGCACCTGGGTCTATTTAATGTAAAGGCGTTCGAGTTCGAGCAACACGTGAATGTAGTTTACCGAGTGCTCGTTATAATAAATACCAGCCTATTAGGGTCCCGCTGCAGGGCAAACGACTCTTCTCATAGTGAGAAGGCACGAGCATTGATCACCACGCTTGCTCAAAACGGTTCGGCGATTTCAGACATATCCATAAAAATAAATAAAATTTATGTTGTCTCTTTGTAATATCATAATAACAGCTTTTTACCTAATGCGTATAAAAGTGTATACGCTACTTATAACAAAAACACATTTTTTAAATTTTTTTGTCTGTCTGTTCGTCTATCCGTCTGTCTGTTTGTTCCGGCTAATCTTCGTAACAGCTGGACAGATTTTGACGGGAATTTCACTGGCAGATATCTGAAGGCCAATTCTCGTAATTTATAACGTTCAAAATCTAGTCGCAGTCTTATCTCGGTGACAAAGAAACGTCAAAAACTTGTCAAAATGTCCCTACATTTTGACAAGTTTTTGACGTTTCTTTAAATTAGAGGTTTTTTTTAAATTAGAGGTATTTTTGACAGATTGAGACTGAGATCAGATTGCGAACGTTCTTAAAATTACGAGAATTGCCCTTCTGATGTTATGGAGTAACAGACATATAGGTTTTGTCCCAGTAGTACGTTCCCGTGGGTGAATTTCCGATATCCACGCAGACGAAGCCTCGGGCACAAGCTAGTATAAACTATCCTCACGATGTGTTTCCGTCCCCGATGTCAGTAGGTAATGTCCAAGATAAACTCAACATTCGACGGCAATTCAACCATAAGTGCCGCTTCTAAAATACCTAGATATAAAATGCCTACAGGTAGTTGTTCCGGGTCTGGCTGTTTGTGTATGTGAGTTTAAACGTTTGTAAACGCACCCAAGATACCGGAGAAATTAATATTGTGGGGCAACGTTTAAAAATATATATATATATATATAATTGGTGCAATCCATTTCTTGATAAGTTATACTGATAAAAATAAGAAAAGGAAGTCACAGTTTTATCTCCAGGAAATCAACGTTAATATTTTTATAAAATAGTATAGTAGTAAGTACAACGATTATAGTAAGTGCGAATAACGAGTTTCAATAGCTCTGAATGAGTCATAAGAATCTGTTCGCCGAGCCAGCAGTCACTCAACTGAGTAGAAAATATTACTTAACGATGCCAGTCGTCGCAGTTGAGAATCGGGTAAAGTTTAATGTTTGTACGCTTTTGTAGTTCGACTACCTGATATTTTTGCTTAACAATTCACATAAGCAGAAATCTGAGCAGTGGTGGCGAAGTGGTAACAGTTGTAGGTCGTAGGTTCGAACCCGGACAGGCGCTTTAGTTTGTGTAAATTATTTCATTACCACTGCTCTTAAAACGGTGAATGAAAACATCGTGAAGAAACCGTCATGTCCTAGAACCAAAAATTCGAAGACATGTGACATCTGCCAATCTGCACTGGGCGCGCGTGGTGGATTACAGCTCACTCCCTCTCACCGAGAGGAGGCCTCTGTCCCAGCAGTGGGAACATTATAGGCTGATATGATAAGTGTCAAAATGATGACAAAAAAAATATATTGGATCCTACGCTATTAGGCCTTTGCCCTACAGTGGGACAACAATAGGCTAGTACTAGTACTATTTATACAACGTGTTTTTTTTTTATACTTATCCCATAATTCTAGGGGATCATTGTACTCATCATTATGAACAACTTTTACTATGGGACCTAACCTGTAAGCACGAAAAAAAAAATCCGCTGTTCCCTACATTTATGTTTGTATAACTCGTCAAAATGTAGGGAACACCAGATTTTTGTTTCGCGATTTCGGGTTTGGTCCCATAGTAAAAGTTGTTTATAATAATGAGTACAATGACCCCCTAGAGTTATGGGATATCAAAAAAACACGTTGTATAGTCAAATTGGAATGATGCAGTGATTAACAATGTTCAGAAACCCAATAAACAAGTGAATTCGTTTAGGTTTGATCTGAAGATCAAGAATAGAATAGATTACTCTTTATTATCTACACCATATACATTACAGACATAAATACTATAGAAGATCAATTTACCTAAGTATCAAAAAATCTGGAAGAAAGAAATCAAATCTAATGATGAGCAAGCTTATCTAGAAAATTGATAACCATTAAACCAGTCACACGTATGATTCTAAGCTTTACTAAGAACACGAAGAGCCGGTAATTTAACCGCATGCCCCGTCGAGATAAGATACTATTAAACAGTGGTCCAGTTTAACGCAAGTCGCGACTAACCGAGATAAGTGTTCACTATCTTAATTGTCTTAATAATTTGCCGAGCCTATAACCAGCAGATAGACTGGGGACCTACTGATGACACATAATGGTAAGTTGCAAGTAATCGGTAATATATGAGATTAAGGTCATGAAAGTAACCGGAAAAATTATGAAAGGAACTAGGAGATTGAAGCATCTTAGTGTCTCTACTTTTTATTCCTAAGACGTTCTGTACCAAATTCAGAGTAAACACACCTTCAAATATGTAAATAAAAGGGATAATAAACGTATTATTGAAATCCTTAGAACGGCCTTTTCTTTGGTGTCTCCTTTAACCCTAATAGGTTGGGCTGTGATTGCTATGTAAAATGAAAACAGAATTATCAATGATTCTAACAACAGGACTTTTCACTGGCACGTTTTAAATTCAAAACTGTAAATCATACTAGGTAACTCCGTTCTGCAAGAATAGCGGGATATTCCCATAAACACCTCGTATTCGGTCATACATCATTGTACAGTTACACCAACAGTTGTACGGCACCGCTCGTGTAAACAATTATTCGCAGTACTAGCGCTTGCGCATAAAAAGTAACACGTCTTGTCACTTCTCCACTATTACTATGCGACGCTTATAAGACCATTAAACAACTCGTTTTCCGCACTCGACTCTTATAAGTTGCATGGGATGACAAATGGACTAGGCAGTCAGAAAAAGTACAAGTGAGAGAAAATTTAGTTTGAACCAGTATAGCCATGCTCAAATGTGACGAAGTGTCACGAATATTGACAAAAGTTTATAGAATTGGTAAACTGTATATATCTGAGGAATATAATATTGTCCATCCAGCTGATATTTTGATAGATTACCTCATTCAATCAATACATTATATCTCTGCATTTTTTGGCTAGAGATTAAAGAAAATATTATTGCACCAACTATTTTTAGCGTCTAATCCCGTTAATTCCACGAAAGTTAGAATTTTCTCCTCAAAACAACAAACTATTAACATTATATCTTCTGAAGATCTATTGAAGCGTCTGGGGAAGGTCGAGTGTAGGGCACCACCGACGACAGTCGCCAACAAACCGCGCCGATCCATTAAGTATATACCGAGATGTTCCATCGCGGAATGTGTTCGGAGATAACACGGATAGATAGTACTGCAGCGCTAAATATATACGCGTAAACTAATAACGCTAAAGAGGAACGAGAGAGATGAGTGGCGGTGTTAAATTTTGATGAAGAAGCCTAGTTTCTTGATCTGAATAGTCATGACATGACGTTAAAGTAATAGCTATGTCGTAACAGCAACTTACTAGATTGAGAAAGAAAATGCGTTTATTTGCGGTTAAACAAGCCGCAAGTACAAACAAAAAAGTTGAGGGAAAATATGCGTCACATCCACGCAACGCAAAACCACCATCGCTAAGCATAACGCTGTGACCGTACCCTATGCGAGACTGAGCGTTCCATCCAATCTCAAGGGCTGGTGAAGATGGAAGGATGCATTCAAGTCAAAAAAGTTAAAACGTCACCAAACATTTGAAACTTCAACAGTGTTATAGTTTATTTATATAAAACAAAATCGCGAACTGGCATATAACATACAGCTTTGTTTTGATAACTAATAACATAACATGTATAAATACACGTCATTGTAACCTAAATAAAAATTTCGCTAAACCAATATATATAAACAGAATGACATATAAACATGAATAGACAGTTTGTACGTACAATGTACATGGCAGCTTGACTCTCCCACATAAACCAGAACAATCAATGTCAATGTACTCGAGTGAACATGATCTGGAGTAATTGATATCCATCATCACTTGGCGGGCGGATGCTGATCTGTTTCGACACTCTCGGGAAAAGACGGTGGCCTATTAAGAGGACCATAGTAACCATAGAACAAGAGCAGTATAGAAGGTGTTAATCAAATAACTAAAAATCTTTAAAGGGGTTATTGTGTTCATCATTATGGACAACTTTGAAAATGAGACCAAACCTGAAGTCGTGAAAAAAATCTGCTGTTCAGTTAATAGGTGTTCGAAGCCTGTGATGTGCCACTGCAGGGCAAACGCGTCCCTACTCTATTTCTACTTTTCTCTGTTTGAAGCAGCTGCTGCTGTGTTCATATGTTATTGGCCGAATTCTGATAGAGCCTTATGTTAAATTGTTTACATGGAGTCATTGCTATAACGAAGAAGACATTATAATGAAGCAGCTGATATTATGTCGCAATTTCAGGGTTGTTTCGAAAGTAAAAGTAGTTCATAATGATGAGTACAATGGCCCCTTTTTAGGTTTTCAGTTCTTTCAGTTACACCTTGTACATTAATAGATGATATGCAGTTTAGAAAAGTGTAAAATATATTATAAGTACCTATGCAAAACGTGGCTCAGCAATGTTGCAATACATTTATAACTTGGTAAAGTTACTAGAGATGAACCAATTGTATTTGTTCTCGTATACCTTGTTTTGTTAGATACTTTGTTTCATCAACAACAAAGTACTAACGTTCTACCAAGAATTTACATGAATTAACTCTTGGAAACAATTATGTATCTTGCAAATAATCGTTTTAAACGTGTATGTAGATAGTCGGTTTAAACATGTGGCTTAAACATTGTAGAAATTAGTTGTTTATGGACTGTTAGATGCCAAGGATATTCCTAATGATCTCCGGAAGACACCCATAATATCCAATAATCGTATTGAATATTTAAATCAAAAATTATACTCAGAATATCAAAAGCAAGCAAATCAAAACAGGACCTGTTCCCGGAATGTAGCAACTGTGATTAATATTAAAATCTCAATCGTTTTCGCTTTGAATATTTCTATGAATTCCATACAATTATTACGGTATATCGGCGTTAAAAACCGTCCAATTTAAATTCTGACAGTGTTAATAATATGGCGAAACGTCTCTTGGACGGGCTGTGTTACCTCTCACGATGTTCCACGCTTCTGAAAACATGACTTGAAACTTCCCCGAGTAACGAACAGTTTACTTGACAGTGTAGTGAATTAGTAATAACTTGTGTAGATGTTGCGTCAAAGGTGTCCAATATTGCCCAGGCAATGTGCGGTTACGCGAGTTTAGGCAAGGACGCTGAATGGTAATTACCACGATGTGCCTACATAAGTAACCTAAGTTTCACATAGTTGACAAATTACTTGGTTTGTCACTAAGCCCTCTTGTTTTCTGTAGTTCCAAACTAAATGGACTTGATGGGTATTAATTACTTGCGAAGACTCGTTTTGAATAGGCCCATCCATTAAATAATTGCACAGTTTCGGACTCATCAACGTGGACTCTTTTAATTCGTGTCATTAGCTGCGATAAACATGGTTTTAGGTTTAAAATGGAGACAGCAATCAAGTTTTTTCAAATAATTAGTTTTATTACGTTTGGACCTTCATTAGCATTATTTTTACGAGCTACAATTTTCTTTATTTGGTCTTAATGTGTTTCTATCTCGATGACTTTATGTGTACAACATGCCTTGCCTTTTTCATGCGGAGTTCAGTTTTAAACAACATCAATACGAAGTAAAACACGGTGTACATATTTGAGAGGAACAATTCAATGTTCCACAAGATCCGACGCATCTCTGTATTAAAGCAACAAAAACCGTCTGCGATACTGAAAGCCAGACGCCCTCGAGTGCGGCTCTGATGCATCAAAATAGTGGTTCGCTTTCAAAGGCACGGCGCGACGCGGCGCGGTGCGAGCTTCCCGACTAAGTTCCTTGAATTTATAATTGTTACCGGCTGCTTGTGGCGCGTGGCGTGCCGATCTCACTCACACCCACACTTGCCGCGTAATTAGGCATCTCTTCTTTATTTTGTGACTGGCAATTCACTTCTTTCACAAAGTCATAAGTCATAGTCAGCTTCGTTTATTAGAACGCGCCTTGGAGCGTTCTCGGGTGTTATGTAACCCAAAGTCACTTTCCCAACTAAAAAACTTGGTATTTTAGCATCGATTTACCTTGGAAACTTGTGTGCTCACAGTCTGCTGTTATTATTTTAGTTTCGCAGCCTAAATATTCCATTTAGGAATTCTATTTCAGTGGTAACTATGCATCTTTATGGAATCGTGTCTGTAACTTGCTGCGCCAAATACAAACGTATACGAGAGAACTTAGGGTCGTTTTGCCTTCAAAGTTAGGCGATGTAAAACGAAAATAATTCTAGCTAGACGGTTGGCAACAGAATTTAGCCAGCAACAGACTGGTTCAGTAATTATTGCTTGCCCTCAAATAACATTATAATGGTTGGCTGACGACGTGCATATTATTTGTCCATTACGCCACACGACGGAACGATACCCAGGGCTGTATGGACACCGAAACGAATCTGGATTAAAAAAATGAAACAAATGGTTCCGAAGTTTCTAAGCCAAGAGCGTGAAGGCGTGAATCATCCATCATAGATAGCTACAATTATATTATGAATGTAAGAAGTTCTGGGAACCTTACAATATTTTCAACATACCGATAAACAATTTATACGGGAAAATTCGATTCCGGTAGTAAATTGAAATTACAGCACGTTGAGTAATAACGAGATAAATAATATAAGAGTAGGTACTTGCGTTGGTGGCGTGATGCAAACACAGGACACATGTAAATTCAATGTGTATATAATTATTGGGGAATTACCGCTTCTGTTAGTTCCGATCTAGATAAATACTTCATCATTGTCTTTGTGGTTTATGAATATGATTCACATATCATCCTCGTGTATGCTAGAAGCTTCCCTATTTCGATCAACTCTATTGGCTTGCATTTCTAGGCTACTAAATAAGGGCTTCCCTTTCCATAGATTTCCAGTTTTCAAGGTTCTAACATCGACAACCCTAAAGTTTCGCAAGTTGGCGAGCCCATTGCTGTGCGTTTTGATGTATTTATTATACGCACATCCTCAGGCGTGGCCCATTGATGGATGGTGTGAAATTAAAAGCCGTTCAGAGTCGATTACGAATGTAATGGCGAGTCGGCTTTACGTACTGTTTGTAGGTAAGTCGTTACGTGATGACATATGAATAGGAAATCATGTAGGAATTGGTTTTATGCACTTGTGGATAGAAATCGGTACTTAATTTTTTCGAACCATTTACACAAGTGTATCGTTCTAGTAAAGATATTATATTGATCAAAATCAAGTCATTTATTAAAATTAGACTGAGAATCAGCACTATTCGGACGTCAAAATTACAAAAGACAGTCCCCCAAAAACGCCCGCCCTTCACTACTTCCTAGTGCTATCGCTGGGAAGAAGTGGCGCAACAAACTCCCCAGCAGCACAGCTGTCAGATCGTGCGAGTTGTGCGTCAATACTAGAGGAATTTCGATGAAAATCATAACAGTCGTACTATTTCTTATTATCTACAGTATCGTTAGCGTTATTATGATTAGGATTTGTAATATGAATGCATTATTTATTAAAACTTTATGAACAAGTGAAAAAATACTACTGTACAAGCCTTTCTACAGCAGTATTTTTTCACAGCTAGAAAATGCCTCAGGCATTAAGTCCGCCTGGACTTAATGCCTGAGGCATTTTCTACCAGTCAACCTTAGGGTGATGCAGAGACAAAACATGGCAGCTGCAACATACGGGATAAATAGCTAGGAAATGACTATTGTGAAATTAAAGTAATTAGAAGTGCTTGATTATTGATTGTCATTAAAATCCAATATAATATGTAAAAATATATCTATGGCTTCTGCTGAGGTTTTATCTTTATCACCTTTTGCCATTACTGTGTAGCTATTAACAATTACACGAAAAGTCCCCATCGTATCAGTAATATTTACACACATAATAAGAATGTACATGCTTAACAAAAACAGTACTACATTACAACGCGAAACGACCATTTTGGTCAGTTTCGGTAAAAACTATTCTGTTACATGCTCCCCGCAGTGCCATATTTACGATATCTACTGTCCACTGAATATAATACTGGTGTTATTGTTAGTACGATGCTATCTAATATAAAAGTGTTGTATGAATATTGTCCTAACACACGTTTAGGATATACAGAAAGATAACATCAGTTCGGTAATTGAAATAAATTCTAATAAGGCTGGTACAAAGATGTTTGTTAAAGATCCTGTGGGTCTAGAGTCTTCGGCGCAACCTTTTGTAGGTGAAGTCTCAAAAATGAAAAAGAGAAATGGACGCTTTAACACGACCATAAACCAAAACCTCTTGTTACAGGATAGGGTTAAAACGAGGTGTCCTCAAGAAATATTCAACTGCCTTTCCGTTCAAATAAAATGGTAAAGTTCCTGGCGCAAGCCACTTCCTCTCCATCCTGTATTCCTGACACATCGGAAGTGCGCTTCCACATTATTCCCCAACAATTCTGACGTATGATTTTTACTAACTCGGCTGCCAACTGCTCTTGGCTGTCAGTTCGTTACCGCGTCCGGTTCTAAGCCAAGTGTTCCCCCGCCCACTGCACGCTTGTCTTCATATTTCTCTACACCGATGTACATGTACATTGAATCCTTATTTAATGCTCCACATCGTCTAATTCAATGGTCCGTGTACACAAAACAACTTTAGTGAGCTTCTTAACATTGTATCAGGAACGGGCGTTCCGAGAGCATATTTTACAGAACAGCGGGCGTACCCACTGTGCCCAGCTATGTGGGACAGCTACAAAATTCTCGAAGCCGTCCGTGGAGCGTCACGCTCAATAAATCCAACAAATCCAGTGCCGGTTAAGTGACAAAGAAATTTGTGGTAGCAATAATGTTCTAATGATATCACGCGATACGCCTCGAATAACCAAGCCGCTAAATGCCCATTCTCACGATACGAGTACAAAAACTCCCCGTTCACCGTCGTTCCGCTCACCCTTTTCCGATTATATTATTGCTAGAATTCGGTGTTAATTTTCTATCGTAATTACGAAAGTTTTTATGAGCGCGTGTGCTATGTGTTCGTGGGTTTATTAGGAAATTATATAATAGTTGGTGCAGGCCGTTTGTCCAGGGCTGAGCGAGGTCGAGCGCGCTGCGGAGTTCACTCTAACGGTACGTACCGGTACCGACCCACTAGCGACACACCACGTCTCGTGCCCTTCTTTCGATTCACCTCAGCCTGCAGACCAACGCGCGACCGAGCCTCCATCCAGCTGCGGCTCGCTAAATTAATACGTCTTGTTTGAGTCGTCAACGTCTGTAGAAAGTTTCTACTGTCGCGTACGTGTCTTTATCGCTTCCCTAATTACCTCGTTCAAACAATCGTCTGGAAAGCGGTAAAAATTCTAACGCCGTCGACACGAAAGTCAATTCTGGTGAATTTGCATAAAGCCTGAGTCGAGCTTTGACGTTTCGATTTTCGCTTAATTAACGCTAGTCGGGGGTTGGCTTTCGTCGAAAGAAAGAGTTAGATTTTCCTCTCGCTCCCGTTCGTTTCCGTCGCTCGATGCCTTCTTCATTTTGAATTTTAGGTCGGACTTTATTCGGAGGCAATAAATTGATGTCGTCGAAGTTTCTCCCGTCTTTTGATAGTCAAATAATTTTATCTTCATCAAGGTTCCATTTTGTTATCGTCCTGTAATGAAGACATTTCGTTTTGGGGAAATTATTTTCTGTGTGGGGTGGTGCGTTTGCGATTACGTTTTTGTTTATATGCGCCGGATTTGTAACCAGCGTGGTTGCTGGTGGCTTGCGGCGGTGGCGGCGCACTGGTGGCGCACTGGTGGCCGGCGCGACGGGCGTACGCGGCGCGGCACACGGCGACATGCGGCGCGGCGCGGCACTCGCTCGGTACGTGCGCGCCGTACGTGACTGTAAGATGACCGAGGAGACTCGTCGACTATTTGCATAATAAGCCCGTCCGCCGCTCCGGGAGATTAAACTTTGGCGTATGACGTCCTGGCTGCAGCTCTCGTATAATTCAATAGTGGCAAACTGATTTCCAACTCCCTATCTAGAGCCGTCGCCCCGCCGCTCGTGATTGGATGCACCGATTTACGTTCTGACTACGTAGGGAGACAGCCTGAAGCGATCCGCCCTGTAACAGACTCTATCTTTGTTGCCTCGTGCATACCAATATTGGAAGCGGAAATAATTAGCCAATCTTTTCAACGTCAACGTGTATCTTTGTAACGACTCGATATTTTCAATTATTTATGCAATGTACAATGGGTTGAAGGCTCACGTGGATGCACGTTTAAAAGGCCATTAAAATGTCACAGGCTTGACGTGGGTAAACTGAACGCGTCCCTCGAGGCGGTGCGGCTAATTAATTATTTATAGTTCTTATAAATGAGCGGTGCGGCGACGGAGCCTGCTCGCGGCCGCACTCGAGCAGACGATCGCTGTCACGTCCAGTCTTACAAATTTCGTTATTAATTCGGAAGTGAGGAGCTCGTCGGATGGTCGGCGGGGAGGCCGTGTCGCCGGCGGCCGCGGGCCCGTCCTAGCTCTCTCTTTGTTTGTGCACTGCTATTTGGAATGCGCGGCGTCTCTCTCCCGTGTATGGGCTTGTCCCTGTCCGGACGAGGGTTGTCGGGTCCGGCCGGTAATAAATGCCCGTCCGGCCCACTCCACCGTTTCACTTTTCTCAATTTCGTTGACCCCATTAACAGAGACGCGCTCCGTTTGGCTCGCAACCCTCTCGCGTGCCGTTACACTGTCACATTCATTGTCAATTAAATACTTTCCGCTCCTAAGTATGAAATTTTATACGGACGGTTAAACTTTAGTATTTGATATATCGGTGCGAGGTTTATTAACGCTCTGTCGGCTCCTGAGTATGCTCGCGTCGTTTGAGAACACGGAGATGAGACACCGAAAACACTCGAAGCCCTCGTCAGATCTGCGAGGGATAGGGCTGAGGCTGGCCGGCGCTGCATTACACGCAACCACTCGAAACGCAATACGATGCAGACTTATGAACCACGGCGTCAACGTCTAGACGGGATAAGTGCGACACGTTCATATCGATTATGCAGTTAAGAGAAATTATGTAAGTAGGGAGAGGCGCGGAAAGCCCCCCGAGTCGTTCCCGATGTCGGGACAAAGCGTGGCTCGCTTCTTAATTACTTGTGACGCTACAGATATCTTCCCTCGAATGCAGTAAAGGGTAACATCTGACAGGCGGAGGTCGTGCGCGAATGAGCGTGGTGTCGCCGCACTTCCCGCGAAACTAATATGCCTACTGCTGCTCCTCCCGGTCCCGAGCTCCCGAGCTCCCGGACTCCAAGAGCCGCCTACCGAACAAAATACGCGCCCCGCTATGAAAACATTATGATGCGTGACTCGTACACTGTTAATTACGCCGGAATGTGATGTGTATATTATCAGAAATGAGCGAATACTTCAGCTGTATCGGCTTACATAACTCCCTTCTCTCATTATTAATTTTTAATGAACGCGTAGACGCTGCGGCCTCTCAGATAATCTCCGATTAACACTAAACGTTCCAAGTTGTAGGTAACCGTCGAGGACGATTTGCTAGTTTTAATGTTTTGTCCACAACGTAGTGAACTTTTATAATTCAATTTGAGCACTCCCGTTATGTAGTTCAAATTTGTAGATTGTTTTGTTCGCTTGTGTAGCTGTAATAATAATTTATAAAGTTTCCGATGTCGGGCCGTTGCGGTCGGATGCCGTTGGACACGAAATTCATTTAGAACCGAATACGAATAACAGAGAATGAATTTACATGGAAGCAATCAAAATAAGGGGTAGCACAGCGACGCTTATTGCCGAGTTTGATTTAATTAGGCCCTGCATAATGGGATCGTCAACTGTTCTGTTTTTTCGTGCGCGGTTTGGTTCATTGGGTCGCATCGACGAAGACGTTTGCGAGCGTCTCGCGTGGCGGCTGTCGTCAATCATTGTTCGCGTCGTCGCGTATATTTCGGTGTTCACGTCAATTGTTATCGGCATTAGTGTCGACAGTGAGTGCGCGGTGTGCTGCCGCCATTAACTCTGCTTTATTGCACACACGTGCACGACTCTTTGTGATACGCGCCACTTTGTAACGACTGTCTATTGTGTACGCGAAAATTTCTTCAGATAACGGGGCAACGTCACTTGGCTACGCAATATTGTTAAGATAAGGTTTCACTCATTCGTATTCAGATGTCGAATGTTTCTTTAATATATTGTTAAACCTGCTTGCTTAGCAGGATGATGAAGTACAAATACTGCTGTTCAGAAACGTTGCCATTCTGTGGGGCTTTTTTTGTCTAAAACTACAAAAAAATCGTCGAGCAATTTTGGCGGATATAGAGATAGTTATTTCCGGAGTAATTTAGACTTGCGCGGCAGTTGCCTAATAAGTAGAAACAATAAAAAACAGGTAATTGTAGATGTAAGATGAAACCAAGGTAGAAGATAATGTCTTTTACTAAACATTATCACCTTTTAATGATTTGGCGTACTTTGCGAAACTGGCCGACACCTCTTCTACAAAATACATAAGAAGTTACATATATTTCGAGTTTTCTTTCATTATTTTCTGAATCACTACAGCAAGTATTTGCCATTGGCAGTCCTCTCACACTTTCCTATCCTACAACTGCAATCCCATCATATCTTTAACCCACAGTACATATGCCAGCTGATTAATGTGTACATTCAAAACGCGTGTCACCTCTACCTCTAGTCTGCTCTAAACACCATCAGTCTTGAGTGACCCCGTTCCGACTACATTCATGTCAGAGGCTGATAGTGCTGAACCAATGGTTTTTGTTCCTTCTACTTCACACTTTTTGTTTGAGTTTGCATATAGTCGTATGTTAACCTGTTCAAGTGTTCACGCTTGCCTTGGTGGAAAAAGTAAAGAGCTTTCCTCACTTGGTGTTATAAATGTGAATGTAAGTCTGCCTCTTCGTATGTTTGTCGGTTTTCCAAGCTACACTTTTGAACCGACTGATGAAATTGGGCAAAGGGATAGTTTGGAGGTTTGTGGCCCGGTAATAACTGTCAAGATCGATCAGGTAAAACTACGTTTGCCGCGGTTGGTCCGTGGGTACGTGACCATCTTTACATACCAAGACCCGTCCGTGCCTCGGAAAGCAAATTAAACCATTGGTCCCGGCTGTCATTCATGGATCTTTGAAGTCCGAAAATCTGACAACCAGTTTTACCAAAGGGTATCATATTACCCAGTAACTGGGTTGTGGTAGTCAGATAGGCAGTCGCTCCATGTACAATACTGGTACTCAGCTGCATACGATTAGACTGGAAGCCGACCCCAACATTGTGGGGAAAATGTCGGGCAGATTGATAGCTTGGTGCGTATGGAAGGACATGATATGTGGATACAGCCAGATATATCTTAAAGTGTATTTTATTTCCAGACCTCTTTGAAGTCCGAAGTTAGAAGTTAGAAGATAAAGATTACTTTGAATCGCAAGGATCGGCCTCTAGACATACCTTATGATGCAGATAATCGCACTGGGTGCAGAAATTAATGTCTGCAACAGATATAAAAGACACAAGTAATTGCAAATGAAAGTTACGACACTTCGCTGTACTTTACAACAACCATAATTTGTTGATTTGACAGTTTAATATTGTATAAAGATATATTGCTTTTAAATTACTCGGACAGGTTTGGTTTAACTTACTTAAAAGATATAAAGATATCATGTATCAAGATATCATAAAGTGTAATTAAAAACATATTTTTCAGTTGTCACTACTAATTTCACTGGTTTAATCACAAATACGATCTTAATTAAATTATTCGACGAGGAACTGACTGTACTAAAAGCGTCAACATTTCGAACTTAATTCTTTAGGAACCTACGATCTTTTCTCCACTATTCAATGAAATGCTCCAAATTAACAGTACCGGTGGGGTCATAATACCCGTATTTTTCACAACGTTCACATTTTAATCTCAGTCCGTCAAAAACAATCTGAAACCTACATTTTTGGCAAGTTTTTGACATTGATTGTCGCTGAGATGAGATTGCGACTTGAATTTGAACGTTTACGAGAATTGAGCTTCAGATGTCTTCCAATGCTACCTTATAATCTTAACAACAGACAGACAATAACTGGAAAACACAAAGTCGACAGGCTTAATTAAAAGCTTTGCTTACCAAAGACTCACGTACGAACTATCACAATTTTTTCTCACAAATTCCTGGAGTGAATACGTGAGACTGCGATCACTGTATACGTTCAACCACAGACCTAGGTCTACAAAAACCGCCCTTAGTACTACGAAATAAAGGCGCTATCAATGTTACCATGCATGTGCGAAGGTCTGTACAATAACCATCTGTGGTTGGCTTGCTAGATAAGAACGTGACTCCATCTATCGTTACTTTATATCTGTAGCTCACGGGCAAGTTGCTGGAATAACATATAAATAAGGTTTTTGGTCAAGTAGCAACAAACAGTTCCCAGATCGAACAAATGATGAGATTTTGTTTTGTTAAGGTTTGTGGATTAGGTCTTCTAACTGTTAAGCTCACTAAATGAAGCCCCTTTTACCCTACTACCATAGTCTCTATAAAAACTTTAGTTCAAATTTTTCGTCGAATCTACTGCACAATTTTCAAACCAGGACCCTCTCCATATCTCAACACTACTATATTACCAAATCTGATCACATTCCCACATAAAAAGGCACAATCTCCATCAATATAGCCCTGCAAAAACCGCTCCATTTTTACTAATCTAAGTGGGTATATGTGGCAACGCGAGAATACGCAGCGGCCTGAACCAAACAGCGCTCTCTCTAAAAACTGGAATATATTGGCTCTTACTGTCCAAACGCTGGGCGAAGGTATATTTCACCAGAGTTAGTGGCTATCTCCCGCTTTGTAGCTATGTTATGAATCGATTTGCTCACTGCTCTTTCTAGGGATATAGTGGATAGTGTCAAGATGTAAATTAAGAGTTTATTTTGATAAAGTGTTATGGTTGGGTTTTAGTCTAATCTAGATCGTATTAACGTCTCGTTTTCAGATTAGAGTAGCTAAATGGAGTGTAGTGTTTCTGGAAGCATCATCGGATAACTCCATCTAAAGGTTTCTAGTTGCATCCCAGTAATTATGTGTAATTACGTCGTTAAGGATCAGAATACTGTTATGTAACTTGATCTGCAACAAAGCAGTTAGTTTGCTAATCTCCTGATATCGAGTGTCACAAAATGGTGTCCAAATATTCTCAGCAGTGTCCTTAGAGAACAGCAATCTCCTAAAACTACTGAAGTCCTCTTGCAAACACCCCAATATAATATGTAGAATACGTACTAATAAAAAAAAGTAGATGTACCCTTGTTTATCACTTCGCTATTACCGAGGGAGCGAGGCAGCACGAAAGTTATCGCCGAAGCGATTTCTATTCATGACGCGCGCACGCAGGTCTACATATTGCGTACACTTTCCAACGCAGCCGAGACACAAATCAGATTCACTTCACTTGGTGCGAATCGTACGATTTATGGCCGAGTTAGGCGCTGATTGTATTACTCCGGTACTTGTACGAATGTTTGGTTTACTCTGATTACTTCGCCGGAAGCGTCAATATCACAGATGTCTTCATACATAAGTCCTACGAGTACATGAATACTTAGACGATTATCTGGCCGTCTTGTCTGTTTGCGTTACAGAACGTGTGTACTAAGTATTTCTGAATCGGATATCATTGTTTTGATTCTGAGTAAATTTTCTGTGTAACTGGTGTTAAAGATAACTTTATTTGTAGTCACTCTACTGCGTTTTCTTTCTGGTCCTATTCTCCGAAATCATTAAACAACCTCTTGTTGTTGAATGTATGCCCTATTTCTTCAAGTATTCCGTTGAATATTTTAACACCTCGTACATGTAGAAATGGTAATGTACTGAAAACATCTCGGAAGTATTCCTCAAAGTAGTTTCACAGTAGATTCAGTATGAATATTAAAGTCCCTAGATGCACCACATGATGTGTTGAAGAAATGTAAGGTACTACCTTTTTCCCAGAGAACGCGTTCTCATCTACACGGTTTTTCGTAAAACGTACGTCTGCCAAATGTAATCAGACTCTTCTGAGCAATCATCCAAACGTCTGCATTAATAATACTTGAGGGATCAGATAAATATATGTAATAACGTGTATATTGGCTTTCAACAATAAAGAAAAACAAATTCCTGAGAAGATGAATGTCTGTAAGGATGGTAAGTTTCGTCATGCCCTAGGGATCGGCTCAGGTCGAGCGGAGCCATTACATGACCTTTGATATCTGTGGCATTTCCACCCGCGCTATAATGAATCTGTGGACCGCACGAACTATGAAGAAATGCGGTTTGTGGTCTCGAACTAAACCCTATTTGACTGGATTAGGTACGACTGTGAGCTTACATTTAAGTGCCTTTTGAGGCTTCTCTGTGTTGCTATTCTTAACAACAGCTGCTTTGAAGACTTTAAACGTCATATTTGTAATTTTTCCAACCGCAAATAACACTGAATTACAAAACAACATATTTTCTCGTTTACAATTTACCGTCGTGAGCGTCGCATAACAGGCGAGGTATTCCCAGGACGTTAAATTGTCTTGGAACCAACAACGAACTCGATCAAAAGGAAAAATTGCGAAAAAAGCAATATCCAACTTCCTTTCGTAACAAAGCAGAGACAGAAAGACTAAATGAGGCTTGTAACCATTAAGAACATGGAAATGCAGACGGAAGCTCCTCACTGCAACAAAGAAACACGAATTGAAAATGTATGGTGAGATAATCATGTGATCTGTTTATTTTGATTCCGAGAAATTTCGCTGTGATACTTGGCTGTTTGCAAGCAATTTTTCAATCGTTTTTATCTTATCTGCACTAACGCAATTTACGTCATTGCATTACGCGAACGTTCCATTGTATCTGTGTCGGCTGTATCTCGTCTGCTCAGACCCCAAATTTTCCAAAGGGCCCGCAATTTACTTACCCTTGGTGCGTAAATTGGTCTAGAGTTGTAGTATTATCGCTTCAGAAACTATCGACGGTCGTATCGTCCCTCGCAGTTTTCCTTTTTCCCTGCGTTGGACAATTCTGATATATTGACGAGTTTCCGACGGCATTTTGTTCGGCGAAAAAACAGTGCGGAGCCTCCCTCCTCCCCCCGGATCACTGTCGTTGTTTAGCGCGCCGAAAATGGAAGGATATTTTCTTTTCTGGTAAGATTTTAGAACGCGCCCGTTCGCCGAGACAACATGAAATATGAAGCGAACCGCGTGATAAATGAAAACCAACGTTTGGTTCGCGTTGTGGACCTCGCGTGATTACATAGTTTTTCAAAAACTGTTACAAATTCTTTGCGAAAACGAAAGTAGTGGGACACGTGTTTGATTATTGAATTGTGTAACAAGTTTATCAGAGATCTAAGATTGCGACGTTGTTTTTTTCGGGAGTGTGAGATAGTATAATGAGATAGAGGTAGCGCGGGCGTCGGTCGGCAGGCGGCGTCAGGTGAATCACGTATTCGCATGCAAATGATATCGCAACGGCGCGTGCGTGGCGTTTGGTGCGCGCGAGTGGCCGCGCGATTTGGTAATACGTACGCGCGGGGCGGAGCGGGCGGCGCGGGTCGTCGACCGCGCTAACAATGCTATCGTAATTGTTTACTTTGGCCCGGCTGACCCGTTAGCTGGTTCTTCGCACGCGGCTTCGATAACACGCTCTACGCATCCGATGCCCGCGCGTTTGCGCAAATCGTTGCAACCTAAATACTAAAAAAACCGTCCGATGAACCTCAACGCATCGACTACGCACATATTCTCACGCTACATCCTCATAGTGTTGATGACCTATAGTTTAGTGTTTGTGCAATCTGTGCCATAAATATGAAAAGAATTACAGATAAACACGGTGGCCTAAATCCAATAACAAAATACAGACAGCATTTTACTTGCACCAATAACTTCACCATATTTCGGTAGAGTGATTCATTGGTACATCCCGCACCTTGCATCGTGTTATCAAAGTAACACTCGGGCTCCATAAGCGTGTCCATTTATCATCACAAACTACTCTTCAAACAGAGGAATACGCGCATTTATTAGTATAATTTTTATAGGCCTACATTAGAGTCAACGTACGTTTTATGGGCGAAGCTTCGACGTTGTGAATGTAGTGTTGTATGTTGTATTCACAGAGCCGATCCGCCGGCGAGTTATGCAACGAGTATCTACTAATTAAACTGACGATTTCACAACGCCAGAGCCGTATGTAATTGATTGTGCCACATCTATATGGCTTCAACACACGTGAAATCTGTTTGTAAACGACTGTGTGCGTACTGCGTAGGGCTGCGAACTTATATAAATGACTTTGTGTGAGCCTGTATATAGAGCGTCGCCTTTGCATAGAGCGTCGCCTTTGCTTTGTTTACGCGCGTAATAAACAATATTCTGTAATTAATGTTGTTTACCTAAATCATTAACATATGGGACTGAGGAAGGAGGTCATAGGTCGATTCGCACAAATTTGCTCGCCCTAAACGGGCGAACTGACACTTTTAAGTTTTTATTTTTTCTATAGGCGCCTCGAATTATGTTTATTTATTTGTGAGCGAGTCGACAACTCCAGAAATTTAGAATTTTATGCAATGAAGTTAAGAAAAAAAAGTTGACATTTTATAATATTCAACTCATTATTACTTCTGTGCGCTAGTGTCCTTTTTTGTGCCAATTGTCTATTAACTATATATTTCTGGAGTTGTCGACTCGCCCACATATAAATAAACTTCGTGCGAGTCGCCTGTGGAAAAAATTATGTTAACTAAAAGTGACGATTAAAAATTATTTTATTTTAATTTTAAAGTATGGAAGAAAAAGACATGTTGCGCCGACCCCAAATAAATAAAATAAATAAAAGGGATAAGCGCAGGAGAATGATGATGATTTAAAAGTGACGATTCACCCGTTTCGGGCGAGTAAATTCGTGCGAATCGACTGATAAGCCGGAAGGAGAATGCTCCTTTAATTATTACGCGAGTTTATAAAGTGGTATGTCATTGTGTTTATCATGTCAGCCGTAAGAAATCTTCTCCTGTTATAAATGAAGGTTTCGTAAATTGCCTTATTACGGAGCTCGGGCCTCGTGTTAATAACAGGCGTTAATTTTTAGGAAAGTGAAGAAGTTACTTCGAATTAATTGTTTCTACGTAGGTACTTATTATAGTGAGTAATTGCTTCGTTTAGTTTAGTGGCAAGTTTTCTTTCGTGTTGACTGGTAGGTACTTGAAATAAATAAGTGGTTTTCGTTTAAAATACTTGCTTTACGTTGAGATATTATGGTGTTAGTTGTAGCCTATCCTTGCATTTCCCAATGACGTTTCTCTTCCTAAAAGTTGGCGTATGTTTTTGTGGAGTACATTTCGTCCTCCTTGATCCCTTCGGGAACTAAAACTGCGATAGAATACAAAAGTAACCTCCATTTTTTTATTTGGGATCAAATTCCAAATGTCGCCAACGAATTTTCAATAAAAACAATTTTGATGAACCCTAGAAACGTGCATGTTTAACAGCCCTAATTTTACGCTAAGAGGGCTCTCACACGAGTCGCACGTCGACTGTGCGATTCGACTGCACGCGGGCTGCATATCTTATTATCGTTCTACATTCGTTTGGGGCTTTAAGTAGGTCTATTTATAAGCTTTTAACGATATTAGCAAGTATGTGCCCGTCGTACGAATGTCCGAGTCGTCTTGTGCGTCCTTAAGACATACGGATTATGATTTTAGAACGGTAAACACGCGTAGTGAGTGACATCTTTTGATCGTTTACTTTCATATTTTATATGATAGAAGTATTTTGCAACCCGACTGTTGTACGGTACTGTGACGACGTCACATAATGTATATTTAGAACAGAATTTAATTTTGAGGTTATGTAATACTTGTCAGCTTTAGTACTGTCAGCCACCAAAACGGACAGGAAAGATGAAAAGAAGATAAAAGAAAAGGAAAGAATGAGTTGATGTCAAGGCGAGGTGTGTGTGTGTGTGTGTGTGTGTGTGTGTGTGTGTGTGTGTGTGTGTGTATGTGGTACATAAATAGACGGCAGTTATTTTAATATTCATACATAACTAAAATAACAGCGGGGGGGGGGGGGCTTGTGGCTAAGAAATAACAGCCGCACTGTTCGATCGATCAGGTTAAGTTACGTTTGCCGCGGTTGGTCCGTGGATGGGTGACGATTTTTACATACCAAGACCCCTCCGTGCCTCGGAAAGCACGTTAAGCCGTTGGTCCCGGCTGTCATTCGTAGATCTTTGACAGTCGTCAGAAGCCCGAAAGTCTGATAACCAATCTTAGCAAGAGGTATCGTATTACCCAATAAGTGGGTTGTGGAGGTCAGATAGGCAGTCGCTCCATGTAAAATACTGGTATTCAGCTGGATCCGGTTAGACTGGAAGCCGACCCTAACATAGTTGGGAAAAGGCTAGGCAGATGATGATTCATTACTGAAATAATGTTATCAGTCCAATGCCCTAAAGATGTGTTTTCAAGAAAGTACCTGAACAGGACCTTCATAGCGTAACTCACATTTCAATCACAAACTGAATCATTTTGAAGGATATTGCGACCCCCAAGGTACAGGCAAAAGGCTAGTTTGAGGGTCACTGTCCAATCTATTGTTGTACAATATGATTATAATAAAAATATATTTGAAATGATTGCTTCATATGTTCGACAAATTTGTCTGCTCATCATCGTAAATAACGCAATGAATGTTGCTGAACTGTCAAAATGAAAGCCATTGCTACTGTTAGTGTGTTACGCAATCACCCCGCAGGTACACCTGTCAATGAACTTATACCGTCTTTTTTAGTGAAAAAGTGAATATAACCAAAGTGGTTCCTAACAAAAAGTCTAATTTTCATTTCACCACAAATAAAATCACAGCCAATTATGCAACTCCCTATTTATATCGAGTACAACATTGTAGAGACGCTAATATTGTCGCATACGATTCAGACTAAAATAGGCGAGATTTATTTGATGCATACATCTGGCCGTGAGTTGTATTAGTATTCATTCTCTGTGGTTATCTAATGAGACTTGCATTGGCGCTGCATGATGTCCCGGAGCGTATTGTCAAGGAATATGACAGAAGGCCAACATTTATAAACGTTTGAAATGAGAATATTGTTGACTTATCGCCAATTTGTTAATGTCAAATGTGACAGCTGTTAAACTAACGTCAGATGAGTAGCTTGTACAAACATAGACTCAAAATTAAGGTAGATTCTTTCTGGCCAGTTGTATTCCTATTTTGATTGCAAAGTGCATCCACTAAACCTTTAAAACAATATGGGATTTGCAATGTAAATAGTTGGAACGGTTTAGGTTTTAAAATGCAACAGTTTTGCGCCACTGCAGTTGCAGATTGCACACGTTTTAGCAATATTTTTGTTTCGTTCGCCATCTGTGTGCGAACCCTTGTTACTTGTTATGTTATTGCGGGTCGTATGCTATCTTCCTAATGTTATTCCTAACTTTGTTTAGTTTTGATATCTAGAAATCCCAAATATTCAAGTATTTTGGACCTTTGCTACACTACGGGTCGGTGATGATAATTATATCTGAGACACGTAATCTCTGGTCACATCGAATTCTGATACTACTATGATCAACTTTTTTCAATGTTAGTAAGACAGACAAGCTTTCAAATACCCTCCCGCCTCGTGGAGGCTGTTTGCAAGATTGTCTCTGTGTCCACCTTGCTGGCTGGCTAATATCACCGCATAATTTATTGCCAAACAGTCAGTTCAGTTTTACGGGACAATGAGAAGGCAAGCTGCCATAACACGAGTAATCCTTCTCCCACGTCCCTATTTAGTGGTGTCACGATTCGTCCCGTGCCGTCTCGCACCACGTGTGCCGTGCCATCGCATCTCGCGTCACGTACCGCCCATTTGTCCACCAGTGAATATATAGCCTTAGTGTGAGCAAATGTTTATACTATTCATATAGAAAAGTTGGGTCTATGAATTCAATTATTGTGACGCAAGTAAGATCAACTTAGCTACTGTGAGAATGGGGTAAGATGACAATTTTATGGCGACGATACCTCTTATTTTTTTTCTGAATATTTAATGCCTCATCCAACGTTCATGTTCAATGTTTGTTGCAATGTTTATGTGTGTTGCCAGTACTATGCGCGCTGCAGTGAACACCAGCAAAATATTGCCATGATCATTATGAACCCCTAAATCCAGGGTTTCCTTAACACAATTCCTATGCCTATAACTGTGACGATCAGGCAATGTTAAGATAAAAGTCAAAAGACAAGCAATTCCAAGTAAACACTTCCCCAACTCTCTATCAGCATGTTGGTCCATTCTATCACCCCGAAACATAGCATACTACTCGTATCAAAGTACTTTTAATTGGTGATTAGCAACAAGAAGTCCCCTTAACTATTGTCCTCTGACGATATCAACGCGTGTTGAACTACGTGAACTTATATGTAAAGCCGCTGTTAGATTGACGCGATGTCGCACGGTTTGTAACACCGAGATGCAAGAACGATGTAAGGACATTGACGCGCATCCTATTTTCATGAATTCAGCAGTTTATTCCAGACCCCCTCAGCGTAAAAATATTCTTCGGTTAGGTATTTAAAAAAAAACTTCTACACATTTTTTTATGATATAGCAGATATTTTTAATCTAAAAATATTAGGGGTTAATGTTTGAAATTGCCGATTTGTACTGAAAAATTGAAATTAGTTTTTTTTTAATGTAACATATTTATTTAATCAAAATAATTACCAATATTATCTATACATTGCTGCCATCTAATAGGAAGGTCATTTATGCCTTTGCGATAGAACTCTCGTGATCTAGATTCGACAAACTGTGTGAAAGCATTTTGTACTGCCTCCTGAGAAGAAAACTTTTTATCACGTAGAAAATTGTGCAAATCACGAAAAAAGTGGTAGTCCGTTGGAGCAAGGTCTGGTGAATACGGAGGGTGAAGAATGGTTTCTAATTGCAGTTCCTGTAGAGTTAAAACGGTTTCTCGTGCTGTGTGAGGTCTCGCGTTATCATGGAGCAATAATGGTGAAGATCGATTCATGAGTCGGGGCTATTTCACTGCTAGTTTTGCTATCATTGTTCGGAGTTCGGCACAGTAGACATCTGCCGTTATTGCTTGACCAGATCGGAGAAAGCTTTAGTGAATAACACCATGCTGAGACCACCAAACAGTTACCATTACCTTTTTATTGGTAAGCTTTGCTTTTCCATCACGAAAGCGTTTAAACCAAAATCGCACGGTGCGTTCATTAGCAGTCCCCTCTCCAAACGCAACATTGATATTGCGAGCTGTTTCTGCCGCGTTAGTTCCGCGTCGGAACTCGTATTCAAAATTAACTCAAATTTTCGAAGTATCCATCTTTCTTGTCTAAGCTAAATAAAAAAAAACAACTGAAAGTCGATAATCGAATGTTGCACATTTTTTAAAAGCAGAACTTCATAGGTACCATGTGAAAAAAGTTTCACTCAAAAATATCAAACCATGAAAGTTCTATGTCCATCCGAAATACCTATTACAATGAAACGGCAATTTCATACTTTAACCCCTATTATTAACTCTAGTGTCATGTGCTGACTACATGGGTTTGCGTGTCGGTGTCTCGTACACCGTGTTTTTTTGCACTAATTATGACAGGCAAGGAACTTATAACAAACTTAATTATATTGATACGATAAATAGGAATTAATGAACGTAAATGCTAATCGTAGCTTTTTTCTGCCGAAGAAAACCTCTGAAGAAAAATTACCTATCCTGATTCAATTTTAATTGATGTGCTTTACCGATCTAGCACTAACAAACCACAATCGCGTTGCCGCGTCTATCAGTGCTCCGACTAAGTGTTTAACGTAATAACTCGCGGGTTATTTGATTAGGGTGGCTGCTGCGAACATACGTCGTTCTTGCTCCAGAGTCCCGATAGTGTAGGAGTTCGTACCGACACGTATCGAGGAACTGAGTCTGGGCCATCTACAAAGGCTGCATTGTGGTGTGGAACTTTGGTTTTGACGACGGTTAGCGTCAGGGGAAACTTTAGTCTGAAGATAGCCGAAGATTTACTATTGAACGTAGACTTCGTACATGTTTGGATTCGTCGGGTAGAATGGTCTGTTTCTTCTTAAAACGTTTGATGAAAACAATCAATGTTGAACTTGGATTGTAAGTAACACAGGTAAGTAACAAATTTTTCGAACATATAAAGCTTTGGATTAGCAATATCCTTTAAAATGATTTAGATTGTGATTGACAATGTGTTACACAGTTATTTATTTTAAAAAATCGTTAAATAAAGAATACGCTATAGTACATACCCTTTTTTTTTTTCAGCATGGGAAATCATCAAATGACCCCTCCCGCTCTGGGTGGAGCAGAAGGGAGTGTCAGACTCTTACTGACTAAAACCCACCCGTGTTCCTTCCTTAGCCCTTTATGTACCAGGGCAGCGGTAACCCTTTCGGACGATCCCGCTACCCCGGCAGGCTTCGGCCCTGTCGGGCCCCGTCAACTACGCTGACATCTCTTTGAGGCGCGCGTGGAACACAAACACGCCGTCCGGCACGGGCCTGGTCCTGATCGGACGGAGAGCTACCCATTGCTCTCCGCCCGCCGGCCCGCGCCTACGGTGGCCGGGAGTCGTCACGCGGCTCCCGACGCCCGGAGCGTCTCCCTCGGCGGCTGAGGCGTGAGGATCTCTCGCCCATCCCGCCACCTCCTTCGCTAGCATGACTGCTTCGCAGAAGGAGGTGACCGCCTCCCACTCCCTCTCGCCCCGGACCATGGCTTGCACCAGGGCCGGACGCGAGAGGTCGCCGCCGCTGCCGATCGCCTCTACGAGGACACGGCGGTGCTCTGCCCAAGCGGGGCAGACCTCTACCGTATGCTCCACCGTGTCCTCTGGGCGATCCTCGCAGTGGTGACACCCGGGCGTCTCCTCCCGCCTGATGATGTGCAGGAACCTCCCGAAACATCCGTGTCCGGAGAGGACCTGCGTCAGGCGGTAGGTGAGAGCGCCGTGACGCCTCTCTAGCCACTCCTCAAAGAGGGGTCTTATCGCCGCTATCGTGGCGTGCCCTGCGCTGGGTTGCGATAGTTAGTACATACCCTTAGTCTGAATACCAATCTAACGCCTAGAATTCAACGCCTATTAAACACAGTCATATAACTGACATAGCAGGTCTGCAGGTCCATTATATTCCAGCTCTGGCCCTGACATTGAATTCAGCTTCCGAAGCGGCGTCTGTTCTATACATAGTGCATACCTCTGTAATGAAACTAGGGATGAGCTTCGTTCGAGACCGAAATAACGGGAATGCGAAAATTATGGTCTCGGGTTTTTTTTTGCTCTTTGCAACCCTCGACAGATCCTCAGTCTGCAAGGGACTCCCACGCTCCGGTTTCCGGCGCGTGGTTGCTACAACCACACCCTTTCTTCCGTTGCCAGTTCCGTTTTGCGAATGTGGGGCACACCCCACGGATGCATTGGACGTAAAAAACGGCTTGCGACATTTACGACTCTCTAAAAAGATTTTGTATGACAGAACAATTTCTACCTAATTCTGTTCAGTTTAACATCAAATGTTTGCCTGTAAATTGTTGTGCATTCAAAGTTTACTTTCCTTTGTTTGTAAATGCTCCACTGCCGCAAGTGCTCACTAAATTAATAATAAGCTTTGGAATCTGAATTATTCTGGCTAGCAGAGAATCCTGCAATGCATCAGATATGCTGCATTTAATTTTCCATATCATATACGCATGTTTGAGCTGGAATATTTGAAATCCCCGCACTAGTGACCTGGATGTCGTTACAGTGTTGCCACTTGGCCTACTTTGAGCGTAATAACCAATTTTCACCGGGAAAAATAAGGTAAAACGATTTTCTTTTTGACTCTCGACAAGCTCGAAATACGTGTTGGTAATTTAGAAATTTTGCATTCTCTGTAAAAGGGGTTGGAAAACGGTTCGAAATTGCTTGTCAATATTCGGCTTTGTTCACAATTATTTGTAGATACAGCATATTAGATTTTCTCCATACAAGGGTTTTTTATTATTTTAATATCCATACTTAAATGTCTTGCAGTAAACCTGACTTTAACTGTAGGTAATTGGAATCGAGTTTATTTGATATATTTAGCTTCAAATGTCAGAACGAGACATTTGAAATTGGTTTTATTTGACATTTAAAGTGTTGTTTACGACAGGATGAGTTCAACAATACCTTTTTTATACTAACTAAAAGAAGCACTTACTTACCTAAGTGATAAGATACAACGATAGTCTACGTACAAATATTGGAAGCGTGCGCTATATCAGATGGGTCAGTGGCCTGTTACCTTGTTTTTGTTGTGCACAAAAATTGGGTGGTGGAGCACGTGGCGCCTGCGCTAGGCTCCAACATGTGCGTGCCAATCACGGCCGGCGATGATTGACACTTGAATTATACTTCTGTACTTCGCTGGGATATAGCACGAATTTACTTTTCCGTTCACCGAGTGGTTTGGAATGAACGGATTGTTTTGTGAATGTTTTATTCGGGATTGTTCTATTTGAAAATCAAAATACGTGTCATCTTTCTATCTATATCTTCTATCTCTACTAATAATAGAGCTGAAGAGTTTGTTTGTTCGAATGCGCTAATCTCTGGAATAGGCTATTTTCCTAAAAAATTCTAATTAGTCCTTTATTTTTTCTTTTGTCAATTATATAAAAAAATATGAAGATATCGCCCGTTAAAGTTCCGCGTGACTTCACTTGCTTGATTTTTTACCCAGGCAACTACCCTATTTAATTGCCAGTCGGATTTGAAAAATTATTTTTGAATTTTGTAGTCCAATTCTTGAGGAAGGCTATACCTTCCTCAAGAATTGGACTACATTGGCATATATTTAACATCACGCTAGAATTCTTAGAACCCGAGCTAAAAGAAAACAGTCAGAAAGAATGCTTAGCAAAAACGAGGTAACAGCGCAGCGGGCGATGCGATGCGACGCGGTGGGTCCGGGGACCGAAACATCACGCGGACGAAGTCGCGGACAGAATCTAGTTAAAAATATTACGTCGACAGCACGTGTAAGTGATTACTAGGAAACATAAATATGAAATGTAGCTATCAAAATTAATTACAGTCATTTCGGCCAAAATACTACATTTCCGTTTTGTATCAATCTTCTTTAGTGTTATGTTGTGGTGGGTGGGGACTGGGATTCACTTTTATTTACTTCAAAATTTTAGTAATATTAAGGAAATATAATCTCTTTTAAAACAATTTTAATCGATGATGTTCGAGCATCCGAACTGTCATATTTTTCGAAGGCTTGATTTTTTTTAAGTCGGATAGTTTTTATCTTTATCCGACTTAAAAAAAATCAAGCCTTCAAAAACTATAAGTCAGTTCGAATGCTCGTATTTTTACTTAATCAATTTTTATTATTGTTGAAAGTCTTCAAACCGGTCGATTCATAATCATAATTATCGTTTCTCGTTAATCATATCTCATATTTTTACGTCCGAGTCAATACATAAAATGTTACCAGAGTAAAAAAATTATTACTTATAAATTGCATCTGATTTACTAAAGATGCACGTTTTACTCCTCGTAAATGTGTAAATTGAAATATAACTGCGATATAAAAAAGCTGTTCGTTTGTTTATATGTTGATGAGGAGATAACATGGTATCTTTGCCTTGCTTTAGAATAGCGTGTAAATATATGTTATGACTTATGATGTTAGTCAAGCAATACTTGCATGTTCAATGAGAACTGTGGGGTATTTGCGTCACACATGTAAAATGAGAATTGATCGCAATTCCTCTCACTTTGAAGCAAAAGGAGTATGTAATAAAGAAAAAGTAAGAAAAAGATTATATTTGGGAGACGCACAGGATATACAAATATTTATAAACCGGTCAAGTACAAATCGGATTCGCGCACCGAGGATTCCGTACAAATTTATAGGTATGTAACTACAATTTACGGTTTTCGGATTTTTTCCTTTACTTGTGCTACATGACATTGCTTCTTGCCATATTTCATGATTCTAGGTCAACGGGAAGTACCCAATAGGTTTTGATTCCCTTGCGGGTGTCTAAATATGCGGAACATAAACGCCCGTATCTTATGATTGCGTTTACTTAGAACTTTGAATTTTTCATTGCTTCAAGGGATTGCGCAGCCTTGAGTATTTGATATTAATTTTAACATGATAACTCTACGCGTGCCCGAGAAAAAAGGTCTTGACAGACAGACCGACAGACAGATGGAAAACGAAGTGATCTTATAAGGGTTCCGTTTTTCCATCTGAGGTACGGAACCCTAAAAACGATCATAAACATTAAAAACAAAAAAAAAAAAGGGACCTGAGGTGCAAGGCCAAAAGGGCTCAGCATATTGCTGCGATATTTAAAAAAAAGGATGCCGTTGTAGCTTTTGTAATTCTGTCATTTCTGCCTACCCCAATGGGAAAAAGGGGTGAGTTTACGTATGTAAAAATAATAGTAAACCTATTTCATTGTTAGATAAAAGTATTACGTTACAATAAACACTAGCTTACGTCTATTCTGGATAAGCTTCCAAACGTAAACAGTTGGCAGAATTGCTCCTAAGTTCCGCGATTGTCCTCCACGTGTAAAAGTTAATTAAGTTCTTAAATTACTAAATACTCCTGAAATACAAAGCCTCTTGCCAAGGCCAGCTTTAAAAATACACTTTACATTAGTTCTAAAACTTCCGTTGTTAATATAAGTTTCGCGATTCTTACCCATTTTGGAGTAAGCTTGTTTACCCGGTGTAGACCCAAACCTCCCAAGTTTTTGTTAATTATAAACGTAAGACAACAGCACGCCTGTATTCCCTGAAGGGCTGGGCAGAGGTGGACCTGTAGTACAGCCACATTTCGCCAGTTATTTTTAAGTCCCATGTAAAAGTAAACTAAAGTATTTGGGAATGTCTGGATGTCTTCTCACCCCGGGCACAACCCGGGGTGAGAAATTCCTGGTACACTTTGCACAAGTGTTATTGGGTTTTATATGTATCAGGAATTTCTGAGTAGCAGTATTTGGGAATCAACCCAGGACCTCATGCTCAGCGATGGCGCTTGTGACCACTAGACCAAAGATAAATTAAGTGACAGAAAAAACATGTTATTTTTCGCTAAAAAGTGTTCCGTTTATACGGATTACGCTTTGTATGGCACCACATTAGATCTAATTCACAAACGTTTCCTAGATCTCTAGGAAACGTTTGTGAAATATCATTATAGTCTATTTGTGGCGTGCTAGTTTTCAAATTGCCGATATTACGTGCATTGCAATACACTAACACTTAGGTCGTATTATCTCGTTACTTAGAATTCGATTCTAGGTTAATGATACTAATATCTTCGTGTCAGTCCATACACGTTATAGTAACAGAAACATTACAAAAGAATCCAACTCAAAGCATTTACTTCAATTAACTATTTACAGGCACTTTTGAATTGTCAAAGACTTGGTTAGTTAGTCAGAAAGTTGAAGCTAGTTGCGTATTCCAAAATGTAGATCTCTATGAAGAAGAAAAGGCAAGAATTTTTAAATTTGAAAACCTATTGGTTATCGCGGTTAGTTACTAGTTTACTACGCACAGAAAGAAGGTCCTGGCTAAGTTATTTTTTTTTGCCTATGTTGTCTCCATTTCTAGAAAAGGCCTCCCCGTTTTACTCCCAAACCTTTTGTGCAAAATTTGTGCGATCTCTGGCCAAGTTGGACCCTCAAACATGATCAGAAGGCCAATTCCCGTAATTAAAAAAAACGTTCAAAATCTCGTCGCAATCTCATCTCAGCGACAATCACTGTCAAAAATGTAGAGAAATTAGAGGTATTTTTCACAGATTGAGACTGAGATCAGACTGTGAACGTGCTTAAAATTACGAGAATTGCCGCTCAGATTTTCAAATCACCTTCGCCGTGGTCTACCTCGATGGCAACGTCCTACCCCAGGCGTCCAGTGTCTACATTTGCCCACGTCTCCTACCTACCCACCTTTTTAAAAAACCTTCCATTATAAACATAATTAACACCCGCACACATCGTTAATATTTAAGCTCTGAAAATGACCCTTAACTCCAAAGACAAAGTCGCTCCCGAAGCAATATTCCGCGGTCACTTGGACTAAAATAAACAGACGCATAAAATTTCGTGGGGGCAGACGAAAAAATCCCTGAACCCCATTTAGAAGAGGTTGAGGACCTTAATATTATGGCCAACAATGGTGTTAAACGGGCACACGACGACGTTATTAAAGTCTCTTAAGTACTTGGACAAACAGACTGTTATATTGTAATCCTGTCTGGCCTATTTAGGTGCACAAACAATACTACTGTTCGAGCCGTGCCTATGGTGGCGTGTGGATCAATGGTGCTCAACATTTTCCCTGGTTCTTATTTGTTGACTCATTTGGTGCTTTTGAAAGCATTACCAGGCTATTTACCGTCCTGCCGAACAGAGACTTCTTCTCATACAGAAAAGGCATGAGTATTGATCACGACGCTTGCTCAAGACGGGTTGGCGATATCTGGTCCCTAATTGCGTAACAGACTTTCAATCACAATCCGAATAATTTTGAAGGATATTGCTGATCCATTGCTTCAAATGTTCCAAATACTTGTCTGCTCGACTACGTAAATAACTCAATGTGGTCGAACTGTCAAAATGAAAGCCATTGCTACTATTAGTGTGTTACACAATTACCCCGCAGGTTTCCTCACGATCAGGAACAGGACTCATAATCAAAAGTGGTTCTTTTGACCATCTAAAATAATGTAAGTTCAACAACATCCTTTTCTTCATTGCTCATCTTAAGTTTGATGCTACTGCCTACCACAGCATAAAGGCTCCCGCAGACAAGCGCGACGCGACAGCGCGAATCGACTCTAGTGGATAATTTCTATGAAAACTTCATGGAAATAATAATAAGTTCTACAAGAATCGCGTCGCGCCTATCTGTGGGAGCCTCAACTTCAATTTTGATAGTATAACAACATTAATTTACGTTGATCTAATTTTGGACGTAAGAAAAAACATAATGACCCGTTGTAACTGTAAATGTAACCAAATTACATGTTACAATAATTAGCCTGTTACTTAATGATGATTAATGTGTAAAAGGCAAAGTCACACCTTTCTGCGTTCGTTTCAAAGCTGCTCCGAAAGGCCCCATGTTGAGTACAGCTGGCATAGATTATGGGAAACAAAGACCCGTACTGTATTTTTTGATGGTGATAATGTCACAATTTACAAGTGTTGTTAGCCGCAGCAACTTTGTGAAACGTATCGGCGAACAATGGCTTATTATATTAATTGACATTATTATGTCCATGAATTAAAGTGTTACATTTGATAAATTATTCATCAAAGCTTTATATATGTGTGTAACTCGGGAGTTAACTGCTATCGATTTTTATTAAACATCAAAGTACATGTGTAGAGTCACCAAAAGAGATAACTAACCAGGGTCGTCGGATATAGTTGAGGTTTAGCAAGAAACCGATAGATGTTTTCGAATGAAATTTAAATTGTTAAATTAACTGTTTATTTTCTATTAATTTAATTAAGTTTTCGCAAACATCCATCAGTTTCTTACTAAACTTCAACTATATCCGACGACCCTGGTTACTTATCTCCTTTGGTGACCGTACAAGCAAGTCGTATGGTGTACATAATATAAAGCGTTCTATTCAATAGCCTTAATTACGATTTGAAACAGCATCCTAATTGCGTAATCACAATCTGAATCGTTTTGAAGGACATTGTAATCCATTGCTTCATAGTTCGAAAAATTTGTCAGCTCATCAACGTAAATAACGCAATAAATGTTGTTGAACTGTCAAAATAAAACCCATTGCTACTGTTAATGTGTTACGCAATTACCCCACAAGCTTCTCGAATCTATGTAAATTATGTCAAAAATGGTTAGAATAACAAAAAGAGATAATATTTTATCCTTTATCCCTAGAGAATTATCTAGGCCAAATAAAAAACGTTTTTGAATTTCCAATGCAAAATTATCCTCATTCTTCCCCCCACTGAAATCTGGTTTGCTAAATGGCAACATTATGGAGCTCTGCATAATTCCGTAAGTCAGTGTATACCGGTCTTTAGAGTCGATAGTTTTATATGGGCTTTCCTGAGCTTACCGAATTGTTGGACGAACATTCTAGAATTAATTAATTCACTTGACTGGCTGATGGGGAGCGTGTTAATCCAGATACGTTCAAAACAAAGGTCATAATATATTCGAGTATTAGATTATTCTAATCTTAAGATTCTAAATACTCTAGAATAGAATACTCTAAAGTTTACAGTATTCTATTCTATTTTATTATATTAGGATATAATTACTATTTTATTATTTTAGATTTAAAGATATTTATGCTTTAAAAAGACACAGTCACTTGCTCCAACTTTGCTTAACCTAGTATTCACATATTCATATTCTCATTCAGTTCTGTTAATTTTATTTCACATAAACCTACATGAATACTTATGAAACGTCAGAAGCTGTACAGTTCCAATTGGTCGTTTGCTGTGGAGAAGAGCCGGCAAGAAACTTCACGGTTACTTTTTTAAAAATAATTGGCTTTTACAATATTTTCAAATTACAGTGTTATGGTATGGGAGGACAGTGTAAGCCTGTCAACAAGTACCAGGTTTAATAAAATAGAAAATGGCCTACAGATCTACAGTCCACAACGTCTATAACGTTCTCACATTCACAAAACCTCTTTAGAACAAAAAAATATTTTGCAAATCTGTGTATAAATGACGGAGTTATGCCCGAACAGACATTAAAAAAAATACAAAAATATAAACATCCGAAATAAGAACCTCCTCCTTTTTTGAAGTCTGTTAAAAATATAAAAGAATCTATAGAAAAGATAAATAAAAAAAAAAAAATTAAGCCTATTCAAACTAAATGGACTTAGATGTCCAGCTTAGAGTCAGCATTCCCAAAGGTACTTCTCTTCAGAATCTACACGCACAGTACGCAAGCGCCTTGCGCCTTGATTCAGGTCATTGGGTCATCCGGGGAAGCGGCTCAACGCTACGCATGTTAGTCCGACTAAAAATCGGGCATTTTTGTTTTACTTATCGAATTATGGATGGCCTTTCATTCGAAGTCCTATAAACAACCCCACCACGATCTTCATTAACGGCTTCAAATAGCGCACTATTAATTATAAAAAGTTTTTGTCACTACCTGAAAAATGGAAATTCCTGTATCATAATTAATGTTAAAAAACCCCAAGGCAGAGCTTCATTCCAACCAAAACTCATCCGACAATGTTTGAAGTGTGTGCGGTACGGCTAGAACCCAGTCTTCATTACCATATCTTAAAGACCTCGACCTAGAAACTTGGAGACTCTTAGCAAACCAGAGGGGTACGCTTCAAATTTAAATTAGCCGTTTGTACCGCCAAGTGCGGTTCTTGAGTGATGTTCGAAAAATTGAGACCCCTTTAAAGGATTGGGGGACTCCAAACGGGACCTAGGCGTGATAACTCTTTATTTTGTTGTCTTGTAGGTCAATGACTTGTTACATAAGTCGATAACCTGTTTCGCTAACAATAGTAGAAAGATAGCCGTTATCTGTTCGCGTGTTCTTAAGTAAATACGACTACAGTTTACTTACACTACGCCGCAAAAAACTGGTTATTTTCATTACGCATGCACTATGAACTGAAGCGAACCCTTCAACTGGCTTAAGTACAACCTGTTTACAATAAAAAGTCGGTCAGTGGCGCTAAACCTTAATTAGTAATGCCGTTACGTCGCGGCAGGCGGCGTACTGCGTAACTTGCATCTCGTGGACTGACAGCTCAGCTGTTTTGCACGCGGGTCGACGACCGCAGGGCTAGTCGTGACGTCACGGCCCTGCCGCGCCCACCGAGCCCCCCTCCCCGCCGCGGAGCCTCAAACCCCTCCTGCCCCGCCCTTAGCCCCGAAGGACAATTATTTGCAGGATGCCATTCATCATTGTTACTGGCTTACAAAATCTCTTTGTTCTTACACATTTTAGTCCCGCGGCTGTAAATTTAAACGGGATTAGATGCTCTTTATAATAGTTGGTTGAAATGAAAACGTGTCACTGTGGTACTGTCACATTTCTTTGATGAAGTTTTGTAACAACATCATTGAGATCGTAATTTATGTATGTTCACGTGTTATGCTTCAGCTTAGTTTCAGCGACGTTACAAAGTAGGGCTATGACTAATATAGCGTAGGACTCTTATAAACATTGAACAGCTGTGTTGCCAGTTATCAATGGGTGTGACCTACACTTGAATATTTTCCAACATTACTGTGCTATATTTTTCTCTATGTCTGTAGTATATTTGGGGGTGATCAGCTGTTTGTAAGGTAGGTACACGTTATGATGGTGTTTGTGGACAGTGGCGATCAATCAAATGGAATTATATAGCAGATCTATCAGCTGAGTTAATAGTGATATCAAGTGGGTGGTGCGTGCATTTGACAGTGGAAATTGGTCAGGATTGTAATTGATTGGAGTTGAATGCCAGTTACGTATACATGGTGGCAGGGACATCGATGCGCAACCCGTTACCATGGATTCAGTACATGATTCTGAACCCCTCGGTTATTTGAAGAAAAAAAATAGCTGTTCCATACATCTTGACTTGACTCGACTTTTCTATGAAACAGCAGTTTTTTTTTATTATTTACGAAAAAGTTCGACGTGACGTGTCTAGAATCATGAGGTGAAGTCATGGTTACAGTTTGCGAACTGGCTAGTTTTTTTTTCTCGTAGTCGCTGTTTACGTGTGTCTGTTTGACCGCGATGTTTTTTCTAGATTTCGTCATCATTTAGAGCATTTATTCCGGAAGGTTTATGTGTATAAAACATTGATATTTAACTTAGATTGAGTACAGCAATCTCCATGCTCTGTCAAGTCGTAAAAATTGCGAAGCAGGTGCGGTCGTTAGTAACATTTTAGTTTTTTTTAAATTTATTAGCCATTAATGTCCCACTGCTGGGCACGGGCCTCCCTCCTCTCCTTCCACTTCTCTCTGTCCAGAGCTGCCAAGGACCAATCTTTATCAAAGGAGTCCAGCTCAACCCGCCATCTCCGTCTGGACCTGCCGCGATGTCGTTTGCTTTGCCATTAAGCGGGACTTTTAGAATTATGTAATGCTAAATAAATTACGTTATTATTTATCTTTACGCTCATAATTCACAATCTACAAGAATTCTAAGGCACCTGACCCTGCTGGCTCAAAACTCAAAATAAAATCAACAACAAAAAAACTAAATACGCAAACATAATCTCCTTAGTATACGTTGCAAGTGCACCTGAGCACAATATCAGTGCCGCAAGCGATCGATGGACCTTGATGGATGACCTACAACTGAGTGACGTCATCTGCACGAGTGCAAGACTCTGCAATTCGACTCGTAAAAAATCTACGTGACAGATTCTCGTGCCTTAGTTGTCGACAGCCGAGGCTGGCCTATCACGATTGAAATTTAATGCTGAGGTAGAAAAGGTGGAGTTTTGGTACCCGAATTCGTGATTGGAAAGGCTTCTGGTGATATATAGGTTTTAAAAAGCAAGGTTAAACTAGGGTAGGCGTAGACTATGCAATTTTTCGTGTAAAATTAGGAACATAGTTCGGAAAACGGCGAAGGAAAATATCGTGAGGAAACCGGCATGTCCTAGAACCAAAAATTCGAAGACATGTGACATCTACCAACCCGCACGGGGCCCGCGTGGTGGATGACGGCCCACTCTCTCTCACTGAGAGAAGGCTCGTGTGCCAGCAGTGGGGACATTATAGGCTGATTATGAGTTAGGAAAAGACCAACTGGGTAATTGCGGAACACACTATCAGTAGCAATGGATTTCATTTTGACAGTTCAACAACATTCATTGCGTTATTTACGTTGTGGACAAATCGAGCATATGAAGCAATGGATTAGCAATATCTTTCAAAATGAATTCAGATTGAAAGTGTGTTACACAATTAAGGCGCAGGCAGATGTGATTAAAGTGGTCATAGAACTCGTGATGATAGGGCTATAAAATTTGAAATATTTAAAAACTCAGTGGACCTTGGTAACAAAGAAATAAAAGTAAAGATCGAATGGCAGATGTTTGCAAATCCTCCTAGTACAGTAACAATAGTATATTGTGCAGAATCTTTACGCGCTAAATTGAGGAAAAACAAGCAGTGAATCGGCTATCAATCACTACGGACAAGAAAGGCTACAAAGAGTGGAACAGGTTACTTGTGAGAGACACCTTCAAGAGGTGATCTGTCTCACATGGGTTTAGTTCTTGGGGCTGATTTTTCTAACGCCAGATAATTTTATCGGCGGAATAATTTATAATTGTTTACAGTTCTTCCATACAAAAACTGTCATTCGTCAATTTTATTCCACGAATAAAAATTATCTGTCGTTTGAAAAATCAGCCCATTGGTGTGTTGGTGACGCATAACTCATTCCTTTTGATACTCTTTGTTTTTACTATTTAATTTTTTACTGTCATTGAAAACTGCATGACACACTTCTTGTTTTTTCTCTGTCTGTTATATAACCTTGGATTAATACGGACCTTTTATTTGATAAGTGCTTCGTTGGTCTAATGGTGGCAAGCGCTACTGTTGAACATGAGGTCCTGGGTTCGATTGCCGGGTCGGCCAAAGTGTTATTGGGTTTTTCCACCAGGAATTTCTCAGTAGCAGCCTGGATGTGTTCCCGTTTTATGGCAATAGGCTCGGCCCCTATTACATGGGACTTAAACATAACTGGCGACATGTGGGTGTACTATGGGTGCACCTCTATGTAACGGCTTCGGGGATTACAGTTACAGGCGTGATGTTATGTTTTATTTTGGTAGCTCCTGGTAATTCCACAATCCACATAAGGGATGCTACAAGAGACCATTACCGATATATTGAAAGGGTAACTCTCCTGCGTTTTGTCCTACTAAAGTTTTTGTAGCATGGTTAGGCTTTATTCAAAAATCTCAGCACCAGCAACATGAAGCTGAGTGAAGTTACATAATAACGCGATCTTTGAACCCACGACCCTCGCGGTGTTTTGCTCAGCACTGCGGGAAGCGAATAATGAATGCATATGCACATACATTATGAAGTGTCACATCATTCGCGGGTAGGGTTGGGACACGTTTAACGTGGCGGCTGAAGAATTGATGAGCTAAGTGAAGTGACTTTGTTGAGGTTGCACACTTGTTTTTCCAATTCATCTTAGACCTTCGGAGAATAGACAAAGGCGTCCCACAAGGCAGAGAGTAGCGGTGGCCCAATGGTAATGGCATCTACTTACGAGTCGCAGTTCGTGGCTTCGAACTCAGGCAGGCGCATTACTTTGAATAAATAACATCATCACCACTGCTCTCAAAACGGTAAAGGAAAACATCGTGAAGAAACCAGCATGTCCTAGAACAAAAAAATCGAAGACATGTAACATCTACTAACCCGCAATGGGCCTGCCTGGTAGATTACAGACCAGGCCTGAGTTGCAGCAGTGGGAACATATAGGCTGATTATGCTTATGGTCCCACAAGGTGGACCGATGACCTTGTGAAGGTCGCAGGAATCCGCTGGATTCGGGAGGCTCAGAACCGGTCGAAGTGGCGGTGCTTGAGGGAGGGGCATGTCCAGCTGTGGACGTCTTTCGGCTGAAATGATGATGATTGGCAGAATAGTCGACATTGACTGCTTGCCATTTAATATGAATAGAATAGATGTAAATGTAGGTAACTTCGTCAAAGTGAACAATATTGTTAATGATTTGCGTTGTGATTAATAAATCATTGATCTAATCTCTTGCTTAGTCCTATAAAAGATCAAAACTACAAGCATAGCCCACTCCGTTGCCCTTTGGGTGACTTATAGCAGGCATAATATGCTAGGACTTATAGAACATGGACTAATATGTAGCAGGCATCATAGGCTATATAGACAAAAAGATGTTTCGTTTGTCCGTTTCGTTCTTTCGGGTGCCTTTAGGGTCGAAAATGTGAGAAAAGCAATGTAAAATAATAAGCATTTTAATATTGGTAAGACACCTCGGTATCAGAGTAGCTCTACGCAAATAACATTGCGATGTCGTATGGCATCCCTATTCCTTTTGAAGGGTCAACGTAGCAATAATATGAATCACACATCCAGTTATTTATAATATGAATATAATTAATTATATTGCGATGTTTAACTAAGTACTCTCAAATTCCATTTAAGCCTTAGTTAAAATATGGTATATTCCTTTTCTTCCTTTTTTTTACTAGCCTACGCTGTCGCACTGCTGGGCAAAGGCGTTCCCCCCACTCCTTCCATCTTTCGCGAGCCCACGCGTCCTCCTTCCAGTTTGGACGGAAACTATCGTTACTTATTTTAATATGATGAGCACTTGTAACGTCAAATCCTCAATTTTCAGTCATTTTATTGTCCTTTTCTTCGTCAAATATTTCAGTTTCAAGCTACAGAAGGAATAAACTAGTTTATTTATCAATTCTTTATACTCGGGCGCCTGTATGCCTGTATTTGACAGGCTTATCTACAGACAATCTGATGTCTGCTAAGGGCAGGTATGTTCGAACAATTGCATTGATAGTTCTGTACATAAATTAGTATACAAGTAGTCGGCGACCGATGACGCGTCATGTTGTGTCAGTCGAGCTGAATTTATGAATTAAATGCCTGACTGTCTGCATTGGACTGTATTGTATGCATAAATGGTTGGTTTATGCAAGAATTTGTGGGAATTTAGTCGAGAATTCGTTCTTTTGGTTAACTTTATTCATCTTTCGTATGAACGCGAATCCACGCGAGACACAATGGCTTATTAATTGGGGCTTTATAATTTATTTATTTTTTAATTCAACCGGCTTACCTTAGTTACCAAGGCGGGATGTAACTTACTAACATATCGAATAGTTGACGAAGAAAAAAGAAGAAGAGAATTAGCATAAAATACAGTGTGGAATTCTCTATGCCTAACTAGATCAGGCAGTCTAGACTTGAGAATAAATTACTAAAGGTGTTCCATAAAAAACATGTTTTTTTTTTAACTTTCCGAACAACATAATATCGACAGCGACGCAATGCTTTGAGAATAAAACGGATAAATCTTTTTTAAATTCTAAAATAAACATAATGGGAACTAGAAGTAGAAATTGAGAAAAAACGTTTTGTGACCGAAAAGATGAGACATGTTAATTTTATCGTTTGACATCTGTATTTATTTAATTATTCTTAGACAACATAACACATTGTATAATGTATGTTAAACCAAGCTCTGAAAGACTTTGCGGCACTGACGAAGAAAATATCCAAATTAAAAAAAAAAACTGTTAGAATAAAGAAAGTCACATACAAACATACATCAAACCTGAATACATTACATTCCTTTTTGGGCAGTCGTGTAAAAACACAAGTACGTAATCAAATTTATAAATGTTATAATAAATTGAAAAACAATGCAAAAAAGATGTCATACTTTTAAAGTAAAATGTATATTTTATTTGAAAAAAAAAAAAAGAACTGGTGTAGCAACACGAATACTGCTCTATCTAAATAACGTCAGTGTTGGCTCAAAGGCCGGCCATGTTTTAAGTGATTGTTCGCTGGCTCATCGCCTATGAGCTATTGTTACCGGCAATTAAGTTTTTTGCGAGTCTATGACGACGAAAACGACTCATACTCAATTCAATACTGGAACTCGTATATCGTCTTTTAAACGCACATACTACTTAAGAACGTATGTATACTTTAGTCTATGTTAGAAGGGGTCGTCAGAAGCCCGAAAGTCTCACAACCGGTCTTACCAAGCGGTATCGTATTACCCAGTAACTGGGTTGTGGAGGTCAGATAGGCAGTCGCTCCATGTAAAATACTAGTATTTAGCTGCATCAGGTTAGACTGGAAGCTGACCTCAACATAGTTGGGAAAAGGCTAGGCAGGTGATGGTTTTGGTCTATGTTATTTATTTCGTATTTTTGTTCATCGAATCAGAAACACGATTTTTGTAAGGTATCAGCAATGCAGTGCAAACCTCTGAATATAGTCAATCAACACTGCTAAAACATCTCTTTCTGGATAAAAAGACACATTTACCTACGCAAATGTCCTGCAGATTTGGTAGCGTCGTGTGACGGGTCGTTGAGATCCCTAAAATAGGGTTGAGCTACACGGTGAGCTGATGACTGATGCATGCATGCCGTCTGTTGGGACAGGTCAACTCAAAGCTGCTCTGTCTTCAAAAAGCCCTTCCAGACATGGCTCTGCATTGTTAGACTCATATAAAATCCTAATAATATATTGTTTGGACTTTAAAAAGTTTGATTTGACTTTGACATTCTTGACAGGGATCAATTAGCTAGGAAATACAATGTACAATGTACATAATTTTTAAAATATTGGCCAACAAAATATTGACGTGTAACTGTCTTAAAATCTAGGTACTTACATAATAAACATTTCATTTCATTAGAAGCATTACGTATTTGTTTCTTTCATTAAACTTACTCGAGGGTCGCAAGGCCTGATGACAAGACCAATTATGGAGACCCAAACGATCTTGATACTTTACTCATTTTCGCCACCACCCCAAAACGTCAAACTTCAATTCGCATTAGCAGTTTCTAAAACTATTTCTTAATCTCGAATCGGTGTCGTATCTCGCTACTGTGACATATTTCAAATGTCATATGTGATGTTATTTTATACCCCCTGTCGAATCATCACCTCGCTGAGAAAGTCGATAGTTTAAAATGAACTTATATTGAAGCAATGAAGTTTTTGTGCTATTTTTCGTGACGTTTTGTCGCTGGACTGGCTTTCAATTTTGATTTTGGTTTTGATAAGCTTTCATACTTATCGTAAGACTCGTCTTAATTAAATTGATGACTGATTGCATAACACACTACCAATCACAATCTGAATAATTTTGAAGGATATTGCTAATCCATTGCTTCATATGTTTGAGAAATTTCAAATATCGCAATAAATGTTGTTAAACTGTCAAAATGAAAGTCATTCCTATTGTTAGTGTGCTACGTACTTACCCCGCAGGTTTTCTCCTCGTTGGACTTGTTTAATATCCTAGGAAATAAGTATCAAAATCACGTCAGTGGTCGTACGTGAGCGTAGTTTGGTCAATACTTACGCATAATGTGACAATAATGTAAGGCTCAACACAAATCAAAATGATATCAACGATCCTTAGTATTTTATTATTCACGCATGAAATACAGTGTGTGACTAGTAAATAGCCCACTCGTTTACATAACGATTAACGTGGCAGTACGTGTACTATGGTGTTTACATTTGTTATTACAACGCTTCCTAAATCTCGGAGCGGATAAGCGCGCACTGGCCAGGGGTCGATGTACCCAGAAAAAAAAATGTTTGTTCAAACTTCAAAGATGAATGTGAAAAATTCGAGTTAGGATGTAGGTATGTAAATACAAAATACCGGATTAAAAAAAAAAAAATAATTTGATTTTCTTAACAGGTTGAATAATCAATTGATAATCCGGTTATTTAAAAAAAAATACTTTGTGATATCTAGGAGAAAACTTCAAGTTCTTTCCTTGAGCCAAATTGCTTTCTTTTTTGGAAACGAAACATATCACATTTCTTGAATATCGGTTTGATAACTTATTGGTGAAGAATTGTTAGTGCGTTTATAAGTACTTAAAACAAACTTAAAGCATGTAGCCAATAAAAAAAACCCCATTCTCCTCTATCGATTTTCAGATTTAAAAGTACTGAAGTAACTACCGACGCGTCAGTCTAACCAGAAAAAAAATGTACAGGCTACTTCCTAAAAAATAATTGCAATGAAAAAGGAACCCTTCATTGTCAAACTGAAAAATATAATTTGTCACTGACAGGACACCTTCAGGGTTCATCCTTTACCAGTCTTTATCGATACTGATTAGGTTGTCTGTTTTTGTATGCACTGTGCGAATGCATCCGTGCATTTTGATGCATTTCAGACAAAATTAGAGAATATTCGTAATGATTTTTCATTGCAGTTTTCTTGTAATTTTCAGTAGAGTTCTAAAAGTACACAGGACTGCAGGATTGGTAAGAGACTGCTTATTACGTGTCGTAATGATGTGAGCAGTATATTACTCTGCGCGATGCAGTTCCAGCGGCCCTTACATCACAATTCGGCCGTGATCGGCGGCCGGCGCCCCGGCGCAGCGCGGCATGGCCCGCGGCGTGGTCGCCGCTCGCTGCGTAACCTTGCGTACTATGATAAACAAGTGACTTCACACGCTATTTTTAACCATGTTTGTGCCGAGAGCTGTGTGCGAACATGCGCGCGCGCGCCGAGGTCAACGCCCTACGCGCGTATCTGAACCAATCTGAAAGTCCGCGAACGATACGCTTCGTTCGTCGTTTAGACGATTTCTACAAACTACTACGCTGTGTAGTCTTTATTGGCCTCGTGGGCGATGGCGGAGGCTCTCCCTTCATGGCGGCCGACTACGGAATCTAATTAAGTTACCGTATCTGTGAAACGCGCCTTGGTTTAGTCCGAGTTTTTCTTGTCAGCAAATTTTCTGAATGCCGTGAACGCTTGCGACGACGCTCTGGTTCAATTATAACTTGAATTTAGAACCGAGGCGAACGTTAGTACCTTGTTTTGCTACTAAAATGTAAACAGCTCACCAATTTATTTTGAAGTCGAAATGCAGGATAAACAATCAGGGAGTCAAATTGAAAAGACGTGTAGAGAATCTGTTGTTATTGAAACTTGGAATAACAAAGGTGCAATATCGACTCGTTTGAGAGGAGGTAACGTTCCGAGCCAAACAAATAAGACTAAGAAACTAAACGTTTTGAAGAAAAATATATGAAAACTAACTTCTGTCCACACGAAGCGCTCATGTAACCTTCGTAGTAGGACAACGACATTTATTGCTCCATTTCCTTTGAACATTACGTGATTATAATCGTTCCGTATCTTTCGAGACATTTTGTTACGGAGACAAAATACCATTGAAAGGCGTAACATTTTCTAGTGATGGGAAACACAGTAGAATTGTTTTTTGTTTTGGCTCAAAGTTCTATGAGATTTATTTTGTATAAACATCCGATATGCAGACAAAACTCCTCGACACATACATACCATATTAAAACAATACATAAAGCATTGTGCGAACTAACACACCACAAATGACGTCATAAATAATGAAGCCGAGCTCCCACCGACCGGGCTTATTCGATAAATCCCAACTCAAATGTAATATCATCGAAATTCAAGTAGTGGGTAGCGTGGCTGTGCGGCGTCGTAGGATGCGTAGAGTCGAGCGCACGCGGTACGGCGCAGTAACATCGACAGTAACTCGCAGGGGTGACTGAGCATTTTCCGAATTGGCATTCGCCAGTCGGGAACGCTTTGTTCGTCGTTATCTGAGCGCACAGCAATGTCTGTAAACGGTAGTGAAAGGGCGATACGCGTCGAGCGACGTCGACAAAGGGCCCTGGTTAATGCGATCCGACGTTCGGTAGCTCGGTACCGTTTTACGGGCTGCGTTCCCGCTCAGCTGGAACGTTTTCAATTTGCCGGGACTTAGCGAATTCTCATTTTACTCAAGGTCCACTTGCACAAAGGCTCGCGTATATATCACAACACCACCCACCCTGACGTAATCCACATTGTAAGTGGCTAATACTCTAATACCCGAGGAACTTCGTAAGCCGAACACCCTAGATAAGTGTATTAATATTTTATTCGTTCTTCCAGCTGTTTGATACAATTACGGAAATTACTCGTTCGAGTAAGCCTCGTTCCTTTGAAGTGTTTGAAAAAATTATGAATAATGTTTTCGAACTAACTCGGATGTAGCAAGTATCAAAACGAGTTCTAACGTACAAATAGCGAGAGAAGCGTCCGTATTCAGTCGGGGGACAGCAAATAGCCATCTGATATGAATAGTGGCCATTAATCTGTTGGAAACAAGTGACCGAAGATTCGGAATTGCGTGTCGGGGCCGCGAGGTCGTCGCCCTGGTATCACACACCTACATAAAGATGCGTACACGCTTATAAGCGTCCTATAAAGCTAACGGCTTCATTGTTAGAAGGTATCGGCTTCGGGTGTTGGTTTCTATTTCTATTAACAAGGACATTTAACTTCACTTGTTGGCTTGATACCTTTGCTTCGTCTCGTTGAATATTTACTTATGTACTTATCCGTCCCCTTCTTTTGATTTTTATTTCGTCCGTTTTTTCTACTTTTAACGTGCCAGCCTCCGCCTCCATAGCGTCTTGTTACCTCGTATTGCTTCCGGCGTATTACGTGGAATTTGATAATGGAGCGTGTTCAATTAAAAATTATGTGACTCTCGAGTACCGCATTAATGTTTGTTTTGTTTTTGTTTACAGGTATGTTTCAACATTCAGCTCTCTTCATTAAATTATCCAGACTTGTTTTTCGTAAGTTGTTCTTCATTCTTTAGACGATATCGATTTTCAAAAGAAGAAGAAAATTCAAACATTTTACGCAATTTGCACCCGGTTTATCGCAATAGGCTCGCTCCTGATTACATGGGACTTAGATAAGTGTCGAAATGTGGGTGTACTATAGGTACACCTCTGTTTATCCCTTCGGAGAATACAGGCATGATGATAATTTACTCGTAAGTAGAGCATACTCCAGTCTGTATCGTAACTGACGCGTCATCAGTGACGTCAGCTCACCTATTTGCATTACTTCGATAATCGCATTATCAGTGTATAATTCACAAACGGTCGCACGTCACTTTCACAACGCTGAGGTGAAACGAATGACAGTCTAAATATATGCTATTGAAGTTTTAACAACAGTTGGTTATTTTAAAAGTCACTTTTTGACTTTTGGTGGCTGGTTTGAAAGACATCTTGCAAACTACTAATTTAAGAACCCACTAGGTTTGCATAATACATAAGTTCAGTTCATTTACTGTTAAATATGGGGTTAATGTCAAATTAATATTCAAGACGGAACGCAAATTCTTGAGCCCTAAACCCCGTTAATTTGTGACTCACAATTTGTTTAAGGATTTTTAGTAAAGGCCCAGTTAGCACTTCACAACTTAAACAAGAAACACTCAAAACTGACTCAAAAGGTGAATTTCAAAATGGCCACTCAATCAACCAGTACCTTATTTTTTAATTCTATTCTAAAATAGAATACTTAAAATTCAAAGAAAATTCTAGAAGCCACAGTTAAACGTGGAATGCTTTCACTAAAATAACTGGCGACCTTCGCGTGTGAATTTATTTGGCATACAGCATACTTCGTCAGACCGTGTATCGTTGTCAGACCGCTGGCATTAAAGGGTAAGATCGTCGGGTCGTATGTTTGTCGTACGGTTGTGTTTCATCTTGTAAATATGCCAGGTTGATATTGTGATGATAGTAAAGCACTGATTTGCCGTGACACTGCAAGTTATGTGACCCCGTTACGATAACATATATCTTTGCTTTTTATTATGAAGCTGCTTGCAAGAATAATCAAAAATGTCAGTTACAGCATATTGAAATGACGAATAATTGCGCATTTTCCGCTTGTGACTTGCGTCTGATGTCACAGTGGCCCTGCAAATTCAGAAAATAGTTTACCATGCTACTGCTTTTGGCTTATCTTATAAACTATACAAAATTTGTATTACCATGTAGACCTTACTGTACGAAAAGAATTTGCACTGTCCCCATGAAAATTTAAATAAACAGCTCCTGTAGAAGGTTCTAAAAGGCAAACAGATAAGAACCATCCTTAAATCTCATCCTCATAAAACGAGCTACTATTCTTATTCCTTCTCTGTCCATGCTGTAAGATTGTGGAACTCACTTCCGCCTAGCATTCGTGATTTAAAAACTATTTCTCTTTTTAAACGTCGAGTAAAAGAGCATTACCTATCCTCTATACTGTGAGTATTTGTATATATATATTTGTTATATATTTTTGTATTATGTATTTAATTAAATATATTTATTTATTATTATTTTATTTTATTTTTTTGCGCTATATGTGTAGATATATTTAATATTTTTGTTTTAGACTTCACACATTCATATTTTTCTCTTCTTGTTCTCACACACTATTGTCTACATTTCTTTTTTTTACTTCTCCTTTCGCAGGTCTGCTGGAAGAAATTTCTTAAGAAATAAGCAGTACCTTTGTACTCATGTTATAATTCTGTCATATCAATTTGTATTTTACTGTGTGTACATAAATAATAAAATAAAATAAATAAATAAATAAATAACCATCAATTAGTTCGATCAGTCCCCAGAAAACAGAGTTGACACACCTTCAACTTTTCATAAATCCTACTATAATATATTATTATTATAAACGCGAAAGTTTGTATGGATGGATGTTTGTTACTCTTTCACGCAAAAACTTCTGAACGGATTTGGATGAAATTTGGCACACAGATGGTATATAACCGGGATTAACATATAGTATACCTTTTATCCCGATATTCCCACGGGATCGAAACTCATGCGGGTGAAACCGCGGGGCGCAACTAGTATTATTATAAACGCGAAAGTTTGTATAGATGGATGGATGGATGGATAGATGGATGGATGTTTGTTACTCTTTCACTATAATGTAGCAGGGACATACGGTTCAAAGGTCACAGGGTATTTATGTAATTTGTGGATGCAAACCTTTCGTATTTTTGGTATTGTTTTAATTTAGAATTGCTGTTGCTAGCTGAACTTCCTCCAAGTTACAGTTTTTCTGGTCATTACTCTTTTGTTCATCACCATCATCATCATTAGCAGCATTGTTCCATCCATTGCTGAGGCCAACTAGGCCTCCTTTTTTTTTTTTGTGTGGGATATCATCAAATAACTTCTCCCGCTCTGCGCGGAGCGGGAGGGCGTGTCAGACTTTTACTGACTAAAACCCACCCGTGTTCCTTCAGGTACCTGTGCCAGGGGCCACGGAAACTCTTTCGAACAACCTGGCAGGCACTACTAGGACCTCCTACGCATCCTGATAATTTCGTTTTTTTTTTTTACTTAACCTGTGTTGTCCCTACATTTCTTCTACATCTCTTGATGTTTTGCTTCCTCTTGCTATTTCTCATACTCTAGAACTATCATTATCAAAGGTTTCAGTGATAGCGTCAAGGTATCAATCGTCTTCAAAGATTCATGTCCCTATTATTATACTGTAAAACCTGTAAATTGTTTCACAGGCCTCCTCTCAGTGAGAGGGAGTGGGCCGTAGTCTACCACGCGGGCCCAGTGTGGGTTGGTAGATGTCACGTGTTCGAATTTTTGGCTCTGGGACATGCCGGTTACCTCACGATGTTTTTCTTCACCTTTTGAGAGCAGTAAATTGTTTCCAACTCACAAAATGGAACATCGTATGTCCCACTTCCGAATCGCAGATCGTTAGCGACAAACAAAAGTCTACTGTAAACATCGACTTTGTTTACGAGCACACTATGTCTGTCCTTGTCTTCATCAGCTGATTGAGTCCTGTCTCTCACTCCAACGCCCTCTAAATTCGTTGTTCATACTTTTCAAACCAGAGAGTACCTTTTGTGTGATATATGTTTAAAGATTTATATGCTGGACATCATTATGTTAGACTTAGAATACATGGAATATGTCACAACATGGCTGGAAACAAAATGTAAAGTAAGGCTCACCCTGCATACTTACATGAAGTGAACTGTCAATGAGCTGCGAAGTGTCAATCTCTAGCATTAGGTGGAACGTGCTGGCACTTCAAGTTCACTTCACCTAAGTTTTCACGGTGAGATTTTTACAGAATAGACCGGTAGTTTAAAATTACTAATTCATTCTTCGATTCTTACGTTCACCGTAAGAACCGAATCTTTATTTACACACTTTCATCACTCAATAAAGATGTATTATTAGCTTATCTACTTATCTCTTTTGAGGAACTTATCAGCGCAATCGATTTAAACCGTGAATCAATGTTGCGCAGTCATCCTTAATCAGCAAACAGTTCATAGACCTGAGCGGCAATTCTCGTAATTTTAAGAACGTTCACAGTCTCAATCTGTCAAAAATACGCCTAACTTAGGGACATTTTGACAAGTTTTTGACATTTTTTTGTCGTCGAGATGACAATGCGACTAGATTTTGATCGTTTTAAATTACGAGAATTGACCTTCTGAAGAGCGTCATTACTATTGGTTTGATTATTACTGTTTTTTTCTTCTTTATTTATTAGATTTTTTTTTTTTAAAGCGTACTGAGATCAAGATGTTCTGCGAAAACTTGAGAGGTTCATCTTGTTTGTTTACCAAATGGGACACGAAAGGAAAAACTCACTATAGCTGACTTCTTCAGCGAAAACTTGAGATTTTCATCTTGTTTGTTTACCAAATGGGACACGTAAGAAAAAATTCACTATAGTTGACTTTCTGTACTTTGTTAACGTGCAGGTGTTGTTGATTTTTGATGTGAGACGTCACGAAAGTAGTCGCGTGTTCAAACTCGTTAGTTTGTGCTACTATAATTATTAGTTGTACTACATATTACGTCGGACAGTATAACAACAATATTATGATAATAACATAATGAGAGATCGGTAGTTTTAAAAGTGCGTGAGTGATAGGTACACGTTCCAAAAAGGACTTTGGACGGAAATGTACCTAATCACAGATTAGAAATAAAGCGGCCAAGTGCGAATCTTTCTCACGCACGAAGGGTTCCGTTCCACTTCACCGTACAATATTTAACACTACATATTTTCTTGTAGGGGACCCCCTTTATATTTGAACTGTATATTTATTTTTATTAGTTTTCGTTATAGCTATAGTAGTACATAACCTGTGAAGATTTTTTTAGAAGTGTCCAAAAGATACAGCCTTGTACAGAAGGACTAACGGACGGACAGCAGCGCCATAGTTTGCACCCCTAAAAAATAGAAATAAGATTAAATATTATTTTGATTGATTTTGTAGATAAATTACTGTTTTAAAGGTCTTTAAAGCAGGAAGGGCACTATAGGAATCTTGATACTCGTCGTTTAAAACACAATGAAACTAACAAATATTGCTCCTTTCACCTCATCTCACCTTAAGATCGCACAAAACCTCTCCGAAATCGTTACGACGTATTCCCCAAACAGGAATTCGCAGGGTATCCCATATTAAAATACCCATTCCATCCGTTATCGTTAACCCTCCGAGCGCGTTATTAGGAAATAATTCCGAATGTAAACGCCGCCGGTCAATATGACCTGTGCAATCAATACGGGACGTGTGAACGGCGGATGTAATCCCAGTGACTAATGACTCGAAGACTAACGACTAAACTTGGACGAGGTAATGTTTGTTGACGTGACGTAACACATGACGGATGGCTTTTGTTTTAGGCCGTGTGCATCGGAAGGGTTGGGTGGAGACACTGGCTGGATTTTTTTTCTGTTGCATTTTTCGGTATCGAAATGGATGGGTGACACTTTTATCAAGCCTGCTTTTTTTTTCTATTTTCCAACGTCTGTGTAGACACACCCCTTGTTTTTCCTTTAATCGACAGCCTCAAAAACAAGGCCAGTAAAATAATATTAGAAAAAAAAAACGATACCTTCTGAATGCATTAACCCACGCGTCCACGTGGAAGTATGACAAAGCCGTGAAAAACTTTTTTGACATTCGTAACCGTATAAGGATGTTAATAGAGTGATTTATTCCAACCACGTCTGACATACGGAACTCTAAAAGTAGTATGTACTAAGTACCGCCAAATCCATTTGCTATTCTGTTATTTTTAAAAGCTTTTATTAAATTCGAAAGCTCAACTCTGCAGAAATCTTTTACAAAATCTAAAAGAGAATTCGAATTTGTCGATAAGAAAACAAATAAGTTCTTAAAAGATATGCAATATGAGTAAAATATTTGCTGTCGTTTGTCAAGTAAAACTAAAATGATGAACTTTTGTAAAATTCTACGTAAGACAAGCGCAGGGTTGACATTGACAGCTGTCAAAACATAACGCCGCCATATTGTTGTCAAATCAGCGCCTATAATTAAAACCACTGCCCCAGTTACAAATCAAACACGAATAAAAATAATCTATAATTAAACCTTCTATAAATACGGTACCCATATAGATTGATAGTACAATATAATGGACGGATGGAGCGCGTCTATTACGGGCTGTCATCGGGTCGGTTGCCATGGCAACGGTAGGTAGTCTGAATAACTGATTGATCCGCTTACGTTATCGTGATCGTCGTTTGTTAAATAATCTAGTGATTTGCAGGTTTTGTTGCTATTTGTATGTTGTTGTTCGCGCTGCTGGTTTTAGTGGGTGTAATGAGTTGGTACTACTTTTTTCATCTGACATTGTCTATTCAGGGTACTTTTTAAAATCCTTTATATTGTGTAGTGCATTCGTATGCGTTAGTAGGAATAATTCAAAGCTTAACTGAGAGGCAATTCTCGTAATTTTAAGAACTTTTCACAGTCTGATCTGTCTCAATCTGTCAAAAATACTTCTAATTTCTCTACACGTAGGGAAATTAGAAGTACTACAATCAATGCCAAAAGCTTGTCAAAAATGTATTTTTGACAAGCTTTTGACATTGATTGTCGCTGAGATGAGATTGCGATTTGATTTTGAATGTTTTTTAATTTCGGGAATTGGCCTTCAGATTAATTAACCAGGACTGTAATTTAGTAGTTGCGAAAGTGCTACAAAAAAAATAAAATAAAGCTGGACTCGCAAACAAAATTAGGGAAATAATATCCTTAGATTCTCCTCTCCCAAAAAAACTAAAATATTCCCACCGAACACAAGACCCAAACCCGCACCACAAATTTCAAAACCCGACCAAAGCATTCGCTAAACAGCACGCTTGCATTATGTGGTGCAATAAACGCACCCGCGACCACGTGCACTTACGTGGTCGCAGCGACCACAGGGCGACCACACAACGCTTGTTCATATTTAATACCACCATTAACGGTTTTAGTGGCATATATTTAACTTTTAATTTGGATCGCGTGCTTTGTGGAGTGTTTACTGCTGTGCTCCCTTCAGGCATAGCGTGAGGGATCGTTTAGTTGTTATTTTATGTGTTTTAGAAGCTGTAAATGTGACAGGTAAATGTCAATGAAATAGTTTAGTGGTCTTTGAGTTACGGCTGTGAGTCATAGTTCGGAAATAGTTCCACCTGAGGCCTATAAAGAACCTCGCAGTTCCAGGATAGTCATCATTTAGATAGTACTAAATAAATAGAAATACAAACTTGAAATTTTCTCTCAGATGAAAGTGGCACTGGTGACTGAAAAGTTGTGAGCAATTAGGCTGTCAAAGTATGGGCATGTGATGTGGGGGAAGGTGTCATGAGGAAAGTTTTGAGCATGAATGTGGATAAGCTATAAGAGATGAAAGATGACATGGCTAGAAAGGGTGATTACTGTGATGACGACTAATAGATAAGTATTGAAGAAGAAGCCATGTTGGGCCGACCACGAATAAACTGGGATAGGGGCAGGAGAATGATGGAGTCAACTACGGCACGGTTGGCGCAGTGGTTAAGCGATTGACTGCTGCGCCGCGTGTCGCGGGTTCGATTCCCGCACGGAACAAATATTTGTATTGCCTACAAGTACTTGTTCCGGGTCTGGCTGTTTGTGTATGTGAGTTTAAATGTTTGTAAACGCACCCCCACGATACAGGAGAAATTCCTAGTGTGGGGCAACGTTTTTTTTAAAAAACAAAAAAAAAGCTGACTAATCTGATCCCGAATTGCGTAACACACCTTCAATCACAATCTGAATCATATTGAAGGATATTGCTAATCCATTACTTCATATGTTTGAAAAATTTAGTCTGCTTAACAACGTAAATAACGCAATGAATGTTGTTGAACTGTCAAAATGAAAGCTAGTGTGTTAGTGTATTACGCAGTTACCCCGCTGGTGAAACTGTTTTGGTTTCTTTCTTTTTTTGAAGGTGATCCATCTTCTCCAATTGATATTTGTTAAGTGAATTTTAGCTAGATTTTCAACAGTTAAATTCATTTCAAAGTCATATCAAACATTTATAATAAAACCGTTCATAAAAAAACAAACAAAGATTTCGTGGTTGTACTAATATTTTCAGAAAACGAACATATTAGCTTGGCAAACAAACTCGAATGAAAACAAACACGAGTTTGTAGAGACAATGAAGTCGTAAATAACCTTAACCACTTTGATCTAGATTCTACTTTAAACTATTCATAATAATCGTGTGTAGCTTTCAACGAGTTGTAAAAGAAAAATATATTATTCCTGCTGAGTTATTTGACCTTTCATTGGTTGTGGGGTACTGCTTGGCAGCGATTTCCACGAAGTAACCGCCTATTTAGACATGACAACAATGCCATTAAAGGAAATTTCCAGAAAGCGTTAAGAGGCTTTTTTTGACCTTACAGAAACTTCTAATGATGAATTATTTCATTTCTGTAAGTTGATTTGTACAAACATTTTTACACATCAATCATATTGTTTAAACTAGATGAGGTCACCATTTCCTATCTGACTACTCTGAGAAGAAAGGTGTAAAAAAACTCAGAGGTCACAGTCCCTAAGTCGAGTCATAATCTTGGTCAGATCATGTAGATTAGTATCTGAAATCGCCTTTTGAGGAAAGAAGCACACAGATTAAGTGGGCCTGTTCACCTGTCCAGTCAGTGCACGCATTTATCAGTAATCGTGTAACTTAAGGAGCTATAAGTTATTTCAAGCTTACAAAAGGCTTTCAAGTTCTACAATGCTACTACCTAATACTACCAAGAAAATCACCAGGCATCTGGACTTTTCTCCAACTATGTTCCGATTGACTTCCAGTCTTTCTAGGTGCAATAGGAAAAATTCTATTTTATAATTCTACTATTTTACTATTCTTTTCTAAATTCTAATCAATCAACTCAGCCTATCGCAGTCCACTGCTGGACATAGGCCTCTCCCAGGCTGCGCCACAACACTCTGTCCTCCGTCTTCCGCATCCAGTCTCAGTCACCGTTTTAAGGTCGTCGGTTCATCTAGCTGAGGGTTTCCCTCACTACGCTTGCCGGTACGCGGTCTCCACTCCAGGGGGCCTACTCCGAAGTGCAAAGTGCGAATGTGCGGATCGGACCGACACATGGCTGAACCGAATATTATTGAAAAATGCGAAAAAAGCTGGGATGGGCTCAGTTGGTTCGGGACCATAGTCAATATTCGAAAGAGTATAGGAGTGTAGGATCGGAACCGACCGAACCAAATAGTAACTTCGTAGCAGGAAACGGCCGAACATTCGGCCGATACTACTTCGGAGTAGACCTCCAGGTCTCGTCTGCTCCGCCGGCCGGTCCTTTGACAAACTAAATAAATGTTTCTGCTTCTAAATTCTGCTCACCCTATAACAAAACATTCGATTGAAGCACATCTACTAATAATAAAGCTGAAAAGTTTGTTTGTTTGAAAGCGCTAATCTCTGGAACAACCGGTCGGATTTGCAAAAATATTTTTGCATTTTATAGCTCAACTCCTGAGGAAGGCTATAGGCTAACATCACGCTATGACCCTCATGAGCAGAGCAAAAAGAAACAGACAGAAAGAACGATAACCGAAAATGAAGTTATACTCGTAGCAGGGATACGATGCGACGGGCTGGGTCGGGGTAGCAAGAAATTTCACGCGAAAGAAGTCGCGGGCTGAAGCTAGTACTCTAATAAATCCTACTATAATATTATAAATGCGAAAGTTTGTATGGATGGATGGATGGATGTTTTTTATATTCACGCAAAAACGACTGAATGGATTTGGATGAAATTTGGTACACAGATAGTTTATAACCAGGATTAACACATAGGATACTTTTTATTCCGATATTCCCACGGGATCGAACCTATGCGGGAGAAACCGCAGGGTGCAGCTAGTAGAAAACTAAATATAATACAGCAGCGAGTACCTACCCGCCCATGTGAAATGTGTCGCAAATTGCTCAATCATCGAGGTGGAATATTTTTAATCTTCTATACTAAATCGATTTCACAATCGTTTTTGTGAGCGCCTGTTTCATGTCAGTATCGAGTGGATTCGTGGTATTATTGGTCCCTGACACATTTATTTTTAGTGCTTATGTAATATTTGAATTCGAATTTCTGACCAATCACATCTTTCTCTCTAATAAAAAAATATTTACAACTGGCCTGCGTGTGTGACCTGCGGGGTAATTGCGTAAAACACTAACTGTAGCAATGGCTGTCATTTTGACAGTTCAACAACATTCGTTGCGTTAATTGAGCTAACAAATTTTTTGAACATATGAAGCAATATGATTTTAAGGTGCAGATGTATGAACGTACACGAAGCAAAAGGAATAATGTAAGTATCATAGCAAGTGGAGTTGTTTCTGCCTACCATGGGAAAAAAGGCAAAAGTTTGTTTGTAAACAAATTATAGTTAAGTAAACTTCCAAGATTATTAGGTATGGTTACACAAGGCATTCCACCGTTTGGGTATCTCCAGTTCTTTAGCATTCCAACCTTTTGGGTCAAAAATGAGCAATTGCTACAAAAACTTTACTTAGATGACTCATCTGTGTCAGTTTTACAATTGAAGGAAATAATGAGTTTTACTAGAAAATGACATCATAACTCGCAATTGTATTTTCTCGCTAGATTTATTACTGCACGTGCTTCTAGTTTTGTTAAGTAAAGTAAAATAGGCGTGTAGATAAAGATTAGTGCAATATACAATAGACTTACGAAGTGGGTGACATCACTTTACCCAGGTAAACTGTAGGTAAGGAATAGATCATCATGGTCATCTCGATGTGAAACAGGCTCCTCGCCTGGTTGACCGAGAACCTGGTCAAGGTAGCAGGAAGGAGTTGCATTTGGGAAACCCATCACTGGGAAGTATGTCGTGCAATGGAGGAGACCAGCACCCTCATTGCGTAACACGCCGTCAATGACAATCTAAATAATTTTGAAGGTTAAGGATAATCCATTGTTCCATATGTTCGAAAAATTTGTCCGCTCAACGATTTAAACGACGTTAAGTCTTTTAATTTAGTACCTAGTGTAAATAGTTAGTTAAAACGAAATAAACAATAATATAATAATAATTATTAAATAAATAGTGGAATAAAGAAGGTTATACAGATCATCAAGCTTCTCAATAATTAACAATATCTAGGGATGCCTTGGCAATCTGAGATTAAAGCACAGATAAAAAACAAACAAAAGCGTACAAGCGTCGTAACTTCTGCCTAGATAAGAAATCCTGTGATACCACGTCATCCATTCTTCGCAAGAAGCTGATACCATAAAGATTAGAACAGATTATCTGAAGGCCAATTCTCGTAATTTAAAACGTTCAAAATCAAGTCGCAGTCTCATCTCAGCGACAAGACTTGTCAAATGTAGGGAAATTAGAGGATTTTTTGACAGATTGAGTTTGAGATCAGACTGTGAACGTTCTTAAAATTACGAGAATTGCCCCTCTGATGTTATCGCTAATGTGGAATAACTTATCTTAAAACAATAGATGTAACAATGACGTCACTGATTGAGAATGCACTCAGGTCAAACGAAGACGAAATTATGTATGAACTATGTAGGGTCGCCTCGCCCACGACTTCTTCCGCGTGAAATTATTGTTCCCCCGTCCCTGTCGCATCGCATCGCCCGCTTAGCGTTCATTCTGAATTTTCTTGTTTTTGCTCGGCTCGGGTATTGGCGAGAAGTTAAATAGCCTATTATAGCCTTTCTCATAAATTAGGCTATCAAATACAAAATTCCAGATTTTCTCAAATCCGACTGGTAGTTCCAGAGATTAGAGCGTTCAAACAAACAAACAAACTCTTCAGCTTTATTATTGGTATAGATTAGCAGAAGATGCTCTACTTGCTCAATAAAATAATTCTAGATTCGCTAGACTTACTTGTTGCATATTAGGTACTCACGAGATGTTAAAGAATTACTGTGCTTAGATTGAAAACACGTGGACGTGGACTTATACAGTATAATATATACTTAGTATTCCAAAAATAAGATTTTATTGTATTTCTGGCACTCACTGTATATTTAAATGAAAACTGGCAGTTGATTTGCTTACTTTTTGATAAAAATGTCTTTGCTTTTCGTCATAAATGTGTTTCAAAATGCTAGAGAGAAAAATGATTTTCAGGATTTTTAAAAACATTGTACACCAGCGAAAACCTGTGCAGCATTCTTTTTGTTCCTCGTTTGTTTCAGTCCATCACTAAAGCTGAGCTGAGTTCCCATCGATTCGGGATTTCAGTACAAAACAAATGACACACTCCAAACTCTGTTACTCAGCTTAACTTTTTGCTGAGTCTGTTGCCAAAATAACAAAAAAAAAACTTGGTTCCAATGAAGCGTTGACAAATATTCGCCAGTCGAGATAACTAACAGAAAGTCTTACGTTGAAGTTTATACTTATAGAATCTAATACCTGTTTTCACTAACACAAAAGAACACCTAAATGTAATCCCTAAATAGAACACACGCGGTTAATTTTCAACTCTTGGCCGTGAGTCTAGCGTTGAAAATCCAACAGGCCGATTTATAGGAATAAGACTCATCTTTGAACCTCTCAAGCATTGCAATAGGAATGGTAAGAAGGTACGCTTAACTCGCTAGGGAACTGGCGAGAGCGACAAGCATACAAATGCGGGGAAATTTAAATGTTAACCGTGCACTTCCACAAACTCACTATACGTCAAACTTATAAGCTATAGAACTGGGATCTATAATATTAGATCCCTCCATTAGATTAATTACTCCATTAATTCACTCATCACCAAGTAGCCTAATGTACCACGGATGCATGACAAAACATCTAAGAAAGGAGTACGTTAAAAAAAAACTGGTAGTCTATTATATTGTCACACGAAAAACGCGGAGTATCACACGGAAGTTAATAAAGGGTCGTGTTAGCGATAAGTTGGCAGAACAAAGAATTGCCTTTGCCGCGTGTAGCGCACGTGAGCGGTATCGATCGGGGCGGCCCTGCGCCCTGCGCGTCGCACAAAGCACCATTACACGGGGCCCCAAAACCAGAGGGACTAGGAAACGGACTGGGGAACGTCAGGGACGAGGGTCGGAACAACCCGAGTGCGGTAGGTTATTCTTCCAAAATGCAGGCCCTTTTAAGAAATGTTGACGGCTACGTGTTCGTGTGAATTGTGCAGGTAGGCTTTTTTAATGTGGGGGAGTATTTTGTTCATGTACAATATTGAGTTGTTAAAGTCAAATCATTTATTTCAAATAGGCACATAAAAGGCATTTTTGAACGTCAACATTTACCAGAAAATATAATTGTTTCTAGCTATTCCAAAAGGTACTTTTGTAAGGAGAATAATGGGCCAGAAATTCCTCCATGACTCTTTTAAATGTTTACAATATTTTGTATACATGAATTGTATAATTTTGACGATTTGTGACGACGATGTACCTAGAACGAAATTACTATACCACAATAGGTAGTTGTGTTGTGATAAATATCTTCTTGGTTTCTGTAATTTTATCATTGAAAGTTTTAATCAACTGTTACAAATTGAAGCCGTAACGAATGATGAGAGTACTCAGAACATACATAATTAATCTTCAATGTAAGCATAATACTACCTTTATGATAAATTGTAATTTAATGAAGTTTCAGGGCTTCAGTATTAATCAAGTACCAAATTAATATCCCCGTCATGGACTACTTGAGTATTGCTGAATGGTAATTTTAAACAAAAATTAACCTAATAAAGAAGACAGTTTAATTTTATTTTGCACGGAATATTGTTTCGTCATGCATGTCTTGCATATATTACAAATTCAGCAACGCACTTGTTTCCGAACTGTTTGCCCGCTCCGTTCACTTCGGCGCTCCAAGGCCCCTCAAAGGCCTGCATTCGTGTTTACATTACTGCATTTCGCGCCTACGACGCGCACTCGCAACAAAGAACGACCACTCGTTACAGTGACAACAATCGAACGCCATCCGAATAGCCCCCTGCTTTACAACTTTGGTTTTAAAATATTAAACGGTTTTATTTCGCTTAATTTAATGTGTTTTGTTTGAAAGTTGAGCGCTTTGCAGGTAATACGGAACCAGGGAAGCCACGTTACATTGATGCATGGCTTGCCGGTAAATATTGTAGAAATGCAGAGCCAGCGGGTTGTGCTCTCGGCGGTGATATTTTATTTAGAATTGTGGACGGTATCTTCCAGAATGGATTTACCGCGAAACGCCCCGAGCTACCGTTTCCCTCGTATGAGTCTAACAATTTTAAAGAAAATAAGCTATATTTTGACGGAGTCATAGTTGAAATGAAATCAACATTTCCACGTATATTATTTTATGTCCCGAGGCTCTGAATAAATTCTATTAAAATATTCCACTTCATTTTAAAATCCATCCCATCTTCCATGTCTTTTCTAGTTATACCATTGCCTTGATCCCCCGTGAATGTCGTGTCGGGGCTTTGCCCATACTTCGCTTGATCTTGGCATAATACAAACTCTATTATACAAGAAAATCATAAAAAATAAACCCAGCGACGGATATTACACATACATTTTTCATCGCAAAGATCAGCATGGAACTTAAAGGTTTTCGTATAAGCGAAAATAATGCGGGTGTCGTAAAACCCGGGCTCGAGAACCGGGTAGAAGGTGACTGGTTGAGATGCGCTGAGAAATTCGCCTTGTCTGGGGACTAACGTTAACTTAGTAGTGCAGTAACTATACTGCATCTCGAATTGTTAACTAAAAGGTATTGTTGTGTGGTGTTTTCGTTCTTGGGTAAATAAAACGTCGAAAGTTGGTGTTGAATTTTTGTATTCCTGAAGAATAAAAAGCTGTTGTCTCTGCTTCTCTGAAGCAAGAATTTTGGGGTATACTTGACGTAGGATTCAAAACCATCAAGAAATCAAGAAGTAATCTGACCCCTGACCATGAACAGGAGGGGAACTTGGTTTCGTCTGAGCTTGATTTTCTGCGCTAAACATTTTTTGAGACTATATATTTAAAAACAAAATTTAAATACAATTTACAATTTAACACTAATATATATATATATACATGATATACAAGTTTATAAATAAAAAATTAAAAGAAAAAAAAAAAAGTTAAAAATAATTTAAACCTGATAAGAAATAAATAAAAGCGTGTTGCATTTTGATGGAACATTAAAGAACATTTAGAACACAATGTAACACGCTTTTATTTATTTCTAAGCAGGTTTAGATTATTTTTAACTTTTTAGTCCTTTTTATTAATAAATAATAAAAGCTTGTTTTTAAAAAGTTTTTTTTTCTTTTAATTTTATTTTTAAATTAACTTTTAAGTTTTTGATGCGAGTTTGGCTACGGCGTTAGTTCGTAGCGCGTAGCAGTGTTTTTCCGTTAGTTATATACGTTTACTGCACTTAAGCTACCTGTTCATCTTTAGGACCTGGTTACCATCTAGCACTAAAGTACTCGTTAAGACAAATTAAACGAGCCCAAACTCGATGGAGTTATGTCGTTTAATTACCGAGTTCCTATGGCCATCTTCCAGCTCCATCATCAGACCCTGGTTACCATCTAGCACCTCAAGACGAATCATACGAGCCCAAACTCGATGGGGTTGTGTGGTTTAATTACCCAGTTCCTATGGTCATCTTCCAGCTCCATCATCAGACCCTGGTTACCATCTAGCACCAAAGTTCTCGTCAAGACGGATCAAACGAGTCCAAACTCGATAGGGTTGTGTCGTTTAACTACCGAGTTCCTATGGCCACCTTCCGGTTCCATAATCAGCTCAGGTCCATGTCATAATAATTTTGCATTGTCATCCGATTTACACATGAATACAAAATTTCAGCTCAATCGGTTGAAGATATCTGCTTCAAAATTGAGTTGCAAGAGTCCACCCAAACAAACATAGTTACATACATACATACATCGCAAGTTAAATAAAAGCTTGTAAAAAAGGGAAAAGCTCACTGGGCATCAAAAAATTCGTCCGCATCGCTGTCAGTGAGAAAGGTGCCCAAAAGGCTGGCAGCATTGCCACTTTAGATGGTAATAAAATAGGCCAGTCCTCTGGCCACGTGAAGAGCCGACTAACCGCTTGGCGATGTCCCGAAAAACTTATTTTTTTTAACTTATAACTAAACTGTCATAGAACCCTTCAACTATACTGTTGTATGCAACAATCTGTATGGAAGCCGTAGCTTTACGATCAAAATAAACCCCATAACGAATACAGACAGCATACCGGACCACCTCCCGGCTATAACCTCCATCTTGAACTAACCAAAGAAACTTGCACACTTAATAACCGCACGAAATGTCCTATTCTGTCCTAGGGCTTCGGTTCCTGGGTCTCGTTATAAACGAGATGGACAGTCCTGTTCCTTTTATGGCAGTTTCTACCGTGCGAGCCTGACGACGAACGAATGTTGAATTGATTGCTGCACGATGACTGTTAGATAGCTGTTTTGTAGTTGACGTGTTTGGGTAAGGTTGTAGATCAATTGGAAGCTGGAATAAGTTATGTTAAATGTTTTCTGTACGGTAATGTTTTGCATGGGTACTTTATACTTTGAAGTCTCTCGAGGTTCTCGTTAGACGGTTGGATAAAGGGCCTGATACAGAAGGCAGTACTCCTCGATACGGCTCGCATCGTGAGGACCTGTGTCTGGAGCCCTAACCACCGGTAGCTTGGACCCTGTTCCTGATACCTGCGGACTACTACTACTAACTAGCCTGTATTGTCCCACTGCTGGGCAAAGGCTTCCCTCTCCCTTTTCCACACAATTCTGTCTTTTGCGAGGGCCGGCTAGATGGCAGAGTTGTGGACGACTATTATTTTAAAATGTTTTTTATAAAAATATTTTAAAATGTATTGAATAAGTATGAAAATAATTAAACGCGATAGTAATGAATGTTGAAATTACTTCAGCATCCTCGGTTATAGGACCATCTTATCTTCTAGATAATACAAATCTTAAAATCACTGACAAACAGCACAGCCTAAACCGGCTGGGTCTTGAAATTTTGCTTTTCTTTTGATGACGAAGGTGAGCACTAAGGAAGGATTTTAGAAAATTCATCGCCTTAAGGTGTGAAAGTTTGTCTGGAAGTTCCTCATTTTTGACCATGAGAAATCTCATCGGGTACACGGCCCATCTATAAGGGCCCTTTTTTTTTTGATAATGTACCCTTTGAAAGACAGTAAGTGTCCCAGTCCAATTTATTCTGAAGCGTTGAGTTCAATAGAGCTGTTCCCTTTCCCATTACGTTCCCGGCTATCAAGATGTCGACAACTCATACCTTATGTGCTATTGTCATCTCTAAATCCAATATGTTATTGCCACACGTGTTCCTGAAATAGTCTATCGTATTCAAACCTAGAGAGCCGTGGTGACCCACCCAGTGGTAACGGCTGCGACGTACAGAGTTGTAGGTCGTGGGTTCGAACCCAGACAGGCGCTTTACTTTATAAATTATTTCATCACTATTGCTCTCAAAACGGTGAAGGAAAACATTTTGAGGAAACCGGCATGTCCTAGAATCAAAAATTACAAAGACATGTGACATCTAGCAACCCGCACTGAGCCCGCGTGGCCCGGATCTCACAGAGGGGAGGCCTGTGTCCCAGCAGTGGGAACGTAACTGTGCTATGCTTATTCAAACCGAGTTATTCCTAGTTTCTTAACACATAGTTCCCAAACTCATGTTTCTACGTGAGCCAAGTTTAAATCCATCTTAAAACTGTTTAATATGTAAAATTGTATCGAAATCCACTCCGACGGTCGGAGACACGATTATACAGTAGGGTAGGAGTTCTCATGCAAAAGTACAGTGTTCAGATGTCCGGACTAAGTAATTTATCTCGCTGCTTCCCCCACTACTTCACGTGTGAGAAGTGTTACTTGAAAAACATACGGGTTATTACTGACCGGGCGGTTCGTAGCACCTGACTTAAGACGTACAAACTTTTTTCTCAAGGAATGTTTGTTGAATTTTGTCGTAGCATTATCTATACATTTATGCATACATATACAAATAATGTCAAAATAACAGCTTTTTACTAAATGCATTTGAAATAAAATACTTACGGTTCTTAACACAAAAAAAAAACAATTTTTTTTTTTCTGTCTCTTTTTTTCGGCTTATCTCCGAAACGGCTGGACCGATTTTGACAGAACTTTCATGGTCAAATAGCTGATGACGAGTAACTTAGGCTACTTTTATTTTATAAAAATTGATAAATAAAAGGTATAAATTACCAGAGAACGAAGTATCGAGCAGCAGCAAGTTTATTTAATCTAAAAAATAAAATCTCGACGAGGAAAATCAGTTGTTGTCGTGTCAAAGTTAGGTTAGTAACCCGTCTTTGTGTAGCTCATTAATGCTACACGTGCCGAAATGCTAACAATACATTGCAAAAGTCAGATTCTAGTACTGATAACATTAATTTCAATTCATTTAAAACCGTCTGCTCCTTTTTCCAACTCACTGTCAAAGTGTTTGCCAAGTTTTGTTAGAATCTAAATACTAATATTAAAGCTGAAGAGCTTGTTTACTTAAACGCGCTAATCTCTGGAACCACCAGTCGGATTCGAAAAATTATTTTTGCATTTGCACAATTTTTGAGGAAGGCTGTAGGCTATTTAACATCACGCTAGGAGCCGAGCAAAGACAAAACGAGGTAATAGCGCGGGCGAGCGGTGCGATGCGACGAAATGGATCGGGGGAACAAAAAATTTCTCGCGGAAAAAGTCGCACAGTAAAAGCTAAAGTTGCGTACAGTCTTCAGTTGCGGTTAATAGCAGTATTTGATTTATGAACTATGTGCTGTGATATATGTTTTCGTCGTCGGTGGTAAATTTAAGGAAGCAGGTCCAGTCAAAAGATAATTCATTGTGTCTAGATTTACTGGCTAGGTTCGGGTTAGGATTTAAATCTATGTATTTCAAAATCTTCTACCGGATGCTTTTGAAAGTGAAATATTTTGTTTGGCAAAAATCTAAAATCGTCGACATTCTTTTGTTAAATGACTCATTTATGAAATATTTTGATCCAAAAGTAATCCTATCAGAAGGGCAATTCCCGTTATTAAAAACGTTCAAATTCTAGTCGCAATCTCATCTCAGCGACCATCAATGTCAAAATGTAGGGAAATTAAAGGTATTCTTGACAGATTGAGACTGAAATTAGACTGTGAACGTCTTTAAAATTATGAGAATTGCCCCTCAGATTTCTCAGTATATATCGCAATAGGAATATATCACGCTCTACAACTAAAGTCAATCTAGCCAGGCCCGCTCCAAGCGCATTACTGTATGTTTCCACTGAAGGTGGAGTTTTCAGCGGTGGCGCTCATAAATCAGGCGAGGATGAACCGAACGATATTAATGTACGGACGAGACCACCTTCGGCAAATACGTTTTATTGGGCGAAATGCGCCAGTTGCCACGCCGACGTATACGTGGCTTTCATTTTAGCTTAGTTTTGTATCGGGCCAAATATTGGGGCTTGATTGAAAATTATTAGCGTTTAATTTGTCACGGGTAATGAGATATCGAGTGGTCCTTTGATACGGGTAGCCTTGGTCCTATTGGCACTCGTGGGTTGCAGCTAAAGATCAGCGTCAGGTGGTACACTTGTGTTGTCATCTGACATTATGCTGAGCTGAGGCCCTTTTGGCATTATAATCTTTGTTTTCTGTTTTTATAGTTTTGAGGAGTGTGTGTGTATTTTGTGTAATGTCAATAAACGCATTTTTCTTTCTTTTTTTTTTTCTTTATTGTGATTGTCGTTAGAGTTGAATTAATCTTCTTCCGTAGTAAATTCATTATTATCTGATTCAACAGTCGTATTTCCATCAGATAGATGATTAATGGCATAAGGGGGTTGTGGTTAAGTAATAACAGCCGCACGGTACGATCGATCAAGTTAAGCTACGCTTTCCGCGGTTGGTCCATGGATGGTCCATCTTTACATACCAAGACCCCTCCGTGCCTCGGCTATCTATAGCTATATTCGAGGATGTTTGGCAGTCGTTACGGGTCGTCAGAAGCCCGAAAGTCTGACATCTAGTCTTACCAAAGGGTATCTTATTAACCAATAACTGGGTTATGGGGTTCAGATAGGTAGTCGCTCCATGTAAAATACTGGTACTCAGCTGCATTCGGTTAGACTGGAAGCCGAACCCCAACATATTTGGAAACAGGTTTGACAGATGATGAGATGATAAATATCATCATCCTTTACATTCATAAACTTATAATCATTAATCTTTAAGACAATCTCAGCATTAACTAAACCAGACACTTCATTTAATAACTTCGTTCTATTAATAGTATCTAAAACAAGACTACACTCTATGAGTTGAATGACTTGAGTAAAGATTCCTAAATTGGGTGCCGTATCATTTGCAGCCAGACGTCTTGAACACATGTTTGTGTCTATCTAGCTCGGGACTTAGCAAGCTGTAAGGAGATAAAGCTTTCAATCATACTAAAATTGTATATGTACATGGCTACACTACAACGGTGGCTATACTATCCTTGTGGATGTTCGTGCTAGCAGATACACAGCTTTCATCATTGCTTTCTTCTCAATTTATTTGGGGGCAGCATGTTTTCTTCTTCCATACCTTCTACCATCTCATTAACCATCATCTTAGCTATTGAAATAGATCTAGAATAACCAGGCCCAGTTAATAAGTATATGTATACTTATTACGTGCCTCGAAAAGCACATTTAGTCGTTTGGTCCCGGCTGTTATTCATGGATCTTTGGCAGTCGTTACGGGTCGTCAGATGCCCGGAACTCTGACAACCAGTCTTATCAAGGGCTATCGTATTACCTCGTAACTGGGTTGTGGAGGTCAGATAGGCGGTCGCTTCATGTAAAATAATGGTGTTCAGCTGTATCCGGTGAAACTGGAAGCCGACCCCAACTTAGTTGGGAAAAGGCTATGCAGATGAAAGTATACTTATTAAAAACTCGTAAAAGGCCTAGTGTAAATCAGGCTACGTAGCTTCCACTATCCTACTAATATTATAAACGTGAAAGTTTGTATGGATGGGTGGGATGTTTGTTACTCTTTCACGCTAAAACTACTCAACGGATTTGGATGAAATTTGGCACACAGATGGTTTATAACCAGGATTAACATATACCTAGGATATTTTTTTATCCCGGTTTTCCCACGGGATCGAATCTTTGCGGGTGAAACAGCGGGGAGCAGCTAGTAAGTATATAATCCAAGGTCATTCGCACCCCGTTTAAATTTCAATTATAAAATCTATAGTTTCAGTTGATTATTGTGAGGGTTGCCGAATTGTGGTTACTGCTTACGTCCAATTATCTGACCCTACATAATGCTTCGGGTAGATAGTAATGAGTTAAATAGATTTTGGGTTACAGCTTGCTAGATAATCCTTTTTGTGATGGAGGGAAATTTTCCCGTGTTAATCGACATTTAGAGGATTTATTATAGTTATAATGTTTGTGGTTTGTTTTCCACCTTTTGAAAAGTTTCGGTTTACGTAGCTGGAAAAAATAATTTACATATAACCTAATATCATGCCTGTAATAAATAAGGCTAAGTAAGGTTAAGGCTGGGAGTAAACCCTACCTTGTTCCTCCGATCACACTAAATGGAACAGTGCTACAGCAAGTGTCCAAATTTAAATACTTGGGTCACTGGGTCAATGAGAAACTTAATGATGATATTGATATGGATAGGGAGCGCAGGGCATTGTCGGTAAGGGGTAATATGCTTTCTCGCAGGTTTGCGGGATGCTCACGTGACGTTAAAGTCACACTATTCAAAAGCTATTGCCAAACGTTATACACGTGCAACGTGTTCGCCGACCTCAGCACGGACGGCTTTCAGGCGGTTCTTCGCAAAAGAACGGCCTCCCTGTGGTCTCGGGTAAGGGGTAGCACCAACACGCTTCTGAGCGTGGTGTCGGACAGAGTGGACAGCGAAATCCTGAGGCATTGGTCGCTCATGCATGTCCAAAATAATAATTATTTTAAATGTTACTAACATCGCTATAAGTAGATACTTATAGCTCAGCAATAATACAAGTAGTTGATACAAGTCTGATCATATTATGTTAGTAAGTATGTAGATACTAACATAATATGGACTTGTATCAATTACTGTGTGCTTGGTCTGAAATAAATATTTTCAATTTCAATACATGAAGACACAAAGGTGTATGTAACAGGAGGCGAGTCTATTGCCGTCAATCGGACACGAATCCCGACTCCGGGCTTCTACTGAGAAATTCCTGATGACAAAACCCAATAACACTTTCCCCGACCTGGAAATCGAATCCAGGACCTCATGGTCTGCCAGTAGCGCTTGCGACCACTACACCAACAAAGCAATTAGAAAGAGTTTTTTTTAATTTTATTATTTATGTGGTAGTTCATGTTGAATGAATGAATGAAAACATTTGGTCTATCGTGTTTTTGGTTTTGTCATTTGGGTTTGAGTTCTTATTTATTTATTGACACACCAACGACTTATTCACTATTACATTACAATTTTGGTTTGCATGGAAATAGTTTGCGGTGAACTCGTCACTTATAGGCGTGCACAGCACTTGCATAGTTAAGAATGAAAAATAGTTAAATTACATTATTTATAAATCAATTTAAATTACATTGAAATTAATTAAAAAATTACTTTAAATCAGTGAGTAACAGAAAATTTAAATAAAATAAATTGAACATTGGACTAAATTAACAATAAATAGAAAAATTAAATTAAAAATATTAACAAATGAATTACAGATAACAAATAAATTACAGATATCAAATAAATTATGTCAAAGTACATTCATTACAGTTACAATAAGTAAATTAAAATTGAATTGTAAAACATTGCGCTCATAATAAAAGGCACTGTGGATCCGAAACCAAAAGCAAAATAATGTCGCCAAAGCAAAAAGTGCAGTTATTGTGTAGCAATTTTATAGCAGAAATAAAGACTTCTTCTTGTTTATCGATTTTCGACTATCTTTCTATGCTGATTGATTTAATATTTCTGTGTGTCATTCATCAATAGCTACAAATATTTGCTTTCCCAATAACATTGTTATTAGAAACTATATTTCTGAAGTTATTTGCGTTCGAAGTGTGTCGTAACTTCCCACAAGGCCTGGGAGAGTTTAGTCTACTCGTAGCTAAAATAATTTCACGAGAAACCGATCATACATCAAATTCATGTTAGGTTTAGGTCGAGGAAATAACAGAGCATTAATATATCCCCTCTACTTATTTCTATCTACCTGAAAATAATTAGATTTCCAACTTTCCTATCTTATTTTTCTTTGTTCTGGATTTTCTTATGCCTTTGTGTAAAGTTTTGAAAGAACCCATCAAATAGTTGTTGTTATTTGATCTGCTGGGAAATAAAGATCTTACTTAGAAAATCGCAGTACCTACTTGAAAACAAGGAAATTCTCCGTCATCGCCAAAAAGCATATTTAATTAAGTCTATTTAGATTATTATTTAGATTGGCGGCATTGTTGCCATCGCGGGCAAAACTAGGATGAGGCTAGCACAGGAGCGTGGGGATTGGCACAAGAGAAGAGAGGCGTATGCTCAACAGTGGGTGAAGTCGGGCTGTGGATGATGATGATGATGTAGATTGATCTGCGGAGATGCTCTTTTATATCAACATGAATCATCCGCTAAGTGACGTCCTGAAGGCCAATTCTCGTAATTATAACGTTCAAAATCTAGTCGCAGTCTCATCTCGGCGACAAATAAATGTCAAAAACTTGTCAAAATGTAGGGAAAATGGAGGTATTTTTGACAGATTGAGACTGAGATCAGACTGTGAACGTTCTTAAAATTACGAGAATTGCCCCTCTGATATTGAGGGTCTTGTTTTAAAGTGTAATACATACATCTACGTTTTAAACGGTGAAGGAAACATCGCGAGGAAACCAAACTGAACCAAAAATTCGAAGATATGTTACATCTAACAACTGGGCCCGCGTGGTGAATTACGGCCCACTCCCTTTCACAGAGAGGATGCTTGTGTCCCAGCGTGGGAACATTATAGGCTGATTTTGGTAGATTGATCTGCGGAGAAGCTCCTTTATATCACCATGAATCATCAGCTAAGTGGCGTCCTGTCCTGATATTAAGGATATTGTTTTAATGTGTAATACATACATGTATTACAAAATATTATACTAAATTCCACGTATTTCATTTAAACAATTGAAATAATTTTGGATAAAATTATTAACTAGAATTCATCAGAAAGTCCTCAAAACGTCAAAATTTTCCAACCTTCCCAGCCAATACAAATCAGGTTTCCCCAAAGGTGTGAAAGCTGTCCATCGAGCTGACATAACACCTTACGACACAAATCCTATTCTTGGCGCTAATACATCCGCCTGTATAAATAAGTTAGTACGAGATTAAAGTGTCGAAAACTGTTGGTAATAAGCTCGGCCGCAGGTGTTGAGTAATTGTTGAGCGCTCCGATATGACAGCCGCGCGTTCCACGGTAGATTGGTTCAGACAGCCACTGTGGGTCTATACTCTATGGGGTGGATACTGGCTGGATTTTGTGATTTTTGCTGTAGCTGTAATGACTTTTTCTTTTTAGTTTGGTCGGGGATATAATGTTAGTTTGATTTTTGGAATATTACAAAGTGTTCCTTTTTTTTTTTGTTAGCAATGTGCTATGGTAAAATTCCCTGATATGAGGGTGTAACGTTATGTCGATACGTTTTACGGTAGATTGGTTCAAAACAGCCGCTCTGGGTCTATTCTCCATGGGGTAGATACTGGCTGGATTTTTTTGTAGTTATAGTGACTTTTTGTTTTTAGTTCGGTAGGGATGGGGACTTTGATGAATTTGATTTGGTGTTCCATGTTTGGTGTTCCGAAGGGTCGATTTTCTTTTGTTTTTTGTTGTAAAAATACTCTGAAGGAACGTGGTGTAACGTAAAATTGACAATTAAGAACATTATCGCTTCACCTAATTGGCCCTTTTCACGTTTGTTCCAAACTTACGTAACATTAACGTAACATCGTAATTTGATTCAACTACATTTCAGTACCTACACTAAAGTGACTAGTAAAAGTAAAAATAATCCTGTGTGTCATCTAAAACTTGGCACTCAACCCACCATTCAGGCACTCAGAATAGTACTCGTCAATAGTGCACATAACGAACTGCCGCACAAAAATATGTAACAACACATCAATAACACCTAACCCTCGTACCCCGCGCGGGTACATTTACCCCACCTCCTAAGATTTGTACCCGACATACATAAATACATCCGAACGTGTGCACACCGCTTGTATTGTAAAGGAAACGTGTAAATTGTTTACCGATATCAGGGAAGCGATATGTTCGCGCCGACACTGCGAGTGAGTCGGGCAAACACGACGAGTGTGCGCCACAAGAGCCTCGGCCCATTTTACAAGAGCCTCCCCACACCTACGTGCATGCGACGACGCGTGTATTAAACTGAATTTTGTGTGTTAACGCATTATGGCACTCTTGGCTGCAGTGGAAAAGCGGAGTTTGATCGTCGAGTAATACGATGAGATGTAACATTGATGGATGTGTTTATGAAACAAGTGGGTGTTATTTTATTTGAAACATGGCTGCACCCGCGTAAGTCTCGATCCCGTGGGAATATCGGGATAAAAAGTATCCTTTGTCTTAATCCAGGTCTACCCATGTGCCAAATTTCATCCAAATTAGTTCAGCCGTTTTAGCGTGAAAGCGTGACAAACAAAACTCAAATCTTTTTTCTTTATAACATAAGGTAATGAGCAGACTTGAATGGAATAAAAGTGATGTATTTGAGGTATTTTTCATGTACTAAGCGCTGCGTGTATTTATAGCAATATTTCACAGTAGCTACTGTCAACACTACATCGTGTCGTTGAAAGACGAGACAACGCTTTCATACAGCTCGTTGTTTACGCTGAACCGACGACTCTTTACCGTTGCGTAATTTAAAAAACAAATATTCTTAATATTACGAAACGATACCATCAGCTTGTATTTCGATATAAATTTATCTATATAACTTTACGGAAATGAATTACACGGTAACCGAGTTCTAGTCGACATCAAAATAAAATTATTCGACGATGACTTATTGATGGCTGAGTTAAACGAGCTATATGATAAGTTATTCCCGGGCAAGGCTGTGTCGCGTAATTTCGCCGGGTGAGGGTAGCGCAAAATGTCTACGTTAAATATTACGTCACGATTCAATTTGCGGCGAGCGGAGCGTGCGGCGGACGCGGGAGCGTGTTTGTTCAGTGATCGACGACTCTGATGCTCTCTCGCTTACACCGTGTGCATTCAAAGGGTTGAACGCAGTATATTTTTACGTAATACACCACCCACTACGGTAGTAGGTATCGTAAAATACCAATGTTGGTTAAACTAATATTAACGGTTAACGAGCCCCATTAACCACGAAATAGGCCATATTTTCAGCTAAATACTCAGCTGATTTCAATGAAAATCCAATTGAGCTTTTTTACTAATTTCCGCATGACACGCGAACAAGTGATGTACCTACTTTGTTGAATGATAGAATAAAAAATTAATGAACGTTACGAACGCGCTCCATATTGAATACCTAATAAGTAATAGTAATAAGTTCATGAAGAGATTACACAAGTTACACAGCGTATCTAGAGATTAACCCAATAAGAACAAAGTCACACCCAAGAAGGTTGCGCTATGCAAAATAAAAATGTCCCCACGAATCATCTCCGACGCTGTAGCAATTTACGTCACTACTAGACTTTTCACATCGTCTGTCTCCCTCGCACCAGGGCTTAATGCCACATTTACGTTCCAAAATATAGCTCACCCCTTTCCAACCCCGGTTGAATTAAGCGAGTTTATAGTTCAATTTAAAATTTTGATATGAACTACGTAATAAGTAATAACTCGCAAGTTTTGAGTTCTCGTGTTTATATGATTCATAATTTAGTGGCAATCGTGTCTTATGTGGGGAACTTACCAAGTTCCAGACGGTTACACTTTATTAGATTTCAGGAAATTCCTTTAAAAGGTGTTTCGTTTTTTATGGACAGTGTACAAGTTCCGGCACAAGCGTCCTTGGCAACTTTGAAGTTAAGACCGAGGGAACTACTTCTGTTTCACATAGTTCTCACTTTGCCTACAAGTTTTAATTTCAGAAAATGTTTTAATAGTATATGAAAATTGTTTCACATCGAGCGTGTTTCCGTTTAATTAGGTTTCTATTCAAAACCTGTCTCACCAGATATACAAGAGCATAAAGCTACACATGAATACGAATGCCGCGATAAATCCGAATGATTTTACAGTTACCAAGCGGAAATGTAAACATATCGACAGATATACGATGCTTTCAATATTATGTACAGAGAAACTCTCCTTCTATGTTGGGTTAGGTTAGCACACTTCGCAAAAAGTTATTACTGGTGGTACCCAAACTGAGTTTGCTCAAGTCCTTTACGGATATGGGCTCTTGCCGACGGAGGATTTGCGGATAATTACTCGCTTCTTATTAAGCCGTCTGCAAATACTTTTGGGATGGGTAATTTTGTCTCTCGCTCGCGTTTTGGGGTTAACTATTTTTCTTAAGTTTATGCGAGCCGGATCGTGTGGCGGTTTTTGTTAATGGGTTATTTTTGTCCGTCGTATCTTTTATTGAATACAATGGATTACAATTTCGATTGAATATTTTATTATTTATTAATTTTACGAATATTAATTAAGTAATACAGGAAAAACAAGTTAACATACGTCTAAGCCTGTAAGGTCAACGCTCTAACACAAAACAAATAGGTGTCAGGTGACAAAAGTTCAGATCGCAAATACAGTGACAGCTGCTTCAACTCCATATTGTCTCTGAGAGAAATAAAAAAAAATACCGTCGTAATTCTCCGGATTATGTAGAAGAGACAAGCAACCTCTTTATATAGATAAAGATAACAGAGATACTTTCAGTTCGGAACCCCCCGTGGAATAAATATCAATTTGCATAATATATTTTTGCGCCAGTTTAAAGGTGTCCGTTGTTGTGCAGAGGACTGAACGTTTGTGGAAGCACTCTGACCGTGAGCTGACGTAACGTACTCTCTTCCAAAAGTCATCGAATCATCATCATCTACCTGGCTTTTTTGCACGACTGCCCAAAAAAAGGAGAGTTATCTCAACTATGTTGGGGTCGGCTTCCAGTCTAACCGGATGCAGCTGAATACCACTATTTTACATGGAGCGCCTGCCTATCTGACCTCCACAACCCAGTTACTGGGTAACGATACCCTTTGGTAAGACTGGTAGTCAGACTTTCGGGCTTCTGACGACCCGTAACGACTGTCAAAGATCCACGAATGACAGCCGGGACCAATGGCTTAACGAGCTTTCCGAAGCACGGAGGGGTCTTGGTATGTAAAGATGGTCACCCATCCACGGACCAACCGCGGCAAGCGTACCTTAACCTGATCGATCGACCCGTGCGGCTGTTATTAATTAGCCACAAAAGCCCCTGTAAATGTAAACAAATGGATTTGAAAACGTTACTAATTGATGCTAATTTGTAGTGTCACTTGCTAATTTGTGTCACTTACAAATTGAGTGCTTTAATTTTATTATACATAAACCCGAAATTCTAAATATTAATTGCTTTAAAGATATTTTTCATTTGACAATTAAGGTAGTTTTATAACCTCAATTTTCGTCGAAGATTTTTAATTACGATTTAATAATGTTGTTCAAGCAATAGAGATATAAAGATGAAACCTCCTTGCACTATATATGAATGTGTTACTAATTCCCATTAGTGATTGATTGCGTAAGAATTTAACCTGCACCCTAATTGCGTAAAACACTTCCAATCACAATACGATATTGCTAATCCATTGCTTCATATATTCGAAAAATTTGACTGCTCAACAACGTAAATAACGCAATGATTGTTGTTCAACTGCCAAAATGAAAGCCATTCCTACTGATAGTGTGTTGCGGAATTACCCCGCTGAAAACAGGGTTTGTTTACACTTTCATCAGATTCTTCTGGTCTATAGTTCCAAAGTTTCATTAGAATAAAAGGCCAGGTTTTACTGGTTTTGAAACCACTGACCCTCTGTACAGTCACGAGCATCAATATGTCAACACTTGGCAACTTTCAAATGCGATTTTTTCGTGAAATAACGAATGCAACGTTAAAATACGATACATTACATACACCTATGGGTCCAAAAATGCTATGTTCGTAAGATCATAAAATTTCATTAAAAAATAAAGGAGTAAATCGCTTTTGAATAAAGCTGAGTGTATACATACTTTTGCTCGTGACTGTACATGAAAAACCGCGTATCCTGCATCAACCTCGTTTGTCATTCACCTCTGCAACCGCATTTAATTTTCGGCGCCCCGCGGGTCTGAGCCCTTCTCACACAAGGCGCTCGCAATGTCGAAATATGAAAAGTATTTTGTGTCGATAAATTGAAACAATGTTACATTTTTTGTAACTTGATTTTTTTCCCTTGTGGGTTAATTAGACCATGGGCGCGGGGAGAAGGTTGAATTTTGTTTTTTATTTATTTGGGGTCTCACAAAAGAGGTACCTACACAATACATGACATATAGATAAAGGGCAACACCAGAGGGGCAATTCTCGTAATTTTAAGAACGTTCACAGTCTGATCTCAGACTCAATCTGTCAAAAATATCTCTAATTTTCCTACATTTTGACAAGTTTTTGACATTTGTTTGTCGCTGATGAGACTGCGACTAGATTTTGAACGTTTTAAATTACGAGAATTGGCCTTCAGGTATTAGGTATTCCTTCACTTACAGGAGACCATAGCAAGCACAATAAAATTAACAACTAAGCTAACAAAGTTAAAATATTAATAACAGGTGACATATGGAAAAGTTCATCATTTCTGCCGCACCAAGCACGCACCTCCACTGCGACCGGTTTTGTGCTTCTCGCATCCAACGGGTTCCTGCGGCCTTCACAAGGTCGTCGGACCATCTTGGGGGCCCTTAAAAAAAAGAAGAAAAAAGTCATGAACACGTGTTAGTGTGTGTAGTGTTATGGAAAAGTTACAAAATTATTAAAGGACATAAAAAAAGAAAACATAACATGTAGAAATGCTTAAATTCAATACTTTTGGTTTATTGAAATAATATGTATGTGGAATATTCTGGTACAAATTTTGATATACGAGTAAGAAATGATGGTCGTACTCCAATATGTCATCTAGCACCGTTTATCGATGTTATCCACGCGAAGAGATTAATCGTCCGCAAGTTACTCGTAAAATCGTAACATGATATCTTATTACCATAAGAGTACACACGGCGACACATCAAGCTATACATAACCAGTATAAGCTAACTTCTCATTGTACGAAAATACTATACAATGCGAGGTCAGCTAAAACTGGTTTTGTGTAGTTTGATGTGTAGCCGTGCGTACAAGAGAGGCATATTAACTACCCTTTATGCTAATTATTTTATAATTATGGTTTAGTCCAGCATGGCAAGCTACTAAGTTTATGTCGAAATCACACTGCAAGGATCTAGTTTTTTTTTTCATATTCAGCCTGTTACATGTGTACCAACATTTTTGGAACTTTGTCCTGTCCAAGTCTGGTCGCATCCAGTTGTAAGTCTTGATTTAATTGATGTCATTAACACTTTCAGCTGATACTACGTTAAAACAAATAATATGAAAAAAAAACAAAAAAAAACTACTAAGTGAAAAATAACTTTAATTTTGGAAGTTGTTTTTTTTTTTGTAAAAACGTACGAAATCGATTCACAATAAAATTGCCGGAAATATCGCATAAAATAGGTACATACAAAAAAAATACAGCCGAATTGAGAACCTCGGCCTTTTTGAAGTTTTTAAAAATTAAGCAACTCCATGTTACTATGGACGAACTTGAACCGACGTAACCTTCAACTCCCAATAAACTGTTGATGGTATTAATAGAAGTGGTCACTGAATTTATAATGTCAATAATGTTAGTGGTACTGTGACTGACAAACTCCGCCTTGTGACATAGGGCCATAAACACGTAATTAAAAACTTTTTGTTGATATTAAACTGGTTTCTTTTGGAGTTTCATAGTTGTAGGTGTGATTATGGAGATCGGTGTGTGTGAAGAAAGCCATTATTGTAAAGATATCACTTCTCATGGTTATTCCGGAGATCACGTTGTGTATAAAGAAAAGAAAATACATTGATTTAGCACAGATGCAAAGGTGTACCTTTGTACACATGCAGCAACATATTTTGCAATAAATGAATGTACTATAAAATATTATCGTCATTTTAAAAGTAAGTCATTAATATTTTTGTACAAATTAAATGAACGGCTCGCCAGTACACAGATAAACCCGGTGAGGAAGAAGATGCTTTCGTTGTGTGGCTTAAACCAATTTGTAAAATAGGCTAAGCGTTTTAGAAATAAGTAATAATATAAGTAGGTACCTACATACTAGCTTGGATCCTGCTCCCGACATCGGCGGATCCCTATTTTTTATATTCTAAGAAATATTTATAAGATGAGTCGTTAATAATATTATAAAATAAAGATAGCCTTTATTCTACCGCATGCAACAATTACATAATTCATTATTACTACAATTTCAATCTTTATTAATTAAATAGTATAGATTCATATTTTATTTTCATAATTAATAATAGGCTAGTAATATAATCCTTGTTTTTTTAATTTATATAGAAATATTTGTACGCCATATTATTATGGCAGGATATGCTGGAACCAATATTGTAACGTCTATTGTACCATATTCTAACAAACATTTTTGATTTGATTTAAAAATGTAATAAGATAAGGGGATAGAAAAATGAACGAAATATTTAGTACCTACAAAAAAAAATATTGGAAATAAAAAATCAGGAATGTGTGCTTTACAGCTCCGCCAAAAGGGCCCAGTTCAGCAGCAAAAAGGTATCACTGTATCAGAAATGTAACCAAATCTACCTATATATGTACCTATATATGTAGGTACTTCATAATACCTATTTTTAATCTTACTACCCCGAAATCCGCCCCAGGACGATCAGCCATGATTATAATTGCACGAACTCAAAGCAAAAGATAAATCTACAATACTTTGGATTTGAAACATAAACTCTGACGGCAAAGAATAACTTCGCTATCGCGTCTTTATACAAAACAAAATTTTAGTACCAACCAGAAATAAAACAACGAACGTCTACGAAAATATCACCGCGAAAGATATCGAGAAAATACAACTTATTGATACGCCGCCCTGTTGACTCACATATTTATACATTTTCATATAGCAGCTGATGGAATTGTCGCCGTGAGATACGGACTCGCGCTTATATCGAGTTATTTCTGCCGCAGATTGGCTCGCTAAACAAACGACACGTTTTACTGGCTCTGATACAGAAACTATCCAGACATGGTCACCGCGGCCTGTCATCAACTTTATAACAAGATGTTAAAGCTTTATACTCGACGTCGGTCGTCTACCCACTTTATCATCGCATCTCCATCTGTGATTGGCGTCGCCATGCGTCGACGAGACGGACGTACCATACCAGCCGACGCTCCTACTGTTGAGAAACTCACCCTTGTTATAAAAAGCTTATCACGAATCCACCCGGCATAGTTACTGAACAAAATTGGATCCGATAAAAAGTTTCTGCCATTTTTTTGTGACTCGTAAAAAGATATCGCAAGCGTTCGCCTCGGGCGAATGTCATTGAATTTTCAACAACGATTTGAGAAGATTGTTGTAGCGTTTCGAGGGGGCTCGTGATGCAATACATTCACCCTGACTTAGACCCTTGTACGAACTAATTCTTACGGGTATTATGCGCCGGCACCCGACCCCACGATAAATCGACGTCCGCATCACTCGCCCAACATTATCTACGCAACAAAAAACCCAAACAAAAAGTCGTAAGAATGCGTAATAACATTATTTTATTAGCCGTAATTTTACCGAAGAGGCCGAGAGAAAACCGCAGAGGTCCGTCAAAAAAAATGAAAGATAAAATTATCTCAAGTGTTGCGTATTTACTGAACGAGGTGAACGACACCGGTTATAACACATCGCATAATAAAAATGACTGGAGATCGCGTAAAATTACCAGTGACGCCAACTGCCCAACTCCCGAGAGAGGAATGGCGAATAAAAAATCAAGATTGATGTCCATCGGTCCCGTTCCGTCTATTATCATAAGTTAGGAAAGTGATTTCAGATGATATATAGGCCCAGCTTATTGTAGACATATTGTTGGTGTTACGTAAGACTTCGCGGAAGACAGCAGTAATTTGCTAATGGAGATTCGAGGAGGCGCATAAGTTACGGAAATTTGCAATTCGAAAGGAGCTCCCGACCTCTTTTATTTCATAACTCATAAGTAATATTGCTGCAATCGCGACGCGGGGGACCAACATTCGCGAGTAGGGCTGTCGCGGACAAGTTACAAGTTACGACTTCTTGGAGTTTCAATTGTTCTTTGACATTGATTTGTCAAGCATTAATGTTTGTCAGCGAGCAGAAGTTGCCAGAATGTTGCTGTGCCAAGTTTTGTGAGCTGGTTCATTATGTTTCAAGCAAATTGTTTTAAGCGAATGAGCTTTTCTTATAGCTTTTCTTTAGAATTTGTTATTTACCGGTTTCTATGTTATGGAAATGTCAAGTCCTATTCAGGAAACGAGTTTTGTGATTTATGATTCCCTCCTAATAATAATAATATGCCTCCTAATAAGATTCTTTTATAGTTAATATTTTTTTAGAAAAAAATACAAATTTTATATAATCAAACTAGGCTGAGAATCAGCAATTTTCAAACGTAATTACATAAGACAGTCCCCCAAAACGCCCGCCCTTCATCACTTCCTAATGCTATAGCTGGCAAGAAGAAGTGGGGCCACAAACTCCCCAACAACACAGCTGTCGGTTCAGTTCGCAGAACTTGATTCTATACAATAGTAAGTAATTAACATTACGAAAAACAAATCATCACATTAAATTATATGTCAACTAGCAGACGCCATATACCAACAAATGTATTGTTGTAGTATGTAATGAAATGCTGTTCTTGAAACGATTGTAAGCGCTGTAAAATAAGGGGTATTACTAGTCATCGTACTCGCTTCCTTTGTTCTGAAAACTTCTCCTGAAAGCAAGTTTGCCAACCCTGTTGCTTCCCCGAAGCCGCTGAAGTCTGTCCGTAGCTTTGTCTCTAAGGGATTTCGTCGGCATGTAACTTTATATTTCAATATTTTGTTATCTTAATTCACAAAAGCCTTTGAATTTCTATTTATGATGCTGTTATTGTAGGTATCTACACTAGGCCCACCCCCGGCATTGTTTGCGTTCGAGTATTTACTAAATTATTTGCTAAATGTAAACGTGGTGCTGCATAAATATTAATGGCGTTTTGTGTAAATGAGTTTGATTAAACATTGGTTTGTAATGGTTTGCATTTTTGGTGAAGGTATTGTTTGTGCGTTTTGGATTTAATTTAAATTGTTGTGTATGCTGCTTTTACTGAAGCAAACAATGTAATTTGATAGCCAGGCATGCGAGAGGCTTATATTGTGCTAAGGTATATCTACATTTGAAACTTTTTATGATCAATAAAGCAGAAATTGTGACGCCCATATTGTTGTTATCAGCCTCGAACTGAGCTTTGTTCTGTAAACGTTGTAAGGGCAATATACGCACATCGTAGCATAATCATAGAATAATCAGCTTATAACTTTCCCACTGCTGGGACACAGGCCTCTGTGAGGGCGTGGGCCATAATCTACCACGCGGGCCCAGTGTGGGTTGGCGGATATCACGTCTTCGAATGTTTGGTTCTAGGACATGCCGGTTTCCTCAAGATGTTTTCCTTAGCTGTTTTGAGAGTGGTGATGAAATAATTTACACAGACTAAATATGAACTCTATGAACAATTAACGCAATGGAATAAGTTCACATTCGTATAAAACGATCAGTTTACTAATCAAAGTAAAGTCAAAGGTGATTTGTGAATTTTGCCCTCTATCACACACCCTCTAAAGTCCAGATTGACACAGCCAATGTAATACATCTGGCAAGTCCTTAACAAATAAATTGAACACTCCAATAACTGTTATCAAATGTTGCTAAATCAATACCCTGTGTATCGATGGTACACACAGTGAAACAAGATAACACAGACTCGTCTCGTGAGTGCGGGCATTCATGTTTGCGCTCTTGAGCTTAAAACGACCGTCAGATGGGGGCAGTATTGTCGAACTGACGGGGTCCGCTAGGGCCGATGCCTGCCAGGGCTGCGGGTTGTTCGAAAGAGATACCGTAGCCCCTGGCACAGGCAACTGAAGGAACACGGGTGGGTTTTAGTCAGTAAAAGTCTGACACGCCCTTCCGCTCAGCCCAGAGCGGGAGAGGTCATTTGATGATATCCCACACAAAAAAAAAAGATGGGGGCGGTATTGTTTATTTTTACTTATGTTTAGATCTTGTTAGGGCGGAAGCTGTTATGAAAATATCTTGTTAGATCCTACTGAATATTATAAACGTGTTTTTTTTATGTTTGTTAAGGCTCAGCAGACAGCGCGACTTGAAAGCGCGATGCGGCTCTAGTAGAACGATTTCTATGAAAACTTCATGGAAATTGTTTTACTAGAAGCGCGTTGCAACGTCGCCGAAGTCGCGGACAAAAGCTAGTATAAAAAAACCTGCCTGTTATAGTCGCGATGCAGGGCAACGGCCTGTTCTCATACCTACAGAGAAAGCACGAGCATTGTTCACCATTTTAATAATAAAAGTCAACTAAAGCTCTTAGCATATGAATTATTTAACATAACACGTTACGTTACGTTAGCCGAATTTCATGCAATTCACGACATTACGATCTTTGTCTTTTGAAAATGTATTAACGATATCAATTTTCTTGTTTCAGGTAAATACCACTGCCTTGTATTGGAGTGTTTTCGTGAATAAAAAGCTAACGGTAAGACCCAAAATCTGATCAGAAATGATTTCCTGATTTTTTTACATCTTTCGAGAGATTGTATTCTTTATGAAGATTACATTTTCGACTTGTTGGACTTATCGTAACAATATTGTTGGTTTCCGAAGACATTATATTTTCTAATTCGTTATAAAGAACTTACCGATTACGTTAAAAAATAATGCGTGTCTTTATAAAATGTAGCTGTGTGTGCAAGGTCCTTTGTACAGACGCCAGGGGCTGCAGTCTCGACAATCATAGCGATCGCTTTACGACCGAATTCGGGCGCAAAGTTCTGTCACTCAATTCATTACACCTGTCAATCCGGGACTTTGCGACCGAATTCGGTCGTAAAGCGATCGCTATGAATGTCGAGACTGCAGCCCCAGAACATGAAGCTACCCGAAACTGTAAAATTTTCCCAATCAACCTTGAACCTAATGCTTTAGCGATAAAGTTGAAAATCTATTAGGGGTTAAAGTATGAAATTGCCGATTTGTACTGAAAAATTGAAATTCGTTTTTTTTTTTAAATTAACATATTTATTTAATCAAAATAATTACCATTATTATCTATACATTGCTGCCATTTAATAGGAAGGTCATTTATGCCTTTGCGATAGAACTCTCGTGATCTAGATTCGACAAACTGTGTGAAAGCATTTTGTACTGCCTCCTGAGAAGAAAACTTTTTATCACGTAGAAAATTGTCCAAATCACGAAAAAAATGGTAGTCCGTTGGAGCAAGGTCTGGCGAATACGGAGGGTGACGAATGGTTTCTAATTGCAGTTCCTGTACATTTAAAACGGTTTCTTGTGCTGTATGAAGTCTCACGTTATCATGGAGCAGTAATGGTGAAGATCGATTCATGAGTCGGGGCTGTTTCACTGCCAGTTTTGCTATCATTGTTCGGAGTTCGGCACAGTAGACATCTGCCGGTATTGCTTGACCAGATCGTAGAAAGCTATAGTGAATAACACCATGCTGAGACCACCAAACAGTTACCATTACCTTTTTATTGGTAAGCTTTGCTTTAGGACTCTGTTGCGGCGTTTGAACTGGGGTCAGCCATTGCATTTTTCGCTTACGGTTATCGTAAAGAATCCACTTTTCATCACATGACACAATTCGATCCAATATTCCTTCATTTCTGTATCGAATCAACAAGGCAACACAAGTTTCAACAATGGTTTCTTTCTGCAGATCAGTCAAATCATGAGGCACCCATTTCTCATATTTTTTTATTTTAATGATTTGACGCAAATGAGTCAATATTGTTGGTAAGGTAACGGTAAACTATGCCGCTAATTCTTGGGTAGTTTGGCTCGGATCGGCTTCTACTATCTCTTTCAATTCATTGTTATTCACCTGTGTGGGCGGTCTTCCACGTGGTTCGTTCTTCAAATCAAAGTTTCCATCACGAAAGCGTTGAAACCAAAATCGCACGGTGCGTTCATTAGTAGTCCCCTCTCTAAGCGCAACATTGATATTGCGAGCTGTGTCTGCCGCGTTAGTTCCGCGTCGGAACTCGTATTAAAAAATAACTCGAATATTCGAAGTATCCATCTTTCTTGTCTAAGCTGAATAAAAAAAACAACTGAAAGTCGATAATCGAATGTTGCACATTTTTTAAAAGAAGAACTTCATAGGTACCATGTGAAAAAAGTTTCACTCAAAAATCTCAAACCATGAAGGTTCTATGTCAATTCGAAGTACCTATTACAATAAAACGGCAATTTCATACTTTAACCCCTATTATTAAAGAAATTTGACAGATTGTAGTAGCTTGGTGTGCTGGCACGGTACACGGCATGGTTTCTTTACGGAACGTCGTATAAACCGCGCCGTAGAAAACGTGTCAACAAGCTTCCACAGTGATCCATACAACCACACGACCGTGCCTACACACGGCGAATAAACCGTAGTTTTTTACGTCAAGAAAATCGTGTGTATACAAAAGGGCCTAAGAAACGTTATTAGTTTCAAATATTATATTTCCATACTGACAGGCACTCGGCTTTTACAAAGAGGATTAATATCTTCTAACAGTACAGCCTCTCCATTAGGTAAAGTGTCTACTTAAAATTGATTATAATTCCTCAGTGCCTTAAAATTAATTCAATTCAACATAAAATCGCGGATCTACCGTAATTATGTTAATAAAGTATATGAAAAAAAGATTCTCGCTACCAAAAGAAAACACAAATGATTTTACGAAATACTTTTATCTTATCGTATATAAACAAACGTCTTTATAGGGCGCGATGTAAATATATTTTATTTCCTATAACTTGCTTTATGTTTAGACTCCTCCAGACCATATTCGGCCATGGCGGCCAATCTCAACGGAGACGAGCCTTTGGCGCGGGAGGTATTATAGTGCACAAGTGTTGGCGCCGACACAGGTGCACTCTGTTTTCCTCCAGTCTCATACCACACCACTAACTTCTAGAATCTGAGCTGTTACTAAGAAATTCCTTAAAGAAAAACCCAATACCACTTTGCCCGACCTGGGAATCGACCCCAGGACCCCACGTTCTGCAGTCGCCCTTGCAACCACGAGACCAACAGAGCAGTGCCTTGCCTTATGTATTTTGGGGATAAGGGACTCTGTATCAGACTAATCACTACTTCGAATTACTGATTCGGTATCAGGTAACTGTCACTTGTCTTGTGGACATTTTTACCAAAGAAAAGCTTTTTCACATACAGAGCAAGCGTCATGAGCGCCCTCATCCTCATCAACCCTTGCTCATGACGGGTTGGCGATTTCAGAGTTTTACTTTAAGTCCATATTTATTCCCGCACAAAAATAAGCTGTTCCAGTCGTAAAATGAAGATTTTTCAAAATTCACCTTCCATAGGGGTTTAATTTCATATACTATGGGGCAAATAGCTTGTATTTTTATTATTTGTGAGTTATCACAGAAGTCATCATCGTCATAGTGACGCTGGCTTAGGTATATTACCTATAACAGTCCTGTGTAATACTTGATTGGATTCCAAAATTCACAGTGAACGTTTACCAAGTAATGTTTGCCCGAAATATACAGAGGAACTGCGTCAATTTGGAGCGTTCTGGGAATTGAACCGTTGCTGAAAGGCAGAATTGGGGAAACGGTAAGGTTGGCAATAGTTCTGTGTGTGACAGCCGTTCTCAAAGCTATGATTCATGGCACAAAGTACTTATGAAACATGAGATACTCTTGACCGTATTATTTATTATTTTGATACTTACAAGTATATCTACACCCGCGGGGTAATTGCGGGGAAACGGAAATGTCGTTCTTTTTGACAGTTCCACAACATTCATTGCGTTATTTCACGTAGTTGAGCCGAAGAATTTTACAAACATATGAACCAATGGATTTCCTACCAAATCTTTGGTTTTTTCATTTCAAATGCGCAATTAGGGTGGTTGTAAATCTAATCAATGTGCTGTCGAATCTCATGTGAGGGGGTAACAAAATGTAATCTCAATTTCTCTTCATAAGATTTACCATCAGATGAAAATGGAGTAGGTGTTCAAAACCGGGATGTAGGTAGGTAGAACCAAAATATCCTTAATTAGCTAATTAGCACAAAAAAAGTTGTAAAGGAGTAAGTGGGCGAATCAGGATAGCTACGATAAAATAACATAGGTAGGTATAACATCAAGCCTGTACTTCCTGAAGGGTTAGTCACGCATCCGTAAAGCTGACCGGACGCGTACGCACTCCATACAAAATCGTTGTTTTCTATGGACAAAAGCTGAACAGAGCTGAATAAGTGTGGTTAGTCCCTAAGTTTTCACGGTGAGATTTTTACAGAATTGACACGTTTACGTATAGTACACCACCCACATTCGGTTGGCTATAACTTTTTCCCTTATAAATGCTTGCTGACTCTCAACCTAATTTGAATGGATAATTATACCGTTTACAAACAGGACAGACCTAAAACTCCCCAGTTACACATTACATGTTTTTTCTAACTTACCGAAGTCCAGAGTGGGCGATTCATTAGGGAGCCCGAAACTCAGGATGTTATGACGTTGAACAAATAAATTCGGTTCGTAGTTTTAAACTGCTGGTCGTAAAAGTAACCACGTGCAGGAATACGGAGGGTATCGTTGTAAAAGCATCGTGAGTACTCGCACTAACATTAAAATAAATGTGTCGAGTATTTAGTTAAAGTATTCATTTGTTAATGAATAACTACTGCTACTATATTTAAATAATTAAATGAAATTGTTTATTCTGTAAATAGGATATCGGAATTACTTTTACAGGACACATTATAAAAAAAAAAAATAAGCTAGTTGAGCTCGGCATTTACTCTGAGAAGAAAGGCCGAAACAAACTCAGGGGTCACAGTCTATTTTAAAGTTCAGACATAATCTTGGTCAGATCATGTGAAGACCTTGTAGATTTAATATCTGACAATCTAAAAAACATCAAGCAGTTACCTCCTGCTCCACGATGTAGCTTGCCAATCCTGATGAACCAAAAAGACCGTCGTTCCGACTTCCGAAACTAGTAAACAGCTTTTTTTTTGGAATTTTAAGATGGAATCTTCCAATCTACTTTTGGATTTCCTATTGTCCTTTCAGGTTGGAATTTTTAATACTCATGCAGTTCCGATGACAATACATTTATTTGTTATAGATGACTTGACGACCATCAACTCTTTAGAAGTTACTGATCTCTTATTTTACTTCTTAATATTTAAAAGTGGGTATCAAAATGACTCAAAAGTACGATATTAATCAGGCATCGATATTATCAAAATGTTATAATGTTTACGTTGCGCTGCGTTACGTTTGTGTTAATATTTATATTTTAATGGTGTGCGTAATAAAGAGTATCCTGGATTTTTATAACAAAGCGTGTGAAACGTACAGACTAGCACATCAAGCTACCCGAAACTATCAAATTTTCCCAATCAACCTTGAACCTAATGCTTTAGAGATAAAGTTGAAAATCTATTAAAGAAATTTGACAGATTGTAAGTAGTCTGATGTGCTGGCGTCTGTACCTTGTACTTTCGAAAATAGATTTGTGACAATATTTTAAGAAAATGGTGCATATTTTGTTTTTTTTTTTTTTTAGCATGAACGTTGAGCTCTAAATTGCAAGTCGGTCAGTTACATTAAAAAACTAAACATCGTCAGCAAGTTGTCTAACAACACTACAGTTGACGCCTGCGCGTTTCCTCGTAAGTTTCATACGTCTTGTTGTGAATGAACCACATTGAGACGTCTTGCGTCAAATTCATTTGCGCAAAAAATCTCAATCGTCGTCCATTGAAAGTACCTACATCAAATCATGACTGATAAAATAAACTATTCTACTCTCTCTGGTACAAAAAAAATCAGAGAGTAGAATATTTATTTCATTGAGAATGGATAAACGATGTTACCGAATCAAACGTCAAATAAGATAATATTTGGTCCTAATTTCGGGAGATGGGTTGTCACATCTTCATCATCTATTTAATAGGACATTTCGCAAAACAAAAACAGCAGCAAGTGAAGATCCTATTTCTCGAGCATTGAAGTATTTTTCGGTGTTTATTTTTTGTTTTCAACCACGTGGTGTACGCGTGGCGGTTCGCGTACCGCGGTAGCCGGGTGAGTGGCCTGGCCCGTTAGCTGGCCCAAGATATGGCCGCCCGGCGCCTGCGCTCGTATCGGAACCTGTTCTGAGCGGATTAGCGTTAGGTAGTCAATAGTAGATTGTTTCTTGTGACTGTTCGTGATTTATGGGAGTTGGATTAGCGTGGTGTAGGTTTTGATTGTGATTGAAATGTTTCGGTGACTGTCGGTTGATTTTTTTTTTTTTTTTGCATTTTTATGATAGGTTAAGGAAATATATGTTACTGCTATAGGCATTTCCTACACATCCTGCTAATATTATAATCGCGAAAGTTTGAGACGATGGATGGATGGATGTTTGTTACTCTTACACGCCAAAACTACTAAACGGATTTGAATGAAGTTTGGCACACAGATAGTTTATAACCAGGATTAACACATATACTTTTTATTCCGATATTCCTACAGGATCGAAATTTATGCGGGTGAAACTACGGGGCGCAACTAGTAAGTAATAATTTAAGCTATGTTTATTTTTAGTTTATTGAACTAGAATCAGAGGTTACATTTAGAATTAAGATCTAAGTAGTTCAAAATCTGTGTTGTGCGTTTAAAATCTTGCATCAAAATACCACGTTCAACATTGGTCTTAAAGGATCATTCTAAAAAAAGTAATTTCATCTTCATGTGATCCCTACGTCATCTCAAGAGATGTCTTACATCAAAACTTACCTTTCAACCAAGATCAATCTTAAGCACTTCTTATTAATCCCCACTTCATTAATACCAAACACAACCTCACACAATAGATCCCTCTTCCACCCTATTTATATGAAAACCGCTGCCTCGTATAACATACACCACCATAGTTGGCCGGATTAGGAGAGGATAACAGCCGTACCATGGATTATCCACTAGTCGAGTCGCGAGTGTACACTCCTTTGTAACAGTAATTACTATGGCTTTGCTTGTGCGTTCTTAGCCTTAACTTGTGTTCGCGATTCAAATTAGAATTTGCAGTATTAATGAGATAGAGCGCCTGAGTTTGTTAAAGTGTGAATAGATTTATATTTCGACTAGCAGCGCCCCGCGGTTTCACCGGCATAAGTGTCGATCCCGCAAGATCAGAACAGATTATCGGGATAAAAAGTATCATATGTGTTATTCTGATGTATAAGCTATATTACTGTAAAGTTTCATCAAAATCTGTTCAGTAGTTTTTGCGTGAAAGAGTAACAAACATCCATCCGTTCATTCTCACAAACTTTTGCATTTATAATATTAGTAGGAAGTGTCGAGACTTATTAGTTACTAGCTTCTGCCTCCGTGAAATTTCGGCGCCCGACCCACCGCGTCGAATCGCATCGCCCGCCTGCGGTTTTACTTCTTTTTCTGCGTTTCGTTCTAACTTTTTTCTTTTGATCGACTTCTAAAGGTACATAGCGTGATGTTAAACAGCCTATAACCTACCTCAAGAATTGGGCTATCAAATGCAATAAGATTTTATCAAATCCGGAATTTAAAAAAGTACTGGTATTTCCAGAGACTCCGAAACTTCAGTTTTATTATTATCTTAATATATATCATTCCTCTGTACGAGTGTTTGTCACCTAACTCCTACTAAACGGCTGGGCCAATTTGGATGAAATTTTGTGTGTATATTTCAATGGATTCCTGGATGGTTTGAAAATACAATTCGACCCGTTAGGTGGCGCTGCTTTTCCGGGCAGGACGTCTATCAGGTCCGCTAGTATTAATATAGATTTTGGAAACTTTAGTATACAGTGTCAACAATATTAAAGACAGTAGTTACTCTTTGGGCATCTTGTTTTCTTAATAACTTTGCCAAATTGTCAACTTTTAACTCGCTCGCTTAACTTATACCCCAAAGACTATTTATTATAGTTTCTAATTAAAAACATTACGAACGCCATATTCCTTTGACAGTAATTAAACGTTATGAACTACCAGCCATAACATCGCATTATGCGGACTCCCATTTGTAATAAGAGTAGACATACGGCTTGCATGATTTCCCTGATGTGGAGTGAAAACACCACACTATCAAGGTTGCTAGTTTAAACGTTGTCTTATTCATACTCAGACACAATCTGCGTTCTTATTTTAACTTGTATTTGCGACAGAAATTAGGCACTGCTATGTTTGCCTCGCGGAGTCGCTTCAAATTCGCTCGTTTATTTTAATGACGCCGTTCGTACAATGATTCCGCGGATTACCCTCGGTTTGGTAACTTGGTAAGCAGTGTGTTGTGTCAAAAAGTTGGTTTAACAAACTTGGTTTTTGGGATTGTAGGCTTGGTGACATAAAATTAGGTTAATGTTTGAAAAGTTGGTTTAAATACTAGAATTTGTCGCCTCTTTCCAAAGAATCGTGTACGACAGGCGGTGTTTAGGTGTTCTTTAATCTGCTTTTAATAGCTTGAGATGCGTTAGTAAAACTTTTTTTTTTCATTTTCATAATAATAAACAGGCCAACAGAAAAAGTGTTAATCCCCGAATACAAAGCTAGGTTACCTTAGTACCTCTATTTCAGGAGCCAGAGAGTTTAAAATTAAGCAAGTTTTATGCAATAAAGGTTATAAAATTATATTACTTTAAATTAAGATTAATAATGAAAAGCAAAATAAGCAACAATTATAAAATCAAGTTTAAAATAAAATAAGAATAAAAGGCTCAGAGACGGGTGTCTCTCAAAGTCAAAGCATTTATTTCAAATGGGCACATAAAAAGCACTTTAGAACGTTGAAATCTTGTTAGATACAAAAATCAATTTCTGTTCGTTAGTCTCGCAAAAACTTGAAAATGGCTCGACCGATTGTGATAAAACTTTGGTAAGTTTTTGTGTCGGCGCCGGCGAAGGTTCCTAATAAAAAATATATAAAAGGCATTGCATCGCATTAGCTAAAGTCAAAGTCTAAGTCAAATCATTTATTTCAAATAGGCACATAAAAGGCACTTTTGAACGTTTATAGCGTTTATAGCTCTAGTTTACTATAAGATAGAATTGATTCTAGTCGCCCCTTCCTAAAGGTAGTTTCGTATGGAGAAAAATGGGCTCTCGAACCCACTACCAGACACAAAAGTCAGATATCCAAACACTTAACTCACTAGCCACCAAGATTTATGTCATCAGTCCCATAAACCTGTCAACAGACAACCATGACCTCACCAAACAACGACAGTTAACATTTAACTATCGGTTTAAACAATCGATACGACATTCCTACTTAATTTAACTCTGAGTTTACGATCGACGCCCGTTCAACGGTTCGTAGCCGGTTCTTGATATACTCAGATGCTGTAGGGTGACTGGTAGAATCACCATCTTCCAGCTCTTATCCAAATAATTTGGGCATGTCTTCTTCTTCCATACATAATAGTCCTCCAGACCGTACTTCGGCCATGGCTGCCAATCTCATCGGAGACCAGCCTTCAGCGTGGGAGATATTATAGTGCACAAGTGTGTGCGAAGACAAAGGTGCACTCTCTCTTTCCTCACTCTCATAGTCTGATGGTACGGCACGCAATCTGAGTATCCGACACAACCGAAGAGAGACGTGGGACGTGGTATCACACCGCCAACTCTCAAACTCCTGAAAAAAAAAAAAAAAAGTATCCTATGTGTTAATCTGATGTATAAGCTATATTACTGTAAAGTTCCATCAAAATCAGTTCAGTAGTTTTGGCGTAAAGGGTAACAAACATCCATCCGTTCATTCTCACAAACTTTTGCATTTATAATATTAGTAGGAAGTGTCGAGACTTATTAGTTACTAGCTTCTGCCTCCGTGAAATTTCGGCGCCCGACCCACCGCGTCGAATCGCATCGCCCGCCTGCGGTTTTACTTCTTTTTCTGCGTTTCGTTCTAACTTTTTTCTTTTGATCGACTTCTAAAGGTACATAGCGTGATGTTAAACAGCCTATAACCTACCTCAAGAATTGGGCTATCAAATGCAATAAGATTTTATCAAATCCGGAATTTAAAAAAGTACTGGTATTTCCAGAGACTCCGAAACTTCAGTTTTATTATTATCTTAATATATATCATTCCTCTGTACGAGTGTTTGTCACCTAACTCCTACTAAACGGCTGGGCCAATTTGGATGAAATTTTGTGTGTATATTTCAATGGATTCCTGGATCCACAACTCCCGAAATAAGGACCAAATAATAATTCATTTGATGTTTAATTCGGTACGACATCGTTGATCAATTCTTTTCAAATTAAATATGCTATTCTACTCTCCGATTTTTGACTCAGAGAGAGTAGAACCAACGGATAACGGTTGACATTTTTTGCGCAAATTAATTTGACGCAAGAAGTCTCAATGTGGTTCATTCATAACAAGACGTATGAAACTTACGAGGAAACGCGCAGGCATCAACTGTAGTGTTGTTAGACAACAACTGCTGACGATGTTTAGTTTTTTAATGTAACATGACAGCTGACCGACTTGCAATTTAGAGCTCAATGTCTGTGTTCTGAGAAACGACAATAGAATAATCAATTTAAAAATCCGAAAATTTGCACCGTTATCTCAAAATCTTTTCACAAATCTATTTTCGAAAGTACAAAGTAGTATGACCGGCGGTACATTGTACACACTTTGTTATAAAAATCGAGGACAGATTTCCGGGAAGTCCATATATCATACACGGAGCATCGCTACTTGTATTTGGACAGGCCGTTTCTGTACTTTATTACTGAATTCGGTGTGACCGTTTTATGAGGGGCCGTAGACCTCTTACGTATATGGTAAAGTCTGTATGCTTAGCCTCGTGTAGGGAGGCCAAAGTTTAGGCAGTAAACAACTTTTCAGTTGCATACGCTTATTATTGATGGTTGTTCTAGGAAAATTTTGGAATTTGCTTGCTGTTTGAAGTAAACTACTGTTAACTACTGTTGCCAACTTGCAAGATTCCTGTTTTAAGTGCACTTAACTTATAAAGGTATTGACTGCACACTCGTAACATCGGGTCTACTTTATTCGAAAAGTAGCGACCATCTTCTACTTCGCACGGTTTTTAGGACTTGACAATACATCTGATTTATTTATTATATGAAAGTTTAATATTAATGTGTTATACATATAAACCTTCCGGAATAACTCTAAATTATGGTGAAATCGCATCAAAATCCGTTGTGTAGTTTAAAAGAACAACGCGGGCACACAGACGGACACGAAAAGTGACTTTAAATTCTAATACACTAAAACCTTCTGCGGCGCACACACAATAACTTACCATAGTTTCATCAGTCGCGTCGGCCAAGCCATTTTCGAGTTTTTTGACGTCGACGCGCAACCTGAATTAAGCACATAATTTGAGACCCCCTAGTGTAGAAATTATCGGACGGTTAACAAAAAAAATCAGCTGTTTCATAGGAAAATGCAATACCTACGCGGTCAAAATGTATGGAACATATAGATGTTTCATACATTTTGACCGAGTACCCGCGTAACCTGTAGACAGCTACAGTTACAGGTTTTTTTTAATAACCGATGAAATCTATCGACTTGAGGGTGTTTAGAATCATGTGCTGAATCCATGGTAACAGGTCGTCGATGTCGCTGCCACCCTGTATATAGATATAGAACATACGAAGAGTTATTGAAATGCTTGAATTAATAAACCCACTTTTCAAGGCTATTTTAGCACATGAATACCCAATTACTGCAGTCTGTACCTGAACCCTATCACCCCCCATTTCACTCAGTCCCTTTCACTTTCACAAAAACATCTTCCACATCAAACTGTTTACTTCAATGGTTGTGTAAGTGTTTCAGGATATATTCACACGTACTTAGCCCGGTGGTGTGTGTGTCTGTCAACGTCCCACCTTCGCAAATATAACTCCGTATTTTACGAACCTTCACTTTCAGTTTCTTTGTGCCGTCCGTCCAATTTATTCAAGTATATGTTTAGTCAACTTACTGGATGTCAAAGACGCGTTTTACATTGTCAGAAGTATATAGTAGAGATCTTTAGTTGTGAAGCTGGATTTGAATGCTTGGGAGATCTTTTGCAGAGGTTTGAGTGTACACTTGTGCAGGGTAGAAAATTGTGTGATCTCTAATCATATAATTTGGCTTTATGAGATTCAATCGTGTCAGATGTAACGGTGATCATGATTCGCAAATATATCCTTCGAAGGACTCTGATAGGCTAAAGACTCGGACACAGATTATGACTCGGATCAGAAAGATGAAAGACCGAAGACCAAGAACGTTAGATGTGAAAGCGAATATACTTAGTTCTATATAGCAACTTTGAAAGGCGTCTTTATTCTGCAATGGATATAAGTGATACGACACCAAGTTCATTAATTAAACAACCATATAGCACCTCGGATGACCTTAATAATACTACTAATATCGCAATCAACGTGGCGACCTTCTGGGCTAAAACTATGTAAAAAAAAAAAACAATGAGAAAGAGTACCATGGACACGAAAAGAAGAAGATAACAGCTTCGCTTAACAAAGTTCGGAAACAAATGAATGATGATGATGACAAGCAAATAGATACTGATAGCTATCATCAAATAAGGACGAAGCCAGCTAAGATTTAGAACTCAGTTGAAACCGAAAGAAACTTAGCTATTTGGCACACATTCAAGAATGTAGGGGAAGTGATCTATTATATATACGACTGAGAGGCATTCGTTATTATTCATTCCTATGACTGATATTATTAACTTTTACTATTGCACGCAAGAATGGCAATTATAATTAACAAGCTTTTGCTAGCGGCTTCACCTGCGTCTATGTCGAAAATTATCCCACGTGAACGTTCTACCGGGATAAAAAGTATGCTATGTGTTAATCCAGAGTATAAATTGTATGTGTGCCAAGTTTTGTTCCGTTTTTGCGTGATTGAGTAACAAACATCCAAACATACAACCTTTCTAATATAAGTAATATGTAGTATTTTAAAATTTTAAATTTATACGAGTTACTACTCGTATAAATTACATTTTTTTTTAACAATAAAGTTGATGTCAATTCAATGATTATTTGCATTGATACCGTCGACATTTTATTACTAGCTGTTTATTTTAAAGTAGAGTGTTTCATTATACAGTTCAAATTAATATTATTTTATTGCACATAAACTTACATGGGCACTTATGAAACGTCAGAAGCTGGGTGCACGGCTCCAATTGGTCGTTTCCTATGCAGAAGAACCGACAAGAAACTCCACGGTTACTCTTTTAAAAATAATACAATTCCATTTACATAGTATATTTTAAGTATTTCTTCTTTCATGATTTTAAACTTTTCGTTCCAGTCAAAGTTTTCTTTTCTTTTCACTCTTGGTTTAAAGCCATTGTTTTAAAATAATATATTGTAAAAGATACCACTTTCTTAAACTTTATGAAGGAAAAAGGCAATAAAGTCATCGTCTTCGTAATATATGGTGACTCTAAACCATGTTCACACGTCGTCCGGGCTGCGTAGGAGTTGCTGTGCAAATATTGTACCAGTTTTATGATTCTTTGCTCTCCGTGCCTCATGCCTGCTCTCTTAAGTAGTACCTGAGTTGTGTTGAAGAGGTTCTGGAGTAGTGTTTGATCACCAGTAGCTGCGAAGGGGTATTGCCCATAGGGGTATTGTATTCTCTATTTTGATTTCAGAAAGGCATTTGATGCTGTGGACAATGCCATTCTACTGAGCAAATTACAAGCCATGGGATTTACACCAAAGCTTCTGCGTTTTTTCGCTAATTATCTCTTGAACCGGAAACAATTTGTTGCTCATAGGTGCTTTCTTTCGGGATCTTACCACACGCGATCTGGGGTGAGTCAAGGATCAGTTCTTGGCCCATTACTTTTTCTTTTAATGACCTATGATCTCGTCAGTGTGGTACGACATGCTAAATGTCTGCTATATGCGGACGATTTAAAGTTAGTACTAGAAATTACCGAGTATTGCACTGGTGATGATCTTCAAAGCGACATTGACCGAGTCTTACAGTGGAGTCTAACTAATAAATTATATTATAACACTAGCAAGTGTTATGTTATGACGTTCAGCCGGAAATCACGACCTAGTCAAGCCGTATACACATTGGATGACACAGTGGTAACTCGCGTATTCAACATCCGTGATCTTGGTGTGACATTTGATTGTCGCCTGACATTTCACGAGCACATCTCCTTAATAGCTGCCGAGTCTTACAGACGACTGGGTTTTGTCTTACGTAATGCACGTGACTTCCGTAACCCTAGCATCATCAGAATATTGTATAATTCCCTTGTCAGAAGTAAATTAGAATTTGCAGCTTGTGTTTGGAGTCCATATGAATCAACATACACCCTAGTATACCCTAGTAAACCACGGGTACTATCCATTTATGTACCCCACAGATTTTTTACTAGGTATTCGAGGATATAACTCCTTAGCTGTCCGGCGGTCTCGAACGCAGATCATCACTGCACTGAAAATTTTACGGAATGTAATTGACTCCCCAGAATTGCACAACATTCTATGCACATTTTATGTCCCTGACAATTACCTACGCCACCGGTCTAACCGCCGCTGGCACAGACTATTTGCGACTCCACAGTGCCGCACGGTGTCCCGTGCGCATTCCCCGCTATGTCGCATGAGCAGCGCAATCAATGCCCTTATTTTTGATCTACCCGATTGTGACGTGTTGACCGACGGATTCAACCAAATCATGTTATTATGCTCGAGATTTTGTGAAAGACATCGTATATGAATAATTGCATGTCCTAATAATTTGTAACCTAACGAAATGTATTATTATTACTTTTTTAATATTAACGCTGTACCTACCTATCCAGACGAAATTGTAATTTATTACATAGAAATTAATTAATTACTGTTATTGGTGTATAACCGTTGTAATTAATAATAATAAATAAATTGCGAGTGAAGATATAGTTTGAAGAATGTAGAAAGTTGATCTCTTTTCTATTTTTATTAAGTGGCAAGCAAAGCCGATGTCAACTATTCTGCCAATGCAATGTCTATAGTGAATTGGAAAAACAAGTATGCATGATAAAAACAGAAAATTAAAAGAAAAACATCAACTGGTCTTCAGTTTAATTTTGTGTTTTTTAATAAGCACCAGATTAAAAACAAAACCGGGTTCAAACACTGAAGTGTGAATATGATGACTTATGTCATCATATTCACACCTACGTGTGGCGCTTGCAATGCTTATAAACTTTTTGTTCAGTTTTTTGCGCCAATCTTTAATTGAGCGAATAAAAAACTAACTGGTTTAGCGTTTAGTCAAATGTTAGTCGAGATTTGATTCAACGGTCACATGTGACGTGAACAGTTAATTTTATTTATGTATGGATTTTAGTGTTGACATTAATCGTTATTTGGAGTGATTTTGATAAGCACAAGTGTTATTTGAGTTATTTATACTTTAGCTATTTTGAGTAAAATAAAGTTTAAAGTAATATTGTTCTTTCTTGCCAGCTTATGTTCAGCGGTAGTTCACTCTGTGATGATTTTGCTAATGCAGCTGAGTGCTTAGGCAAACTAGCTTGACATTCTAGCGATAACAATGATGGAAAAGTAAAAAATGGACTTGTAAAGGCGCCAGCACATCAATCTACTAAAACCTGTCAAATTTATTTAATAGATTTTCAACTTTATCGCTAAAGCATTAGGTTCAAGTTTGATTGGGAAAATTTGACAGTTTCGGGTAGCTTAATGTGCTGGCGTCATGTGATTGGCTTAAGCTACAAACTTATGTCAATTTTGTTGAAAGAAGTTGTAGAAATATGAAACGCTTTGAAAGTGATAGTTACTTGTCTAGGCCCTCGGGCCAATTCTTAGATCAATAGACAACTTCAGCAAAAAAAAAAAAACAATTGATAGAATATATTCTATTAATATTAAAAAGATAAACATCACACGACACAAATACAGGCGTGTCGACCTTAAAGTCACGCGTAGCAATAACCTTTTAGACTTGATGACTTCAGACAAGTTCCAACGTGTTTCTAGTTCATATCCTATGTGGAAGACAATGGTCTGTTCTATATCCGTCAGGGTTCTCACTACTGGCCCAGAATTATAAGGAGCTAGAGCCCTTCGAGCTACCGACATGGTAGTAGGGATATGATTATAGGAAGAGATATCGTTCCAATTCGTGTGTTCTATAAAAGGCGAGTAAGGGTTCAACTTTAGCTGGTTAGCATCGTCTTTATCGTCTGCTTATAACTGAAAACGCTGATCACCCATTTTTCTGCTAAGAGTGATGATTACGGTGATATCAGCTGTTATTTTGAAGAAATGGACGATAGTGTTGATCAGATTATTTGAACCCTATTCATTCATAGTCTGTCTCATGTGATACATTTTTTTTTTCAACTAGGTATAAATACAGTTGATCTTTTTCATATAAGTTAAGTACAGTATTGTATAGAATAGTTTTTGCTTACAATAACGAGTGAAAAAATAATCTGTGGCACTGTTTTCGGAACAATAAAAAATATTATTAAATTATTATATTATTATTACGTGTATAAAAATATTATTAAATTATTATATTATTAGTCAGTGACGAGTAATGAATGACAGTCTCATTCAGTATTGTCATCAAGATCTACTCTGCCATTCTCAACACAATCTCTTCTCTATGCTTCACAGTTGAATAGTCCGTAATTAATATTGCTTCATTAGAAGCAATGTTAATTTAAAATTAGGATAGTCTGTTACAAAACAACTGAATAGTCGGTATTCAATTGTTTTGTAACAGACTATCCTAATTTTGTAACCAAACGTACTACGTATTAGTATCAGCCATATTGAGGCGCGTTCCTAGAATCACTGGTAGCTATATATACATCATACATGTACCTATATATCATGTGTATATCTTTGTAATCTACGGAACTGCCAGTCGGATTTGAAAAATTCTTTTTGCATTTGATAGCCCAATTCTTGAGGAAGTTTATAGGCTATTCAACAACACGATACGACCCTTAGCAGCCGATCAAAAAGAAAAAAAAGGCAGAAAGCGCTAAACGAAAACGAAGTAGTCAAGGCGAGCGATGGAATGCGACACGATGGGTCGGGGGCCGAAATTTCACGCGGACGGAGTCGCCGGCAGGAAGCTAGTCATACATATTCCTATGAGACATTGTGCCTCTTGATTGTAATGATAAAAGCTTCTTTGTAGTCGAATCTATTGTAAACAGAGAGACAAATTAAGAATGATGTAGGACCATTAAGTGTGACTTTGTAAACCGTCCAATTTGACGTAGACATTGCTGTAATGTATGAGTATGTAGAAGAAGCTTTTACTCATGATTTCGATCATTTGGGAGCATAGGAGTTTATGCCAAATATAGGCGGGGAGGTGATGAAAGAACCAAAGCTGTCGACATAGCTTACATAATAAGCTGATGTGGCAATGGCTGGTTATACTAGCCGTAGAACTGATGACCGTTGGGGTAGACGTGTTCTTGAGTTGAGCCCGCTAATCGGTAAACGTAAGGTAGGACGCCCTCAGGCTAGGTGGAGCTACGATCTTCGCAGGGTGGCTAGTAGCAGCTGGATGGGAGTTGCCGAAAATCGAGCTGAATGGCGTGCAATAGGAGAAACCTATGTCCAGCAGTGGACTGTGGTAGGCTGATGGTGATGATGGTACCACGTCTCATATTTTAAAAGCAAAGCAAAGTGCCAAACAATACAAATAAGTTACCATCCATATAAATTCAGAATAAAACCGCTTTTCTGCACAAAACACAAACTCCGAAGGTCGAATGTAAAATTAATTTGTATAAAACAGCGCTGCAGCGTTTTGACAAACAACATATGACATCGCACTACGCTGCAAATTGCAAATTACGATTTTCTGCAGTACGAGATCGCGCAGCTGTTGGAATTTCTTCAGAAAACATTTAATGTCCTACAAATGGAACGAAGGCTTGACATTGAGATGTTGTCTAGAATAAACTCGTGATTTTTTAATTAGCACTAGTCTGTGTAGAACTGCAATGCGAATGCAATATTTCATTCTAGAATTTATATGAATTTTCATTTCCATGAATTCGTGGCGTTTGCTGTTTTCATTGTCATAAATTATTCTCTTTATTCGAGTAAGTTAACAAATTGAGCATGATGTCTTTGTGCCACTTATGTCCCACGCGACAATAATATTATATCGGCTTTGAAGGTTACCAAGTGGAATACAAAGTTATCCATGCTAATATTATAAATGTGTAAGTAACACTGTCTGTCTGTCACCTTCATGGTTAACAAATCACTGAACCGATCGTTTTGACATTTGATAGACAGAGTGGATTAGTGACCAACTTAACATATCAAGACCACTCCATACCTCGGAAAGCACGTTTTAGCCATTGGTCCCGGCTGTCATTCGTGAATCTTTAGCAGTCGTTACGGGTCGTCAGAAGCCCGGAGTCTGACAACCAGTGTTACCAAGGGGTATCGTATTACCCAGTTATTGGGTTGTGGAGGTCAGAATGCCAGTCCCTTCATGTAAAATACTGTTACTCAGCTACATCCGGTTAGACTGGAAGTTTACCTCAACATAGTTAAAAGGCTAGCCTTTTCACTATGTTCAGGTCAACTTCCAGTCTAACTTATCATCTGCCTAGGCAGATGATAAGTTATGTAGCCTGGGACCTGAAGAACGACATGGGCTACTTCTTTTTAGGGTTCCGTAACCAAAGGGTAAAAACGGGACCCTATCACTAAGACTCCACTGTCCGTCTGTCTGTCTTTCACCAAGCTGTATCTCATGAACCGTGATAGCTAGACAGTTGAAATTTTCACAGATGATGTATTTCTGTTGCCGCTATAACAACAAATACTAAAAACAGAATAAAACAAATATTTAAGTGGGGCTCCCATACAACAGACGTGATTTTTATAGATAATGGTACGGAACCCTTCGTGCGCGAGTCCGACTCGCACTTGGCTGGTTTTTTTTTGTATTGAAAACAAAATACACGCAGGCGAAGTCGCTGGCAACAGCTAGTATAGTGTAAAACATAATTTTATTTTCAGGAATTGGTTGTGTTGTCCTTTTTGACATCGCAAGATACTTGATCTGCTTTGTAATATTATATTTAATAACGAAAAACCTAATTTAGTTTCAAATAACATTTACGAGGAAAATGCTTTTAACATTCATAAAGAAGAGATCAAATGTGACAGGGAATATAGTACCACTGGATTCTTGAAATACTATGAAAGAAACAAAAATACAGGGATACCAAGAAAACAAGGGTAATCGTGTTTCCTAACCAAAGCGAACGGTCGCGCGACTACGCGATTGTCGCGTTCATAATATGTCGCTCATGTGTTCGGAAAATCGAAAGACGCGCATCGGTGCGATGACGCGTTGATTTTCACCGAACATAATGAATGCGACGGTCGCGTATTCGCCCGACTAATCGCTTTGGTTACGACACGGCCTAACCCTGAAATTTGATTAGCTCAAAAATAGACGAAAAATAATGATTATGACTAGAACATGAGATCACTAATTTTGCTTCGCTTGCGCAAACGGCAATATGGATGTAACCGACTGAAACATAATTTCGGCGGCTCACTTTCAGTGGCGTAAACTGAGCTGTCCCAGCAGTTCCTAGCTATAATGTTTTGTAGGTACGTACGTAGGTTTACAGATATGGAACACAGATGACAACCGTCAAGTTTGCAAAAAAAATGAAGAAAAACAAAAATAATACCTACTCAGATAATATATCAAAGCAAAAATTTATTTTAAGAACGTTATAAAAATATAACACGAGCATACGAGTACATTACGGAGTTATTATGAATCTCCACGATTTTACGCAATCGTTGACGCATTTGCAAGTGCAGTTAATTATAAAAATTAATGGTTATGTCAGGACACTCATAAATTTTCGGTGTTAGCGCTAATTTTTCGCCCAAGTGAGTCAACTGATCGTTTAATAACGCATTAAGGAGTGTGAAATATGTGTTTTGCGTTCTTAAGGTGTTATTTTAAATTGATGTCAGTTGATATTAATATGATTGTTGGTCTTCAGTAACATCGTCTCGTGGCTAAATAATAACAGCCGCAACAGGTCGATCGCAGATTAAGCGACGCTTGCCGCGGTCAGTTCGTGGATGGGTGACCAACCATTACACATCGAGGCACCTGCGTACCTCGGAAAGTACGTTAAGTACGTCATTCGTAGATCTTTGACAGTCGTTAAGGGTATTCAGAAGTGCAATAGTCTGACAACCAGTGTTACCAAGGGGTATCGTGTTACCCGGTAACTAGGTTGTAGTGGTCAGATAAGTTGTTAAGAAATAATTTGTATACATGGTTCCCAATCAACGAAAGCGTCCTGAAACCATGGTACAGTTTTAAAAGACCGATATGTAGTGCAGAAGTTCATTTAACCGAACAGAAATACTTTGACACGTGTAGGTATCGTACATAGTTCATATTTATTTTTACTCAAGGAATGTTCACAAAAACATTGTAAGCCACATAACTTTGTACCTAAACGTGAACTGATAAATTAGAAAACTTATCGATGACGAATGCGCGATACCTAATCGATATTGAAAGATTATTGTCGATAAATATCTATAATATCAATCAATGATTACGTAAGTAATTATTTCTGTTATCTTTCAGTGATCTTCCATACTTTAAAACTTAATAACACTTTTTTTTCTGTTATTACTTCGTCATCTAAAAAAGGATGTCGAGAGCGTGCTGTCCGAAAACGAGAACCCATCTTTCTGCTCCTTATCTCATCATCTGCCGAGCGTTTTCCCGACTACGTATGTTGGGGTCGGCTTCCAGTCTAACTGGATGCAGTATACCTGTATTTTACATGGAGCGACTCCCTATCTGACGTCCACAACCCAGTTACTGAATAACACCATACGCCTTGGTAATACTTTCGGTCTTCGGACTACCCGTAACGACTGTCAAAGATCTATGAATGGCAAAAAGTACGGGTGTAACGTGCTTTCCGAGGCTTCCTGCTCTTATCCCAAGACTTAAATTTTGACGATCTAAACGAACATCCCTTGTCGAGCATAGCATAGTTTTCGAAAAAGTATGTAGAACGCGCAGTGTGCGAGAGTTTAGTTATTCCCGTGAAGTATTTTTGTGTGCGCCGCTATTTCTGTGAACACAGCGTGACCTTGACATTGGGTGCGCACGCGGCCCACGTCACGCTTCGCCGCACTCCCGCGCAGGCACACCCGCCGAACAAAGATTATGTGTCAGATGGAGCAGAGATGTGAGCTTGAGAAATTATACCATCATTGTTTTGCCCTTTTACCAATTTTTTTGGGGCCCATGCAACATGTCATCTTCCATTCTTCAGTCCATCAATCGTTTGTTTGGTCTCCTCCTATTCTTATAGCACTCCACGTTCATACTCAAAGATTCCTCATGACATTTTCCTCCGCACCACATGCCCATACCATGATAAACGATTTCCACTGGAGAACTTATAGGATGATTGAAAACTAAAGAAGGAAGGAGGCTACCGTAGTTCTAACAATAACTTCAGGTATGGTTCTCATAACAGATGACTTGTACCTACAGTCCAAAAGAAAAATCTAAATAATTGGAACGATTGTCGCAGACTATAGGGTTTAATTTCGTCAACATAGATTGTCAATATTATTATCATAGACAAGTTTGTTTTAATGACCACACGATTTCCGCAGTACTTAAAATATCTTATATGCACGAGTTACGACTGAAGAAATCAAAGAAACGGTCTTCTAAACACAAATTTTCCGATCTTACCTTAGCCAAGTCACAAAAACTGATCAAGATAAAGGTTTTACTACTTAACCCACCTTCTAGCTTACTGCTTACCTAATGTGGAAACTGAAGGTCGCTCCTTACGTTAACGATCATCCGCTTTTCTTCTTAAACCAGCAAAGTGTTGAAAGAATGAAATCAATGGGATCCATTTATCATGTTCATGAACTAGCGACCCGCCCTTACTTCGCACGGTAACTATCTACTAAGATGTGGCGGCATTTTGTTAAAATATCGAGATTTCTGAGCTATATCTAAGTTAAATATAAACGTAGAAACCTTGCGGAATAAATTCTCTAAATGATGGTGAAAACAGCATCAAAATTCATTGTGTACTTTAGCGGCCGAACCCAACAATGTATTTTCAGTTAAAGACAGATCGCTACTGATGGCCAGTATAATCATAACTGCCGGTATAATATAATCATACAGATCGCTACTGATATATAGATTCATCATCATTTCAGCTGAAATACGTCCACTGCGGGACAAAGGCCTCCCCCAAGCACCTCCACTTCGACGGCCTCCCACAAGGTGGACCGACGACCTTGTTAAAGCCGTGCTTCCGTGCTTCTCGCATCCAACGGATTCCAGAGGCCTATTGATATAGATTATTGGGACGTTAAAACCAGGATGATAGGTTTCTCTACCTCCAGTATGCCAAAATTGGTGATAGATGGGTAAATTGGGCTCGGCCGTAGATACACAATGTTTTTTATTTTATTTTAGTACAATAATGCCACATTTTTATAAAACTTCCTCGGCCCCCTATTCACCGCGTCGCATCGCATCGCCCGCCTGCAATATTAATTCATTGTAGCTTAGCGTTCTGTCTGTATTTTTTTTTCTTTTTGCTCGGCACTTATAGATCGTAGCGCGATGCTAAATAACCTATAACCTTCCTCAAGAATCGGGTTATCAGAACCGACTGGTAGATCCAGAGAAAAGCGTGTTCAAACAAAAAAACAAACAAACTTTATCTATCGCTTGTATTTACCTATCACAAAACATCATGTATTTACCCATCGGAAAAAATTAAAAAAACGGTAATGTACAATAACCACTCGGTTTTATTATCTTTCCCATAGATAAACCTAACTGATAACAATTTTAATAGCTCCAAAACGTATTGACGTAATCTACAGAGGTTTGATAATTAATGCAACATTTTTTTAACATGTTTTTGGGGTCATACTGGGCCCAACAGTCACGCTATCGAAAATAAAGGGACTAGTTATCGTGATCTATAAATTAACAGGACCTTTGTTCTGGGACCCATAATTTTTTAATTTGGTCGTTGATAGAGCGGTTGACGCGAATATTTTTGTCGTTTTTTTTTTTTGTCTAACTTTGTGTACCTTTTTTGGTTGAGGGGAATGAATGGGGTCGAGTTAAATATGGGATATTTATTCTAAAATGTGGGAATTAGTTGCTTAGTGCGGTATGGTGTGAATTTTTTTTTAAACTGTGTATAGTAAGATAAATCACGATAGCTGCTTTAATTCGGTGTTAATTGTAAACCTGTTAGGACTTGCACATTTTAATATGTAATCATGAGAACACTGGTCGAGTTTTATGTGTTGTAAAGACCAAAGCTCACTGCTAAGGTAAGGACCAATAGCTTGTGTGTAAATTTTTTTTTTTTAGGCTTTGTGACCAATGTGTAGTATAGATTGAATGAAGAGTTGAATAGAACGTCTTCCGCAAGCAGTAACAGTGGTCTGCATCTTGGCCTACGTAGTGCTGCAAACCCATAAGTATCACTGAAAACAAATTCTTTTTCATATATTTTGATTACCTACCTTGCCTACCGAGTATCATTCTTTCTTTTAAAGTTCGGCTAAATTTTTTGCGAAGTTGTAGGTAACTTCGCTACAACTAGCCGAACTTTTAAAAAAATATTGGCAGTGTAAAAGTAAAAGATTTATACACCGAGACTTTCAACCAACTTCTACAATACAGGTTTCGTCCACCTATTAAAACTTCCCTGCGCCTTGAAATTGTGTTACTAACATAGTAGCTACGGTCAGCCTCAAAAACATGTATAACATCGACAAGAATTCACTTGATTGTCTCCATTTTGTGTCATTTTGTGTCAATGTGTGTTTTCATAATACGTTATCACTGTGCAGCTACAATAAAGTTGTCGCTACACATTGATACAGTGTTACGGGACAAAGATACAATAAATTAATTCTTGTCGAAGTTTTGCTAATTAATTTAATTTGACCCTTATACGGTCAAATTAAATTAATTAGCAAAGCTCCGCAGATGTGCTGGCTATCGATATCTGAAAATAAAACGTGTTTTTTTGTTGTTTTATTTTTATTCACTTGAATTATCAGTATTAAAGATCAAGGGGCCTAAAAAGGCCACTTTAAGCAATACCTCTAAAAGCTATTCATTTCCTGAATTCCCAGCAGATCATTAGCAATTCCTCTAATTTTCGTAAAATTTCATTTCATATTTGGTGTAAACATTGCCGCGTGAAAAAAATAAAAACCGTAATTTTATCGGTAAATTTTTCATGACAGTTTTTATTAATCAAATTGGTTTTTTAATTTTTTATTTCTACAGTTTAAACGTTATTTCATTGTGAAATGAATTGCACACAGATCATATTATGAATTGTCAGTTTGTGATCATTTTACGATTTTTAATATGATTCATATTGTTATCCTATTATGATTCTGCCAAAGTGGCCTTTTTAGGCCCCCAGTTATATTTGTGTAAACTTTATTTAAAAAAAAAAACATCAAATCAATTACTTTTTTTTGTTTTATCATGATTCGATATCGATACCTAAACCCCCAATTAAATTGGTCCCAGTATATCTTTTTTAGGCTGACGCCTAAAAAAGATATACTGGGCTGCCTAGAGCCATTAAGTCTATCACTAGGCTACCGGCGTGAGCTTAGGGGTTGGGCAGCGATGTTTACGAGCCAGTCTAGACAGACGTCACGAATAAAAAGACAAGCAAACCTTATTCTGATGATGTCATTGCTTAATAGGTTACTGAGGCAGACTGGAAATTGTGTAGTTCAAAGGCAAGCTGCGTGGTTTGAAGTTATAAAAAAAAAACTAAATATGTACAGACGCCAACAGGTCAAGTTACCCGAAACTGTCAAATTTTCCCAATCCAACCTTAATGCTTTCACGAAAACGTTCACAGTGTTTCCCTACATTTTTGACATTTGTTTTTTTTTTTTCGCCGAGATGACACTGCGACTAGATTTTGAACGTTTTAAATTACGAGAATTGGCCTTCAGATTTACTGATCAATTTAAGTTTTGAACAACGTGTCAGAAACCCGTTCCAGTGCCTGCAGTGAAGTTACTAGTTCTTATGATATAAGAGAGAGACATTGTCTCACTATCTCCTAAAACTTTCAAACAATCGCACAAACAAACACATACATTCAAACACCAATACAATACCAAAGATTCACAGATGAAACCTAGTATCATTTTATTCAACATCGCATACAAACTTGGGACATTAGCATGGGAACTAAGCGTAAAGCGGGTAGTCTTCAATAAATTGTACCCGCACAATCGAGTTGCATTTACACAGCCATCGGGAACTAACGCTCATTAATAATGCTGCCGATACCGACCAACAATGGGATGCTAGGTGACTGTACGAGAAAAATAATAAATAATATTACTGGTCTGGTCTTAGGGTTGGCGAGACTGAGCTGCAATGAAGACTTAGCAATGTTTTAACACATTATTATGTCGTCAACAGCAAACGGTTTTTCAGAATTAAAATGATTTAAAATTTATATGAGCTAACAATATTTATTGAACAGTCGTGCAATAGACAATGGCGCCAATTACCTTGTTCACAAACTAAACTAAATTTAAGTTCAGTGCATCTTTTTCTTTTTATTTCATTAAGAAAAGGACAAATGATAAATATTAGTTTACGTACTTCGAAGTATACTCTACCCTAAATCTATCTTGTTAGCCAAATCTCGTGATTAAACAAATAATATTTCTATTCGTAAGAACGACTGATTCAATATCTGCCAACCCTAGTCCCCAGCAGCCAGTAGCAACAGCAGCAATAACGATTATTGTGAGTCGCAGCATAATAAATGTTGTAACAAAGCTACCGGCATTACTCCCGCGGATGCAGCTCCAAAGACTTCCGGATACCTGAGCTACTATTGGCTACGATTGGCTATTGGCTTTCATATTGTTTTGGTGAGCGATTAATTTCGGGACGCTGGACAGCACTGTATCTTCGTAGTTGACTGCTGGGCAGTAATACAACTTAGATTGAATTAATAGGAGGTTTTAGGGGACAAAATGGAAGACGGCAAGAATTCTCTTTCTCTTTTCAGTTTGCGCTATGATTTTAAATTATTCTGGGACCATAGTCATTAGAATTACAGGATTCAGCTGCATCTATGATTAGATTGAAAGCCGATCTCAACCTAGTTGGGAAAAGGTTAGGCAAATGATGAGTCGTTCATTATACATGGTTAAAATCTTTAAAGAGGGTGAAAAAAATTATCAAATAGTGTTTTTTTTCGTTCTATTATGTTTAGATTTGGGATTGATACCCATCACGTCTGCAGAGTTTCGCTAGGTAATTTAATTTGACTCTGTATTAACAATGCACGGTAGATTTTTTGTGCTGACTTCTACAAAATACACTGCCTTTTTTCAGTCCCCATTGGCTGCTCAGATATAAACCTAAAATATGTAAAAGAACAGGAATAAATTCTTGTACCTAAAGCCTACACGTTGCTAAGTAAAAAAATAACGTATTCGCTGGGTCCCTATTAGTGGAGGCTTAGCCTTGACTTCGTAAGAATTCTGTACAACGGTACGCGTTCTATACACTCTCCAGGGAATATTCCTGAATAAATTATACAAATTGGCCCTAATATGTATAAATAACTGTTATTTTGAACAGGATGGTGTTACAATTCCGGCTCCATTTAGGTTAAGGTAGGAAGGTAATTCTACCAGAAATAATATCCTCATTAACTCCTGTGCAGATAAAACTAATTACATAACCTGATAAAAGGAAACTCGATGCACAATCTTGGGTTATTTCCTGGAGAGGTTATTTAGACCATATTTCACGGGAGCCTAATATAATGGTGGACGCTAACTTCCCAATTTCCCTTCCCTTAGCCCCACAATTAATTTACTGCCTTAATGTTGCCTAATAAAATAAGAAGCTACTAAATAGAAATTAATAAGTATATTTTTTATTTATTATAAGGTTTTATTAACGATGCTCGGTTATTACAGGGTTATTAGGCTGGGATATAGCTAAGGGTCTTGTTATCATATTTTACTGCGTAAATTTTACCGTTCGGCAATTTGAGAGGCCAGTGTAGACCCTTGAGTTGGGGAATCTATACAAGTATACATATTATAAAACAAAGTCGCTTTTGGTGTCTGTGTGTGTGACCGCTTTAAATATCTTCTAAACTACACAATGGATTTTGGTGTGGTTTTTGACCATCATTTAGAAGAACGATTTCGGAAGGTTTACGTTTAGAATAGATTAATATTAAACTTGTAATAATATAAAGAGAAAAGATTTGATTTCGAACGGCAGAACGGATTTCGATCAAATTTAGCACATGGGTAGATCTTGACTTGGACTAGAACAGGATAGTTTTTATCCTGATATTACCACGGGATCGAGACTTATGCGGGTGAAACCGCGGGGCGCAGCTATATGAAATAAAGAAATCTCGATAATTTTCTCAAGTCGTAAGTACCGTGCGAAGCAGGGCCGGCTGCTAGTATTTATGTAAGTCCCTTTATAAAGAGCTTTAGTGTAACGACACGAGTACAGGAGCTTTCAAGGAAATAGGAGCTAAGAACTATGTGGGAATGAACGAGATTGTGCTAACACAAGTCAGCGCTTAACGCGCTAAGTGGCTGTTTAAGAATATGTTGCAGCGATTAAAGCGAAGTTAGTTATTATAAGGAGTTTAATAACAGTCTGAGTAGACGTTTAGAGAGATAGGTAATGCGGAGATTGCGCTTGTGTTTATTGGCTAGAGTGTAGCTAAGTGGAATATCTAAGTTACAGGAATTCGCTATTTTTAGTCTAATTTGCGTAATCTTCATAAAAACGTTTTATGTGTAATAATGACGATCAAAGATGCATCTGGAAGAAATGGTGCTTTTAATGAAGCCTACTTTGACTTCCGACAAGATGTCTGCCAAAACTTGTGTGAAAATAATTGACATTGGCGGCGATTTCCTTGTTCACAAACTAAACTAAATTTAAGTTCAGTGCATCTTTTTCTTTCAATTTCATTAAGAAGTGGACAGAAGATAAAATATTTGTTTAGTCCTGTCAAATTAAAATACTCCGTAGACAGTTTAGACGTGATTAAAAAAACGGCGGCTAAAAATACGTCAATTTACTACTTTACGACAATTTACTAATTTAATTTGACAGAACTAAACTAATATTTATCTTCTGTCCTTTTCTTAATGAAATAGAAAGAGAAAGATGCACTGAACTTAAATTTAGTTTAATTTGTGAACAAGGGAATCGGCGCTATCTGCTTAGCCTTTTCAACTATATTCATTTCGGTAACAGTCGTAACTCTGGAAAGGTTTCATTGTACTTGGTGAAGACCAATAAAACGATTGATGGACTGTGTGAAAGATGACATAGCTAAAGAAAAGAGAAGTATAAAAAAAATAGTTTATTGGTAAAAACCAGTTTAGGTACCTATAACAAAATTTTGTGATTGGATCCTCCTTTTAGGCAGATAGTGCCTGTATTAGGAGAGTCCGTTCTTCGATAGCAAGTTGTGTTATACAAAAAGCAAAACGTATAATTTTTATGCTAAAACTATTTCAATTAAGATTATTTTTAAGATTAAATTACGTTAGATCAAATGTGTGTATGAGTGGTTGTAAGTATGTGTGTGAGTATATGTGAGGGAGAGAGAGCGAGTGTCGTCTGTAGGTGTGAAGAGTATACATGAGTGTGCGTGTGTGTATGTGTCAAGGTTTCAGAAATGTTTCGGTTTTATTGTAGGTAAGCGTTTGTATCCATTAAGCGTAGTATGGAAGAAGACATGCTGCGCCGATCTTAAATATGTGGTGTATACATGGTGGGTAGCGGGATCGTCCGAAAAGGTTACTTCTGCCCTGGAACATAAAGGGCTAAGGAAGGAACACGGGTGGGTTTTAGTCAGTAAGAGTCTGACACTCCCTTCCGCTCCACCCAGAGCGGGAGGGGTCATTTGATATTTTCCCATCCCAAAAAAAAAAAAGGTTTCTTCATGGTGTATACATGAAGCAACTGTCGTATAAGTATGACTATCATATGTAATTATTAGCCATTTACCAAAGCAATTGTGATTTTAAGGTTAAAACCATTAAAGATGTTACTTGCAAACATTGTATATGAGGTCTAACTAAGTGAAATTGTGCATTATGTATATACTTGGGTGTTCCGTGTTACATAGACCATATAAAACCAGTGCAGAGTTAATGTCCAGTGCAGTGCAGTGCAGAGTTAATGTCCAGTGCAGTGTAGTGCAGAGTTAATGTCCAGTGCAGTGCAGTGCAGAGTTAATGTCCAGTGCAGTGCAGTGCAGAGCAATTGTGATTATAAAGTGAAACCACTAAAGATGGAAGGCAATTGGTGATATATACTATGTAACACCCAAGAATACACAATGTCACGTAATTAGATACATGTTCCATTGTTTTCAATTATAATTACTATCTATTAGCTTATTGCGGAGATATAGCAAGTCACACTAATGACTACATTCGGTTAGTTTCCTTACAATAATAGAAACATTGTTTAACTTTAGTTCTAGTTGTGTCTAGCTATGACATGATTTCACAAGTTTAATTAGATAGTTAATTGGTTTTAGATAAAAACTTGGATTCGGTGATTGTTTAAACATAAATGCGTTTAATGTGTTGTTAAGTGTTTGTCTTTGTGTTTAAATAGGGATATTATTTGAATTCAAACTGGACCAACTAACTTTTGAATGGATTTATATTATGTTATCTTACAGCGTCTTAGTGAATGTAGGTAAAGTCAACCGCATATCCGTGGTAAAACTAACTACAAAATCAGCATATAATGTTTCCACTGCTGAGGCACAAGCCTCCTCTACTCAAACTCAAATCATTTATTTCAATTAAACCATTAACAGGCACTTTTGAATTGTTAAAATTAAATAGTGGGTGAGTTACTCAGAATGTTGCCCATTCTGCCCACGTTGCCCAAGCTAGTTGCCCATTCCAAAACGTAGATCTCTATGGAGAAGAACGGGCAAGAAACTCCAAGTGCGGCCCACTCCCTCTCATAGAGGTTATAGGGTTTCGTAATCCACCACGCGGCCTGCGGGCCCAGTTCGGATTGGTGGATGTCTTAGAATTTTTGGTTCTAAGATATGCCGGTTTCCTCACGATGTTTTCCTTCACCGTTTTACGAGCAGTGGTGATGAAATTAAATACAAAAAGTAAAGTGCCTGTCTGGGTTCGAACTCGCGATCTAAGGTCCATCTAGGTGGGTGTCTTTTTTTTTTTTTGGATGGGAAATCATCAAATGACCCCTCCCGATCTGGGCGGAGCAGAAGGGAGTGTCAGACTTTTACTGACTAAAACCCACCCGTGTTCCTTCAGTTGCCTTTGCCAGGGGCCACGGTATCTCTTTCGAACAACCCGCAGATCTAGCTGGGTGTCTCATGCTACGTTTGCCAATACGCGGTCTCCACTCCAGAACTCGTCTGCTCCACCGGCCATCGGTTCTTCTCTTCAAACATGTTCTTCAAACATGGCCAGCACACTTAAGCTTGCTTACCCTGCGAGCTATGTCCGTAACACCGGTTATTGTCTGGGTCACCATTGCTGTCACTACCCTTTAGAAACAACTAAATACTGTCTACACCTATTATAATTATGATTTGTTCCAAGACCAAAGTCAATAACCCTGTATAACCAACTCCTTAACAATACTACCGCGAGGCGAATTAAGTGCATAGCAAACAATTCATTGCTCTCTCAGTTCGCGGCCGAATAACAATGGCGCTCTCAAATGAGGAAATGCAAATCTTTTTGTGTAATGAAGCCGTTTGTTGTGGGTGCTCAGTGGTAAAATCATTTTAGCTTGTTTTAATTTGAAGTTGCGGTGTTGATCTTGTAGTTGAAATGTTGCTATTGTATTGTTTTACGAAGGATTCTGGAAGTTTGTACTACCTAATATCAAATGATCTTAATAGGGCGCGATAGGGAACAAAGACAGACAGCTGTGCTGCTGGACATTTTGTTGCGGCACTTCTTCTTCTCAGGTAAAGCACTAGGAAGTGGTGAAGGGCGGGCGTTTTGAGGGACTTTATTATGTAATTTTGGCGTTCAAAACGTGCTGATTCTCAGCCTTGTTTTTAATATTTCATTTTGATTTTGAAAGTTCTGGTGTAGAGAAGTTTGTAGAAAGGGAGGTACGGACAAAAGGAAAGAATTTCAAGACTTATTAAAATATAAGACCTTAGAATTTATTTTTCGTCGTCATGAAAATTTTAAAGTAGTCTATTTTACGTAGGTAAAGTTTTCTGTAAAGTTCTGGCTAGACAGTGGCACTCTTACAAAAGTGTTAAATGTAGTAAATACAATTAAAATAAAAACTATAAAAATACAATTCAAATAAGATGAATAATAATTTTTAATTGACTGTCAGTCGCACATACAATTTTTTATTCTGTTTGTTTTAGCTGTAAGTTATCCATAGTTAATAAATAAATAAATAAAGACTATAAGTAAAAATATAATTTAAATAAAATCTATAAGTAAAAATAAAATTTAAAATAAAACTAGTAAGTAAAAATAAAATTTAAATAAATACTATAAATTTATATGTATGTGTGACTGTACAGTTGAAAATTACAATTAGCATTAATTAACTGCCGATTATTGCTTACATTACGGTTGACCTGTGATTGTGTGTGAGCTTTGAGCCGACACGGTGCTAAGTTAAGTGCAGTGTCATTCGGTGATTCATACTTCATAATAGACTTACTATCGCTTGCCAATGGTTTTTTTTTTACCTCAAAGTTTTGGTGCATAGTACGTACACATGTTGTTTACTATCGAACATGTTTTTAAAATAAATGTTTAAATGGTAAACCCTCCATATTGGTGCCCAAGATACAGGCTTGCCTATTTTGGGGCCAATGTAAAATCTTGGTAATCTTTTGAGCAATCAAGTTTTTATTATTATTATTATGTGTGTAGTAGGTTAGGTATGTCTACTATCGCCAGTCAGTTTTTTAGTGCCTCGAAAAAAAGCAGTACTTGCTATGCTTTGAGTTTTCGATAAAAACACGAATGAGACAAATGTCAATCAATCAATCAATCAATCAATCATTTATTATTTGTAAAACATAGGTAACAAAAAAAAATACAGATCTTATAGATAAATACAGTGCGCTATGTTTTGTCTATGGTAAGACATACAAATAAGAGTAGTTTTAAAGTTTAAAGTCAAAAAAAATAAATTTAAATATTTAAAAAAAAGAAATGTCTAAAAGTTGGCACAGAAAATTAGAGAATGTTATATAATTACTAAATTAATCGTTCAAGAACTCGTCAACCGTATAATAACATTTATCAATTAAAAATTTTTGCAAAGTTTTCTTGAACTTGTGAACAGGTAATATTTTTATCTGATCAGGTATTTTATTGTAAATTCTTGGAGCGATGCCAAAGAAACTTTTGTGCATTAGAGCTGTTTTACATTTTGTGTGACATAATTGATTTAAGTATTTAGAACGCATAGGAGTTTTTCTAACATCTGATAATTTGACAAATAAGTGCAAGTTAGTCTTCACAAATAATGCCGTTTCCAAAATGTACAATGATGGCAGTGTGAGCAATTTTAAAGATTTGAAGAAAGGCACACAACTATCGGTTACTTTTATAATACACATTGCCCTTATGCATCGCTTTTGCATTTTGAAAACCAGATCTCTATTAGTGGACTGCCCCCAAAAAACAAGCCCATATCGTAAAACTGAACCGACTAGTCCATGATATGCTGTTAATAAGGTTTCAATGTTTACTTTTTTTGACAACTGGGAGAGTGCATATGCAGATTGGCTGAGTCGTTTGCATAATTCTTCTGTATGAGGCTTCCAAGTGAGTTTGTTGTCAATCGTAATACCCAAGAACTTGACATGACTAACTTCTTCTATTTCATTACACCCGTATGAAATATTTACAGTAGGGTTTTTACGCCGCTGATAAAAATGCATTACTTTTGTCTTGTTCAGGTTCACGACGAGATTGTTATTATTAAGCCAATCAATGATTTCAGAAAGAGAGTTTTGAATTTGAATTTTGAATAGAGTCAGTACCAAAGAAATTAATGGTCTATACACTATTAATGATTTTTAGGCCATCAAGTTTGCTTTGTTTATAATTTTCACTGTTCTTTGAGTTTTTTTAAAGGTGGAATTTTAATGGTAAACATCTAACGAATCGACGAAAAAACTGTTACCCAATTATTTCCAACTTTCATCTTATTTCAACAATCTCATATCCAAAACCGAACAAAAAACAAAACCGATAATGACAACAACCATACGTCATCTGTACACGCTACTCAACAACACGCCACACTCGTGTTATTGATTTTGCACAGTTAAAGAGCCCCAACGTGATTGACGACCGCCTTGCATGAACGTTCTGACGTAAATACTGCACTCAACGATCTACTCGATTTATTGTCTATGCACTGCGCTTCGATAGCCGCGAAACTCGCGAATACAATTTTTTTTAGGAAGCAAATTGTGTTCGGAATTTAAAATTGTGTTACTGGCCAGTTTTTGTGATCTTGGAATGGAGAAATAGTGTGGAAACTCTTTGTTCGATCGTTAATTGTAAAGAGAATGCATGCGTAAAATAGAAAAAAATATAGATTCGTGTTTAATTTACTCTGGTATGAACGTGCAAGTTGAGTTGGAACGTTTAAACTCTGTATCATTGCTGTGCAAAGTTTTAAGCGGTGAAGTGCTGCTACATATTATAAAACAAAGTTCTCAGTTGCACTATCTGCAATGAAGCTAATCAAAAACTACTCCAGTTAACAGTATATTTCTCTACAACTTTGAGCACGTTTTTAAGAAGATTTTTTTACATTATCTGTCCTGTCTGTGCTTTGTTTAGCGAGTCTTTCTTTCATAACCAAATCAGGAAACATCTCAGCCAATTAAAACATTTAAAAAAATATCATTAATATACGGCCATCCAAAAACTTTAAGAAACGACTTTGCCAAGGTAATTAGCCAAGTTGACTTCAACTGATATCGTTATCATCCATAATACTGTAAATGGATTAATGGTCAAAATTTTAATTCGATTGGAAGAAAGTTTAACATAATTAATGGACTTGGAAAATTTCGTGTCCCCCCTTTGTCCTTTTAATTTGAGGTCCCTGTTATTTTTGTTGGGGGATTTGTGTAACGTTATTGTTCTAAATGATTTCGCTGCGGGACGTTTTTAATTCCGTCCCGTTTTTTTGTGTTATGAATTAATGATCTTTTGATTAAACGTGTTTTTTTTAACTTGGAGTAATTGAGGTACATGTCAGATTAAACCTGTTTTCACAAACTGAGGTTTCACAGTGCGCGCGGGCGCACGGGGTCACAAAAACCTATTCGTAAACAATACTAGACTTGCGGCACTATGCATCCCTTGATGTTTATGAATTGAAAGGTTTGGCATTGAGAATGTCTTAGGTACTTTGCATAGTATTGCTACTTTACTTAAACAAGTATTGTGTGTGAATACGGGTGGAAGTTACTACCCAATACTGTTCGTTGTTCTCTCTTGTCACCATTTCCATCCTGCACACACAATCAATCAGAATCGGTTTCATTTTGACAGTTCAACAACATTCATTGCGTTATTTACGTGTTGAGCAGACTTTATGAAGGTAACCTTTTTCGAACTTATGAAGCAATGGATTAGCAATATCCTTCAAAATGATTCAGATTGGCATTGATTGTGTGTTTCGCAATTAGGGTGCTGGATAATTTCGTTAGTTCCTGAACTAATTTCCTAAAACGTTGTGTTATACGAAACATTATTAGATTTTTATACTCAGCACATATCCTGCATTTTAAAAGCACAAACGCTACCATAACAGTAACCTGCGTACCATCCACGTATACAGCTTACTTTCTACTGTAAAGAAGATATTGTCTGCATATCTTTTTACATACATAGGTACCTACATACCCTTCTACTGATCATATCATCTGCCTAGCCTTTTCCCAACTATGTTGGGGTCGGCTTCCAGTCTAACCGGTTGCAGCTGAATACCAGAATTTTACATGGAGCGACTGCCTATCTGACCTCCACAACTCCAGTTACTGAATAATACGATACCCCTTGGTAAGACTGGTTGTCAGACTTTCGGGCTTCTGACTACCCGTAACGACTGTCAGATCCACGAATGACAGCCAGGACCAACAGCTCATCCTGATCGATCGACCTGTGCAGCTGTTATTATTTAGCCACAGGCCCGTCATAACCCGCTACTGCTAAGCTTGATAATTATTAATCTTTTGTTACTGCATAATTTTGCATGAGGTAGTAAAAGGTTCACTACAATCAGAAGGCCAATTCTCGTAATTTAAAACGTTCAAAATATAGTCGCAGTCTCATCTCAGCGACAAACAAATGTCAAAACAACTCAACAACAAAACTCAACTTGTCAAAATGTAGGGAAATTAGAGATATTTTTGACAGATTGAGACAGATCAGACTGAACGTTCTTAAAATTACGAGAATTGCCCCTCTGATGTTGCCCTTTATCTATATGTCATGTATTATGTACCTCTTTTGTTGGGGACCCCAAATAAATAAAAAAACAAAATTCAACCTTCTCCCCGCGCCCATGGTCTGATTAACCCACAAGGGAAAAAATCGAGTTACAAAAAATGTAACATTGTTTCAATTTATCGACACAAAATACTTTTATATTTCGACATTGCGAGCCCCCTCAACTGTTGACGTTCACACTCATGACGTCTTGCGCTTGTTTAGAAGAACCATAATTATTACCAGCCTTGTTCCACCCATTGCAGAGTATAGGCCTCCATCTTCATGTGCACCCTAATTGCCTAACACACTATCAATCTGAATCATTTTGAATGATATTGCTAATCCATTGCTCCATATGTACGAAAAATGTGTCTGCTCAACAACGTAAATAACGCAATGAATGTTGTTGAATTGTCAAAAAGAAAACTGTTGCTACTCATACTGTGTTAAGCAATTACCCTGCAGGTCTTCTTCGTGATCTTCTATATTGTGGTGATTGGTCTGCCAACGGTCCTTCTACCGTTTCAACCGTTCCGCTCAACCTCTGCTCCACCTGCCATCACCTCGTCTAACTAAGTTGAATGCCTATTACTAATTGTACCTATATCATTTTACATGCATACATAACTTCATTACCAGTCTACACAGTAACAGTGTCGCAGTTCGCAGCGACGCCATTGGCGAGTCGTTCTAGTTCACGTGCCACGGGACAATGCATGGATTTTAATGTATTTGCATAATTGCCACGCTGTTTTCTGTGTTTATCTGTGGCGTGGGGTCACAGTCAGTAGCTTGCAGTGAGACAACTCGGTTTGTAGTTGGAATTTGTGTTTTGCAGTACGTGCTTTGTATAAGAATAGGTGTTTGAGATATGGTTAGTCAATTAATGTTTATATATTGCTAAAAATTCGAGAGAACAGTAAATGAATCTCTTCATGCAATATTAAAATGCTGGGGATTACGGAATCTCATAACTTTGGCAGCTGGATTAGTGCAGTGGCTGAACCATTAGCTCTCAGGACGAAATCTGTAAATGCTACTTAGCACGTACATACTTTGGCTTAGCGTTATTCCTGTCACTATCGCACAACTGTCAAACTATAAGTGCCAGATAGAGACGGCAACATATACAGGCTGATTTTTTAAAGACCAGCCAAATTTAAGGATGTGGTACAGACCATCAAACTGAACAAATTTCTCCATGGGACCAACATCGTAATCGCGAATAAAAATTCAGCCATCCCATACATTTAGGTCGAGTAGGTATTGAAGTTTTCTATGGGACAGTTGATAAAATTTTCGCGATTACGCTATTTGTCCCATGGAGAAAGTTGTTCAGTTTGATGGTCTGTACCACATCCTTAAATTTGGCTGGTCTTTAAAAAATCAGCCTGTATAAGTCAGAGCACGAGCCAAGTAACGTTTATAGCTTTCGCCTTTAGTCTTCGGCTTGCTAAGATTCCATTCCAGTCAATCAATCTACTCAGCCTATCGCAGTCCACTGCTGGACATACGCCTCTCCCAGGTTGCGCCACAAGACCCTGTCCTCCGCCGTTCGCAGCCAGTCTGTCCCAGCCACCTTCTTAAAGTCATCGGTCCATCTAGCCATCCATTCCACTACGAATTTAATATTTATTCCATTGTACACATACTTGTTTGTAGTCTCCACGCGCCCACCATACGTGTCTTCAATTGAATCACGAAACAGCTTCTTTTAAAAAGTAAAATATACAGTCTGCATACTAATCGAAAACAATGTACCTTGGAACAATAGACCTCTGATTACTTTCTAGAACATTTTTCTACAAAAGCTATGCATTTAGTAACCCTTGTTTTACTGCTACGTGATGTGCTGTGGCAACAGTTTTTGTGCACGGCTCGCGGACACCAGTGCTTATTGTTTATTTAAATTGGCCGATTGTGAGCCTGCCGCGCTGCCACGTTCCTATCGGTACTATCACAATTATACGTAATGCATGCACGCGTAAGGTCGTGTGGAAAAATGTGGGATGGTTGTTGTTTTGCGAGTGTTTGGTCCCTACACAAAGATATTTGAATAAAATTTTATACATGTTTCCAAAAAATATTCGGAATTAAGCTCTTTCATTTACAGCTGCCTTTTGCAGCTGGATATTTGGCTTTTGCAGCTGGATATTTGCCTTTTCTAAGTTGCGCCTCAAAACCCGGATTTACGCTTTCTCCATTAGTGTGACCACCTAGCTGATCTGTATAAGTTATATAAATAATTTGAGAAAACCACCATCATTTTGAAGGATATTGCTAATCCATTGCTTCATTCGTTCGAAACATGTGTCTGCTCAACAACATAAATAACGTAATTAATGTTGTTGAACTGTCAAAATGAAAACCATTGCTCCTGATAGTGTGTTACACAATTACCCCGCTGATGATTAGAAATTACAGCGCTCTTATTCAAGCTGAATTGACCCGCAAAAATTAATAAGGCTTATCGCATGCTTAATGGAACACTGACCCATTAGTAGATAGGTCAGATGTGATTTTCGTTTTTTTTTTACTCAGATCTCATCAATAGTTAATCATAGACGTTCAAAATACAAGCATTCATGATTAATATAAATCAGTTTTATTTTTATGAATCAAAAAGTAGGTTAAGCTCTCATAGCAAGATCTCCTTTTGCGATTTCCCAAAATCGTCTTTTTTGAGTTAAGTCAGTATTCCATTAAGCATGCGTTATGTATGCTACCTAGTACCTGGTTGCTTACTCACATATTTTCGAACAACACAAACGTTTCGTAAAACCGCTGAAAAACATTATGCAAAACTTCCAGACGCGATCGTTTTCCTAGTTAACGTACACATGGCTATAATTAAATATTATGTATCGAAACAATTTGAGACTTAAAGTATCCAATACCTGATCTTGACTGGGGTCAGTCACGCGTGAACCCCTCCCCCCCCACCCCTCCTGTCCCGCCCAAGAGTTCGCTCAATTATTTCTGCCTGCTCATCTGCGATAAGTAATTTGAATTTTTTCAATTCTTTCTATGTTAAGTAAGTGTCTGCTAACTTAGCGTTGTTAATGACAAAGTTGAGAAGAACGCTAAGATCTATGAAAGTTTTCGTTGAAAAAATAATGGGGAAGTAGGAAAACTCGGGGGTGTTAAGTGAGGGATGCATCTTAAGATATGCATTAATTAAAAGGCTTTCATCGCGATAAATTAAACATATTCTACAGTCGCATTATTCGCTTTCTGAGCACGAAACCATGCTTAGCAGTTTGTTATAGGGCAGGGATTTATTTATTTATATTATATATAATGTATTGTATTGTGTGAGTTAGGAATGTTCATTACATAGATGATTGAGTGATTACTTTTGCTTGTAATTCTGTCAGTGTTTTCGATATCTATACTAATAATAAAGTTGAAGAGTTTGGTGGTTTGATCGCACTAAACTCTGGAACTATCAGGTGGATTTGAAAAGAAAATGTTTGTATTTTATGGCCCAAGTTTTGAGGAAAGGCTATTAAACATCACGCTATAACCTTATAGGAGCCGTGCAAAAAGAAAAAGAGTCGGAAAGAACGCTAAGCGAAAAAGATGTTATCTAGTGCGGCCAGGTAATGTCATGCGACGGGGTGGGTCGAGAAAATTCACGCGGACCAAGCTGTGAGCAGAGGCTAGTCTCCTATAAATTAAACTTTGGATTCTGTCTGACAACAATAGTGCAACTGGCAGAGATCAACTGCCAGTTTATTGAAAGAAAGAAAACCTGTTTTACTGTCACACACGCACATGAGCAGATAAAAAAACAAGTTATTAGCTATAGTAATGTAGTTACAGCTTCTCTTAAGCCTAATATCATCACTTCTAATTACACATAACATCACCCCTGTAATCCCCGAAGGGTTATGTAGAGGTGTACCTGTAGATACCTACCAGCGCTGCGGTATTTATTTTTTAAATCTCGCAGCATTGTGCTGAGATAGGAGCCTTTTTAGCCACGCACAGGTCTTTTTATGATCTTTTTTTTGTTTTTACTGTAAATTTGTTAGTTTTAAATACTCCCTTTTTACTCTTTGTATTTCGTGTGTGTCCCAAAAATTTTTTATTGATTTTACAAATTAAACAAAACACATCACCCACCAATTCCAGTTCAACTAAAATTTACTTCTGCTCTTAGCACGCTCGTAGTCTCGCCAAGTTAAGTCAACCGTGCTGGCCGACTATGTGTACAGTTGGCTTGAGCATCGTCGCCATACAGTCTGGCGCGTTCGTCCACGTTTCATACAACCATACACAACGTAGGTAGTTGGTAGGTACGTGTGTGTAGGTAACTGCGATACCGGTGAGCGGTTTTTGGTTGATATTTTGTGCTCTGAAGGTGATAATACCCCGGGGTAATTTGGTAAGACACTAACAGTAGGAATGGCTTTAATTTTGACAGTTCAACACCATTCATTGCGTTATTTGCGTTGTTGAGCAGAGAAATTTTTCGAACATATGAAGCAATGGATTAGCAATCCTCATCCTTCAAAATGATTCAGATTGCGATTGGTAGGTCATGTGTTACGCAATTTGGGTGCTGGGCACAAAGTCGGTTAATGGGTTGTGTGCAGACGCTGCTCGTCTTCACGCGCACATTCAAAGCGTGTTTGTACACTTGATTACCACAAGTAAAGCGCGCGTCGCTTCTTGAGATAAAAATAGTATAAAACTAAATAGGTGCAGTCGTCGCCAAACAGTCTGGCCCTTTCCCCACGTGATGCAACAGCTATAAGCATGAATAATCAATTTGAAACAGTATTAAATAAGAAGTCACGACCTCTCTATGCTACTGTATTTATTAGCTCACGACTTTCAATAGTCTATGGTATGGCCGTGACGGTAGCCATACAGTCTAGCCGCCTTTTGTGGGCGACCATAGAGATTCTGCTTTTGTTTTTAATCGTGTTAGAAATATGTAAAGGTGATTAGGTAATAGGATAATTTTGTGCGCATTATATTGCAATAACTACAAGACAGGTATTGTTCAAACGTTGGAAAACGTAGGAAAGTCTTCGGAAAATGTTTTCTTAGAATCTTTGACACTGTAATTTGAAAAATTGTAAAAGCCAATTATTTTTAAAAGACTAACCGTGGAGTTTCTTGCCGGCTCTTCTCAAAACGAAATGACCAGTTGGGACCTTGGACCTAGTTTCTGACATTTCATAAGTGCCCATGTAGGTTTATGTGACATACAATATTTTGATTTGATTTTGACGGCGAGGATTTAGCTTGGGTAGCCAAAATTTCATCACCTTCCTGCCCGTGTACCATGATAGATACTTGGGGACGGCCCAACACGTTCTTTTTCCTTCTATATTCCCTTGTCAGCCGTCACTCTATCATTCTCTTTTCTTTAGGTTCTCAAAATTTGAGAAAAACATATTAAAACGAATATAATATTATAATAATATAATTATAAAATATAATATAATAATAATATTATTCTCATATTATATTATTATTAATATTATATTATATATATTGATATATTAATATTAAAATTCACCTACAAAAATATTTTTTTTAAATCTTCCATTTTGAATTTCAAATCGTTTATTGCAGTCCATAATGTACACTTACAGGTGGTAAAATAAAAAATAATACAAACAATTATGAACCCTGTCGTCCTGAAGTTTCTTCCTTGTTGGAGGAAACCGGCATGTTCTCTCATAGTATAAGTTCGTTGCCTGGTCTTGCTTATAAGCTACGTTCTCAATGCTATAGGTGACCATTAGAAATGTAGGGTGGTCACAGACCGCTCGCAGCCGCCACACAGTCTGGCTAGACGCAGTACACCCACAGACTGTGCTTCACGCATTGATATACTGTACTAGTGTATTATGAAATTGTATTATATGTATTCATTTACACTGTGGCGTCTGTTATTTGCAGATCTTTGACAGTCGTTACGGGTAGTCAGAAGAGAACAGTCGAAAGTCTGAGTTGGTTGCCAAGGGATATCGTGTTACCCAGTAACTGGGTTGTGGAGGAAAGATAGGCAATCGCTACATGTAAAATACTGGTATTCAGCTGCATCCTGCTAGACTGAAAGCCGACCAAAACATGATTAGGAAAAGGCTAGGCAGATGAATCCAAGGTCCAGTTTCAATTTAAAAAATACCTCACGGTTACGACGTCATTTGAAAAGACCGCGAAGCAGTTATTTGTTTCCTCTCATTAGTAACACGTTGATTAGAAAACATAGCAATCAGCACCCTAATTGCGTAACACACCATTAATCACAATTTGAAGCATATTTGCTAATCCATTGCTTCATTTGTGCTAAAAATTGTGTCTGCTCAAAAACTTAATCAATGTTGTTGAACTGTCAAAATGAAAGCCATTGTTACTGTTAGTGTATTACGCAATTCTCCCGCCAGTGTTTTTACCTTTGTCCTCATTCGTGCATTGGTCGCAGTGAACTAATTGGATTAGGTGAAGCGGCTCTACTGCAGCGACAAATCAACACAAACGAAGACCAATACGATCACACGAAGGTAAAACTAATATCAGACTCTTCATTCGAATGAATTTTTATTTTTGTTTAATTCCACCTTCACACAACACCGAAAAAATTAGACAGGAACGAACGTTCATCTGCTCCTTTAATTTCATTCGATCATTAGGTAGCTGTGTGAAAGATACCGAGTGCCGAAATCCAAACTCGTTGGATCAGTCCACTAATTAATTATTTATTTCAGTTTTGATTCATATTGTATTCACACGTTTCATTTCAAGTGAAATATGCCGAATAAAAGATAAAAAACGACGAAAACAGCAAAAACAACATAACACTACTGCCTACAAAAATGTGCCTAGTTCGCATTATACTCCGACGCTTGCAGACGCCACGCAGTCTAGCAAAACTCAGTACGCCAGCTGTTTTAACGAAAGCGAACACTAGCGTACATCGAATACAAATAACATTCACGAATGAAACCGACTTCATGGCTTCTTGATATGGCAGTGAACTGTGAATGAACGAAGTTTAAATGGGTTCAGTCATTAACCGATTTTCTATAGGTCAATGTCCTTCGTTCATGTTCAAATTGGTTTGGAATTAGTGAAAGGAATGTGACTACGGCGTTGTGTCATGAAGTTATTATTGTTGGATGATATTTTTTAGGGTTTCGTATCCAAAGGGTGCCAACGGGACCCTATTACTAAGCCTCCGCTGTCCTTCCGGCCGTCTGTCTGTCAGCGGGCTGTATCTCATGAACCGTAATAAGTAGAAGTTGAAATTTTCACACAGTGTGTATTTCTATTGTCGCTATAACAACAAATAATAAAATAAAGTTAAGGATTAGACGGGGTCCCCATACAAGAGACGTTTTTTTCGGCGGTTTTTGGCTTGTGGTACGGAACCCTTCGTGTGCGAGTTCGTCTCGCACTTGACCGCTTTTTCCTAATACTGACAGTGATTTACCAAGGCGTTGCCAAGTTCATTAAATTAAATCCAGACCATTTTTTCAAGATCCTTCTTTGACTACACCAGTAAAACTCTTTCGCTTACTCAAAGAGGTATTTACAGTATAATACTCAGAACCACATATATTACGTATTCCCTCAACATAGTCGAAATTAATACCAATATCCGTTCAATATAATCAAATACATTCTCAGCTACCTGTCTCAAGGGACAGAAATTCATGACACACATACGAACGCCCTTTGTCGTCGACTGTACAGGCTTTCATTTGCAAATACGGGAGGATTGATCGTGATGGAGTAACGTTGTACAATCGAGCACAAATTGATGTTATCAATCAACGGGGAATGTTCAGTTTTGTAGTGTCTCCGGAGATTCTTTGAGTGGTGAAAGTATAATAATTACACACACTTAACACTGGTGTACTGTGTCTGTGTGTGTACTTTGTACTAACACTAGTGTTTAAGATGTGCATGTTATTACTAACAAATTGGATTGGATGATCGGGATAAATAATGATTATTATTATTATAATTGTATATTTTTTTCTCATTCTTTTGTTGAAGTTTGATTGGAGACCGGGAAGTGAGTTTCCTTGTTGTTTGGGTATTTTTTAGGTGATTGGTAAAAAAAATAACTGAAAAGTTTTTTGGAAATCGGATGTGACGCGGAGGAATGAGGGAAATGTCGTGAGTAAAGTTTTGAGTATGAATGTCGATGGCTATGAGAGTAGGCGAAGTACAAACGATGGAAGGACTGTGTGAATGATTATATGGTTAGAAAGGGGGTGACTACCGAGATGACGACTGCTAGAGAAGTATGGAAGAAAAATACATGTTGCGCCGGCCACGAATAAGTTGGGATATGGGCAGGGGGGATCACCCCCCTGCCTTTATCCCAACACCATCCCAACCACTGTAGTTTTTTACGATTACGATCAGGTGATCGTAAAAAAACTACAGTGTAGTACATGACAGTCCAACAAGATTCATTCGTTATTTACGTTGTTAAGCAGACAAAATTTCTGCAACATATGAAGCAATGGATTAGCAATATAATTAAAATTGTGATTGGTAGAGTGTTACACAATTCGTGTGCAGTGTGCCAGTTCTAGAGGATACTCTTTATTAAGTCATTTTTAAAGCAAAGTACCGAAGTGATAACAGGTACTCCTGACACCACTTGGCAGTGCCAACAATCCGACATTACTCCAAGAGTTTCTTAAAAACAGTTCGTCCACAGTTTCCAAGAAAGCTGGCTTAGATTCCACTTAGCTGTATTAATGAGGCTATTCAAACTGAGTCCTAATTAACTACGGTAGGTTTTTGAACTCGTAAGTCTTTGGGTTGGGTTGAAACATGAAGATTATCTTAACCTTAATGAGTTTTCCGGGTAGCGTAATGACATATTCCATTCATCATATCATAACATCACGACTGTATTTTTTTTTTTTTTAACGTTGCCCCACACTAGGAATTACTCCTGTATCGTGGGTGCGTTTACAAACATTTAAACTCACATATACACACAGCCAGACCCGAAACAACTATCTGTAGGCAATACAAATATTTGTTCCGTGCGGGAATCGAACCCGCGACACGCAGCGCAGCATTCGTCCGCTTACCCACTGCGCCAACCGTGTCGTCGAATTTCCCGAAGGGTAGGCAGAGGTCCATTTAGGACTTATAGTACACCAACATTTGGCCAGTTATGTTTAAGGCCCCATAATAAGGGGCCATCCTATTGCTTTCAACCGGGCACAAATCCAGACTCCGCACAGAAATTCCTGATTGAAAAACCCAATTATACTTTGCCTGGGAATCGAACCCAGCCCCAGCAGTCTCGACATTCATAGCGATCGCTTTACGACCGAATTCGGTCGCAAAGTCTTGTCACTCCATACATTACACCTGTCAATCCGGGACTTTACGACCGAATTCGGTCGCAAAGTCCTGTCCCTCCATACATTACACCTGTCAATCCGGGTCTTTGCGACCGAATTCGGTCGTAAAGCGATCGCTATGAATGTCGAGACTGCAGCCCCAGGACCTCATGCTCAGTAGTAACGTTCGCGACTACTAGACCTACGAGGCATTCATCATATCAACTCCAGGTCGTTCAGTGCTGATTGGGATTGGTGATATAAGCTGGATCGAGAAATTCACATCTATTGTGTTATGGCGGAATGTTTCCTGTAAACAAAATATCTGTAAAGTGAAACATCTTTTGTCTTACTTGCTTAAATAATCAGCCTATAATGATCCCCCTGGTGGGACACAGGCTTCCCTTTGATGAGAGGGAGTGTTGGGCATAGTCCACCACGTGCGGGTTATTGGTGGATGTCACATTTCTTCGAATTTTTTGGTTCTAGGTTCTAGGCTAGGTCGGTTTCCTCACGAAGTTTTTCTTCACTGTTTTGAGAGCAGTGGTGATAAAATTATTTACACAAAAAGTGCCTGATTGGGTCCGAACTCAAGACCTAAGACTCGCAAGTCCCGGCCGATACCACTGCTCACAAGCTAGAGTAATAAATCTTAATAAAATGCACCGATAACAAAGTGAAGTATGAGGAAAAACTCTGACAAAAACGCAAGAATAAAAAAAAAAAATAGGTAAAAAAAATACAAGAAGGCAACCTTCAGTAAAAGATCGCGTGCAAAAATGTTGTTGTTCCCGTAGTTGTAAAAAATGTGATTAGTATTCCGAACGGATCTCGCAGTTTTTCCCTTTTCAAGATCAGCGTTCCTCAGTCTTGCAGTTCACGTCAACTGATAATGTTTTTATCGAAATATTTGTCGGTTTTATCTACATTTCTTCGGACTAAAACCCTGTTGGCATTAGAATGATAAACATATTGTTTATGTAATGTTTTTAAAACACGTCATAGTCATTTTTCTGTATTGATTAAAATTAGCATATTCAGCCTGTAATGTTCCCACTTCTGGGACTTAGGCTGCCTCTCGGTGAGAGGGAGTGGACCGTAATCCACCACGCGGGCCCAGTGCGGGTTGGTAGATGTACATATGTCTTCGAATTTTTGGTTTTACGATATACAGGTTTCCTCACGTTGTTTTTCTTTCACCGTTTTGAGAGCAATACTGATGAAATAATTCACACAAAGTAAAGCGCCTGACTGGGTTCGAACCTACGACCTACCTCGTAAGTCGTGGCCGTTATCACTGGCCGACCACTGCCCTTTTAATTAATAAATACTTACATGATGGTCATCATATTAGTATTTTTTAATCAGCCTAGTCTGTATGTCCATCAAACATCTGTATCTTGTGGAATTTCGGAAATGTCAGTAGTTAAAACAACTCGTGTATTTTTTGCTGACTTCTGTCATGTCATGTTCATCATTCTAAGCATTAAAATGATCTCTCCACTACTCTAATTCGTAGCAAGCGGCTTTCGTTTCTGCCTACCATGAGAAAAAGGCGGGAGCTTATGCATAAATGTATGCACTCTAATTCCCAACTCTTTAACTCCATAATTCACAAGGAAGGAACTGGAATGACGCCGTCCGTTCTATTACAATGAGCCGGCGAAATTACAGAGCAATTGAGTGTACATTAGGCACAGTTGCAGTTGCCACGCAGTAGCCTTAGTGAGGGCAGCGGGCCGTAGAGAGCGTGCAGTGTGACGTGACGTCACCGGCCTTGCCGACTCGGCTTTTTGTCGTAAGATCTTTTGAATGGTGTTGTTTAGAATTGTGGTGTGGTTTGAATATGGAATTGGTGTCTGTACTTTCTTGTGGGTTTTGCTCTCCTGGTATCCATGCATACTAATATTATAAATGCGAAAGAAACTCTGTCTGCCTGTTATCTTTTCACAGACTACTGAATCGCTCGTTAGGAAAGACAGATAGGAAGCCTGGGATCTGGAGAAGGACAAAAGCTACCTTTCATTTGGGATATTTGTATGAAAACATTATGAAATACAAAATACACGCAGACGCGGGCACCAGCCAGTGGCTGTGTTAAATGCAAGCCTTTTTATATCCGTCCTTAGAAATTTTATTTAAAAAATATTAAACGTACTTAGAGAATGATAATATGTGCACAGTTCCCGTCTATGGGCAAGAAGCAGCAGGAACCTCGCTCATCAATCCTAACTAATAAATATTATAAATGCGAAAGGGAGTTTGTTTATTTGTTTCTCAATCACGCAAAAGCGGCTGGACGGATTTGGATGAAATTTGACACACAGATAGACCATAGCCTGGGTAAGGACATAGGCTATTTTTTATTCTGGATCGCAGAGGAAGTCACGGGCAACAACTAGTTTTATATAAATATAACAATTTAGCTAGTATCCCATCTTCCGCTTTATCCTTAGCAACCAGTCTGTTACGTCATAATCTTCCTAATGGACTTCAATCCTTTTGTACACAGATACTGTTTTCACCTATTTTTTGGTTGAGAATATAAACAGAATCCATTTTGGTTGAACCCTATCTTTTAAAATACATTGCATATTAATGTAAATATTATTTTCAAACAATGTATACAGTGCAAAGTGCTATGTTTTTGTGAAATAAATACTTTATTATGTATGTATATTAGATAATGCACCTACTGATGAAGAAGTTCATCTTCCATCCTATTCTAATCATCTATGACTTCCGTTACCAATTTAAGCTTTGTTTACGGGATATATTTCCAGGATTTACCATGTCGAAGTTTTGGAATCAGAATATAAGGAAAACGTGATCCAATTTTCTGTGACTTATGTAAGCCTATTACAGCGAATCATTTGGTAGTTAGATGGTAGGAATCAGCTTAACATGTTGTGCTTCGAATTCATAACCAATTACATCTACAACCGAGGCATGTTTGTTGGTACAGATTGGCGTATATGTCACTTAAAACTGGAGTAATTGGATTTGTAAGTTAGGACGACGACTGTATGCCAAGATGTTGGTCCGAGATCTTTAACGTTACTTAGCTCGTGCTTAGACGGAGATACTTTATCATCGTGTTTTTAGCCTTTACTGTCCCACTTCTGGGAAAAGGTCTCCCCTAAGTCCTTCCAGGAACACTTTTTCCGCGCCACCTCGTACCAGCCCTCGCGGTACGCATACAGGTCTTCTCGCCACCGCTTTTTGGGCCGACCTCGGCGACGCCGTCCATCTTTGAGTACCCATTGCGTGGAGACTTGCTCACTCATCCTGCGTGCGGCTGATGTGATCCACCCAATCCCATTTGGTCCTGACAGCCTTTTGCCTACGTCTATTATATCGTCTCTATGACGCATATTTTCCCCCAACTTGTTCTTTTTTGTGTTTGTGTTCTTTCTCTGCGTCATGTGCATGCCGCAAATAAACGTATTTCTTTTTTTTTTTCTCTTGCACGTTATTGGTCACTTGTGCGACAGTGACGGGAATAATGCCCTGCTGCTAAAGCACGTGCTAAGTAAATTCAAAATCAAATCATTTAATTCAAGTAAACCAATTACAGGCACTTTTGAATTGTCAAAGATGAAGCTAGTTGCCCAGAGAAGAACGGGCAAGAAACTCCACGGACACTCTTTTAAATCATAAAATTGTTGCAAAATATTTGATTACATCATTCGTGTTGAAATTAACCATATGAGAACGATGTAGAAAGACGTGCACGTAACGTAACGTTTATCAATCTCGGCGAAGTATCAGGATGTCGAGTCTCTAAGTCTCTACTTCAAAGTTTATTACAGTTCACCGAAGAGGTATAACCTCTTTTCAACAAGAACAAGTGTGTTAATATCATCGTGATAGGTCTTTTGAGACATTTTCAGAACAGAGTCTTAATAAATATTCCAAAGCGGTGTCACAGCGGTACACCAGCTGTTACTATTTTTGGAGTTTCTAAACCAGGCATAGGCTTCCCGTCTACATCCTACAACACGACGGGTTGAATAAATGTAGTTAGATTGCTTAACTTTATGGCTATGTATTGCAGTGCACATCTTAGGACCAAGACACTTTCAATCACAATCCGGAAGATTTTGAAGGAAATTTCATTGCTTCATTATCTTTGAAAACTTCGTCCGGTCAACAACGTAAAGAACGCATTGAATGTGCTTGAAGATTCAGAAACAAAAGAAAAATATCAATTTTATCATCTATGAAGGTGAATATTTGAAAAATTGAAAACTTCGTGTCATCAGAAGAAATGTTCACAAAACTCTTGTTATTGTCAACCGCTTAATTCATTCGCTTACCTATCTAACATTATCGGTAAGCACTATACGGTATCTTCTAGATATCGCTGTCGACTTTCACCGATCGACATTATTTGTTTAGTTGAGTGCAATCTTAGCCCTGGTACGCACGGGCGCGTTTTTTTCGCGCACTGGATTTTCAACTCATTGCTTAGCGCCGATAGTTGAAAATCCAACAGTGTGCTTTTTTGACGCGCTGGGATGTGCTCTGTTGGATTCTAAATGCTCGGTTCAATAGGTACCGAAAGTTGAAATTCCCGTGCGCGATAAAATCCCGCCGCGATATTTTTACGTCCCTGTGAACGTGAGCTTAGTCTTCGTATACACGAGCGGCACGCGTCACCGGCGGAGATAACTCGTAACTGCAGCCGTGGACAACGTGCCGCTCGTGTATTTGACTACGGTGCTCAAATACACTAATAGAGCAGTTGTCGCCCAGTGGTGGCCGAAATGAGCAAAGGTATCCCTACTATTTATCCACCTCTCTCTGTCCAGAGCTGCCAAGGACCAATCTTTATAAAAGGAGTCCAGCTCATCCCACCATCTCCGTCTGGGACTGCCGCGATGTCGTTTGCCATTAAGCGGGACTTCTCTTCCTTTACTTTATGTAAATAATTTCTACACCACTGCTCTCAAAACAGTGAAGAAAAACATCGTGAGGACATGTGCCTCAAAAATTCAAAGACATGTTGACACCTACCAACCCGCACTGGGCCCGCGTGAAAGATTACAGCCCACTTCCTGTCGAAGAGAGGAGACCTGTGTCCTAGCAGTGAGGCCATTATAGGCTGATTATGCTCCAATGCACGAGCGGCTTGTTGCGACGGATGCAGTTGCTTCTGCCGTAGACGCGTGCCGCTCGTGTGTACAGGCACTTACATTTGTCATGAGCATGTGAGTCGCATGTTACTAAGCAGATAACTTTATCTGTTTATGTAACAGTAAGAAAGTCATTTCAAGGGTTTTGAGAATAATAGTAATACTGGCAGACACCAACAATAAGTTTTGTTTTGTTACCTGAAGAGCTGTCGCAAGTTTGTAAACTGACTTGGTGATAGGTACGCTGTTGAAATTAGCCAAGATAATTAATGATACCAATTGTGGAAACTAAGACGCAATGTGTTTTTCAATCGTCCAAATTATGATATTACCTATTTTTACATATGGCAGTGTCTTCTAGGCTCGATAATTCAGCTACGGTAACGTTTAAATACTATGATGACAAAAAAGTTAGTGACAAGAAATTCTTTAATATGGACACCTAAGCGGTCAGAACAAAACGGGGGACCGACCTGATCTTCCAGTCTTTGGGGATATCTTTTGAAAAATCTTCAAGAGTGGCCCAGGACCGACATAATTAATGACAAGTCAGGATAAGATATAGACAAAATGGGTCACGATCCTCAGCACTAAGGGACCAAATATAAAAAAAAGAAGAAATAGTCATAATCTTGACGTACGAAGACCTAGAATTCCCAAACAACATCTACATTTTTATGACCCATGCATTTTATTCCTCCAAAAATTCCCTTGTCGTTCGTAGCTGATCTAAAAAACAGTGTCAGGTGCTTGTTCGCGTCGTAAACATGTTTGATGGCTCCGGGTTAATAGGATGGCTGTTCCTTCAATTCATCATATTGCCTTCAGGCATAACTACCTTTCTTTGTGAGGGTACATGACGACGGAATAGCTATGCGGCTGTGCCAGACTTGTTTGTATAAGAAATGGAATATTTTTGTTTAAATTGATGGTTGAGAGATTGGATGGCATGAAAATTAAAAAGTTTTGTAATCTTAGCAGAATATGACCTGATTATTTTAATTATAAGGTCAATTCTCATAGTTTTACGATCGTTCGCATTCTAATTTTAGTCTCAATTTGTCAAAAACTAATTTACATTTTTGTCACGTTTTTGACATGCTTCTAAAATATCTACAGTACAGCAAACCGGACAGAAAATAACCTCCAATACGTAACTACTTCGAAACTCTATAAAAATAAATTTCTATTCCAAACCATTATCCGCGGAATTCCACGTAATAAAATATATTTTTCACGTCAGTTACATAACGCTGCGTTTACGCAACCTAGTTGCGAACGTCTGACTGGCAGATAACAGCTGTTCACACCATCACTATCCATCATGGGGACATCAAAACAACAATGTCAAGATGAAACGTCAAAAGAAATGACGTGTGTCAAATGTATTTTTTTTTTAATTTTGAGAGAAGGTTTAAAATTGATTTATGTATCAATTGTGTTTTTAATTTTCGAACGTCGACGTGCCAATTTGGTCTCGTTCACGGTTCTTTTAAACGGTGTCAACAAACAAGCTGGAGTCGTTTGGTGTGTGGAAATAGCGAGGTAAATTTATGGCACAGGTTGTTAGGTCACCCATATCACGGTAATATAATATTACCGTACCCATATTGTCCTTTTGGGCGTGTGTTTCCATCCTTTATCCAATCAAAATATTAGGCTTCTGGTGCTGACGATTAGTCATATTTTATCACGAACATTACAACGGTCTACTTACAGGTAGCACTGAAATTTTTCAGGCTTGCTTTATTATTATTTTCACTTAGCTATATTATTCAGTCCCATCTATTAGTCAAATGTTGTTTCAAGAACAACATTTAAAATGTCCCAAATAATATATTTTTCCTCCTTTCTTTAAGCATGCCTTGGTTCCTGGATGAACGAAAGACTCTGTAAATAACTTTTCGAAGAATTGCCTAAAGTCACAGGCTCTCTTTGTATTTTTATCACCAATACTACGTTAAAAAAACATCGCTGCGCCTTATCAGCACCAGCTCAACGGCACCAAACTATCTCCACTCACTTATCAACGCTACTAATGTGTTCTAGATGTTACTCCGAGTAGAATTAACACGTCAAACAGGCTTAGGTAAACATGTATCAATTACATAGCTAAACAGAGGAACCTCTTTGCAGCTGGTACTTGGATCATGAAACGTAAATACGGTTTACAGCGACGGTTTTGTCTACACGTGGCAAGGAAATCGATATAACGGCTGAGCATTTCAGAAATACATTTATAGCAATTCGGTTCTCTATATTTGTTTTTTTTTTTCGGGAGATTTATTGTCTAGTAGTAGTGCAAAAAAAGTTTGTTGAAATACTTATTAAAAGACAATAAATTTCAAGATTTTCCTTGTGAAATGACTTGACTGGTCTACTATTTCAGCATTGCTGTACTGATTTGAAAGTATAGGAAATGACGGGCACATAAGGTATTTTTGGCAACGCTTTGGGAAAACATTAGCCGACGATTAAAATCGAATCAGGTGGATGGTCACTTCGCGATGCCCTTTTTACCAAGATTATGTTCTCCTGAAAGGTCAGATGTGTAATACTCACAAAAGGTGTGGTGTATCACAAGATGTATGAGCGTAAAGGAAGCAAAAGGAGATAATACACTCCTTTTGCTTTCCTCGGTTCAGTGCTTGTCCGACGGTCAGCGCTGATATCGGTCGCGTACCGATTTGTGTGGACTCGCGCTCGCTGACCGTCGTCGTCGGTGCTACACGTCAATTTATCCTCAACGTCTTGGTACGCGTGACCGACAGTACGCGACTGACGTCAGCGTAACATTAAATCCAGCCTAAGGCTGCGTACACACCAAACGCATAGTCAGCTGTGGACTGTGAAAATGTATGAAAAACAAAACACGGTCAATCGGCAGCTGAAGGTGTTTTTTTATAAATCTTGAACTAGACGCTCACAGTCCGTGGCTGACTATACGTTTTGGTGTGAACGAAGACTAAGGATCGTAGCTAGTGGCGTCCTGTAGTTTCTGCCTACCCCTATGTAAATAAAGCAAGAGTTTATGTGTGTAGTATGTGGTGACTGACATATCCAGTCCAAACAAACACCCGCATGATCTCATGACATCACCCCCGTCAATTCTGCAACGTGATTTACATGCTCATATCAAAAACACAGCGTTACATAATACACAGTACAATTACAATACACATGTATGAAAAAAGTTCGTATGTACTGGTAAACTCTTATCGGCGGTGTAGCGATAAAAATAATGTTATAATTCGGCAGCGCTAATATAATGTCATCTGTGTACATAAAAAGTAGGTATACACATGTGTTCGTTGAACGCTCTTGACATTGACAATGGAAGCTACCACGATGTTCGAACTCATTATGTTCTCGATGCGATTACGTCACGATGTATTTTTAGGGCTGTTGCGTAATAAACGAGAATGAGTTTTGACGTCAGTCGTTGTTCGCGATGAAGCCTTTTTTTGAAGATTCCTTATGTAATGTCTGGTTCATTTTATAAGATTTTTTGGACTTTATTAATGTCTAAGCGCACGTTAGAAATGCTGTAATCGACTTAAAAGTATTAGTGTCATGAAGATATTTAAAGTTAAAGGAGATAAATTATATAATTATTACAGAAGTTATGTTGTCATTCTAGATTTAGTGTGATTTATGACTTCATCATTATCTAAATCTGAAAAACTTTGATAACATTTTACAATCTTCTTGAAACTATTAAAATAAATGTCAACATGGAAACTATTAAAATAAATGTCAACATAATTTGTGCAGTTGCCAACATCGCAAAACGTCACTTGATGACGTCATGGCACAGTAAATGATTTTCAAGTGAGTTTTCGTCGTAGCATTTTTTATTATTGTGACCGGCGGTTTTTTTACCCGTGTTTTTGTTTGCTGTATTGTTTTAATTTAATTGTTTTGTATAATAATGATAAATGTGTTGTTTGAACTGGTCTACATGGCCTTGATCACGTAGGTACCTAGCTAATGTCTGCAGCGAGTGAATCAACAATAGCTAGACTATACATAATTTATAGTTCGACATAATTTATTAATGCACTTGGCGAAATAGAGAACCAACAAAAAAGAATTAATGAAATGTGAATGGAAATGGAATGAAATGTACTGCACCCTAATTGCGTAACACACAATCAATCGGAATCTGAATCATTTTGAAGCAAATTGCTAATGCATTTCTTCATAAGTTCGAAAAATGTGTCTGCTCAACACGTAAATAACGCAATGAATGTTGTTGAACTGTCAAAATGAAACCGATTCCGATTGATCGTGTGTTACGTAATTAGGGTGCTGGTTTTGACAGCTCTTTGACGTCTTCCTTCACAAGCAGCGCACCCAATACATTTACAAAAATATTGGTCGGACTAGAATGTATGCTGCAGTATTAATATTAATACGTATAATGATGTGACTAATGAGAAAAAATTCTCTGGTATTTGTCGTCTAGATGTCATTGGTAAAACTACTTACATTCAGTTAATGTCAATGTTTGTTTTACCTGCTATTTTATTTATTAACATTGTATTGTATATGACTAATAATGCAGAAAATTGGCAACACTGGCGGGGTAACGTCACTTTTATGTTGTTCTTTTATTTTTAATTATTTTAAACGTGTCCTCTTACCGTTCGGTCGTTGCGGTTAAGTCAAGTTTCAAGTTAATAATAGGATAGGTGACCGCGGTCCTCCCATACCTATTAACAGTGTAATTTGAAAACATTTTCAATGTTTTTGTTGGTATATTGGCGTGTGCTAGCTGATATATGGCAAATAATTGAATTTAATGTTTTGTGTTTCGTAATGTTAATTACTTACAATTGTATAGAATTAAGTTCTGCTAACTGAACCACCAGCTGTGTCGCTGGGGAGTTGGTTGCGCCACTTCTTCCCAGTTAAAGCACTAGGAAGTGGTGAAGGGCGGGCGTTTTGGGGGACTGTCTTATTTAATTTTGACGTTCAAAAAGTGCTGATTCTCAGCCTACTTTGAATAAATAACTTTTGATTTTGATTAATTGCAAAAGCCAATTATTTTTAAAAGAGTAACTGCCGCGTTTCTTGCCGGCCCTTCTCCATAGAAAATAACCAGTTGGAACCGTGCACCTACGTTCTGACGTTTCATAATTGCCCATCCATGTTTGCGTGAAATAAAATCATTTGAATCCTACTATAATATTATAAACGTGAAAGTTTGTTTGTATGGATGTTTGTTACTTTTTCACGCAAAAACTACTGAACGGATTTGGATGAAATTTGGCACACAGATGGTTTATAACCAGGATTAACATATAAGATACTTTTTATCCCGATATTCCCACGGGATCATAACTTATGCGGGTGAAACCGCGGGGCGCCGCTAGTTTAAAATATTTCAATGATTAACTATGAAACATTCAGAAAAAGAAACGTTTCAAGCTGACGTTGTCAGATTGTTTTTCATGTTTCTTATTCAATGTTGTGACAGTTTTCTTTAAATTAGATCTTTGAATTTGGGTCATTGTCAGATTTCAGAATTTTGAAAGTAGATTTCTGTCTCACTGTATTAATGAATGATTCGGAAAAATATGAAGTTTAAACTTCTGTAGGTATACCTTTTCAAAATATTACGCTATTCGCGAAAAAATGCACATTCATAACTTTAATTTCGGAAGCTTTTGGTTCTGTATTTGAGTTTTATGCCACCGAGTTCCGAAATTAAAGCTTTCTTTTTTTTCATTTTGTAGTGTTTTTTTTTTGGAAGTTGGTTATTTTTTTTTTTGTAGAATAGTTTTTTATTTTTCACTTTTTTGTTATGGTACCCAATACCAATTTGTATACCACTAGTTGCTATGTAAACAACAATGACATTATCAAGATACACAATATCGAAGCTAACTCTTAAGTATTTTTAAAATCGATCCACAATTGCCGGAGATGTCGCGTAGAATATACCTGTATATAAATAAAAAAAAGTACTGTCGAATTGAGAACTTCCTTCTTTTTGAAGTCGGTTCTGAAAAGCCATCCAATAATTCACTAGACATAAATCTCCATAGAAACAAGACCTATCACGCCTCCCGATAGTTTTATGCATGCAATAATAATTTTCCTTTGCATTTTGCTCATGCGTCGTCTGTCAAGTTCGCGACCATGCGCATGCGATGACCTCGACGCAACGTGAACGAGAGACGTCATGCGTTCAAGATTTACTATTCCGTTTTTTTGTCAAATGTTTGATAATGTTTCTTTAAAATGGTTTGCGTAATATAGTGTTCACATTGAGTTTTAATAGAGATAGAGATTTACAGTTGATATAATTTTTTTTATTATAATATGTAATAATATTATATATAAAATTGTTATTATTATATATATAAATGCTGATAAAGTTTTTTTTTGTTTCAGGTAACCGGTTTTCTAGCTTGTTAGACAGGTGTTGCAAGATATTCGTAAGTTTTTTTTATATCAAAATAATTATAATCTACTTAATAAAAATCAGACTAATCCGCTGGTTCTAGAAGCTTCAAGGTTTGCATATGAGTTCCGTATATAAATAAAGTTGTAAAAGAGGGATTTTTGAAAATGCATACACAAAAGGGGTTTTAATAAGAACAAATTTTGAAAGAAATTGAAAGTTCGCACATTTTTGCCGATGGGAAAACCCATCGGGTACACGGCTTGTTTGGTATAAAACAACAGGCTAAAAATAAATTTCAAAAAAATTCTACAATTGCATAATTTCAAGAAAATTACCCATTTTGCAAAACAAATGAGTCTATATAACATAATCGATAATAATAAAAATGTATACGTGCGTGCGACCACGTGCGCGGCCTTCGAGAGATGCAGTCTGCGCGGCTGCGCAAGCGCCGACCTTGCCGATGCCCTCACGCGACCCGCGCTCCTATTGGCCGGGGAGATACTTGCAAATTGACGACCATCGCGATAAATTGTTGAAGAAAAATTGCGATATTTTTACAACAGATTTCTTTAGCCAATTTGTTGGTGACGTTTTAAAATATTTTGAGCTCGCGGCTAAGTAATAACAGCTGCACGGATCGTTCGAAGGTTAAGTTACTGGATGGGTGACCATCCTTTACCTCGGAAAGCACGTTAGGGTGGTTGGTCCTGGCTGTCATTTCGAGTCGTTACGAGTAGTCAGAAGCCCGATACCCTAACAACCAGTCTTACCAAGGTGTATCGTGTTAACCAGTAACTGGGTTGTCGAGTTCAGATAGGCAGTCGCTCTTTGTGAAATACTGATATTCTAATGCATCTTGTTATACTGGAAACCAACCCCCACCATTCTGGAAAAGGCTAGGCAGATGACGATTTAAAATGTTATGAATAGTTTCTTGATTATTTTTGTAGTGATGTAAATAAAATGTGATATGGGTTGCAGCTGTTTAGGTTATCGTCGAACGAATTGAGGTCAGATTAACAGCACATCGGATATCCTTAATGGGACCCACACTATGAACTTTAGATAAACACGCTTTCCGCTGATGTTAAAATGCAATGAGCATGATAAAATGACGTAAGTTTACCTACTACTAGTAATAAATAACATTATGATTCATATTTTTTGTTCCTTGTAAGTAATCGTTCTGAGGAATATTACCATCTCGCTCTACCAACTGATTGGTTGTAGTAGGAATATTCCTATTCCTCACAAGAACAAGCTGTTCCACAGAACAGCTTGTTCCTGTGAGGAATAGGAATACCACCACCTTAGGCTTTTTGTTATCTTTTTTTACCTAGAGGTTGCAGACGAGATTGTTCACTTCAAATACGCTTGATAAAATATGCAACCCTTCTATTACTTTTCAAGTCTCTCTTCAAACATACCTGGCGAAATGTGGGCGTACTATACATACTGCCTTACCCTATGGCGATGGGCGATGTTATGATAAGTCTCTTCTACAATCAATACTGTCTCAAAACATGCTATGTAACTTAACGTTATTCCTTTCAGTAAAGCCAACGACAAAACCTTCGTTAATAAAAGGATTCCCATTACTTTAAAACTAACTACTTAAAACAACAACGACTCAACTACAAACACGTCTAAACTCCTTTAACACGTTTTACCCTCACGCTGTGACGTCACATCACAATTTAATGAGTTGATGTACCATCGACGAGGCTGACGAGGGTACCGATCGTATCACGATTAAGAGCTTGACAATGTTTGAAGATAACCTGCTTCTGATCCTCTTGCCATTATCTCTTTTACCCAGGCAAAGATAGGTGGCTGTCCGTTCCTTAAGCTTGGCAACAATAGGTAACTCTCTCATAAGTCTCTCTCTATCTCATAGTAAGTAACTCCAAGATAGTTAACTTACGTGACCTAATTCATGAAAGCTAATGACAACTCCTTTAAAAAGTACACCCCTATTCGCGCTCTATTCACATAAAACAACGACTCAACTACAAACACGTCTAAATTCCTTAACACGTTTTTCCTTCACGCTGTGACGTCACATCACGAGTTAATGAGGTGATGTACCATCGACAAGGCTGACGAGGGTACCGATTGTGTCGCGATTGAGAGCTTGACAATTGTTGATACGGAAATCTCGTTACCATTTGAGCATTTTGAGTCGAGTGAATGGGGGATTGATCGGTGATTCATGTCTTTTTTTTGGAATAACGTCTAGCGTGTATTCCATTAAGGGTTTAGGCACAGGTGTACCTATACTTACAGCACCCACATTTGGCTACAAATCCAGGCTTCGGGCTGCTACTGAGGCCACCCACAGTTCATCTGAATTTAATTCGATGTTTTTTTTTTTGTAATATATGTTATTTTTTTATCTATGGAGAGTTAATGAGGAATTATATGCCGCCAGTCTCTTGAGTACATTACGAGTCGACAGCGATGCAGATGAATTTTTCGACGCTATATTATAGTTAGTGAATAGTTGTAGTTAAGTTAGGATATCATTTTATTATTTTTATTACTTAATTATGTTTTCATAATAAATAAATACATTCTTTGGAGAGTTAAAGCGTTTTTGGAGATGTCAGATCACTTCATTTCACAGTTTGATTCTTCTATTCGTAAACAGCTAATGTCGCTGTTGTCTTGGCACTTTTCTAGCGGCTGTAGGTTACTTCTAGCCATGATAAGATTGTTTGCAGGAGTTGCAGTAGTTCGGAATAGTGTGGTGGGCTTGCCTTAAATAAAGAAATGTACTATCATTTCTTTATATTTCGATTACTCGGACCATATGGGATAAATAGTGCGAGTGCGAATGTCATGTCATTGACCGCAAGGTCAGAAGCAGCCTCTTGAGAAAATTTATTGCAATCATTGACCTCATTGCAAATTTTTTCCTTACGATACAAAGGATTTATTTGCTTAGAAGAAAACAGTAAGACTTCCAGTATATGATCATATTAAAACTGTTTCAAATAAATTTGAATTAATACTATACAAGTTTATAATTATGTTGTAGACCAGATTTTTCCATCGCCAGATAACTTTTATTTGAGGAATAATATTGACGTTTGGCAGTTTTTTTATGGAAAAATTGTCAAAAATTCAAAATGATTCCTCCGATAAAATTATCTGGCGTTGGAAAAATTTGCCCTTGGATTATAATTGAAATGCAATAATAATAATAAAGCTGAAGAGTTTATTTGTTTGAACGCGTTAATCTCTGGAACTACCAGTCGTATTTGTTTTTTTTTTGCATTTGATAGCCCAATTCATGAAAAGTAAGAAAGAACGCTAAGCGAAAACAAATAGTGGGGCCGGGCGATACGATGTGATGGGATGTGTCGAGGGAACAAGAAATTTCAAGCGGACAAAGTGGCGGGCCGAAGCTGGTAAATAAAATAAAATAATTTAAAGCTCAGTTTCAAAATAAACTCCTATGTATCATTCAAGATTGTACACTTAACACTTTGTCTTTAAATCTTGGCCAAGTATCCACAACATTATCGAGTGCCGTTAATACGATCTGGCAGTGTACGAAACTACGACGACTCCAGACGTTTTCAATTTTGGCCCAAAGTTGAAAGTGAAGTGCGAGGTTTTGGTGCAATGTAATCACCATTTAGCTAAGGCTTGCCAAAAAAGTTGTTTAGCCGTTTCTATGGCAACTAGTGACCAGAACACGACTTACGACACGAGATAAGATTTGAAAAAGAAAAGATTACATTATGAAATGAAGCAAACCTGCGGGGTAATTCCGTGACACACTAACAGTAGGACTGGCTTTCATTTTGACAGTTCAACATCGTTCATTGCGTTATTTACGTTGTTAAGCAGACACATTTTTGGAACATATGAAGCAATGGATTAGCAATATACTTCAAAGTTATTCAGATGCTGAAAAACGGTGCGATTTAATGTTTAGACGGTGCAACCTTTATTGTTGCTTGAATTTGATTGTATACCACAGGGAAGAAACATGCATCGTGTAATGGGGCTTTGGAATAAAATAGTAATATTAATACTTTAGTTTTTTTTTACGAATTAGCAACCTTCAAATTGTATCTGTCATTTTTAAAGGTTGCCAATTATGTTTCTTTTTTTTTTGAACTTGTATGCAGATTGCATTTTGATTTAATTATTAGAGAAAAAAGAATAAATTCAAGATTGATTTTAAGTATGCGTAATTCACGTATTTTTAAGAGCGTTCGCATTCTAATCTGAGTCTCAATCTGTCAAAAATACGTGCAATTTTCGTATATTTTTTATAAGTTACAACCTTAATTGTCGCTGAGAAAAAATTGCGACTAAATTTTGAACGTTTTAATTACGGAAATTGGCTTTCAGGCGTATTACCGTACTCTATGATCCCGGCTAGCAACAATAGCCCCTATACACATAAGCATGTTTCTTCCATAGATACATAATTATATTGTTCAAACCCAACAAGGCTTTGATAAGGCTAACGACTTGCTGGAGGCTAACGACTATGCCTTTGACATACTATCTTCAAAGCTGAGTTATGGATCTATTTCACGTACATAAACGTGACTTAATAATGTGACTTTGGACCGAGGTTCAGTGTACCTAGTGGTTATTATACAACAAGCCGTCTGACCGGTGAGATTTTCCAATCGGCAAAAATGAAAGACTTCTAACCCAGATAATCAGCCTTTAATGTTCCCACTGCTGGGACACTAGCCTCCTCTCTTGGAGAGGGAGTGCGGGTTGGTAGATGTCACATGTCTTGCGAGTTTTTAGTTCTAGGACATGCCAGTTTCCTATGTTTTCCTTCACCATTTTGTGAGTCACTTCTAACCCGTCTACCTTCGAAGCCAGAGTGAACAGGCATCTTCTGGGTACGCTCTTTCCATCGTAGACCTCATCCATCGCTTTCCATCAGGTGTGATCGAGGTCAAGAGCAGGCCTATGCAGCTTTAAAAATAATTTTAAAAAACTTCCTTAATAGTTTTCATCCCCTTTTAACCTATTTAGGAAATGCATTTAAAAAATCCTTTCTTAGTTCTAAAATAAACTTCTGTGCAAAATTTCAAGCTTCTAGAGCCAGCGGTTTAGGCGGTGCATTGTCTGTCAATGAATTTAAGATTTTTATTAAGTAAGATCTGTTATATAGTGAACTTGGGTTCTTATTACTTGTGACTAAGGAATAACAGCCTCACATGTCGATCGATCAGGTTAAGCTACGCTGTCCTTGGATGGGTAACCATCTTTACATACTTTACTCTCCGTGCATCGAAAAGCACGTTAAACTGTGGGTCCCAGCTGTCATTCCTGGATCTTCGACAGTCGTTACGGGTCGTCAGAATCCTGTAAGTCTGACAACCAGTCTTACCAAGGGGTTTGTATTACCCAGTAACTGGGTTATGGAGGTCAGATAGGCAGTCGCTCCATGTGAAATACTGGTACTCAGCTGCATCCGGTTAGACTGGAAGTTGACCTCAACATAGTTGGGAATAAGCTAAGGCAGATAATACGGTTCTTATTACTTTTACTTTTATTAAAATTCGGTTTTGTAGAGTATACACCGTGACTTTTTAGTCGTCTGACAACGGCAGCCCACTTCATGTATCCAATGACTACTATACAGTCATAACAAAAAAAAAAAAAAAAATTTTAAGAGAAAAAAAAAAGAAAAAAAATTCAGTATTATGATGCATAACGTAGTTGAAACATTCTGTTGCGAGCGAAGATCTATCTACTCGACTCGTGCGATGGTTAGGTATGTTCTACTGTTTGATACGTAAACATTATTAACAGGATGTTTCATAATTCTAATGTATTATTTATTTTTCTTTGTACCTATTATCTTAATTAATGATAAAAAAAAAACACGCCTAGAGGTATTTTATGTCGGATACATTGAGTGGACCACCTTTGTCAGACGGCTAAAAATCACGGTGTATATGCTTGCTTTTTCGGCTTACACGAGTGGCACGTTGTCGACGGCTGCAGTCAACGCCTGTCGACTACAGCAGTTGCGTCTGCCGTTGACGCGTGCCGCTCTAACACTTATATTTAATGTTCATTGAAGTACCTCCACACTGTGCTACTTTACCTAACTCAATATTCTAAGAAGGCTGTGTGAAATTTTGCTCCTACTTTACGCAATGTATAGCTAACCACTATAAATGTACGATACATGTCTCGCAAAAATATTTCAGCCATTATCCGTTATGGCGACCTTTAGGTGTGAAATATTGATAGGTGTCTCTCTAGGTATTTTGTGCCTTTCACCGGTATCTTTGTGAGAGTCACGTAGGGTATACCTCGCGTAAATAGCAGGCCACTTTTGTGGGTATATTCTTAGAAAATCTTGCTGAAATTTGGCTGGACCAAATTGGTACCATGAATGGTAAAAACACGTCAAAAAAGTCCGCTCCGAAAACGCTTTAAAATTCTTCAGAGTATTTTCAGCGAAGGCATTTCTAGATATTGGTGTGGTACCCACATAACGTAACATAACAGCACGCCTTATTTCCCCGAAGGGTTAGACAGAGTTGTTCCTATAGAACACCCAAATTTCAAGTTGGATCATTCGGTTCCCTACAAAATGGTTGAGCTGGGTGGTGCTGATCCACGCGTCATGTTCGTGAACGGGCGCCGTCGGTTGAGACTGGTCATCTCTTAACTGCCAGGGCTTATTTTTAATTTTATATTTTAAATTGTTTCTTTTTTACACTGTTCTCACATATAGAAGCAATAACAATAATGTACCCAGGATTTTGTAATAATACCATGATTTAAAAGAGTGTCCTTGGAGTTTCTTGCCCGTTCTTCTCCATAGAGATCTACGTTTTGGAATGGGCAACTAGTTTCAACTTTCTGACTACCTGACCGACTATTTAATTTTGACAATTCAAAAGTGCCTGTAAATGGTTTAATTGAAATAAATGATTTGAGTTTCGCCAGTTATGTTTAAGTCCCATGTCGAGCTTATTGTCATCAACCGGACAAAAATCCGGACTCCGGCCTGCTACTGAAAAATTCCTCATGGTTTTCTATGAGGAATGATGATGGAAGATATTGGGTTTTTACCCGATATCATGGTATTATAATACAACGTGTTTTTTAGATATCCCATAACTCTAGGGGGTCATTCATATAAATATGTATTGCAAGAACCCAATGTACCTATGTTTGACAAATAAAATTCTGATTCTGATTCTGGTCATTGTACTCATCATTATGAATAACTTTTACTATGGGACCAAACCCGAAATCGCGAAACAAAAATCTGGTTTTCCCTAAATTTTGACGAGTTATACGAACATTAATGTAGGGAACAGCTGATTTATTTTCGCGCTTTCAGGTTTGGTACCATAGTAAAAGTTGTTCATAACGATGAGTACAATGACCCTCTAGAGTTATGGGATATTAAAAAAAAAACACGTTGTATAGAATATTCTGATAAATTATTCACATACACACAAACCTATTTTCTTAAATAGACTTTTATACAATAAAAACCTTAATGCAATTATACTATATTCACAAAGCACCTAGAAACATCAAAAGTAACTACAACGAGCTTTTTAAATTAAAACAAAACTAAAACTGTGGAACAAAAACTGCGATGTACGTACATTATATGCATTTATATGACACAAAACAAAAAGGGAGCGCTGTTGCTGCTGTTAGTGAGTTTAAACACAGAGGTGCTCAAACTATTACGGCTGTGGGAGGTTTTTTTGCAGCCTGGTTATTATCTTCATTGGGAAAGATTGGAGAATGTGGCCTGTAACTGAAGTTTTCGGAGATGATTTCAGCCTATCCACGCGTTTGTCTCGGTATTCAGTATTTGTCTCTCCTTCCCCTTTTTAATCCATCCAAAGGTTGTCTTTAAAAGATCGCTCTTAGCGATAAGACCGCCCATTGTGTCACCCTTTGTAAAATTTCAATATTTATGTCTGTAATTTATATAGTGTACGTAATAAAGAGTATTATGTACGTCATCACGTCAACGCCGGCTGCCGCTGAAAACCAGCGCTGGGGCTCTGCCTCGTATAGGGTCTTAGCATTATGCTGAGCGATGGCCGTTTTGCGTGAATGTGACGCATGTTTACCCCCAACATGTTTTTTTTTTTTGTGTGTTTACGTCCTTTTTTCATGCGTCATGTTTGCCGCAAATAAATGCATTTTCTTTCTTCTTTCTTTATTCTATTCTATCGTATAGTGGTATAGTATAGTCTTCTACTTGGTTGGCTAATAAAGATAATGATTCCCTTTAGAGAGTCATCATCTACCTAGCCTTTACCGAACTATGATAAGGTCGGCTTTCAGTCTAACCGGATGCAGCTGAATACCAGTATTTTACATGGAGCGACTGCCTATCTGACCTCTAAAACCCAATTACTGGGTAGATACCTCATGGTTCTTCTTCTTCGTGTCGCTGGCACGATAGTTCAAATTTTGTTGGCCCAAAACTTCGCTCGTTCCACGGCGGTATCGGTGGCAGCGCAAAGGTCACCTTGGATGCATTTTGTGGGGCACAGAGGGCAGGATAGGAGGTGGAGCGCAGTTTGTGACTCAGCGCCACATCCACACCCTGTTGCCGTTCCTTTGGGGTAGCCACTTTACGAGGTAAGACCGGTTGTCCGACTTTCGGGCCTCTGACTACCTATAATGACTGTCGAAGATCTACAAATGACAGCCGGGACTATGAGCTTTGTCACATGATAAAGTACATAGTCCAATACTATTAGACATTACTTCCGAGAATTTCCTTAATAACATTATTAAGGAATTTCTCGGAGGTAATGTTGCCAGACCTTCAATTACAAGACATTAAACTTAATGGTTTGGTTAAAATACCTTTTGCTGGTCTTGATTCATTTACTGCCATCTTCGTTGTAACATCAACGCAATTGATTGACGTACTATCATTATAATCCCACTCAATTCTATACCCTTCTTTAATAAATACCTAGGAAACCCAGAACACCAATTTCCGTAATTAAAAATGTTCAAAATCTAGTCGCAGTCTCAGCGACAATTAATGTCAAAAACATGTCAAAAATTAGAAGTAGTTTTGACAGATTGAGACTGAGATCAGACTGTGAACGTTCTTAAAATTATGAGAATTGCCCCTCTGGAAGTTCCAAACAATAGAAAAACAAAGCTTGAGCTCCGCTGTATGCGTTACCAAGAGTACTTACGATCTGTGTACGTGTCCATGCAAAGGTTCATCTTAAACAGCCTGTTTGTCCGCTTGGTGGGCTGCCAGGACCTAAACTGTTGGCCCAATTTAGGTAAAAGGTTACTTCCGCATGGCCGGATATAAGATTATATGGTAATATGTACATAAGTGTCTCTATAAATCTTCAGCTTTTGGCAAATGTCGTTGTTATTATGATTTGATTTTAGCTTAGCATCCCTGTGGTAAAGGAAGTGGTGTTTTGTATAGAATCCGAAGTGAACTGAAGATTATAACTGGTGTAAAGAGACACTTAACGAAGGCGAGAGTCACGTGTACGGGGAGCAGTCATTGTAATCATTTGTTTGTACTGGACCAAACCTGCGAACCTTCTGGTTACGAAGATATTGAAGTTCAAAATTACAACTTTTACTGTAGATTTTTTTTAAACAAGTTTTTATTGTTATAAGTATAGGTAACACAACTTTAAATACCCCCACCAACCCTGTATCGTTGCATGCACCCATAAGCGTTTTGTTTTTGTTTTGTTTTGCGTGCGTTTCATTGCGCAAACAGCAAATTTTCACTCCAAAAATAAAAGTCGTTTCCCAGCAATTACTTTTGTGCAATGTTACTTAGTTTGATGTACGGAATGCGTAGTAAACGAGTATGTGATGTGTCTTTTTCTATCATATCTTTGTATCAACCTGTAACAGCACTCCAGGGCAGAGGCCCTTGCAGTAGCCTCATACAAGGCAGTAATGGCAGGTTGATCACGGATCACCACACTTGCTTAGAGCGTATTTACAATTTCAGGCCACTATAAGTTGACTCACGCAATTTTCCTGCAGTATCAGAAGTGATGTCTGAAGTAAAAAAAAAGTCTTCCAGACTGAAATTTCGGAAGACTTTGAAGGCGGCTAGTCAACGCTGATATTGGTATCGGAGACCAGCCTTCGGCGCGGAAGATATTATAGTGCACAAGTGTGTGCGCAGACACAGGTCCACTCTGTCTTCCCTCTCTTATTGTCTGATCGGACGACACTCCGACACCACTGGAAAAAGGACCAACGGCTTAACGTGCTTTCCAAGCTACGGGGTATCACACCGCCAACTTCTAAACTCCGGGCTGGTACTTAGAAATTCCCAATGAATAAACCCAATAACACTTTGCCCGACCCAGGTATCGAACCCAGGACCCCACGCTCAGCAGTCGCGCTTGCGACTACCAGACCAATTTGGTAACGGGGCGAAGGCCTAAAGTACTAGTACTTCATAAGTACAAAAGAGCAACATCAACATTAACCAATCTTACGTGATGCCAATTATATAATTTACATACCTGCTGATAGCATCTAGGCATTTAGTTACATGATATAACCCCAACATAGTTAGCAAAGGGATAGGATTACGAAGTAGATAATAAACTAGAAAACCATGAGTCTAAAAATAGTAAGTTTTTTTTACATAATTCAATATTTCAGATGATGTTCCTTAATCGCCTTACCAATCCTTATCTTCGACATCTAAACATTGTAACACTCGAAATCAAAAGTTATTTGTCAAGCATTCAAATTAGGCTAAAAATAAGCACTTTTCGAACGTTAAAATTACATAAGACAGTTCCCCAAAAGACAGTTTCTATAATAAAGAAAATATGTACATATTGGCATTTAGAATATTCGCTACAGGCTTGCGAATCAATATCTACGTATAGATGTATATCGACTTCCGAAGCTATTAGACCAGTAATAGAACAATAATCATGGACATTGTTATATCAATTTACTGTCTGATATAGCCTTATTGGAATGATTCGATTGTTGTATAGTATCTCTTTATCGATAGTTTTTTAGGGTTCCGTAACCAAAGGGTGCAAAAGGAACCCTACTACTAAGTCCGTCCGTCAGTCTGTCTGTCAGCGGGCTGTATCTCATGAACCGTAATAGGTAGACAGTTAAAATTTTCACAGAATGTGTATTTCTATTGCTGCTATAACAACAAATAATAAAATCGAAGGGGCCCCCCTTGAATTTTGTTATTTGACATAAAAGAAACTTGTATTTTTCGGCTTTTTTCTGCCTTGTGATACGGAACCCTTCTTGTGCGTCCGACTGGTGGGTGACCTTGGTGGTTTTTCTTTTGTAATCGATCAGGGATATGTTCGAATTCGATTTCAATTGCCGAACTAAATAATCTATTAAGACAGAGTGAATCAATCGATAATAGACTACAACAATCATTTTACACATATTTTAACAGCTACACTAAAATCACTCGAACAAAATCTCGATTGCTCAATCAATATCGTGCCGTTGATTCGACAACATAACGATTTTCGATTACTAACAATCGATTGTCAAAACATTTCGACATCTCGCATCCTAATTTACCAGCTAATAGCCTCATATCTGCCTGCTTATGTACCCACATAGCTAGAATTACATGCCTTTGAAGCTTGATTACTCGATTTGGTATGTGGTTTTGATATAGCAATCAGTAATATATTGGTTATAGTTATGGGAATAAGCAATTTGGGATGGTTTGATCTTTGGCTGTGATTTCGAGGGAGTAAATTTTCGTCGGATGTGTATTTAGCAGACATCAAGTATTTGATCTGTTTATTATTACAAAGAAGGCTGCCTGGTAATACTGTCATTTTTATTAAGTTACCAACTTTTTTCTTATATGATACCTCATATGTTTTGAGGGGCACGTGGCTAAGTAATAACAGCAGCACAGGTCGATCGATCAGGTTAAGCTACGCTTGCCGCGGTTGGTCGGTGGACGGGTGACCATCTTTACATATCAAGACCTCTCAGTGCCTCAGAAAGCACGTTAAGCCGTTGGTCCCGGCTGTCGTTCGTAGTTCTTTGAAAGTCGTTACAGGTTGTCAGAAGCTCGAAAGTCTGACAACCAGTCTTACCAATTATATCGTATTACCCAGTAACTGGGTTGTGAAGGTCAGATAGGCAGTCGCTTCATGTAAAATACTGGTGATGTATTTTATGTTTAAGCCTTTCCTTTCGAGCATTTCCGACGTTTGGCCCCCAAACTGGAACGGGCCGGGGCCGCCTTAAAGCGGCTCCTGCCCAACCTTAGGGGGCCAAACGCCTCCTGCCGGAGGCTTTACGCGGGGGTCGTGCGGTCCATGGCCCTTCATGGGGCCCCGGTATGGGCGCGTTCACTGCGGCTTCGAGCCGCACACTACCTGAACGCGCCCCAAAAGGTGGTAGCCACAAGGCTTATCCGGGGATACCGCACGATCTCGGGCGAGGCAGCAAGCCTCCTTGCCGGATTGCCACCATGGGATCTGGAGGCGATAGTCCTCGCGCGCCTGTATGACTGGCGCGCGGAGGCACTACGTCGGGGGGAAACTCTGCACCCGCGGCAAATCGCTGCGGAGCGGACGGACCTCCGGCGCGGTCTCATGGTGGAATGGAAGGCGCGACTATCGCAACCCAGCGCAGGGCACGCCACGATAGCGGCGGTAAGACCCCTCTTTGAGGAGTGGCTAGGGAGGCGTCACGGCGCTCTCACCTACCGCCTGACGCAGGTCCTCTCCGGACACGGATGTTTCGGGAGGTTCCTGCACATCATCAGGCGGGAGGAGACGCCCGGGTGTCACCACTGCGAGGATCGCCCAGAGGACACGGTGGAGCATACGGTGGAGGTCTGCCCCGCTTGGGCAGAGCACCGCCGTGTCCTCGTAGAGGCGATCGGCAGCGGCGGCGACCTCTCGCGCCCGGCCCTGGTGCAAGCCATGGTCCGGGGCGAGAGGGAGTGGGAGGCGGTCACCTCCTTCTGCGAAGCAGTCATGCTAGCGAAGGAGGTGGCGGGATGGGCGAGGGAAAGATCCTCACGCCTCAGCCGCCGAGGGAGACGCTCCGGGCGTCGGGAGCCGCGTGACGACTCCCGGCCACCGTAGGCGCGGGCCTGCGGGCGGAGAGCAATGGGTAGCTCTCCGTCCGATCAGGACCAGGCCCGTGCCGGACGGCGCGTAAGTGTTCCACGTGCGCCTCAAAGAGATGTCAGCATAGATGACGGGGCCCGACAGGGCCGAAGCCTGCCGGGGTAGCGGGATCGTCCGAAAGGGTTACCGCTGCCCTGGTACATAAAGGGCTAAGGAAGGAACACGGGTGGGTTTTAGTCAGTAAGAGTCTGACACTCCCTTCTGCTCCACCCAGAGCGGGAGGAGTCATTTGATGATTTCCCATCCTGAAAAAAAAAAAAAAAAAAAAAAAAAAGCCTTTCCTTTATTTTCAAAGCTTGCTGAGTATAGGCCTGCTCCCTTTTGTGGCATGCTTCTCTAGACTGTGCGAGTCTCATCCAGGTTTTTCCCACATTAATATTACAAATATGAAAGTAACAAAATGACAAAGTCTGTCTGTTATCCTTTCACTCCTTAACACATAGAAAGAAAGAAAGAAAGAAAATGCATTTATTAGCAGCAAAGATGACGCATAAAAAAGAACATAAACACACAAAAAAAATAACAAGTTGGGGGTAAACATGCGTCACATTCACGCAAAACGGCCATCGCTCAGCATAATGCTAAGACCCTATACGAGACAGAGCCCCAGCGCTGGTTTTCAGCGGCAGCCGGCGTTGACGTGATGACGTCAACCAGTGCAGCATGCAAGGCATAAATAAATAAAAACAGCAATCAAAACTTGAAATAAAACAAACCATTGCAACATATTATTAGACACAAAAAAACAAAAACAACAATCAAAACATAAAATACCTCGTTATAATACATCGTATAATACATCGTTGATGTGTATTAAATTAGGTACACGGATAGGTCAAGTCTTGTTTTAGGACATTGAATACTTTTCTTCCCGATACTACGTTCCCGTGGGATAATATCCAACTTCAACGCGGGCGAAGCTGTTGGCAAATGCAAGTCTGAAATATACAGTGTAGTCCGTCAGGATGAAATAGAATTATTGGTAAATTGGAAGGAAGACTTTCAATACCCAGAGACCTACCTCGTTCCGGACCCACTTCGTTTTTTCAATAACCACAGTCCATATTCAGAATAAAAATGCAATAACTGTCCCGTGGCTCGTTGCAGATATTATGTGATTTCTCTATCGACTGTTTATTTTCGTTTCGCGATACTATGAGTCATACAGATGTTGTCGACATGATCAGAGAAGGGAATGGAACTATAAAATTGACGAATCGTGCATCGAACGTTGGTCTCCGACTCGTGACCACGAAAGAAGTCGTCAATTCAACAATGAAGCCAGAACTATAAAATAAAACTGAGATTAAGGAGTTTTAGTACCTCTTTGTAGTAAAATGCAACCTTCTTTGAATAGAGTTCAAAAACACTTAATAGTTTTCACCGAAATGTTTAGTTTATGCTATGATTTATTTTCAACTAACAATCTTCGGTATTCGTTCTGGTTATATCAAAATTTTGATAAGCTATCTGTATTAGTAGTAAAGGATTTTGGCGATCCATATGTAATAACGATGTTATTAGAGATACAAGACCGTATGGTTACTGCTCTTTCATCTTTGTCAACTCTGTATCTGATGTTGTGTGTACAATTAAGAAATGAAGAAGAAGAATATTAGTAGGTAGGTTAAGTCTTCTCCGCATATTCTTCCAACCCTCACTGGTCCCTAGGGGTGGATTTTGATTCGGTCCCTCTCAAAAATAGAAGGCCTATGTCCCATCAGTGGGAACGTTGTAGGTTAAATAGTGTAAGAGTGTTAGTGACAAAGAAGCTCTCTATCATCATTTGTGGTTACTATACAAGAACCCAATGTACCTATGTTTGACAAATAAAATTCTGATTCTATTCAAAGCTTCCCATTTCCATGCGTTCATCTCACAGACGTCGATAGTCAGACTAACCATCAGAGTAACCATGGTTAATCTTTATTATTGTGATTAAAAAGAAAGATGGAGCCATTTGGTTGTTTCGTGAAGTTGTTCAGGTAGGTTGACGGTTAAGTCTGTATATATTCTTCTCTGTCGACTCTCTCTCCACGTTCCTTTTTTTCATCAAGATAGTGTTAGTGACAAAGTAATTCCTCATCTTCCGTGTTAAAGTCTCCGTATGTATTCTTCATCTCTCCTCTGTTTCATCCAAATAGTGTCACTGACAAAGGAACTTCTTTATCATGAATTTGTAGCTACAAAATATTAACCACCGCAACAGCCAAATCTTCCCATTTCCGTAAGTTCATCTCACAGATGTCGATAGTCAGGACTCTGGCAAATTGAATTTTTTATGATCAGCTGTAATCACGCGATAAAACAGTGTGTTATTTATGAACACTTGAAGTAATGGCCGCCAGTCCTTTACGTGCTATTAATTAAGTATATTGTACAACTCCCCGAGCTACTAAGACGATGTTTTATAGTTCTTATAGTATCGTGGGTTCTTTGGCTTCAGATGGTTAGTCTTTTTTATTGTGATTAAAAAGAAAGATGGAGCAGTTTGGGTGTTTCGTGAAGTTGTTTGGGGGACAAATTGGGGTTCTTTAATGTTTTGTGCTACTTCGACCTTTTGAAGTATAGCAATCTTGTGTAAACGTGTTATTGCTATAAGATTTTTAAGTTTGAGCAGATTTTTGATACTAGTTAAATATGTTTGTCTAAATTCGTTTATTAATTTTCGCTTTGTATTTAAGGCAAAACCAGGATCTATGATTGGTCATGGCTCCAGAAAGATACCTGCTAACATACTCAGCTTGTTCAGAAGCATCGACCACATCTCAGCACTGTTTCAGCTTCCTCCCTGTTCAAATTGCAAAAAGAAAACAAAATTTTAAGCTGCATAAAGGTATGCAAGCCCCTTCGGCCTTCACCAATTCCTAGTCTTTATGCTGTGATGAAGAAGTCTCCCAGCCGAACTACCATACACACCGTATTCCTTCACAACGAACCGATTTTCTCCGCTCCAAAGACCAAATCTCGTACAAAAACACCAAAAACTCTAGTACATCACACTTACCGTATAAAGCACCCGCGAATGTTTTTAATATCGATATTATGAAGTATCTGCGGGGTAGCGCAGATGTGGCCGGATTACGGGCGCGCCCAGCTAAATTAATTTGCCCGTAATAAATTCAGCTGTATACGAAATATGAATGTTATATAAATTACAATGTTAGATGGGAGATCGTTATTATATTTTGAGGTATTATGCTGGGAAGTAACTGGTACAGCTTTGTATATTTGTTTATAATTAAGTTTATTAATTGAATTAGGCAGGCTCTCATTCAAATATTTGTCTTTGTCATTGGAGCTGAAAGTTATTTTCCAAACAGATTAATTGACATAAATTAAAACAAAAGTGATACATAATGTGAGGCTGGCTAAGGGAATTTTATATCAATCAACGTTTAGGTTTAAAAAGACGGACTTCGAAACAGAAAGCTTCCTCATTTAACCCATCTGCCTGCAAAGCAAGAGTGAACACTATCTTCTGGGCACGCTCGTTCCATCATAAACCTCATCAATCGATTTCCATCAGGCGTGATTGAAGTCAAGAGCAGCAATAAAAAAATCCTAATAAAGCGAGACTCATATAGTCCTTCCTAGGATCCGCATCTCTTTGGGACTATATAAACTATCCTGGTTAACGAACTATAAATTAAATGAAACTAGACCTTCAAACAGCCCAAAAAAATCAAAAAGTATATTAGACTATAATCTAGCGCGAAGACATGTTGCGCAGACGCCAAACAAATTGGGATAGGAGCAGGAAAATAATCTTCTTCCTCCCAATTTTCTATACCCATCGCCGAACTAAAATACATCTCTGGATCTGGAGGATCTGGTGGTGGCGCATGTGTTGGATCATTCGGTTCTCTACGAAATGGTTGAGCTGGGTGGTGCTGATCCATGCGTCATGTTCGTGAACGGGCGCCGTCGGTTGAGACTGGTCATCTCTTAACTGCCAGGGCTTATTTTAATTTTATATTTTAAATTGTTTCTTTTTTACACTGTTCTCACATATAGAAGCAATAAGAATAATGTACCCAGCATTTTGTAATAATTTCTTGATTTAAAAGAGTGTCCGTGGAGTTTCTTGCCCGTTCTTCTCCATAGAGATCTACGTTTTGGAATGGTCAACTAGCTTCAACTTTCTGACTAACTGACCGACTATTTAATTTTGACAATTCAAAAGTGCCTGTAAATGGTTTAATTGAAATAAATGATTTGAGTTTGACGCATTTACACTGTGAAGTAAATTCACATATTCCTTTACAATTTACCGAACAGAGCACAGACGTACGTGAACAGAGCACAGACGTACGTGAACAGAGCACAGACGTACGTGAACAATCAAACCCATATAGTCACGGATATGTTTAAAACGTTTTACGACGTTCTCCTCACAAGTGTCAGCAACTGACGTTTATACGTTGCAAGTTTAGTGCAGCCATCGAAACCTATTTCATGGAGTATTTGTGGAAGAATTTGGGACTTCTTGAGAAATGTTTTGTGAGACGTGTGGTGTGCAATCTTTTGGGAGACTCACGGCTCCATTCATTACATACCATTTCCATTTCATTCATTCATACTTCCAGGATACTATGACGTCTCAGTTCCGTCACGGTACTGTCGCACAAAACGAATGTTGGTATTTGTCTTGTCACCTTCCTTTTTCATCTTTCTCTTACACGGAAACAATGATGGTTTCAACATTTCAGAGTACATAATAGTCTTCAACACCGTATTTTGGCCAATAACGCTTTGCCCGACCTGGGAATCAAACCCAGGGTACTCTCCACTTGGAAATCAAACCCAGGGTACTCTTCACTTAGCTTTTTATAATCATCATCAGTCTCAAGTAGACCCGTCTTTCCAACTGACAATGTACAGTCGCCAGCAGTTCAAGCTACCCGAAACTGTCAAATTTTTCCAATCAACCTTGAACCTTAAAGCGATAAAGTTGAAAATCTATTAAAGAAATTTGACACATTGTAGTAGCTTGATGTGCTGGGGTCTGTACATAAATCATATGTTTCTTTTTTTAGGATACTAAAGTAACTCTCCGCCTTTTATTTGTTCCAGTCATCTATTGTTTTATTCTTAACCTTGTAACATGCTCTTTTCCATATCCTAAAGTTAAGTAGTAAACTGCTCTCCAATTATCTTTTCCCATATATTTCGGGTTCCACATAAAGCTTAGTGGACCGAGCGGTAATGCCCGACGGACCGCAGTTGAGTGTGGTCTGTTGGCATGCCCCAATTTCCGAGTCTCTTGACTTTGTCCAGGCTTGTGCATCTTTGATGGACACAAGAATAGAACACTATCCAATTCCAAGTCATAACACTAGATGGAAACTTCAATTGGACGTTGAAAGAGTTTTACAAAGACATTTTCCATCAAAGAAATGAAATAAAATCACATGCAAATGCTGTCATACAACAACTGTTTCATGAAAGGAAAACAATGGAGAGACAGCATTTCATTGCAAAAAGCGTTCTTTTATTTGATATGGAATGAAACCAAGACAATTATCGGAATACTGCGCTGTTTCGCTGCTTTAAAATATTGCTTGCAAAAGCTGGTCTGTAATTGTGGAAACAATTCTGAGCAGCACCCTAATTGCATAACACTAACAATCGGAATCTGAATCATTTTGAAGCAAATTGCTAAACCATTGCTTCATAAGTTTGAAAAATATGTCTGCTCAACACGTAAATAACGCAATGTATGTTGTTGAACTGTCAAAATGAAACCGATTCCGATTGACAATGTGTTACGCAATTTCCCCGCAGTTATCGAGATAATAACCACTCTTATGTGCAACCAATAGCACTTGAAACCGAATAATATTGCGGTCCTTTATCACAAATTACCAAAATACATATTCAGATGCAAATAAATCGAAATATTTCATTATAACTACGCATTGAGCGACCGCCACATGAATATGAAGTATATTAATGATAATTCCAAAATGGTGCGTTCGAAATCATTAACAACATCAAAGGCATATTACATGCATATGTTTCATACGGAATTAATGCGATTCAAGTTCCCAAATACAGCTTTATAAACGTTGCATTTCACGAATATGAAGCGAAAGAGCACAGCAACACAGTGTTGTAACCGTGTGCAGTAAACACGTAGAAACATGGAGTTGTTTGTGTGTTGTTGGAAAACGCAAGTCTGAGGTGTTTGCGCTCCCGTTATGAAATTCACTTGGAGTTTATTCATATTGTACCTTTAGAACTTACTAGGATGGCAGGTTTAGAAGTAGATATAGCGCTGTAGTTGTTTTGTGCACTATGTTGTGATCTGTTTCTTGTTGTTTACTAAACGTTGTTTGCTGAAATTCAAACGAATGTAATTTCCAGTTTGTTCAGTGAATTTAATGTTTTGACGTTTCGTGTTGTGCGCTTGTGGTTTAGAATATTCAAAGTTTTGCAAAGTCTTTTACATGGGCATGGCAACTCGTAAATCTGTCGTTGAGTAGAATTTTGCTGCCATAAGAATGGCAGTGTGAATTTTAATTATGACAGATAAAAAATCATCTATATTCATAGTTGTAGTCTTTCAACTTACAACAATGCGAAACAAAAGCCACAGATGAACAAGAAACAGACATTCAACTCCGAACATTCGTCGCCAGCCTACTAACGTCACGCTCATTTCACGCCACACGACAAACTTTCATAGCAAAACTTTTCCTCATTCCCAAATAATCAGTGCCGTAACAAATATTTTTTCTCCTCACAGATTAACGTTTGGCAAATCTTCTTTTTTATTGAAGCGCCCGCCTTTATAGGTTTCACCCAAATTACTTTCGTATAAGACATACGTGTATTCCGAAGACAAATGAGACGATCCAACGCTTACCAAAGACAATCAAGGTTGAGAAAAACAATATAGAATTTGATTCGTCGATTTGTCTTTGTCTTTGGAATAGATTTGACGATAGGAATCCTGTTAGAGGTGCAATCGATTTTGGGTTAAATTTTTCGGGGTGACGAAATACATATAATATGTGAAACATGTTTAGTTTAAGGAAACTGATGTGTATCTTGTATATTAGGTACAATTTTCTTCGTCTCATGGCGCTGGCTACATTAATATAGAAGCTTTGCACACTCATCATTATCATCTTCAGTTCAGGAGCCCAGCATCAGTTTTGCACACTTCTCTTCGTTAATTGTAGCGCTTAGAATTCTGAATTCTTTATTGCGTACCTACCATAATGCATACAGTTGGTAGGGAAATAATTATATTAGTCACAATTATGGACCCTGTCAGGCACAGCATAGATCAAGTAGGAGAGAGGAGCAAGAACATTGCCAGTGTAAAAAAAATCCGCTCGTACAATTACTGTCAAAGTCAGTAAAGTTATTTTTCACTGTAATGTAATGTGGGTTTTGTATGTTAGTAAAATAACATTAAGATATAAAATATGACGCAGGCATTACGATGAATGCTTCCAAAAAAAAAGATCTTCATAAATCAAATCGCCCAAACACATAATCTGCCGTTTCTCGCCGTTTTCAAGAAAGTAATATTATCCTCTCTTGGTAAAAAGAGATTTTCCTTACACTAGGCGCAATGTTGACGCAAGCATTACTTGTACAAACGTGTCGACGCTTTTTTTATAGCTGGCAACCCGAGAACTGTCGCGGGGTGCCGCTAGTGCGACCTCGTAAGATCTTTTTTAGTAAAGTGTGATTTTCTTGGTAAATGCTTGTTTGTCAGCGCTCCTATAGTATATAATTTTTTGTCCTATTAATACTGCAACCCTCGTTTAGATTTTATTTATTATTGGAACGTTTTTGTTTGAGGTATATGCTATAGGTACAGAGTGGCAGGGACATCGATGCGCAAACTTTAACCATGAATTCAGCATATGATTCTAGATCTAGCCTAGAAATCAGCTGTTTCTTAGAAAAGTGCGATACCTACGCGGTCAAAATGTATGCAACAGCTATTTTTTAAAATGACCGACAAAATATTTACGCGAGTGTCTAGAATCATGTGCTGTATTCATGGTAACAGGCTGCGCGTTGATGCAGGCCTGTATAATAAAAAATAAGCGTATTTTTATTTATACCTAAAAAATACCATGTATATATTTTGATATTTCAACTTACCAACTCGCTGCTCTTTTCCCTAAAGGCCTGTCCAACAACACTAATAAATAACTCGAAAACAAACAAAAACAAGAAAATCCCTTTAAAATTAAAACCCGCTTAACATGCACCAGTAAATGTAATTACCTTCTCCTAGCCGTTTCAACTGAAGAATCAAGTTTCCAGGCATTCTAGTTAAGTGGAAGTCAGGGGTTAATTAAATACACCCTGTAGTTTATTTTTAAGTAGGCGAATGCATACGGAACTACACGAACGCGTTGGCTATTGTTCAGGGCTGGGCTTCTAAAGAATTAGAAAATGTATCTCATTTACTAACAGGTACACAAGTAACTATTTTTACTCGATACTAAATTAAATGACTAACTATAAAAATAAATCTAAATACAAAAAATAGGAGATAAGTAGTAGATGGAGAATTCGGGTCGATGGATCAGATTAAGCTACGCTTGCTGTGGTTGGTCCATGGATCGGTGACCATCTTTACATACCAATACCCCTCCGTGCCTCGGAAAGCACGTTAAGCCGTTGGTCCCGGCTGTCATTCGTGGATCTTTGACTGTCGTCACGGGTCGTCAGAAGCCCGAAAGTCTGACAACCAGTCAGATGCATTCGATTAGACTGAAAGCCGATCCCAACATAGGCACATGATGATGATGATGAACAGATGGAGCCTTCTAGGTACAGTTACGAATTTCAAAGGATCTTAGTGTTTACAATGGGAAAAAAAAATCTTAAAGCAGTGGAAAGGACTCTCATAGAAAATACAACCTTCAATATAATCTTCGTTAAGTTACTTTTATCGAACCGCTGTATTTTTATTTAGAACATATTTACTCACTACCTATCTATTTTTTTTTTTGTGTCTGCGAGACCAATAGATCGATATTGCCAACTATTCTTGTTGTTGCGAACGAGAGAAATAAAAGTCATATATTTTACTCATACAACTATTTCAGGTGAATGTGGGTACATAACACAATCAGCCCATAATGTTCCCACTGCTGGGACACAGGCCTCCTCTCTTCGAGAGGGAGTGGGCTATAATCTACCACGCGGGCCCAGTACGGGTTGGTAGATGTCACATGTCTTCGAATATTTGGTTCTAGGACATGCCGGTATCCTTACGATGTTTTCCTTCACCGTTTTGATAGCAGTGGCGACGAAATTATTTACACAAAGGCTCTTAATGTGGGTGTTTTAACTAAATGAATAATTAAACCATGAAAGGTCACGAGAGTAGAGAGTAGTGCTGGCCCAGTGGTAACGCCCGTAACTTACCAGTTGTAGGTCGTAGTTTAAACCCAGACAGGCGCTTTAATTTCTGTAAATTATTTCATCACCACTGCCCTCAAAACGGTAAAGAAAAACGGGGCCAAACCCGCATGTCCTAGAACCAAAAATTCGAAGACATGTGACATCTACTAACCCGCACTGGGCCCGTGTGGTATATTACAGCCCAGTCCCTCTCGAAAACAGAAGGCCTGTGTCCCAGCAGTGGGAAGGTTATAGGCTGATTGTGTAAGCGAACGAGAGAAATAAAAGTGATGTATTTAACTCAAACTATCTCAGGTAAATGTGCGTGTTAATAACTAAAATAAATAATTAAACCATGAAAGGTCACGTGGAGCCAGTAGTCTCCATTAAAACAAGACAAATGTTATCCTGCTAATCAAATAGATGCTCGCTAGATTTAATATTTATTTTTCTGGTATAATTTCAGCGGTGTATAATGTACGGTTACCAAAAGAGATAAGTAACCAGGGTCGTCGGATATAGTTATAGTTAAGTTTAGTAAGAAACCGATGGATGTTTTCGAATGAAATTTTCGAATGAAATTTAATGTAATTAATAGAAAACAACCAGTTTATTTATCAAATTAAATTCATTCAAAAATCCATCGGTTTCTTACTAAACTTCAACTATATCCGATGCCCTGGTTACTTATCTCCTTTGGTGACTGTACTTTGTAATAAATTACTAGTTTATACATTTTATCCTTAATATTAGTGCTCGTTTGTTTCCATAAATTACCGGAATAATCTATTACTACCCGCCATTATCCTAAAAATGACAACCCTAATCATAGTAATAAATTAAGCCCAGCAAAATGTAACAAAGGAAACTCATATAGTATCTAAGTTACCAGAATTACGTAGTTTTATATAAATAGTCGCAGAAGGTTTACATACTCATAAGCTTACCTTTATTTTATACTAGCTTCTGCCTGCGGTTTCGCCCGCGTGAACGTGCTGCCGGGATAAAAAGTAGTCTATGTTTTTACCAAGAATGCCATCTATCGCTTTGCTAAATTCAATCGAAATCTTTTCAGTGGTTTAGGCGTGAAAAGGTCACATACTGACAGAGTTACTTTTGATCTTATAATATTAGTATGGATATTTATTTATCAGTGTCTATTATAATCAGCAACCAAACCAACCAACCAAATGTATGAACGTAAACGAAGCAAAAGGACTATGTAACGATCGTAGCAGGTAGCGTTCTGTAGTTTCTGCCTACCCCCAGGGAGGGAACGCGTGACTTTATGTATGTATACATAGACTCTTATGCTCATATGATGATGATTTTATTATTATTACTAGCTGCGCCCCGCGGTTTCACCCGCATAAGTTTCGATCCCGTGGGAATATCGGGATAAAAAGTATCCTATATGTTAATCCTGGTTATAAACCATATGTGTGCCAAATTTCATCCAAATCAAGCCTGTGTTTTCCCACTGCAGGGCAAAGGCCTCCCTTCCCTCCTTCCACTTTCCCAGGTCTACTGCGATTGTGGGCCAATCCTTTGAGAAGGAGTCCAGCTCATCCCGCCATCTCTTTCTGGGCCTGCCGCGCGGTCGTTTCCTGCCATTTGGGATCCACATATGATGATGATGTGTGTATTTATTTTGCCCGTACCTACCGTGCATTGCATACAGTGGTCATTAGGTTCCCAATCAGAATCATATCCATGGGAAACAGTGGCAAGTGTCAATCTTTAAAAAAAAAAACACGTTAACGATATTCTGTCTCAGACCGTACATGACCGTTACTGTGCGATGGGAAAAGCCATCAGCTCGACTTTCCCTGAACAGTTTAGCGTTGCTACCAAGCTTACTGACTGGATAATCTCAATCTTACCAGGACATCAGCTTTTCTAGAGTAACTTGGTACGGTAGGATTGTCTTCCGTCAATATATGGGCTGGGCCCTAATTCACTATGACCACTTAACGATTCCTTACTTCGAAACCACTTCAATTCCTTACCTAATCCCGCCAATCTCGTATTGATTTCGCGCGGTTTCGTTCATTGTGTCATAGAGAATTACGCCCCGCTGTTTCTTGAAATGGTCCTTCTGCACGTATCCTGATCCTGGTTTCAGGGGTGTTCGTAAATCGGACGGCGTTAAGGAAACATGTGTGTGTTAGTTCTACTTATCAAGCAACTTTTATTCGTGTGTAAAAACTTATTTTATCTCCTTCTTTGTGCGTCAGTAAGGTTAACGCGTGTATCAGCTTAAAGGGAAATGGACGGCTTAGTGGAACTTGTTCAGGTAATGAAACAGAATTAGTGGGGTTCTAGGTAAACAGGATTTGTTGATTCAGCAGTAAGAAGTTTATTATATTGTTGGTAGTCTATGACAGTCTTACGTCAATCTTGATAAACTGCTGTTTACGTTCTTTCAAATAAATCGTTACTTAAAGTGCATTGCAGTTTTAAGTAAAAACCGGCCAAATGCGAGCTGGGCGACGAAGGGTTCCGTAAAAAAGGCGAAAACGCCGAAAAAAAAAGTTTCTTGTAGGGATGGAAAATAAAATAAAGTAAAAAAATTAAAGGAGGATCTTTGGTTTTTAACTTATTTTTTTATATTGTTGTTATAGCGGCAATAGAAATCCACACTCTGTGAAAATTTCAACTGTCTACCTATTACGGTTCATGAGAAGCCCGCTGACAGACAGACGAACGGACGGACAGCGGAGGCTTAGTGATTGGGTCCCATTGGCACCCTTTGGGAACCCTAAAAGTGACAATTACGTATCGAAAGACCAGTGTTTCATAATTTCAATCGGAATATTTTATCAAAAGAACCATTTCGCATTAACTTAAATATGTTAAGCTCTACAAACGATAAACGCTACCCTTCAATTACTAGACAACTAGCCAATCTTCCAATTCACGAAATCAGCCGATAAAAGCCAGCAAAGGAAATTTAAATTCAAACATCCATACTTGAGGGAAAATCCATTGTAACAGACATGGCATGTAAGTGCACACATCGGGGGGGAGCCTCCCCTACCAATAATACCTCTCTGCCGATCGATCATTACATTTTGCATTTTATTATTTACGAACACTTTGCAGTTGGTTTTCGCATTATTTATGCGAAAAATCACCGGGTTTCCTTCGATTTATGCTGCTACCGTATTGATTTCAGGTGGAGGTATTTTCCGGTTTGCAAATGGAGTGTTGTGTAGGTTGGTTTTAATGATGTGTTGGTGTGGTATTTGTTTCACTTTATTTTTTTATTTTTGGAGTGTGTGTAATCATTTTTATTTCGGAATTCGAAGTTTATTGTCAAACTACCAGCTTTTACTAGATGCATATGAAAGAAGTGGAAAAATGTCAACTAACTTTTGGAGGCCATTGTACTTATTTAAAAAAAAAACAATAAAAAAAAATGTCTGTCTGTTTGTTCTGGCTAATTTCCGAAACGAGTTTTTGTTTACTTGAACAAGCGTGCATTCAGCTATCTACATATCTCTATTTCCTTTCGAAGCAGATCTTCTTTATTAAATCGGCTGATTTTGACAAGAAAATTAAAGCTCTTCTTTGCTCTATTTCGCGCATAGATTTTTATAAAGTACCGCCTTTACCAAAAAGCGTCCAGCAAACGGTATCTCCAAAAACTCAAAAAGGAACTAATCTTGATAAAATATGTATAGTATTCTAAATTGGAGCGTAACACACGCCAAGAACAAAATTGCGACAGTCAATAACCAGAGTAGGAATGAAGCGGGTATCGCATGGTGTTTATGTTAATAATTTGGCAGGCGGAATCGCGCGCAATGCCAGTGTGCGATGTTATCATGGACGATGGCCGATGTCACACCGTCAGGGTTTATAAGCAGATTTGGATCTGCAATTTTCTTTAAGTTACTTTGTGGTTAATAGCCATGAGATTAAAATAAAATTAAGCATTATTATATAACGTAATGAATAAGCTTAATTTAATTTATTTTATGTTTGTATTGTTATTGAAATTGTGTGCCTAATAATTAGTATTGAGTCTTTTGTTACTTGATTATGAATAAATATATTCTCGTGGAAAGGGGTGACTACTGAGATGACGTCTAATAAAGAAGCGTGGAATTAGAAAGAAAAGAAAAATAATTAATTTGGGACACGCACAGGAAATACAAACAGTAAATAAAGAGCATTTAAAACGAGCAAAATTACATTAAAAACAACCAAAAAATAAATAAACAAGAAAAAAAAGACGTGCGAAAAATATGCGAACATAATGCTGCGATATATAAAAAATTAATACCGCAGCCGTGGTATTCGAATAAGGCCCGACACAAGACATGCTGCGCTGACCCCAAATGAATTGGGATACGAGAATAATGATATTTTTGTGGAAGTTACAAAAGGCAAAACAAAACAATCAAATCTAATATTCAATAGGCTATTTTCCTAAAAAAATCTAATTAGTCCGTCAGTTAGATTATCAAAAAATATTGAACCCATATTTCTTCTTTTGTCAATTATATAAAAAATGTTTAAGATATCGCCCGTTAAAGTTCCGCGTGATGTCACTTGCTTGCGACACTTTTGCAAGCAAGTGACGTCACGACTCCCTAATTTTGACGCGCTTTATCTTTGTCATTTTTTGTTTGATTGGCAAAAGAAAAAAATACGTGTCCATTATTTTTCGGTAATCTAACTGACGGACTAAATATAATAATTATTTTTTTACCCAACTACCCTATTTTATTGACAAAGAGATACTTACTAATCAAGTAAATAGAACAAAGGAGTCGACACTGTAATGAATACTTAACAACTTTTAGTACGAGACACGGTACGGTACATCTGTTTAAATAAATTGTTTACTTCGTTATCTAAGTAAATATTTGATTAACGTTGTATGTATCCATTCTAATATATAATTAAAAACAAACCGTGCAGGAATAGGTTTAATATTTGTAATGAAATGTAGATACGCATATTTAGGTAATGTGACATCACCAAATTAGAACAATGTTTGTAATTTTTTCAAATTCAGGCCTAATGCTGCCTAAAGAAGAAACTAAATTAAAATTTATAATTATACAGGGTCAAATTCAATTAGTACATACATCGATCGATATACATATTATCATAATAAAACAATAAATATTGATATAATTTGATTAACCTTGGGTCAACGACTGTAGGTGTAGTTGTTAGTGTAGTTGCTTGAAATATCAGTTTATAAATCAGTCGTTTTTTGTTTATTATTAATTTAATTTAACCTTGTATTTTTTTATCACTCTTATTCATTCAGCAACCACGGCCACTTACGTAAAAATACAAAATAAAAATATTGGTCTCTTAAAAAAAATGTACGAGCGTTTTAAACTGCGAAATATAATTGATCCTAGTCTTTTTAAAATTACAATAAAAATAATGAAGGATTTATATAAGCTGGTTCAGTCAATGACTCAGAAAGAAGCAAGCAACAATCCGGTTTAATAGGCACCCCAGCTCAGTTTCTACGTGTCACCAACGCACCTCAGGCTGTTATTTTTACTGCACCGTTCCCTCCTTGGCACAGGTTGCGACTATGTTCGTAAATATTATCTCATATGAAGATCGATAAGCTGCGTGTATTGTAAAAGTGTCAGGATTAATATAAAATTGGAAGCTTTTAAAGTTTATTTTTATTGAGTCCCTAACTTTTATTTGTAATGGGTTGTGTTAAAGCGTTTAAATCATTTGTATTTGGTCCTTATATCGCCTTTAGGATCAAAATTAGGCTAGAGGCTAATTAGGATTGAGGATTGATTGATATTTTTTTAATATGGGAATAACTTCCTGAAATAAATGATTATTTAATTTAATTTAATCATATATCTAGATATATGATTAAATTAAATTACATAGGGCATAGGAACTATGGTAGGAAAAGCAAATTCTTAGAATTGAATTGATATCTGATGTTTTTGGGTCTTTAAAAGATTACAAACTAAAATCAGAAAATACGACGAAGCCGCTATTCACAATACTTTTTACTCAAAATTTTTCATAAAATTGAGATTAAGTAAAAAGTATTCTAGTTTAATACCTAAATAAATAATTGAAGAAAAAGTTTTTTAGATACTGATTAAACCGCCAATAGATAATTCAGAGGCCTCTGAAACGTTTTAATAACAAATAAGAGTGCGAGTAAAAAAGTGGTCCTCCGTTGCTTTCATTTTGGTAGTGCCGAATCCGGAAGGACCAGTTTTCCTTTTTCAAGTTTTGTTGGCCGGTTGATCCAGAACTTTTACTTTTTTTTCCTGCTACCTTATGGGGATACCAAAAGGTCCTATTGTCGTCAGAAATAAAAACAGTCACCGTAGCCGAAATAGGCATGGGATGATAATCTATATCTATTACTAATAATAAACCTGAAAAGTTTCTTTGTTTGTTTGTTTGAACGCGCTAATCTATGAAACTACGAGTCGGATTTGAAAAAAATATTTTTGCATTTGATAGCCCATTTCTTGAGGTAGGCTATATGCGATTTGACATCACGCTATGACCTTTAGGAGCTGAGCAAAAAGAAGAACAGTCAGAAAGGGCGCTATGCGAAAACGAAGTACCCGTAGCTGGCGATGCGACGGGAAACAAGAAATTTCACGCAGGCTGAAGCTAGTTATTATTATAAGGAGAAATTGCTTAAAGGTATTGAACAATTTAGGTAGATACAGCGACAAAAATATCAACCTTTATTTTTCTGTCTTTGTTTTTCGTAATTATATTTAGGTACACGATACACAATAACAGGATCTTCGCAATTTCGCACTGCTGAACAATAATTTAATGATATATTTCTTTTGTTACAGGTATGTTCACGTACAAAATTAGAAATAAATCTGACGCCATGATTACGTAAGTTTGAAAAATAACATTATCTCGACACAATCATATTTATTACGATCAGATAAATATATCATAGTATAATATTTGATTAATGATAGCTTAAGTAACTACCGTAAAGATTTATGGCACACACAATCCTCCTTATCAGCTAAGGACCAAAAAATACACAGGTATTATTAAGGATCTGCTGAAAACTGGCACTCGATGGATTAAGTAGAGGTAACTTCGATTTGCAAGCAGTGGTGGCCTAGTGGTAGCGTTCAAACACAGGCAGGCTCTTTGTGTAAATAGTTTTAGCATCACTGCTCTTAAAACGGTAAAGGAAAACATCGTGAGGAAAAATTCGAAGACATGTGCCATCTACCAACCTGCACTCCACGTGGTAGATTTATAGCCCGCTCCCTGTCGAAGAGAGGAAGCATGTGTCCCAGCTGTGGGAACATTATAGGCTGATTATATAGCTGCAATTTAGTCACCTAGTCCTTTGAAAAATATTTTGTGCAGACGTCATGCTCATCAACCATAGAATTTGACTATTTTGAGCATATTTAACAACACCACATATCCGTGACTTATTCTTTTCTTTACTCTAACACACAGAGTCGCCCCTCAGCCGTTATCTAAACAAAACGCCGACATGCGACACGCAAGATAAGAAGGCGTTATCAGCTTAACACTGAGTTACGATGCGATACTCCATGACAAGGAGATTGCTGCCCCGTATTAGTTCTAGGATTAAGTGTTTTGAGACGCTTGTACTTGGTCCTTTTAGCACGGATTTAAAGCTGCTTTTGCCACCAGAGATGTGCTATGCTACGTTGCTATGAATGCGTTTGATATCCACCAATCATATTCATTGGTCCACATAGCAATGGCGGAAACGGGTTCAACTAAGCCATGTTTTTTATATGGAAGGATGCGTGCTATGGTTGGGAGCTATGGATGCGCGAGTGGTGTAGCTATGTGCAGAGCTTCCCGTGCATTCCCTACTATCGATGCATCGCATAGCTCGAGCTGCGCATCTTCTTCGCACAGCTACCTCGCGGCGACACATAGTCATAGCAAATCTTACTCGCTCCGCTACACAGCTTAGCATTAGTGGAAACGGTCGCACGGTTTCGTAGCTTAGCTTTCACATACTCGCAGCATAGCTGCATAGCACGTCTCTGGTGGAAAAGCACCCTTAGTCTTCAAAGATGTAAGTTCAAGAGGAGTTTCTTGCCCGTTCATCTCCATAGGTACCTACCTTGCTTTTGGATGGGCAACTAGCTTCAGCATCCTGTCTGACCGGCCGACAATTCAAAAGTAATACATAGTTTGAGTTAGAGTTTGTGCAAGAAAAGTGGTCCTTACGAACGACTCTTGTTTTAAACGTTATCGAGTTCTACGAAAGCTCGATTGAAATAAATTGGAATCAATGTAAAGAGTTGGATCAAACTCTTGGCATTCTTTTTAAATTATACCTTATTACAATGAGATAAGAATTACATAGTTGATTGGTTATAGATCAATATTGATCATTCATTGGCTTCGTAGACCCGTATTTTCGTTTTACAGGTACAACAAATACAATTTAGCAAAATACGAGTACTACCTTGTTGAAAAGACGTTTAGTAATTTATAATTTATTATGTTCCACGTAGCCTTTGTTACGAATATATTAAAATGTATGAAAGGCGTATATTTAAACCTTGCTTCTTATAATGAACTATGACGCTTACATATTTTAATTAAATTGTTGTATGTCTGAGTCTTCAACTTGATAATAAATTGCGTGGGTGTAGGAGGAGCTTTAAAACAAGTCGATGTAAGAGGTAAAATAAGTGCTTTCCATATTTTATTAAAGCACTTCAATGGTTAATACTTTTTAAGTATATTGCTGTTATCGAAAACAAAATAAAAATCGAAAGTAAAGCTGAAAAGATGATGAATTACTGAATCTTTTGAGCTTACAATTTAAAATATTTCAGACTAGCTGCGCCCAGCGGTTTCACCCGCTTAAGTCTCGATCCCGTGGGAATATCGGGATAAAACGTATCCGATGTCCTAATCCAGGTCATGGTCTCCCACATGCAAAATTTCATCCAAAGCTGTTCAGCCGTTTTAGCGTAAAAAAAATCTTTCATTCTCTTTCTAATACGTATTAGTTTAAATTAACCTCTATGGGCAATTATTTAACGTCAGAAGCTATCTAGCTTCTTGACTGACCAATTGGAACCGTGCATCTGCACGGTTCCAATTGGTCGTTTCCTATGGAGAAGAGCCAGCAAGAAAGTCTACGGATTTTTTTTGGCTTTTACAATGTTTTCAAATTGTTGTGTAATAGTACCGTGTGGGCCTGTCAACAAGGACCAAGTACTTAATAATGACTCAATTTCAGTAACACATAAGAACTTAGGAGCTGTACGTGTCCATAGAAATCTGCAACAACTTCCTACAAGCCTCACCAGCCGATATTCCGTAAAAATACTGAAAAATATAATTTTAAACTAAACGCGATAAGTTGTGCACTTAAATAAACATAAAACCGGTTCATGTGTAGTGCATAACTACGTTGTATTACCGGTAACCAGATTCGAACATAAATCTTTGCGTGTCTACTGCCTACATTGCCGAGTTTCCGAGTTCCCGAGCATCGCGCGTTTCACTACCGCTTGCAGGGCTGCCGCTGAACGTTGCGTTGTTATTAACTTATTTTTGGGTATATTTATTTGTTTTTTAGTTGTTTTCTTACAGTAGGTCGTAGGTTCGAACCCAGACAGGCATTTTGAGTAAATTATTTAATCACCACTGCTCTCAAAACGATGAAAGAAAAACGTCGTGAGGAAACCGGCATGTCCTAGAACCAAAACTTCGAAGATATGGGACATCTATCAAACTGTACTTGGCTCGCGTGGTGGATTACAGCTCCCTACTTCTTGAAGAGAGGAGGCCTGTGTCCCAGCAGTGGGAACATTATAGGTCGATTTTTATGTAAGTTATTTTTGGATAGGGTAATTGTATGTCTTACGGTATGATGTGTGAAAAATGTTTGTTCTTCTTTTTTGGTAAATTGAAGGTCCAAGTGCTCACTTAGTTTTTTGAGATATCGCCAAGCGGTTAGTCGACTCTTCACGTGACCAGAGAGCTGGCCTATCTTTTGACCAAAGAATCGCAACGCCAGCCTTTTGGGGCATTTTTCCAGGGGCATGCGGACGAATTTTTTGATGCCCTTTGATTATTTCCCCTCCTTTTTATACACATGTGATTATTATTATTTTAAGGGGTAATTGAAGGTTGAAGTATTGATTCTCGACTAAAACTCTGAAAGGTATTCATTAAAATCAAATGAACCGTACCTTTTCTTTCCCACGAGTTCTAAACCAAAATCGTTAAAACGTTAAAATAATTCCCCGACACTCTAAGCTCTATATTTCTCCAATTCCAAATCAAAACTGTTCAACCTCAAGCTCCAATATTAAAGGAAATCTTTTTCCTTTTATCCTCAGCTAGTTTATCAAGTTTTCACCGCTTAGCAACCCTATATATATCTGAAATGTATCTCGTCCGCACCATTTGACGATTCTTTTCGTTTCGACGTCGCCTTTTTACAATTTATATCCTACTGATTTCTCAGCCTACGCTAAAATTTATAGATTTCTTTTCCTTCCTCAAGTTCCTTCACCTTGCCTTTTAAATGTATATTTGGTGGAGCGTCTGTCGATCATTGTGTTAAAGACGTATTGTTGTCGCGCCAGGTATATCTCGCTTTGTGCGCCAAACGTTGTGAAGGGAAGCTGCGAATTTCTTTCTTCATTCGATTTCGAATAAACGTTTGCGTAAAGTAGGTCGAGTGCCAATGATAATGTTGAGAGCTCTGTTACAACTGTTAGCGGATTGCAATTTATTGCAAAGAATTAATTTATGTTCTGTGTTAAGTGGCCTGTGAAGTGTATAATACTGAGTGATAATTTGTTAATGTACAATTTTATTGCGTTCTGCTTTTATTACTGGTTTTGTAGCGTACCCAGTAATTTTCTTCGTTTTATGTGTATTAATATGGCAAAATTTAGATTTTACTTAAACATACGATACCATCTGAGTTTAAGAACCGTTTGCCTGGCCTTTTTCCTACTATGTTGTATACAAGGTATTCAGCTGTATCCGGTTAGACTGGAAGCTCCAGTCTAACCGGATACAGCTGAATACCAGTATTTTATATGGAGCGACTGCCTATCAGACCTCCACAACCCAGTTACTGGGTAATACAGTACCCCTTAGTAAGGGCGAATTCCACTAAACTTTTATACTTACCTAGAATAAGTCTTACCCAGAGAATAAATTTTGTTTTTATGGCAGTTTTTTCACACTAGAACTGTCAGACGTCAATTTTATTCCACTGATAAAAGATATTTGACCTTGGTAAAATTACCCCTAAGACTGGTAGACTTTCGGGCTTCTGACAACCAGTAACGACTGTCAAAGATCTACGAATGACAGCCGGGACCAGCGGCTTAACGTGCTTAGAATCCTCTGGGAAATACACAGCCCTGCAGGCGAAAGGTCATAAAGATACGAACAATAGTTCTACACCCTTATCTTACCATTTCATATCTAGTGTGTCCCAGCGGTCAAAATCTCCAAACTAATGCTCGATTTTCTTCCGGTGACGTACTAAAGCATGTTACACTAAATAGTGGAACGACTTTATATGTAGAAGGTCTATCGCACTCCTTATCGGGTAGGAGGCGACCGGGCTGGCATTAATCATGTTCAAATCGCGTAAATTTATCTCGAAGTCAGGGCTGTCATATTGTTCGTTGAGAAATGAAATGGGATTTTGTGTCTAGGATTTACCGGGAGTGGAGTTTGTGTGTTGGTCGAATACTTTGTAATTTTGAGTAATGTAGAGGTTGCTTCGCGATTTTATACATTAGATCGCTTTTAGCGTCATCACTGCTCATTGTAGCACTGAATAAGGGTTCTATGTCAGACACATGTTGAGCTGGACTCACATTTAGTACAACTTTGAGACTCATTGTTGTTCATTATTTCATTATTTTAACGCGTGTTATAGCCAATAGTGTCATCACAGAATGTCTTGTGTTCTTCTTTCTTTATTTGTATATTGCCACCTTCTAGCTATTTCCTAACATTCACGCAATTAGTTATTATTTAATCGTGTTTTTGTTTGTTGTGCTATTACGCACCAAGAAACCGATCTATCCATCTATCAGAAACTGACCTTGAATGAAAACATGTATTTATATTTGCTTAGCTCGTACCTCTGTCAGCAACTTGGCTTGGAAACAAACTGCAAGCCCCCTGTTCAGGATATCCGATCCGAAGATGATGAGTTTATCTTCAGTCCTAAGTTTAGGCTGAGCGATGTCTATATATCAGTCAGTAAATTATGTTTGGGGGAAGCCAACCCTAGAAACTTCGAGCTATCCATCCTGTACTTCGTAATCTCTGTCTGTACTATTTCTATTAGTGTAATAATAATCCTCCATAATCCTAACAGCGATTAAATTTGGTACTTAATTACTAAAACCTTTATGAATATTTCGTGTATCTATTCCCATCGCTGGGGCTCTGTCTCGTATAGGGTCTTAGCATTATGCTGAGCGTTGGCCGTTCTGCGTGGATGTGACGCATGTTTTCCCCCAACTTGTTTTTATTTGTATTAGAGTTATTTTTATGCGTCATGTTTACCTTGATTTCTTTTTTTTTTCTATTTCTTTTACAATATCAAGTTATCTTTTATCTCTCAATACGGTATCAAAATGATGGTATACTTGAAAGGATCACTGGGGTGCAAATGACCACACACATATACGCCTGCAATACCCTTATGCGTACGGCCGCGCACGGCTCGGCGCCGACGCATGTCAGCGCTGACCCATCAGTGTGACTCAGGAACGATCGCTTTAATTACATACATATTGATCAGTCAGCGCCGACGATCAGCATGACTGTAAAACCAGCCTAAGTGTTAGGTAGAGGTGTACCCTTCCTATGTTATAGGGGGCGAGCCATCAACAGGGCACAAAACCAAACTCCGGGCTGCTACTGAGCAATTCCTGGTAGAAAAAGGCCAAATAAAAAAAAAACATTATTGTAAAAAAAAAACTGGTCCTTTTTTAACAAATATCAAAGATATGGTTTTAAAATCCTTACCTACCTTCGCCCCTTCGCTTAAAAAAACTGTAGAATAGATGCATCATGCTCATAAAACAAAAGCGATCCGCCAAGTCATCACCGTGCATCGCGTGCTGAGTCCACGTGCTCGCGTGCTCGTGTAACCTACATACCGCGTTAATCTTTAATGATGTTCACGCGAAGTATGCATTCAAATAATCCACTTGACGGATTATTTCGCGCTGATTTAATTAACATTTTCGTTTTGTAAAGCGGGGTAATTGCAGAACACACTATCAGTAGCAATGGGTTTCATTTTGACAGTTCAACAACATTCATTGCGTTATTTACGTTGTTGAGTAGATACATTTTTCGAAAAGATGAAGCAATGGATTAGCAATATCCTTCAAAATTATTCAGCTCGAGATTGACAGTGTGTTACGTAATTAGGGTGCTGGTCGTATTTTTTTGTTTTGTTCTGAGGGGCAATTCTGGTAAATTTAAGAACGTTCACAGTCTGGGGGCCGGAAAAGGCCACTTTGGCAGAATCATGATAGGATAACAATATGAATCATATTAAAAATCGTAAAATGGTCACAAACTGACAATTAATTATAAATTTAAAAATTATATGATCTGTGTGCAATTCATATCACAATGACACATACACACACACCCACACCCACACCCACACACACACACATACACATACACACACACACATTCACATTTAAACTGTAGAAATAAAAAAAAAAACCAATATGATTAATAAAAACTGCAATGAAAAATTTACCGATAAAATTACGGTTTTTATTTTTTCATGCGGTAGGTTTACACCAAATATGAAATGAAATTTTACGAAAATTAGAGGAATTGCTAATGATCTGCTGGGAATTCAGGAAATGAATAGCAGAGGTATTGCTTAAAGTGGCCTTTTTAGGCCCCCTGATCTCAGTCTCAATCGGTAAAAAAGACGTCAAATTTCCGTACACTTGGATAAGTTTTTGACATTTGTTTGTCGCCGAGATGAGATTGCGACTACATTTTGATCGTTTTAAATTATGAGTATTGGCCTGCTGTAGTAATGGAGTTTTTGATCGAGGAATGAGCTTCTACGCGTTTAGTTTTATTTTCTTTTTTATTTGGTAATACATGAGATAACTCTGATTTTTAATTTGATAGGCCAAAATGGCAGCTGCGTTCGACGTTTTTTGTCATGTTTACAGTGTTTATTGATACGCGGTGTGGTATGAAATAGTGCGAATGGACAGTTTTAATAATTTTACAAGCATAAATAAATGTATATTATATGAGGAGTCATTCCATCTTGACCTAGACTGTATCTTAGAACTCCTAGACTAGACTGTATGACGTCAAATGAAATTCAATATGGTGGACGCTAGACGTCATTTCATACTTTACAGTTCGTTGTTCCGTAGTTCATATTTCTTCTTCTTACAAATACGTCATCAAATCTACATATACATATATTCATACTTCGACTACGACTCACTGTATCTCAACAACAACCGTCAACAACCTTCCATAGTGATCCATACAACACTGACGACCGTTCCTACACGGCGAATAAACCGTAGTTTTTAACGGCAAGAAAAACGTGTGTGTACAAAGTATGGTACCTAGACTGTGAAGCACACCCTGATTTTAATTTCTGTATTTTTGTTTCTTCATTTTACAAGCAATTTTGAGATTTTAACTAATAAAATGTTCTCATCGCCACCCCTACGGCTCCAGTAGCCAGTCGTGCCAACATCAGCGTCTCGTTCATCTCACAATCTCGCATCTCTGATATTTGGCAGTTGTCGGTCGCGGCGCATTTGCGTTATCATCTCAATTATCTCTGTAATGAGCCGTGTGGTTATTGACACTGGGAACTTGTTTCTTTTCGTTCTGTGCTTTATACACACTGCTTTGAGTTATTTATTTATATATACTAGCTATACTTTTACTAACTATACTATTGTTTTATGCTAGCTATTGTTAATAGGTTTCATATTATACTTTGGTTCTATAGCATATCTAGCCAGGTTTTCTTCTGTCTTTCTTGTGTCTTACATTTTAAAGCATAATATTTTGCATATTATACAAAGGGTGACACAATAGCTACTTTTAGACGTAGCTATGGTGTCTCAGCCCTCGTAAAATTTCAACATTTAAGTCTGTAATATATAAATATTACAGACTTAAGGTGTATATAGGGCTCGCTGACCTTGTGCATGTGGGCGGAGCTAAACGCTCTACCCCCGAATACGTAAAACGCGCGCGGTGGCGCGCTGCACTAAAACGACGATCAAAGAATATGCGGAGACACAGACATGCCGCACGCAGGTCGCCATTTTTGCCTACGATTCCAGAAGGGAATGGCGGAGGCAAGGCTGATATATTTTGTATAGATTGATACTTATGTTACGTATATTTTATGTTTTTACTGGACATTATTTATTAGAATTTTTTCATTTTTTTGATTTTGTTTAAAATCATACGTGAGAACGAACTTAGTTCCCGACGGGGGTAAAACTTTAAAAATGATATCGAGTATTTTCTTAGGAATGGAATAACATTTTACTTGCATAGACTGTAGGTCTTCTTAGGAGGACTTACATAAAAATGAGATTTTATAAAAACGAGAACCTGTTTCATCAATTTGAATTATTATAAATCAGTAATAAGCCTACCTAACTAACACTGTACCTAAATGGCATTTTTAGGATTCCGTAGCCAATCGGATGATGTTATAATCAACTTTCTTCCTGTCATTGTTATTTACATAGCAGGTAGTGGTATTCTAATTTGTGACCGGTAGGTGCCACAACTAAAATGTGCAAAATAATTATTTTTTCCAAAAAAAAAAAAAATAACCGACTTCCATTAAAAAACTACAAAATGAAAAATAACTTTATTTCGGAAGTCTGTAGCAAAAAACGTAAATTCAAAACCAAAGACATCGAATTCCGAAATAAAGTCATTTTTCACTTTGAAGTGTTTTTTTTAAGTGTTTTTCATGTAAAAAGATTTTTTTTTACTATTAATCGTACGTCAAAAGTAACAGTTGAACTACAAAAACTGTTACCACTGGTATAGTATAGTAAAGTAACAGTATCATGTCTCGTTAGTGACCTTGAAATAATCACCTACGGCCGCTCAGTAGATAAACCTTCCGCGTTCGTGCGTAACAGCCGCGCGCGCATACTCAGAGTATATCAGTCAGTGGCGTGTATTGCATAAAGGCATATAAGCAGTGCCTACCTCGATAAATCACCATAGGCCTGTTAGTTACATTTTAGTGTGTGTGCCAAACTATGAAACTCACTAAATTATCATACCTAACAAAAAACAAAATCTTCATACAAATACGCGCGGCAGTAGGCAGTCGCAAGACGGCCTACTCGGCTCCCGGACTATTCGATTTTTATTTTGACCTCACTATCGGCTTTATCACCCTCGAAAAGTATGAAAACGACACCCATGATGAAATATTTGAAATTTTTTGCAGCCGCCATTTTGGATTTTTATTCTGACCTCACTATCGGTTTTATCACCCTCGAAAAGTATGAAAACGACACCCATGATGAAATATTTGAAAAAATTTGCAGCCGCCATTTTGGATTTTTATTTTGACCTCACTATCGGCTTTATCACCCTCGAAAAGTATGAAAACGACACCCATGATGAAATATTTGAAAAATTTTGCAGCCGCCATTTTGGATTTTTATTTTGACCTCCCTATCGGCTTTATCACCCTCGAAAAGTATGGAAACGACACCCATGATGAAAAACTTGAAAATTTTCGCAGCCGCCATCTTGGACTTTTATTTTGATCAAATTCAATATTTTCTCATTTTAATATTAGTTAGATAAGCCTTACTACTTGTATACTATCGTAAGCGTCCTGACGCGCACAATAGAAATGGGCCATCTGCAGCGAGCTAGTCAATAAACGCACACTGATACAATTCGTTCGTAAATATTTGCACTAACACAGGCAAACGCGCGTAGTCGGTCGATAGCCGGAGCGGAGCAGCGAGCGACACAGCCCTCCCGTCTCAGTGCTAACGCACGACTGCCGCCCGCGCCCGCGCAGAGCACCTCTGAAGCTCAATCTCAAAGTGGGGAAATTTTCTTTGCAAATGTTGATTGATTTACATAAGCTGTTTCATTTCTATAGTACCTCTAACCATCAATTTTTCAGTGTAAAAATATTTGCAAACATCAAAGCCGTTTAGAAGTAATATGGAATATTAGGAAAAAATAGCGTTTTGCTAAACATTTTTTTAAGGGAAAAGTATTAGCCATACGAAAAAATCCTGTTACAGAAATGTTGTACATGAACCTATACCAACAATATATTTTTTTCAAATCTTCTAATCAAGCCGTTAATGAGAAATATTCTTCATAAAGTGACCATGTTACGGTACTAAACGAGAGTAAGGCCCTTAAGTGCTGGAAACACACTTAACTTGTACAGCCATAAGTTGTACATAGTAAAGAGTATTTGGGTGGGAAATCATCAAATGACCTCTCCCGCTCTGGGCTGAGCGGAAGGGCGTGTCAGACTTTTACTGACTAAAACCCCCCGTGTTCCTTCAGTAGCCTGTGCCAGGGGCCACGGTATCTCTTTCGAACAACCCGCAGCCCTGGCAGGCATCGGCCCTAGCGGACCCCGTCAGTTTGTGCTGACATCTCTTTGAGGCGCGCGTGGAACACAACGCGCCGTCGGCCCGGGCCTGGTCCTTACCGGGCGGCGAGCTGCCCATTGCTCAAGAAAAGCCCCCTTCTGATCAATTGACTGACCCAAAACGCTGACAATTAAAAACTATCCTATCTAATGGATAGGGAAGTGAATTGTTTATTGGTTTATTCACTAAACTTTTACAATATTTAACACAACTAACTTTTAACACTAGGTAAAAAAGGTTAAAAGACTGATTAACTAACTATACAAATAAATACAAAAATAAAAGGACACTTACTCGTCCACATTGGTGTCATCTGAAAACGTGTCCAGAAGACTGGCAGAATTGCCACGTTTATGACAATGCTAATTCTTTGGCCAAAGAATGACCCAGCCCTCTGGTCACATGTCACGTCAATGATATGCTTTGATGTAAACTCTAGTCAGGTCTTCGAATATAGAATATGTTAGGTGAAAACTACTAAATTATTTTATGACTACTAAAGTAATTTTTAACGGACTGCCATAAGCTATAACTCCGAGACTAATGGCAAATAAGCACTGACATTTGCAAACAATAAATTACGTGTTATTTTGTAAAGTGCAACGTTAATGCATTGCGTTTGTATTTGAATGCCACCAGACATTTGCATAAACACGCGATAAATTACATTACATATTTGTTCTAAATACCTAGTGTTAGACTGCGAGTGTAGACTGTAGGTCATACATAATTAATTCAAGACCTAGCTCGACTCGCGCAATCAAAAGGTTTTTTAATGGTTACTGGTTGTATGGCTTACCAGTCTTACCAATGGGTACCGTGTTGCCTAGCCTAGCGACTGCCTATCTGACCTCTACAGCCCAGTTAGGGTTGTAGAGGTCAGATAGGCAGTCGCTCCATGTAAAATACTGGTATTCAGCTGCTATGATGGCTGTATGGCTTGGGCAATTCTGGTGTTCGTGATCTCTATAATCGGTCCTTCATTGCTGAGGATCGTAAATTCGTAACCCATTTTGTAGATGTGCCAGTCAGCGCCTTAAAACTTGGAGTAGTTTACCACCTGCCGTTACAGCACCCTAAATGCGTAACACACGATCAATCACAATCTGAATGTTTTTGAAGAATATTGCTAATCCATTGCTTCATATGTTTGAAAAATTTGACTGCTCAACAACGTAAATAACGCAATGAATGTTGTTGAACTGTCAAATTGAAAGCCATTGCTATTGTTAGTGTGTTACTCAATTACCCCGCATAAAACCGATTTTCAAGTGGCTTGAAAATCGGTTATACTAGTAATAACTTGTTCCCAAGTTACGATTTTCTTTAAAATCGAGACACAGTAGTAATACAGTCCATGTACCTCCTAAGCCTATACAAATCAGAGTTTCCAATTTTTTTTTCCAATCACTCGCAAGTAAACTCACATAAAAACACATACAACACGAGCGGCCTTTTAACCCTGCGACGGCGACGACTTTAAACTTTCCTTTTTAGCTCCCGGGGACTTAAGTGTGCAGCGTGGCCAGCGATAAATCCCCCACAATGTCGTCGCCGGCTATCGCGATCGGCAAGCGGTCACCTAACAACTGGTGTTTTCTTTTAAAAGCTCAGTCACTGCGGCTTTTTATTTTGCGGTCGACTTTGACCGCGCTGTTTGGGGTTGACTTGAATGTTTGATACGTTTTAGATGTAAGTTTGCGATCTGTGATTGGTTTCGTTTGAATGTTTCAATTTGAAATTGAGAATTTGATGGTTTGAAAAAGTTTTGCGGTTAGTTAAACAAATATACAGTATTTTTAAGTGATCGAAACGAGTTAGAATTTTCTAATAGATTGGTGAATCAATTCCAATTCTACTTGTTACAGAAACTGTTATTATTAAATCATTTTAATAACAAAGTCGTAATCTGATCACTAAAAATAACCCTTCACAACCCCAGACAGCCCATACCAATAATTCAAACCCCATCCAGCTTAAAGGTTAAAACAATACAGGACATTTCACATTTAACCATCCACTGTCCGTGTTTCATTGCATGTCGTTAAATCGGCTTCGATATTACGGCTATTATTGCGCTTGCACGTGTAAGTAGTGGGGGATATGACGGTGGTGGGGAGACCTAGGTGCCATTTGGCAACGATACGTGATGGTGGAACGACGTGTGTTTCATTGCGTTTTCGTGACGACTGTTAGATAGTCGATGTTTATTATTTTGTATGAGTTTGGTTATTGGCTGCCTGTTTTATTGTATAGTGTTGGCTGTACACCTACTCGAAGAAATATGTTAGCCAACGTCTAATCGATCCTGCCGGGGTAGCGGGATCGTCCGAAAGGGTTACCGCTGCCCTGGTACATAAAGGGCTAAGGAAGGAACACGGGTGGGTTGTGTCTCATTAGTGAGAGCTCCTAAACAAGTCTCGGTTTCTTATTCTTTTGACATTGTTCTTCGTTCTCAGTTTCCTACTTAATCAGTACTTATATGCTTTATATAAATTATCCAAAATTGTTGATCAATCAGTTCTTTTGACCGCATACCACGCTTATGTTTCGTCGACACTGAGATATGCAGTCATATACTGAGGCAATGCCACTAAGTAAACTAATAGGGATTTAGTGTTTAAAGCGCAAAGAATGTGTGTACGTGCGATTGCTGGTATCCGTGTTCCTGATTCATGTGAACCTTATTTCAAAGAATTTAAAATATTGACCTTTCCTGCAATTTACATTTATGAAGTAGCCGTATTTATAAAGACAGATGAAAACCTATTTGATAAACTCAAATCGAGAAGATATATATTAAAAATTTCTAATGTACCACACAAAACGGCTCTATTTAACAAAAGCTTCTTTGGCATGGCATCAAAAATATACAACAAAATACCTACTGACATTCTGAGCACTAAGGAACTTCAAATATTTAAAAATAAATTACGTAACTTTTTAATTGATAAAGCATAGTACACGATCCAAGATTTCTTGAATTATTGATTGAATTGTTGTCCATGTAATTTGACTGTATAATGATATTTTGACATTTATAATAACTAAATTAGACATGTAAAATAATTTTAAATCTAATGACACTAAATAATTATTGTATGCCTATTAGGTAGGACATATTGGAACTTTAATTTATTGTCAAGATCTATAACTAACATATGCCCACAATTAAGATATTTTGAATTTGAATTTACTTTGCTGTACTGTAAAAATTCCTAAGCAATATCAATCAGCCTGTAATAATGACCAGTCAACAATGGCTCACCTCCATTCTTGCGCCGCATGCCCTGTCACTTCCACACGTGAGGCTGTACTGTTTGATGGCTGCGTCAGCAAACAGTACTCGCGTTGCTGAATTTTGGACCAAACAAATATAAAAAAAAACAATATATTTTTTCGTGATAATTTTGCCGTCGACTACATGCCGCTCGTGTATTTGAGTACCGTACTCAAAAACAGGAGTGACACGCGTTGACCGCTGTCGCCGACACGCGTCGACGGTTGCAGTTGTCTCTGTCGACGACGCATGTCGCTCGTGTTTTGCACACGAAGAAGAAGATCAATAATAATCATTCAATTACCACTAAAAAGTGAGCAGTGTGCCCCAGTGGTAACGACCGCGACTTATGAGTTGTAGGTCGTGGGTTCGTACCCAGGCAGGCGCTTTACTTTGTGTAAATTATTTCATCACCACTGCTCTCAAAACGGTGAAGGAAAAAAACATCATGAGGAAACCGGCATGTCCTAGAACCAAAAATTCGAAGACATGTGACATCGATCAACCCGCACTGGGCCCGTGTGGTGGATTACAGCCCACTCCCTCTCGAAGAGATGAGGCCTGTGTCCCAGCAGTGGGATCATTAAAGGCTGATTATGGACCTCCAAAAACTGCTGAAATGGTTCTACCTCCAACAATAAAGCCCTGATTAGTAATAATTACGAGTCTAACACATGCATAAATACGCGTCTTGCGGCTAGGCGTACCATAATTTGTGTGCGGGCTATAATTTTACTACATTAGTCGTATAATGATCATCAAGACGATGCCTTCTCACGCAAGTTTCGTAACCCCTTCGCCGTTTGAGGCAATATTGCCGCGTTTGTTATTTGAATAAATTATTATTGGGAGGCAGCAGGAGGGTTAAGAACTTCGCGAGTACCGATGTATCGTGAAGGAAACATACATTCATACATAAACTTATGACTTCTTCCCATGGGGGTAGGCAGAAACTACAGAACGCTACCTGCTAGGATCCTTACATACTCCTTACTTATTTAATATTGAAACTTGGTTAGTTATTCTATGACACTATTGGTTTAGGAAAACATCGTTAAGAATTCTGGAATTAATCGTAGTTGTAGTACTTCAGGGATGTTTGCGGATAGTAATATTGATTGTTTTGCCGCCATTATTACAAATAGATGTGCATCCCTGATGACCTGTGTTCTCGGCAGCACAGTATTCTCAGTCTGTTCGCAGATCGGTGGGATTCCCTGATATTGCGAGGGTGGATGCAGTTCCACACTGAATTTTAATTATATGATCCGTGTATGACCTATAGTACGTTCTTGACACCTGTCAGTTACATAGAAACGAATACGTACCTGTTTTATCGAATTTGATCTTTATTAGCTAAAGTTCGTTTTTTAATCCCAGATAGTAATCTGACATTTAAGTCTTTTGTGTTTGGGTTTTTTAGTATAGAAATTTGACATTACACCTGTCAAATTAGTATCTGGGTTTAAAACGAACTTTACTAGCATTGTCGCATTGACAGAGGGGTAATCCTCGTAATTTTAAGAACATTCACCGTCTGATCTCAGTCTCAATCTGTCAAAAATACCTTTAATTTCCCTACATTTTGACAAGTTTTTGATGTTTGTTTGTCGCCGAGATGACACTGCGACTAGATTTAGAACGTTTCAAATTACGAGAATTGGCCTTCTGGTGTCAGGAACGCGTTCTCTCGACTCGACTGTAACAAGTTAAGTAAAATTGTTAGTAACCCTATGGAGTCTGTTTGAAAATAAAAGTATTCTATTCTAAAAGTCTGAAATCTATCTGTAAGAGGAAAGGCCTTTGACCTGAACCGGAAGACTTGCAGACCGATATTATTACATTAAAGGTGCAGAGAATAACGTCATTTGCAGGCAGACTGGAATAATAAATTCAGAGACAAGTGAATAAGCTTATAACATGAATAGAATCATAAAATAAATCAGAAGACAGACAAAATAAATTTTATTCAGCGTCAGATTCATAACTTATTTAGGTTACATACATTCCCAAACGTTACTCACATTTCCAAACGTTACTCACTCGCTACCCTACAAAATCGCTGAACACGGAGTAACTTGCAAATTTTACTTTTCTCATAAAAAATGCGAGAATACCGATGGCAAATATGTACTTCGCTAATAATATGACGGACTAGGGTCGTCAAAACTTGTTAGTCAACTTAATATTATAGCCCCGACAGACGTTACATCAAGCATATTACGCTGACGAATTTGATTTACGCCTAGTGGTGCTTGCGTCAACATGAAAAACATTTTTACTCTGTGCCATAAATAACGTATCTCTTTATTGTGCTCCCGGTTTCCTATGTGAATAGATTTATTCATAGTAAAACAGTTGGATAGGGTTGTCATATGTAACTTTCACGTCTCTTGCAATAAAACTTGTAACGGTAATTGCTTTGAGTTCGTTTTTTTTTTTCTTTGTGTTTCGAATACGGAATTCGGAAATTGTAACTCAGGGGCGGTATGTACTGTGTACCACTTCCATTTTACATTGGAAGCACGGGGTTCATTTGTATTATAGGTTTAAAAAATCGCAATTGAAAGTTGCCAAGTGTTGACATATTGGTGCTCGTGACTGTACCGTGTATGAGGGAGTTTAAATTCAAAATGGAAGCACGGGTTTCGCTTGTATTATAGGTTTAATAAAGTTCTGAGGGGTAATTCCCGTAATTTTAAGAAAGTCTGATCTCAGTCTCAATCTGTCAAAAATACCTCTAGTTTACTTACATTTTCAACAAGTTTTTGATTGTCGCTGAAATGAGATTGCGATTTAATTTTGAACGTTTTTTTTTAATAACGAGAAGTGGTCTTCTTTTCATTAATTTTCTCAATTCAAAATCAAAAGTCATTTATTCAAATTATGCTGAGAATCATCACTTTCGAACATCAAAATTACAGTCCCCAAAACGCCCGCCCTTCACCACTTCCTAGTGCTTTCGCTGGGAAGAAGTAGCGCAACAAGCTGCCCAGCAGCACAGCTGTCTGTGTAGTTAGAAAAGCTTGATTCTGTACAATAATAGGTATGCAAAGTAATTAACATTACGAGACACAGAACATTAAATAATGTACAAATATACCGACAAATACAATGAAAACTATACTCAAGTAAAAAATAATAACTAAAAATTAAAAATTAAAATTAATACCTAAATAAAAGCCTTAAATTACAATTAGAACTGTCAGGGAAAATACAGTAGTATCAATATTCGATACCTATAACCAGTTTCCAGATTATACCAAATGTCATTCTGAAGGGACATAAATTTCCTTGATTGATGACTTACTCACAGCCAAATTAGCAAGACCAGTTGCAGTAATACGATAAAATCATAGATGCAAATAAACTAGACATCGTAACTCATTCCTTAAACGACATCTATTCGATGCATTTAATCGAGTAGCTTTAATCGAATGGGTTTCATTCCTTAAGGACAACGCGAAACGGAAACCATTGCTGGTAACGAAGTAGTGATGTAGTAGATAGTGGGTTTAAAGTAGTTCTGATTAGCATATGGCAGGAATTGCATGCAGTTGAATGGTTTGGCTTGTCAGTGCAAATTATGTAGGCACCTATTTGATTCTGTATATTTCTCTACTGGTGTAGCTTTTTAATGTCTTTAGATACGCATTTTGTTTCTCTTAACGTTACTTCTTCGTGGTCTTAAGGACCAGCCCCACTTTTTAAGCACCAAAGCCTAATGTGGTTTCATTATGCACTCTAAGTAACTATTAGAATCCTGGACTGTGTGGTCAATGTCAGTTTCGTCTGTGTTTGAAAACAGGCCTTTACATTCCTGTGGGATAATTACAGGGTCTGGTGTTCTGTAGCAAATAAGCCAGGGTCAAACCGCTAACCCGCCTTGAGCAAGCGTGGTGATCACTGCTCGTGCCTCTCAGTATAACAGCATTGAGAACGAGCAAGACGCCTTTGCCCTGTAGTGCGACAATAATAGGCTGGCATTATAAAAATAATCAGCTTTTAATGTTCCCACTGCTGGGACACAGTCCTCTTCTCTGTGAGAGTAGTAGATGTCACATGTCTTCGAATTTTTGGTTCTAGGACATGCCGGTTTACTCACGTTTTTCTTCACTGTTGTGGGAGCAGTGGTAATGAAATAATTTACACAAAGCAAGGTGCCCGTCTGGGTTCGAACGACCTACAACTTGCTAGTCTCGGCCGTTGCCATTTGGCGACCACTGCTTTGTATTATAAGCCAGGGTCTAATAGTCATGCAACTGACCCTTTACAACATCATAAACTAAACTCGTTTTTTCACAACCACCTCCGTCAATAGGTGACCCAATTTATACCTGATTTTTTTACCAGGGTCAGTGAACTCGTGAAACAACAGAGTTGCTGATCGGCGCGACACACTTGCTTTGCTTCATATGTATGAGACAATTGATAGCTGCTGTACTGGTTTCATTATTCAGCAAGGTTTATTATGCAATAGAGATAATACTATATAGTGGGTTAGAAGATATATTGTTTTTGTTTGTTGTCGTGATTGTTGACTGGTCTTTTACAACATCAATCAGGCACTCCTGATAGATGTTGTAAAAGTCAACAACGATTTTTACGGAATATCACTATATTCCGTAAAAATCTCACCGTGAAAACTTAGGTGAAGTGATCTCGAAATGACCTGTCATCCTGATGCTATGGATTGACACTATTGGCAGCTTCACTTAAGCCTTCAGTTTTACAGAATAGATCGGCTGTACTTGTGTTGGTAAAAACCATAACGTGATAACCTCGCCTCTATACCGAGATGACTCGTCTGAAGAAATTCCTGAATGATGAAAACATGCAGTTTCCTTTTGGTAATAACAAGAAACTTCTACCACTGCCTCGTACTAGTGCTCGTAGGTGCTACTGCTGATCGCGAGGTTCTGGGTTCAATTCCCGCGTCAGACGAAGTTTTACTGCGTTTTTCTATCTGGAATTACTCAGTAGCAGTCCCGAGTCTGGATAAGTGCCCAGCTGAAATGCGGGTCTACTCTAAGGTACCGTGAGGAATCAAACAACCATACGAATTCTTTACGTTTATATTGATCGAACGTCTTTACATATTCCCCACTAAGCTAGCACTGTCCTTTCGTAAACAAAAAAAACTAATAAAATACTTGACACCCAGTTTTAAACTTGCTTGAACGTTCGAATGGAATCCGCGCTAAATTATAGTCTGCCTCCACTACATAAGGTTGACTTTAGTGGAAACCTTTACGGTATTATAAGTGTCTAATCCTTCAGGTAATACAGGCGTTATGTTATTTTTTACGACCAATCCATCAACTAAGTCTTTTTACAATACATTGTAAAGGCCTAGTTTACCTCTCCAGTCTAATTATTGACTACAAAGTAATTGTGTAAAGGCTACCCTGTTGTAGTTAGCTGGTCAACTTAATATTTATGAGACAATTGATAGCTGGCTGCGTTCTAAAGGCCGCGTTCATTATTCAGAGCCCCGTGTTTATCATACGGGCGACTTTGATTACCAAGAGCATTGTTACTACATAGATACGCTTCCCGATTTTCGTAGTGGATAATACACTTTTTTGGTACTTCGAGCCGGATAAGACCAGTTTTATGCTGCTCGAAGAACCAAAAAAAGTGGTATGATAGTATAAATCTGTGATTTTTTAAATTTAATTGTTTTTCTTTTGTTTTTCAGGTAAGCTAATGATCTACTTCATGTAAGTTTGGAGACAGAAAAGAGACATGCCGGTTATTTCTATGTAAAATTTTATTTTGTTTAACTTAATCGCTAGGCTTCTACTATAAACAAGAGAATGAGAAGACTACCTATACCTAGCTGAATCCACATCTAACTTTAGTCTTAGGCTCAGAAATACGCTTCCAATACTCCAAAAGCCATTCAAATCGCAATCACAATTGGCCACCATACCGCATCTAGCAAACGGACATCCACAACGATATGGGTCATCTGGATCGATGCAAAACAGTTTATATCAATGGACGTCGTATGCACCGCATTATCCACTGACAACTATTGTTTCGCGTCCAATGGCTGAATTAAATGCTATTAACTGATGAATTACTGATAGCTTTTGCGGAGTTAAGCATGGAATTGTTGGAAAATTGTACGGTTGTGTGTTGTTGTCTGTGTTAGTTGTAAGTATATGTATGTTGTATTGGATTTCAGGGCTGACTTTGGTTTTTAGTGAATGCTTTGTCTTGCTTGGCCGTTCTAAAATGTCTGAACTGAGTAAAGTATCTTCAGAAAAAGATTTACTTCCTGCCTTTTCATTGACTTTTTACGGTTATAACCAACATTATTTTCATGACACGTGTGTAGTGTGTGTTAGTGAGATAATTGTTTCTGGTAGCAGCTACTGATATGTCTTCATCAAGTCGCTTCCATCAATTTGTTTAACCTTGAGTTTATCGCTTGTAGTATTGTAGGTAATTAAATTCGATGCCTCAGGCTCGACGACTTCCAAATTTGTTGTTACAATATACTTCTTAATTTCTCATTCTTAAAAACAATTTCCACAAAATTAATTAAAGTTGAAAGCATGAAATCTATCAAAAACAACTACGAGTGAAAACAATTAATCATACAAATGTATTCGGGGCGAAGTCGGCGTATTGTCGGGCGAAGTCAGGTTAACCTTGGAAATAATAAAAGGCTTTATTTTATTGTGAAAAGCCGCGCCATTTTGACACTGCAAACTTATTTGTTAAAGTTTCGTTGCTAGGGCACTTTCCATTAATTTGAGATGGTCGTTGACGTAGGCTTTAAATAACTTTTAGGCGGTTGAATTTTGTTGAATTAATGCCAGGATGGCTTTCGATATCGGAAAACGAGTTATGGAACTCAAATAGAGTTGGGCAGGAAACCTGGCAAGGCGCAGTGATGGTAGGTGGAGCCAGTAACCGAGTGGCGTACAAAGACTGAAAGACGAAGTGTTGGCCGTCCGACACCGAGGTGGGCGAACGATATTGTTGCCATCGTGGGAAGAACCTGGGCGAGGCTGGCACAAGAGTGTGGAGATTGGCACAAGAAAAGAAACTCCTATGCTCAGCAGTGGGTGAATGTGGATGATGGAGTGGCAGAAAATAATGATAACTGCTTGTCAAAGCGTGGACAATTGCCCGTCCATCGTAACATTTTGAAATTGAAATTGGTTGACTTATAAACGTTTATTGATGAAGTTTTGCCTTCTAATGACCGCTACATTGCAACGTAAAATTGTCATAACTGCAATGACATACTCTGCATAGCCAATTAATAGATTTATGCAGTGGCAATATGCTTTCAAAACACTCAGGTAAAAATAGATTTTCTGAAGACAAAAATAACTTTTCTATATTTTTATCATCTCAAATTGGACTATCCAATAAAGAACAATGCTTCCCACTTGATCTATCTCATCGCCATTCGACAGACGAACCCTCCCGAGACCGCAGCAGTCAGACCGATCAATCATTTCGTATTACACTTATAATTGCCAGTCGTAAGTTTAAACCCGCTCTTCTGAGATGACTCGGCAACAAGACTCCTTGTTCAGGCTTGTTTATTACCGAACATTTTAGCTCTCGGAGTTAATACACCGTTTCCCAAACAAATGATCGCAATCCGCAAGTCATTGTCGGAAAAATTACCGTCAGGGGTGCTGTAGCGTGCTATTAAAAATGTAAATTTTCGCCTTTTTGGGCAGGGGTGAGCAATATTGGATTTGGCTTTTGGACCACATTAGGATTCCGATGGTGAAGTAATGTGTTTGTTTTTCCTCTTAACGCTGTCGGCTCATTGCTAGGGTCCGCGTTCTGAATGAGTTTTTCAACTTTTGTTTGATTTTTTGAATTCTTGCCATGAAGGCTTAAATTCTAGCATTGGGAGACGACTGCCTCGTTGGTGTAGTGGTCTCAAGCGCTACTGATTATGAGGTCCTGGGATCAATTCCCATGCTGGGCATTGTTATTGGATTTTTCTGTAGGAATCTCTCATTGGCAGCCCTGAGTCTGATTTGTGCCCGGTTGAACAAACATTTAAACTCACATACACAAACAGCCAGACCCGGAACAACTACCTGTAGGCAATACAAATATTTGCTCCGTGCGAGAATCGAACCCGCGATACGCAGCGCAGGAGTCGATCGCTTGGCCACTACGCCAACCGTGTCGTCGAACTAGCGAAATGTGTGTGTACTATAGGTACTCCTCTGCCTTCCAGAAAACAGGTGAGGCTTCGGGAGAACATTTCCTAAAGGCAAAAACAAAAGTTGTCAGTAACAATAATTTTAAAATCAAACTTGTATTGGCTTTAGAACCCCCTAACGCGATCAGTAGCAGAACTGTTCTACAAGCAATCAAGTTACCGTCTTGTAGTCTACAAGTAATACCATGTAATCCAGTTACTTCGCTCAAACCTACTTCAGTCTCAGGCGATTGAAATTATCTTCAATTAGCAGGAGTTTCCAACGTTTCACTCACGTTAAACGCCTTTAAATATTTATAATGAGGCTGTTTGACAAAAACGGACACATTATGGGAAATGTAAACAACATTAACATTCTTCAATGTTATTAATAGCGCGATAATCTCTGTTGAAATGTTATTTTTATTGGCTTTTAAGATAATCCCAAGTCGAGTTATTTATGTTTATTTATTTGACGCAAAAATGTGCATTTCAAAGACAAAAAAAAAAGCTATTCAAATCTTGATTGCTCTGTAAATTGCATTAAACAGTATTTCGTTGTAGATAACATTATGGATATTGTCTTTACCTTGACGAAGTTAACAGTGGCAATTCTATTCAGTATAAAACACTGATTCCTCTCATCTTGTGTCTTTACTATCTAGCTGATCATTATTATCTGCTTAGTTTTTTCAAAATATTTTGTGGTCGGATTCCAGTCTAACCGGATGCAACTGAATACCAGTATTTTACATCGAGCGAATAACTATAGAGACAAGCTTTATTAGTTGATGTCATATTAAAAGGATTAACTAGGCCAGCGACTAGTAACTGTCTACTCTAGGATGTGCCGAACGAACGAGTCTTTAGTTAATAGGTTCTCTTTAAATTGATTAACTGAAATTCTTATAATATCTTAGAGCGAATTTCTCCAATGAAACTGAACGTGATCAGCACTTCTAAATCGCGTTCAAGAGCTGTCAGTGTCATCATTGTCATGGAATATTGACTCTGACAGCTTATGAACGCGGTTTAGACATGCTAATCGCGTTGAATTACTGATTGACTGATTGGTGAAATTCGCTCTTAAATATAAGTTCCATTCTTATAAACTTTCCCACATTTCCATTCCAACGCAATTGATTCTTTACCATCTACATGTTCTCTCGATTCAGCAGAAGAGATTAAAGTAATGGCCGCTTATGCAGCAGCATCAGCGCGATGAGGGGCGATTGTCTTAACGGCGGCACCGATATTAGTATCAGCAGAGTCTGTACTTAGCCCGTGTTCGTAATTAGGTACGTGAAAGTGTTTAGTATGAAATTGTTGGCTAATGCGGGCTAAGTTTTATATAGAAACTTTTTCTGCTGTGTAAGGTTGCGTAGTTATTATTTTTCATAGTTATGTGAGAGGTCCTAAGGATCTGGTATGGTGTCGGCTAGAGTAGGTTTACCTTACTATTATGTCAGCGAAATTAAATAGTGTCAAAGTTGGGCTCTTATATTTAACTCTCTGGGGGTCTGTTGTGTCAGGGGTTTTTTGCGCCACTTACTGTTGCCAGTTACACACTAGGAAGTGGTGAAAGGGGGTCTTTTGGAGACTGTCTTATGTAATATTGACATTCAAAAAGTGCTGATTGTCAGCTAGTTTAAATAAATGACTTTTGATTTTGAATTAAATCTTAACTCGCGTATTAAGGCCTGCAGTTATCGATGCACTATTATTGTTTTAATATTAAAACTAGTGTATTGCTTAAAAAGTCCGTTATCAACCTACAGTCGTCGTCCGACCTTTCATTAACAATATAGATGTTTACAAAAACCGGAAAGAAACCCTTGAACATCTTTCATAACCACGTTAACAGCGGTCGATTAATTATCTTCTATAATAAAATAAACCCCTTTTGAGGAATGAGGGTGCCTTGTGCCTCGTGCCTTTGAAGTGCTTCAAAATGTCGATAAAATGTCTCCGGGCTAAACGAGTTTTAACCGGTACCGTTTTTATCCGTGGGAAATTGTCAGCTGGTGCGTTTGGTCCGATTGGCAGTAATTTGTGGACGTGAGTGATGGGATGTGGTCAGCTGTTGGTTATTTTTGAAAGTAAAAGATATATTTTGTGGCTGTAGGGCGAATAATATGGGTACGAATTGGATATTTTTATAATGATTTTGCATGTATGAGAGAGTATATCTACTAAAATATGCGTCCGGCCCACTCAGTTAGCATCGGCTGACTGACTTATATTTTAATACCACGGCATGAGCTGCTCTGACATGTTTAATTCTTGGCCATACAAAGGAGCATTGAGAAATAGTGGCCCAAGAAAATAGTAAAAATAGTGGTAATAGCCGCGACTAACAAGTTGCAGGTCGTGAGTTCGAACCCAAGCAGGCACTTTAACATAATCAGCCTATAACGTTCCCACTGCTGGGACACAGGCTTCCTCTCTGTGAGAGGGATTGGGCACTAATCCAATATACAAAGGGAAAAAAAATTGTTTTTTTGAGTTGTAGAGAACTAAACGAAAATCTTTCCCACAGAAACTCAATACTTTTATTCTTTAGATCTAAAACAGACACAAGATTTGTCTGTATTCACATCGTCCATCTTTTCAAATCTAAAACAAAAGAAAGAGGTCTTTATTTCAATAAATAAAAGGTCGTTAATCCGATCATGACCCACTCATCGCCGCGCCAGAGACAATGCCTGACTTATGAACGTCGTTAGTCGAAGTCTTTAGTTTGAAGTCGAGCTGTCAATTGTAATTGATGTGTCGTTATGAAGTCGCTTAGTCGTGACGACTTCGAGAGACGTATTATGTCTTGAATGCTGGTCTATTGTGAGGAGGTTTCTTATGTTTATTTTAAACGTATGGGAATGTCCGGGATTAATGTTTAAGAATAGAAAAAAAATACGTTTATTTGCGGTAAATATGACGCAAAAAAGAACATAAAAAGAAAAAAAAAAACAATAACAAATGTTGGACATGCGTCACATCCACGCAGAACGGCTATCGCTCAGCGTTATGCTGCCTGCCACCCTATGCAAGACGGAGCCCCATCGCTAGTAGCGTGTCATTTGGGAATCCTATGTCCAAATGTATTATTTTAAACGAAGTATAACGAAAGTTGAACCAGGGAACCAAAGTTGTCGACATAGCCCACAGAATAAGCAAGCTGAAGTGGCAATGGGCCGGCCATATTAGCCGTAGAACCGATGACCGTTGGGGTGGACGTGTTCTTGAGTGGAGACCGCGAATCGGTAAACGTAAGGTAGGACGCCCTCAGGCTTGGTGGAGCGCCGATCTTCGCAGGATGGCTGGTAGCAGCTGGATGAGAGTTGCCGAAAATCGAGTTGAATGGCGTGCAATAGAAGAGGCCTATGTCCAGCAGTGGACTGCTGTTGGCTGATGATGATGATAAAACGAAGTTTAGATTAACAAGAAAACTTGCAAAGGTTGACTTCCTAAATTTCTCTTTAGTTTCTCTTTAGTAGCTTCTGCGATTATCCAGGCTTCTCAATCAATTTTGTATTACATCAGATTAACTTAAGAGTATCAAAATTATCTGCGCCCCGCGGTTTCACCCGCATAAGTGTCGATCCCGTTGGAATATCGGGATAAAAAGTATCCTATGTCCTAATCCAGGTCATGGTCTACCCATGTGCCAAATTTCATCCAAAGCCACAAGTTCAGCGTGAAACAAAACAAACTAACATACCAAAAAAACAAATATTTTCTCTTCATAATAATAGAATAGAAAATATTACCTGTTCTTTGTCATAACTTTTCAAATTAAATTAATGAGTTGTGTTGAATTCATACACTTTATTTAAAAAATAAATATTGGCAGGAATTTACAAGTCCAGTTTTCCTGCAAAACACCGCCAGAACTGGTCCTAAAAGCAACACATATTACCCAAGAGGCGTGGCACAGACTCACAACCTCCTCTCATTGCCAGTTTTCCGCAGAAACTACTAAAACCTTTTAAAAACAAAGCCATGTGTGAACCAAAGGCCATTAGGCGTAGCACACAGAGGTCGAAGCAGCGGGCGCGTGTACATAATTGATTATAATCGCTGGAAGTTCCGCAGTTCACGTCGCTGCAAGTGATGACCGGCTCTACACGGCATTAGCAGGGGTTGGAGTGGGTGATGAGTGGTAGCGGGAGCGGGTTAGTATTGGGTGTAGTTCGGTGCAGTGGTCTTACGGGGAGAAGATGTGTGGATTGTATGATCTGGATAAATAAATGATTATTATTATTATTATATGCACTCTATTCCAAAACCCAGTCATTTATTGGCCTAATTCGGCTGAACACTGAAAATCGGCGTTGTACTGTGGGTCCTAGGCACAGCATCATGCTGAGTGAAAGCCTTCTTGTCACAGTCACGATGTGTAGTTGCCAACTTTCTATTTCTGTTCTGTTCTCGTGATTGTACTTAGATTTATTTTATCTTTATTATTCGAGTTAACTTATCTTTATGTAAGCACGTGTTTCTGTGACAAATAAAACTACTTTTCTTTCTGTCTTTGAAGTTATGTTCGTGTCCAAGAATTAAGTCATTATAAGACAGGGACTTTCGTGAAATGGCTGTGTGCTACCTATACAATGTAGATATTTAGGTGCATGCGTGGTTTTGTGGGTAAGATTAGGATGTTTATGTTCAGTGTGGGTTCAATGCACTTTATAGTGTATCTCGAACACACAGGCAAATATAGATCAGCATTGCATAGGGCCTATTCTGTGTCCTACGCCAATAAGTATGGTGTTTAGAATTAAACGAAATCAGTTAGCTTGCTAGTTTATTTGTTGGGATTGCATAGAAAGGAACTTCTTTCAGAATGACGAACGAGCCTGGTTTACAAACACCCTAAAATTACCCATTACACTTACCTCTATTATGGGTAAGTTAAATAACCTAAAAATACATGAACTAAGATACAATCTTTTAAACTGGACCACATTTAAACCAGTTTCCACGCAAAGTCATCGTATACTCGTTAACTCAGGTCCCACCAAACACAAGATTTTCAACTACTATCCGCAGATAATATTTCACATGGATCGTTTATCCGAAGATAAGTTCTGCATAATATATCGTGGGACTTACTCATAATTTTTGTCGGCAGTTAAAAAGTTTTTGAACTATTTGGCAACGATTTAATATATTCCAAGTAAGTTTGTTTACGGAAGTAATTTTTAAGTTAGTGTTATGTAAAATGCGATTTAGTTTCTGGTTTACGTGTTTCTGTCAGAAGATATTATGTAGAAGGAATTTTGCGATATTGGAATATGTAATGCTTGAATTTTATTCTATGAAGAGTTTGGACGGTTACGACTGAATTTAGCAATTGTTTTAAAAGTTTCTGCTCTTTCTTTTATAGATCGGGGGGCTTACCACCAGCTCTTATAGCGGGGCAGAAGTTGAACTGCATTGCTGCTGTTTTTGTACTTAGCAAAAAAGCAGTGCAGTTCAACTTCTGCCCCGCTATAAGAGCTGGTGGTACGCCCCCTGATCATAGTCCTGCTACCAGTTGCATGAAATGATTGCAACAAGTTGCATCGTTTTGTGCTAAAAGAAAACAACAACCATTTTTCCATAAGTTTTTTCTGTTGTGTTTATGTTGTGTGTACTGTAGAGCCATTTACCTGCATGGTTTTAGCATGCAACCTCCGCAAGTCTGTTATAAGTTGATGGCATAATTTACGAGACGTACAATATTTCGTATTAAGCAGATTAGAAAAACAATAGGAGATAGCTGAAGCTGAATCTATACTAATAATAAAGCTGAAGAGTTTTTGTTTTTGATTGAACGCGCTAATCTCTGGAAATATCAGTCGGATTTGAAAAAATCTTTTTGCATTTGATAGCCCAACCCTAGGACCCTTAGGAACTGAGCAAAATGAAAAAAAGTCAGAAAGAACGCTGATCGAAAACGTGAAGTTGCGCGGGCAGGCGATGCGATACGACGGGATAGGTCGGAGGAACAAGAGGTTTCACGCGGACGAACTCGCGAGCAGAAGCTATGTGAATATTTTAATTCCAAAATAATATGTTTTATTGAAGTACTTTTCAGCACCTTACTTATGACATGTGCCAAATAAACATGTTTTTCTATATACAGTAGTTACCTAAGTACGCAACAGATTGGAAATTGCCAGTACGAAAATAAAGAAAATGCCCAGAATATTGTATTTGAAAGCCCGTTATCCTTATCTGTTTTCTTCTAAAACAATACATTTTCTAAAACAGCTTTCCAATATCGTTTATTAAAACGTTCCCGTACAAAAATTCCTTTGTATACAGATATATTTGCCGCGTTCCTTTTGTATAGTTGTCGCGTCGTTTTGTCCGTCCGAAGCGTACGGATTGCTTCGAGAAATTCCTTGCATTTCTGCTTCGAAAAATGTATGGGTTTTATAGAAAGCCAGGGCTGTAGCGACATCTAGTGAGAGATTGTTAGTAATTGGTTTGTTGGTCTGTTGTTATTGGATTGTATTCTTTCTTAAATAAGAATACAGTAACCTTAAATTAGCCAGTGATTTATGAAACGTTTATTTTTGTAAGGGCTGATTTTTCCAAGGCCAGATAATTTTATGAATTGGAGGAATAATTTTGAATTTTTGACATTTCTTTCATACAAAAACTGTCAGACGTCAATTTTATTCGGGGCTTGGGATATAAATTTGTAGAAATATAGAACTTCAATGGAAAAAAATACATTCTTTTCACCAAAATATTGCAACCGTTCGATTGTTCAGTTTTATTTTTATAAAAAATCCGCTGAAATCTGAACAAAAGCGATTCAGGGCACCACTTAAAACGTTAGCGGCGGCCTAGTCGACCGCGACGCGGATACATCGCAACACTCACACTCGATTAAACACCCCGCTTACCACAGAGCAAGCGATGATACTTTTAATGCCGCCATTCGTCCCACAGTTTCCGAAAAAAATACTTTCGCCCTTAAAACGCTACTCCTGCAAGGAAATTAAAGGCCCCCGGGGACAGGCGCGACGCGATAGCGCGACGCGACTCTAGTCGAACAATTTCTATGAAAACTTCATGCAAATTGTTTTATTAGAATCGTGTCGCATCGTCGCGCTGCGCCTGTCTGCAGGAGCCTTAAATCGGTTAACATCACGGGCCAGCTGAGCAATTGTGTCCATTTGACATTTATGGCGCAATTTATATTTACTTCGGGGAACAAAGCGACCCCTTATCCTCAACTCCGACCCACATACACCCAGGGCTGCCGGAGCAAAGCTATGAGAACGACACGCTCCTAACAAAAAGTCCCTGTCCTAAAAGGAATGGGGGTTCTAATGCATGTAATAGCTCAGTAACAAAGGTGGAGTAATATGACAAGACAATCGATGTATACAAACACAGACATACACTCGCCAATTCGACAGGATCGAGACCTTTATCACTATAGTGGACTTATATATACACAATTGTAGAATAGATCAAAGCTCTGACAGCCCTATACACAAGTCACACCACTGTTCACGGACACGCAGTAAATCAACACGGTATTGTTCGTCAAATAATTGGGCGCTGGTATGCAGTTCCGGCACTATGTGATTTGTACGAGCACGCTGGAAGTCGGCCTGTTTGCTCCCATTGTCATGTAGAAACGATTTACCGATGAAACATATTATGCCCTTTTGTGACTCTCGGATTACTGCGTCGAAGAATATAAAAAGGGGAGAAACTTATGGTGATTAAGTATGACGTATCACGACATTCTCGTGACGTCACGCTTAAAAGCGCAGCTCACACAAAGAAAACTATACAAATAAAGGGAAGGGAACTGTAAGGGCTCGAAGCCTTTCGATTCTATTGGCTCTTCATTGGCTTTCCGTTCTCTCGGCTCGGGTTTAGCGAAGCCTATGTGTGTAGTAAGATCTATAGGTGTGTTGAACGTCAGTAGAATATTCATTTTTACCTACCTCAGCGGGGTAATTGCGTATCACACTTACAGTAGCAATGGCATTGATTTCGACAGTTCAACAACTTTCATTGCGTTATTTGCGTCGTTGAGCAGACAAATTTTTCGGACATATGAAGCAATGGATGGACATTATCCTTCAAAATGATTGAAAGTGTTTTACGCAGTTAGAGTGCTGGTAGGTCTTGGTTTTTCAAGTCGTCAAATGATTAAATAGGCGTAACAAGTTTCTCGCATTAGTTTCTACTTCCATTACGTTTAGCTACTTATTTGAATGATAGACGCATTGTTCGGCGACTCTAAAGAGTCCTTAGTATTGTCTCTCTGATTACGCTTAGCTGCGTTCTCAACGAGCTCTAATTACGCACAAGATATTTCGTCCAAAGCTTTTATACTGCACGACTAAGTCGTGTCGGACGCGTCGTGTCGCATGTCGCAGCGGTATTGCCGCGTTTATTATCTACTTAAGAGCAAAATCCGTTCATAAATGACTTCGCCAGGCGTTCCGTTGGCTCTTTATTTTTCATTTGCAAAGAAATGAAAGTGTCAAATGTTTTTGGTTTTGCTATAACGATGTATTTTTTTCGTGTTTTTGTTTTTAGCTTTTAACGTTATGTGAGAAATCGCAGATGAGATTGAAAATCCCGCGATTGCGTTTTTCATAAGCGTTGCTATGAGATGGCTGTTGCCGCTTGTCGCGTCTATTCAATTTTATTGTTGTCTTTATGTTAGTGCTCGCTCTAAAGTCTGGAATGAAATAAGTTTCGCGATCGAAACAAAGACCTGTTTTACTTTACAGCTTTAATTAAGAAGCTTAGAAAGGAGTTCGTAATATTGTTATTTAATGAACAAAGGATAAATATTTGTTTAGCAATTCGTCTAAGACAAGATAAATAACCTGACAAAGTTAAACAAATCGATGCTAAAAAGGACACCTGAGCTTAAATATCGAGAAGGGAATTCGACAAATTGCTGCCTTTGCGAAGATTCGGACCTTTTTTGGAGTTTGTCACGTCCGTGACGAAAAAATAAAAGGCAAATTTTTTGTTCAAGTTGGTTCAATTTTCTAGGCCTGTTCGGCGCTTAAAATCTGGTTATTTCACCCAATATATTCTAGCAGAGGCCATTTTTTCGCTTAAAAATATGGCCCTCCGATAATTCACAGCGAAATTGCCACATCTCGCAAAATGTGACAATGTTGATTTTATCAATGAAACGGACGGAGTCGGGATTTTGGTTTAAAAAAATCGTTTTCCAAGCTATTTACCGGGGTATATGGGGAAGCCGGCACGTCATTAAACTACGAGCGAATCGCTCATACACGCGACGGTGACCATAAGTTTACATTTCGCCGGACATCGTTGTATAAAGCGCGCCCGCGCCGTGTGAATGAAAAGATTTATGGATGTTGAAAAGGCAACGTGTTTCAGCTGCAGGTTCTCTGCGTCAAATTAGGGTGTCATTGTGTGTTTTTATGTTGATAATGCTTACCCCCACTTAAGTTTGCTTATAACCAACCTGAAGCGTTGCATTTAAGCTATCTATAAATAAAAAAAATACAGCACAATTTCTTATTTCGCCAAGCCCTCATTTTAGCATATGGGTCTACTAAGTGTAGGATTCGGTGCATAAAGTAATTTGTTTATTCAGCAGACGGAGTATTTTTATGATCGTAGGAAATGTATTCATGAATTTCTCCCAAAGATTACATGTTTATATAAAAATATGGGAAGCATAATAAATAAATTAATGCGAGCACCAGAAAAAAGTATGTATATATTTATATCCATAAAAATGTTTGATGACTTGACGCGCGCGTACACATCGATGCCCGTAAATTTAATGTCGTTTTTATATCGCGTTATCTATGCATACGTGTAGAGAGGGACGTCCGGATTTTCCATGCGGATATTTTATTATGGTAACCCCAGGGCGAGTGTGAATTCTTGTGTTATAAAGTTTGCACGATTTTCGCTCGGTGGGTAGTCGGTAGTGGCCTCCCTTCGGCGACATTTTTCGACGCATTAGAGCGATGGCCATAAAAGTTTATTTACGAGCGGCATATGAATGCTCCCTTTTTATTATGTTAATTCTGCGGTGCGCGGTGCCGGTCTGTATTGTGGAGGGCGCTAATTTACGACGTGGAGAGACCCAGCTCGGCCATCGATAGAGACGTCTCGGGCACACTACGGGCGCAGTAAATATACGTCGAACGGCGTACGAAATTTAGGATACTGACAAACGGGTGTTGGACCAGATAGCCGATGTAATTGTAGCGTAAGATTAAGCGCATGGTGCGAAGTTAGCGATCTCGGGGGTGTCATTTTACATGTTAATGTCGTGGCTCTAATCATCTGTAGTTTTTTTTATAAATTGCTAACCATACAGTACTTACAAAAAGCAAAAGAATCTGTAGGTACTCTATTATCGCTATTGTGTGCAATTTACAGGTTTTTACGAAGGAGTTCTTTCGATTGCTTTAGTCCAGTGGTCGCAAGCGCTATTGAGCATGAGGTCCTAGGTTCGATTCCCCGATCAGGCAAAGTGTGATAAGGTATTTCCATCTGGAATTTGTCAGTAGTCGCCCGGAGTCTAGATTTTTAACCGGTTAATGGTAATAGGCTTGCCCCCTAATATATGGAACTTAAACATAACTGGCGAAATGTATGCTGTAGGTACACTTCTGCCTCACCTTTCGGGAATACAATCGTCATGTCAAAGGAATAATTTGAAATGTAGAAGTAATACCTATATTTTTCTTCTATAAAAGGTAAAATACCAGCATCTTTTGTACTACCACAGTTTTTTCTCAAGTTTTTCTCTTCTAATCTCGATGGAACTTACTTTTATGTTCCATATGCCTTTTTCCCTTGTTTCTTGAACAAAATATCTACAAAGGAAAATGCTACTTCAGTAAATGGACGATGGGCCGGAACCTTTTACTGCTAACCTTTTATTACGATGATTAAAACAAAAAGTACGTAGTTTCTGAATGTAGCTGTATGTTCTGGATATCTATGTAAGTGCTACATAAAGTTTTGCTATGTTCCTTACTTGGCCTTTGTTACTTTTACTAAGGCTTTTAGCAATGACTGTAATTTTCTTCTGATTAAAAATACGATTACGAATTTTGTTGAAATTCTCTTGCCTCATTTGTATACCAAAACAGAATTGTGCACGACATTTTTTAATAAAAAATATATATTTATAGCCAAGCAAAAAAATAATTTCCCCAAAATGAACTCGCAATTTTTCGAATACACTCAAAAAATCAGACAAGGAAAAACGAATATGAAATATTAATAATAGTAACAATAATTATTGTCGATCTCTGATTTCCGTGATTTTCCCCCTAAAATTGTGCGCACTCTAGAGACGCCTATCCCGTGACTCGAAGCTATCAAGTTCCGAATTAGAGACTCACGTTAATCGAGAACTCGATTTCGACATTTCGACTTTCATCAGTATTTTGTGTAAATAAATTGAGTTCAATGGTCCTAAAGCCCTTCACAGACGTAGCTATAATGTATATTAAATTCTTAATACATATGCTGTGCTATAAACTATATTATAGCAAGCTACCACACACGGAGATGATATAAATACCTTTGCCTTAACTTACCTTTTTTAATGCCTTTGTCGATCATACCATTATATACAGAGTGGCAGGGACATCGACGCGCAAACTGTAACCATTCAGCACATGATTCTAGACCCGTGCGTAGAAAAAAGAGAATCAGCTGTTTCGTAGAAAAGTGCAACGTTGACCACGTATTAAATGTATTGAACAGCAAATATTTTTATTAATAACCGAAGAAAAATTTCAACGCAGAGGGGGCAGAATCATGTACTGAATTCATGGTAACGGGTTGCGCATCGAGGCCCTGCTACCCTGATATTAAATATTTCTTGGCCAAAGAATCAGCATCGCCATACACCGTGACCATGCTGCCAGCCTTTTGGGCAGTTTTCCCACTGGCAGTGACGCGGACAAGTTTTTTGATGGCCTATAATTCTATACCCTTGTTTTGTTTTATATACATGTACATATTATTATTATAAGGGCGGATTTTTCCATCGCCAGATAACTATTATTCAAAGAATAAAATTGACGTTTGATAGTTTTTGTATGAAAAAAATGTCAAGTTTTCAAAATTATTCCTTGAATAAAGTTATCAGATGATTGAAAAATCAGCCCGTAGTCTGTTAGCTTATACAGGCTGATTTTTTAAAGACCAGCCAAATTTAAGGATGTGGTACAGACCATCAAACTGAACAACTTTCTCCGTGGGACCAACATCGGAATCGCGAATAAAAATTCAGCCGTCCCATACATTTAGGTCGAGTAGGTATTGAAGTTTTCTATGGGACAGTTGATAAAATTTTTGCGATTACGCTATTTGTCCCATGGAGAAAGTTGTTCAGTTTGATGTTCTGTACCACATCCTTAAATTTGGCTGGTCTTTAAAAAATCAGCCTGTATAAGTAGTAAAGTAAACCATCTGTGTGCCAAATTTCATCCAAATCCGTTGAGGAGTTTTTGCGTGAAAGAGTAATAAACATTTATCCATACAGACTTTCACGTTTATAATATTAATTATTGTAATTATATTATATTATAGTATGTCTGTGATGGGCCTAAATCAACACGTGTAGCGATTTGTTTCGATATCGAATTAATGTTGCGTACTTGTGTTTAGTTAGTTGTAGTTTGTAGTTAGTCGTAAATGAAGTTTATACGTCTTAGACTAACACGTGTAGGTATATTACCTGCTTGAATATTGGAATAGGACGTTGTTAATTTGAGCTTGTCACATATTAATTAAGTGAAAACATGATTCATATTACCACGTCGTTTATAGGTTATAATATGTTTGGGAGGAGTTTCTGGTTCAAGTTTTTGCTAAATTGATTTTATTGAATAAAATTTAATACAAATTTTATTGGCTTGGTTTAATATTGAGTACCTAACAAGACTTTGAATCATACCTAGATAGGTACCATGCATAATCAGCCTGTAATTTTCCAACTGCTGGGACACAGGCTACCACGCGGGCCCAGTGCTGGTTGGTGGATGTCACATGTCTTCGAATTTTTGATTCTAAGACACCGATTCCCTCACATGATAATTCACTATGTTTTCCGTCACATTTTGAGAGCAGTGGTGATGAGATAATTTACACAAAGTAAAGCGCCTGTCTGGCTAGATACCTCCAAAACAAAAAAAGCCGACGTGGTAAAAGGCTGCCCATAAATGGGACTAGGCAGGACATGTCTGCCGAACGACAAAGTATGCGCCCAAATAGTACAGAATTTGTGCCCTGAGATAGTGAGGCGGAATCGCGCCAGACCACGTAGGTGACGGCGGGACGAGCTGGATAGGTTCCGTCAAAACTGGAAAGACACGTAGGGTCGCGATATATAAGGAAGGCGTGGGGGGCCTTTGAAAAAAAATAGGCACGTTATGGCTTTAAATTCATCAATTGTTACAATTTCTACAAACACATTCGTCACACATTTCCACATCAAAACCACAAAAATAAAATCGATTGTCGTCCAATAAAATCGTAATATATTTGATAGGAAACTGCTCCCGTAATACGTAATGAAAGAAATTTAACGGCACATCACTAGACGCGAGTGGATTTATTCGATTTGCTACAAAACGCGCGCGCGCACACAATTTGTACGAATTTAATAAAATACGCCATTACTAACGCGGGAAAAGGTGGTCGTGGACTGTTGTGATTATGGAGGGATGTTAGGTGTTAAACAATTATGTATTTGTTTAGTATGATCCTCTCTCTTTGTTAGCGATATCGACATTTATGACAGTAAAGATAAATATGTTATGGAGATCAGAAAAGCCTATCAGAAAGTTTGGTAGCTGATCGCTATTAGAGCTAGTAGTCTTCTGACTATCAATCTAACTAGCCTGTGTTGTCTCACTGCAGTGCAAAGGCCTCTTCCTTTTCCACACAATTCTGTATTTTTCTAGTGCTGGCCAGTGACAAAAATATTATCGATAAAGTTATATTATATTGTTTTCCCCAGCAGTTTCATAAAGTTGGAACTTTATATGTAGTAGCCAATTCTGACCATTTTACGACTGACACACACCATTATGTACAATCCAATAAAAAGAAGATAAAGTACAAACTCCCACTGTTACAATAAGTTCCTCTATTCACAACCACCGCGTCAAAACACCCTTAATACGGCATCACATAAAAAATGCCATAAAAAATTAAAATTCTCCGACTCAAATTACTTCCCATGCATTGTCCGGCGATCAATCGTAGTTTTTGTTACGGCCCAGTTTGCGACGACCCTAACGTTTGCTGTTATTATGTTACACGAAATATGTGACATTCGCGTTTATTTACGATCACCCTGTATTGCGTTGAGCTTGGCCTCTTTGTTAGCCACGATTTATATTATTGGGACACAGGGTTTTAGAGATGGGTAATCCTACTAATATTATAAACGTGAAAGTTTGTATGGATAGATGGATGGATGGATGGATGTTTATTACTCTTTCACGCAAAAACTACTGAACGGATTTGGATGAAATTTGGCACACAGATGGTTTATAACCAGGATTAACATATAGGTACCTACTACTTTTTATTCCGATATTCCCGCGAGATGGACACTTATGCGGGTGAAACCGTGGAGCGCTGCTAGTATGGTTATACTTTCAAGGTTGCTGCTCCAAAAATAGATCAATTTACTGAGAGTTTTTCGGGAATCATCGGGTTTATTCGGTAACACAATGACAGTAGCAATGGCTTTCATTTTGACAGTTCAACAACATTCATTGCGTTATTTACGTTGATGAGCAGATGAATTTTTCGGACATATGACGCAATGGATTAGCAATATCCTTCAAAATTATTCAAATTGTGATTGATAGTATGTTAAGTAGGTACAGGTGCAGGTTTTTAGGGTAATTATTTGTGAATGTTACGTGTCCTTATCACCTGTACTATACCTTGTAATGATTAATGTTTAATACAATTTTCGTCATCTAATAATGATCCTCATTATGTTTCATCAAAATCAGAGCAAAATTCACTCTGTAAACAATTAACAATTAGTTAAATGCGGACTGTTCAGCTATATTTACATTTGTGTGGTGTACATTTATTTTCATTTGTTTCAATCAACAATCAACTCAGCCTATTGCAGGCATAAGCGTCTCCCAGGCTGCGCCACAACACCCGTCCTCCGCCTTCCGCATCCAGTATGCCCAGCCACCAGCCAGCTGTTCATTTGTTTAATTCCAATTAAAAGCACTTTCCGCTATAAAGGGTGTAAAACGACACTTAACGAAACCAAGAGTCACTTGTAGTCCCCGTCATTGTTATCATTTTATTGCACTAGACCATACCTGGGAACCTTCTAGTTACGAAGATATCGAAGGCCATAATTTCAACTTTTACTGACGTTTTTTTTACGAAAACAAGTTTGTAACACAACTTTAAATACTCACGACCCCTCTGCCGTTGCAAGCACCATAAGCACTATGTTTTGGCTTGTAACATCGTGCAGTACCGCAAACAGCAAATCTTCACACCAAAAAATAAAAGTCGTTTCCCAGCAAATATTTTTGTGCAATGTTACTTAGTTTTTCATGGTATTTGTAATTGTATTTTTAATTGTTTTATCTTATTGTAATTTTGATTGTATTTTTAATTGTTTGAATGTAATTGGGATTGTATTTTTAATTGTAATTATGATGGTTTTTTATTAATTTAATTTTTGGGTAGTAACATCGCATTGGCGTTATAGCTGTTAAGGTGTTATTTACGAAATTTGGAAATAAATAAATAAATAAATTTGATGTACAGAATGCGTAGTTGACGGCTGTGTGAAGTGTCATTTTACACCCTGTTTGTGACCCTGCAATTGTTCCTCTAGCTATTATACAGGAAGAAATTGAATTGGTGCGACAAATTAAACTATCGAATTCAGCGTCCTATAAAGTAAATTTAGAGCATGTTATTAAGGAAAGGGATGCACATACATGTACGTAGGCAAGCGGTATGTTACGTCGTCACGCGCCCTTTTTTTCGTAGGAACTGTCAAAATTAAGTAAATACCGCTAGTTCAACACGTTGCCAACTTGCTTCATGGTTTGAACTCAGCGATGAATGGATTGCTTATCAGGCGCGCGATAAAATTGGTACTTTAATTTTCTAATTTGTTTTTAAAATTTTGAAAAAAAATCTGTTACGATGATAATTCGTGTCTACTTGACAGCAATAACTTAATTTGAACTATATAAATCTAAATTCTTGAAAAAAAAATCGTGTAGTTATCGTAATTACACGATTTTTTTTCAATAATTTAGATATGAGAAATGTTGAAATGTTATTATGATTATGTAACAGTTAGTGCACCTCCTATTTCGAGTTGTCGTAAGTTTTCAATTTCATCCTGTATACCTCCATCGCTTACCATCTTCATCCCTATGTTTGCCCTGATGATATGTTGCCCTTCGCTTATGAGATTATTGTCATGATATCCATGATTTATCACCAAAGGGCTGGGTCCTCCTGTTCAGATTAAATGCTGAGTTGCGACCGTTTTTGTGACGAGTTTCGTGACCACTTTTGGGTTTTAATCAGTTTGGGCAATGAGTTTTGGTTGCGGAACTCTCGGGGGGTTGATTTAAATGTAACCGTAGCTTTAAATGAAATTATAGGAGATTTTGTACTAAGCACTACATTTAAGGCTTATTTAGGTGTATGTACTGAAACAAATAAATAAACTGGGATTTAAAAGAGTGTCCGTGGTCCTTCGTGCCCGTTCTTCTCCATAGAAACCTAATACGGTTTGGAATGGGGAACTAGCTCCATCTTTCTGACTAACCGACTTCTTTGACAATTTAAAAGTGTCTGTAAATGGTTTAATTAAAATAAATGGTTTGATGTTGAGTTTCACCACTGCTCTCAAAACGATGAAAGAAAACATGGTGAGAAAACCAGCATGTCCTAGAACCAAAAAACGCGAAAATATGTGACATCTACCAACCCGCACTGGGCCCGCGCGGTGGACTATAGCTCACTCCCTCTCACCGAGAGGAGGCCTGTGTCCCAGCAGTGGGAACATATTATTGGCTGATTATGCTATGTACCTATATTATGATTTTGAGTTTGAACAGTAGTTTTATCTTTCGTTATTTTCGCGTAAATATACATAAAGTGAAGCAAGTACTTGCCTTCATTGTAATTTACTTAAATTACCGTCTTAAAAAAAATCTTGCCCCCGTAGCGCGTTCATTACAAAACTTGAATGTTATATTATTTTCGAACCTCCATTTCTCTCAATTATCCTTCCTTAGTGTAATTACATAAGACGTAATAATAGCCCAAAACATAATTAATCATAATAAACTCAGCAGGAGGTCTTTACAGGCTCTTGAACGCAATTCAAACTATAGTGAGCTGTATTAAAATGGCGCTTGGTCCAAGCTTTGTGAAACGATCTAGAAAAACCGTTCATGCTCCGGAGAGTTTCTGAGAGGTGTTAAATTAGAACATGTGGCACAGTTCTGTGCTATAAACGGTGGTAATATATGTAGTGAAGCAATAGAAACTTGTCAAGGTGGACAATTGATTGCAATAAGGCGCAAGAGACGAAGATTTGGATTATAGAGGTATGAGGAACAGGGTGTAAAGTTCATTCATCCTGCATAGAAAAGGGACAATCCTCCGATCAGCCGGGTGTCGTGTCTGGTGAGCAACTGTCCGACGATTGATGACGGGATGTTGTATTTAGGCTAGTTGCGCGGTAAACTCCGCTTTCGCGATGCAGGATATTGCGTGACGTCAGTATGATGCGTAGTTCGCATGTGGCGATGTAGATGGCGCTACACGATCATGGACGAGCCATTTTCTCTCATGTAGCCAAAGATGATGACGATGATAAGTAACGATATACATCAACGTATTTCAAAGTACAGTGAGTTTTGTTAAAGGGGCGCTTGATCTAAGCTTTGTGAAAAGATCTAGAAAAACCGTTCATGCTCCGGAGAGTTTCTGAGAGGTGTTAAATTAGAACATGTGGCACAGTTCTTCGCTGTTAGCGCTAGCAAACTTAATATATCTTGTGAAAGAATTGAAAACCATTTTATTAACCTAGTGACATAGAAACTAGTGCAATCGAACGACCTTTTGTGGTAATTGCATAATACTATCAGTAACAGTGGCTTTCATTTTGACAGTTCTGTTGAACTGTCAAAATGTTGTTACATTCATTGCGTTATTTGCGTTGTTGAACTGACAAATTTTTCGAACGTACCAAGCAATGGATTAGCAATATTCTTCAAAATGATTCAGATTGTAATTGATAGAATGTTACGCAAGGGTGCGGGATTATGAACAGCCCATCAAGGTTGATGGTATACCTAAGCCTTAGAAGATGGCATGTTGTTACTGTTCTTGATCTTAGATTCTAAGATGTAAGAAGATGATCGGCTCAACGAGTTTCATGATGGAAAACCAGTCTATAACTAATTTTTTTAGATTCGAAAACTTTGTTATCAATCCATATCTTTCTCATAAGAGACGTTATTCAAGATCAATCTTCTAAGACATGAAGTTAAAGTCTTAAAGTATCATATGCCTACTTAAAACAAAGCATAATCAGCCCATAATGTTCCCACTGTTGGGACACAGGCCTCCTCTCGGTGAGTGTCCAGTGCGGGTTGGTAGATGTCACATGTCTACAAATTGTTGGTTCTAGGACATACCGCTTTCCTCACGACGTTTTCTTTCACCGTTTTAAGAGATCTACTGTCACTAATGAGACACGATTACTGTTTCTATTGTTAAGAACTTAATAAGCTTGTTTAACAGAAGGGGCTTTGCATAAATATCGAAAATAGTTCGTACTAACTGTTTGTTACCAATTCGTGCACACATCTACATACAATTCCGATACTCAAGCAACCAAACATGGCTTCCGAAATCGGAATCAATAACGGCACCGTTTATTATCATTTAGTCGTCCGTATTGTGGCGATTGTGCTGGAAATAACGTTTAATCCTCTTAGACGTACACTTGGACGTGACACTGCCTTACGTGAGCTAGGGATGGGAGCGTTAGTCGATTGTTTTAGTCTTAGCAGATTTAATCGTATCAGCTGACTTGTGTTGGCTTGCAAGATGCTTGCAATGTCAAAATGAGCTTCCACATTGGAAGCTATATTTGTATTGTGTAGCCCTTACGTAGTTGAAAGGTTGGGCAGATAATGAAGATGTTGGTTGTTATAACAAATATAATTAGTTAATGAAAGCACGCTCATATTAATAATTTTCTCATTGCCGTGGCCCAGGCTAAAAAGTCTAGAAGTCTGTAAAACCGTTAGTAGTGTAAATATTATTAAATTATATTTCAGTTATGTTCAAGTTGGAAAACAAACAGAAGGCCAATTCTCGTAATTTAAAACGTTCAAAATCTAGTCGCAATCTCATCTCGGCGACAAAACAATGTCAAAAACTTGTCAAAAATATAGGGGAGATTAGAGGTATTTTTGACAGATTGAGACTGAGATCAGACTGTGAACGTTCTTAAAATTACGAGAATAGCCCCTTTGAAGTCACCCTTTTCTTACTTCCTTTTCGGAAAATTTTCTTGTTCACATCTTACAGTATCATAAATATAACTCCTGGTCCAGATGGCAGAAAATTTAGACCTCCTACCGAACTCATCGCCTAAAAAATCAAAACTTAACACCCAAACTCGACTAAAACCGACTCAAAACTAACTCCACACACACCCACGTCACCAGAGCTCGCTTTTGAGGATCCGATATAACGAGCCAGCCTCTGTTTTCCAGCTCACAGAACAAGAATAGCATTTAGTTACATATTTTCTGTTTTGTAAAACGAGAATGGCCTTAGGGAATGGCTTCGGTGAACATTTCTCGTCTATCAATGTTGGTTATTAGTAATGCTGCTGGCATGTTTAGTTATGTGGAGTTTTTATCCATGTTTTTAGTTTTATTAAGGGTAAAATGTTGGTTGGTTGGTTGAGCTGTTTAGGGTTAGTCTTTATGTACGAAAGTTAATTTGTTTTTGGTCTTTATGGACGGGAGCTTTTGTGTTGCTACCGACAGCGATACAGGTGGCGGAGTAAGGGTTGCAGGTTTGTGTAGGTATATTTTGGGAAATAAATGAACGACAGGATAACATCAGAAGATAAATATAGTACAAGTTAAACGTCAGTTAAAAGCTTTTGACTGTCACGCCAAATAATTAAGCGACTCATGACTGACATCCAAAAAAATTGAAACGGAATCATTGTTGAAGGTCATTACTGTGGTCGCAGCCCTGCGATCGATGGCTTGGGCCTGCGGTACGGTGTGGAGCGGTGCGAGTGGCTACCGCGTAACAATCGTAACTCACGAACTGGTGTAATTGTGAACGTGAACAAGTAATGGCTGGCCGAACCGCTGCTTAATGGTCCGTACTGCTTTCATTACCGACCGCTTCCCCCGATGCCAAAATTTTAATCTGAAAAAGTACTCCGGAAAATTCAGCCCGCCCCCGAACGCGGAATCCCGTACTCCTTAAGTGCCTCGGTATTTTCGCTCATAATGGACCTTAAACAGCTTTTAGGGGGATCGTTTAGTGCTTCATTCGTCGACGGCGTTAACGATGTAGAAACGATAAGTTTTAGACGTGGAATAAACATGATACGGTGTCATTACCGTGCCTGTAGGCGAGTAGAGTGTTGTACGCTTGTTGCACTCATAACCCTCAAGCGCTCGTCGATATCGAGCGCTGTTCACAGCGACCCCAGCACTCGCCTACACGTATGTAAATAGCTAGCAATGTTTAACTACGCAGCTTTGCGGGGAGATTTTCTAGATCAGATTTTTTTATTTTTCCCAACGATGCGTTGCTGCCGTTGAAGCGTTTCTCGATAATGGTGTTTGCTGTGTTTTTTTTGTATATTTTTTACGAGATATTTATTCGGTAAAGTTAATTGAGAAAAGTAAACATATCCCCAAGAAGTGCCAACAACATTAAAACCAACAAAAAAAAGCTCGCGATTAATACATCAGTGCAATTATCGCGATTAAAACCCACGTTTCGTTATTGGGAGTTAGTGTAAAGTTCCCCTCAGTACGCTTCGAGTGGCGTGTTGTTTGCGTAGCGAATGTCTAGGCGTTCAGACACTCGCGTACTCGGTACTTGAGACCCCCGGCCGCGCAAACAACGCGCGCGTTCTGCCGCCGATGACGGGTTAAGTAAAACAGCACTATTTGTGTTTCATAAGCCTTGTATCGGTTCAGTTTTTGTTTGTGTACGTGTTTTTTTACATTGTTGGGATCGGGGATGGGATTTAGTATTGGAAGTAATCTGTAGTGACAATTGATAGTAGCAGTTTCTGGTCTTCCGATACGTTTTTCGTCGGATACTTTTCTTTTTTAACTAGATTAAAGTTTTGTCTTTACATATTATATAACATCACGCCTGTTTTTCCCGAAGGGTTAGGCAGGGGTGTACCTATAGTATGATGTACCCACATTTTCGGCCCAAACATCGAACCCAGGACCACATGTTCAGCAGTAGTGAATGCAACCGTTACAACAATGAGCCAGTTTTGTCTTTATAAAGAGGGGAACGTTCGATTAAAGGACACTTGCTTTTATGTTTTTCAAATACAATGCTCCGGAAATCCATATTTCAATCTAATAGATTTCTCTGAATTCAAAGAGCAGATAGATAGATGCTTAGTTCTGTGCAACCATTCGCGTATTCCCAATTCCGGACTTTGAAGCATAATTAGCATTAATAAAGCAGTGAGCTGTATTCCTAGAATTTGCTCGAGGTGCTTGGTTACATTTTCCGGAACTATGAACAGGAATAGTGGTTCAGAGTTCAAAGGTTTCGATAATAACATTATTAGTAAGTAGATGTTTACATAAAGCATGTACATATATACTGCGGGGTAATTGCGCAACACACGATCAGTAGCAATGGGTTTCTCTTTGACAGTTCAACAAAATTCATTACGTTAATTACCTTTTTGAGCACATATTTTTCGAACATATGAAGCCATAGCGGTATCTACAACTCCACATGCGAACAACGCGTCATACTGACGTCACGCAAATCCTGCATCTCGCAAGCAGAGTTTACCGCGCAATTAGCATATATACAATTTCTCAACATCAATCGTTGGGCCCGCCACACACAACACCCGTCTGGTCAGAGGATCCTCCCTTTTATATGGAGGATGAATGAACTTTACACCCTGTTCCTCATACCTCTATAAAGCAATGGATTAGCAATATCCTTCAAAATGATTCAGATTGATAGTGTGTGTGTGTGTGTATTAGGGTGCTGGAAGGATGGGCACCTGTATTTTGTCAAGGAACAGCTCTTGTGAACGAAATAAATCAATCTGCCTGCCTAGCCTTTTTCCAACTATGTTGGGGACGGCTTTCAGTCAAACCGGATGCAGCTGGATACCACAAACATGGAGCTACTGCCTATCACTGCATATCTGACCTCGACAACCCAGTTACTCGGGGGCGTGTCAGACTTTTACTTACTAAATCACCCGTGTTCCTTCAGTTGCCTGTGCCAGGGGCCACGGTATCTCCTTCGAACGACCCGCGGCCCTGGCAGGCATCGGCCCTAGCGGACCCCGTCAATCTCTTTAAGGCGCGCGTGGAACACAAAGCACCGACCCGGGCCTGGTCCTTACCGGGCGGCGAGCTGCCCATTGCTCGCCGCCGCAAGCCCGCGCCTACGGTGGCCGGGAGTCGGCTGTTGACTCCCGTCCAGGGCGCCTCCTGCGGCGACTAGGGGCGTGAGGGCGCAGAGATTGCCTCTCCCTCACGCGCTCCGCCTCCTCCTTTGCGAGCATTACTGCATCTATCGCGATACCCTCTGGGCTTTAACTTAACGCTTCTTCCGTAACGACTGTCAAAGATCTATGAATGACAGCCGGGTCTGACTCTTATGAACGAAATAATTACAATTAAAGAAAGAAAATGAAGAAAGAAAAAACAAAAAAAAGTCAATAAAGAAGGCGACTGGCGCAGTACAGATTGGCTACAGCCTACAGCACTAATCTCCTAATTAAAAATAAAACTGTCACTCTCCGAAATGATGTCTCCAGATTTAGGATCTCCAACCATGCGTCTAATGAGGGTCGAATCTCCAAATAGTCCACCCAAAATAAAGTGATCAATAACTCCCTCCAACACAAATATATGTGGCTTATCAAAACCTGCTGCTCTGATCGCCATTTCCTCCAGCCACGAGCCATTACCACAACCAAACTTAAATGATATCGATTCCACAAACTTTCTGAGAACTTCAAACTTTGCTAATTACACGGACCTCTCTCTCTAATGACATAGTGCTAGAGCGAGACAGCTATATGATATACAGAGTGGTGATATCTGCTTTCCACGCCATTAAGTGCGATGCATCTGACGTACGCTCTCATCATTGTTTCGTATAAATAATATATGTGTGTCAGTGTGTGCGGGGCGATATCGGAAATTGCTCAATCAATTCGGATAGATTCGGTTCGCAGATTGGCTTTTATTCGCTGGCAGTGAGAGCAATTTAAGTGACGAAAATTACAGTCAATTGCAGGCGATTTGATGTGTAAATTATTTTCTAGATTTACGCGTAAATCGTATCTATATAAATAAATAAAATTGAAGTGTCTGTTTGTCAGTATCGAAATAGCAGCTTTTTACTAAATGCATATACGGTACTTATAACAAAAAAACAATTGTTAAAAATTTTGTCTGTCTGTCTGTTTGATCCAGCTAATCTCCGAAACGGCTGGACCAATTTTGACGGGACTTTCACTGGCCTAGTAACGTGGTAGTAGCCTAGTAGCTTATGTTAACATAGGCTACTTTTTGCCCCGGTAGCAGGTTTAACGTTCTTATGTAAATTTATCACTTTTTAACCAATTCCGATGAACCGATATTCATATTAAAAAGCGAATACAGGTAGAATCTCTTCAAAGACTTCGAAAAGACCTTTCCTTGGCGTTTACAGCAAGAAGTTGTCCTAATTTTGCTTTCGACTCTCGTTTACTCGTGAATTTAAGATACCAATAGTTACGCAACTTAAGCTTTAACAAAACGAATTCTTGCTCACATAACATAACATAATTAGCCTGTAATGTTCCCACTGTTGGGACACAGGCCTCCTCTCGGTGAGAGGTAGAGGGCCATAATCTACCACGCGGGCCCAGTGCAGGTTGGTAGATGTCACATGTCTTCGAATTTTTTGGTTCTAGCACATGTCGGTTTCCTCACGATGTTTTCCGTCACCGTTTTGAGAGCAGTGGTGATGAAATAATTTACACAAAGTAAAACGCCTGTCTGGGTTCGAACCTACGACCTACCAGTCGTAAGTCAAGGCTGATACTATTGCCTATTTGACGGACAGGGCCGTCATCTACCCCGGTCACCGGGGAGAGTGGAACCGGCGAGAGATGTCGTGCGGTGTCCCACAGGGATCGGTCCTAGGGCCGCATCTGTGGGATATCGGGTACGACTGGGTGCTGCGCGCCGACCTCCCTGATGGCGTCAGCGTAGTTTGCTACGCTGACGACACGCTGGTCCTGGCGCAGGGGAGGTCGCACCAGGCGGCGGCCGAAGCAGCGACACGCGGGGTTGCGACAATTGTCGAGAGGATCCGGCAATTGGGACTCGAGGTGGCATTGCACAAATCTGAGGCCATGTGTTTTCATGGTCCTCGGGACGCGCCACCGTCGGGTTCACAAATAACGGCGGGAGGGGTTCACATCGGCGTCGAGCTGACGATGAAGTACCTGGGACTCGTCCTCGACAGCCGGTGGAATTTCGTGGAGCACTTCCGACGTTTGGCTCCCAGACTGGAGCGGGCCGGGGCTGCCTTGAGGCGGCTCCTTCCCAATCTAGGGGGACCAAACGCCTCCTGCCGGAGGCTCTATGCGGGGGTCGTGCGGGCCATGGCCCTTTACGGGGCACCGATATGGGCGCGATCTTTGAGGCGGCGACCAGCCCGCCGGTTGATCGCGTCCCAAAGGGTCATGGCTGTCCGGCTCATTCGAGGATACCGCACGGTCTCCGCTGAGGCGGCGAGCCTCCTTGCCGGATTGCCGCCATGGGATCTGGAGGCCAAAGTCCTCGCCCACATATGGGAGTGGCGAGAGGAGGCAAAACGCCGGGGCGTTGCTCCGCTGCCGCGAGAAATCACGGCACAGCGGACAGAGCTCCGGCGGGATCTCATAGCGGCATGGAGAGTGCGATTGTCGCAACCCAGCGCTGGGCACGCCACAATTGCGGCGATAAGTCCCCTCTTTGAGGAGTGGCCAGAGAGGCGCCACGGCGCCCTCACCTTCCGCCTGACGCAGGTCCTCACCGGACACGGTTGTTTCGGGAGGTTCCTGTTCAGGATAAAGCGGGAGGAAACGCCAGGGTGTCACCACTGTGGGGATCGCCCGGAGGACACGGTGGAGCATACGGTGGAGGTCTGCCCGGCTTGGGCGGGACCACGCCGTGTCCTCTTGGCGGCGATCGGCGGCGGCGACCTCTCGCGTCCGGCCCTCATACAGGCCATGGTCCGGAGCGAGAGTGAATGGGAGGCCGTCACCTCCTTCTGCGAAGCAGTTATGCTCGCGAAGGAGGAGGCGGAGCGTGCGAGGGAGAGGCAATCGCTGCACCCTCGCGCTCCTAGCCGCCGCAGGAGACGCCCTGGACGGGAGTCAACAGCCGACTCCCGGCCACCGTAGGCGCGGGCTTGCGGGCGGCGAGCTATGGGCAGCTCGCCGCCCGGTAAGGACCAGGCCCGGGTCGACGGCGCGTTGTGTTCCACGCGCGCCTCAAAGAGCTGTCAGCACGAACTGACGGGGTCCGCTAGGGCCGATGCCGCCGGGGCTGCGGGTTGTTCGAAAGAGATACCGTGGCCCCTGGCACAGGCAACTGAAGGAACACGGGTGGGTTTTAGTCAGTAAAAGTCTGACACTCCCTTCTGCTCCGCCCAGAGCGGGAGGAGTCATTTGATGATTTCCCACCCAGAAAAAAAAAAAAAAAAAAAAAGGCTGATACTATTAGGCCACCACTGCTCTACTAGGCCACCACAGAAATAAAAATGAAATTGTTTATTCTGTGAATAGGATATCGGACGGAATCACTTTTACACGTTATATTATAAAAAAAATAAGCGAGATGGAGTCGACATTTCCTATCCCCCTGAGAAGAAATGGCGACACAAACGCAAGGGTCAAAGTCACCATTAAAGTCCAGACATAATCTTGGACAGATCATGCGAGGACAATTTACATAAGTGCTTGTGGTCTTTTGAGGCTTATATTCCCCAAACTGACAGTCCTTAGTTTAGTACTGCAACGTTCAAAGAAGTACCCATAAAATTAACATCCCCTTTACTTAAAACGACAACCCAGCCACTGTTGTTTTAATCCTTTAAGTGAATACTTTACGGAATTCAATGCTATTTGCATACGAATGAATATAGCCGAACCTTCATAGCTTCATGATGCTTTAGTTCTGCTCATGCTCTTTATGTGCTATCAGATTCTGGTATTTAGTGTCTATGGGGTGTTTTGGTGGTTAAGTTTGATTTGGATGCAAATGAGAATGCGTGATAAAAGATTGATTTGGAAGATAAACTGTCGAAATTTTTGGTAGCGGTTGGTCTGTGGATGGGTGACCATCTAAATATACCAAATCCCCTCCGTGCCTCGGAAAGTACGTTAAACCGTTGGTTCCGGCTGTCATTCGTAGATTTTTGACAGTCGTTACGGATTGTCGGAAGCCCGAAATTCAGACAACCAGTCTTACTAAGGGGTATCGTATTATCTGGGATTTGGAGGTCAGATAGGGAGTCCCTCCATGTAAAATACTGGTATTCAGCTGCATCCGGTTAAACTGGAAGCCGACCCTAACATAGTTGGGAAAAAGCTAGGCAAATGATGATTTTTGATAGCTTTTCTGTTAAAAACTATTATTATATTTATTTATATTATTAAATATGTTGGAAAATAGGTGTTTCATTAAGTGTTCATTGTTCGCCCCAATTTCTGTCCTTTAAAACTGTATTATGGTTGTGCATGAATGCCAACTGAGGCGGCTGAAATGACAGAAAAGGTGAATTACTTTACTATTAGCAAAACTTTATGTTGGTGGTTTTAGAATACCTTGTTTTGTTATTTACCCCTTTAAACAATCGTTACCACTGACTTATATTAAACAAGTACGCTGGACATGAAAAAACGAAGACATTCGATTTTCGCCATTTTGGCGCTGATTGCAATGTGAGCGTCCGTGGAACTAATATTTTTGATAGTGAGTTTTACGAAATGCGCATACTCTCATGATAAAAATGTTCTAAACATCTCGTAGTAAACACAAAATACACAAAAAAGTCTTATTCCACGATTTAGACCTAAATCATCAGAGATGTACGACAATATGACGGCCATTTGCAATAATGTATGAATTTTAGTTCCCGAGACGCTCGAGCGGGGGCAGGCTCTTTGAATCGGCACAAAAAACAACTTTCATTTCATATAGTATATTTAGTCCAGCGTAATTGTGTAATATAAAATAGATTAGTGTATGTACCCCTCTAAACAATCTTTAATTATGCCACTGTCAACTAAAGTCAAAATGACTTGAAATCATTCTTTCGCTATATGTGACACAAGACTTAGTCGAAAATGTGTCAGTTTTGAATTCTTCCGTAAGTAATCTTCCCCAAACCCAGTCAGAACCCACCACAAAGTAAACACCACCATTCGAGAAGAAGGCAATCTTTCTGACAAGCGTCCCCCGTTGCCGATACTGTTTTTACGACCGTTTAATCTCCATAGAGCCGGTCCGAAACGTTCCGGTTTTATAGCCGTCCGGTGATTGAAGACTTTCGTTTATGGCTGCCTGGATGTGGGAATAGGTCGTGGCCTCTCAAATCGTCATCATGATCAATCAGCGTACGGGTTTGTTTGGTGAGACTTCCGGGTCAGCGTGGATTGTATCGATGATTTTTTGGTCACAGTTTCTGGTCTACTTTAAGTAATCGTGGAACTGTGGTGACGTCTGTGGGTCGTCAGTGTGGCTGTTAGTTAACCAAAACGTTGAGCTGATGAAAGAGAGATCGTAAGTTTGATTATTACTCGTTTTATATACGTGAAACTATGACCAGCTTTACAGGATGACATCCACATCGTCGCACGAACTGTTACCATGAATGAGTTCGAGCCGGTTATAAAAAAAAATCTGCTGTTTCGTAAACAAGTGCAATACCTACGCGGTCAAAATGTATGGAACAAATATCTGTTTTTTAATAACTGACAACCGAGCAAATTTCAGCGCAGTGGGGTTCGAAATCATGTACTGAAATCATGGTAATAGGATGTGCGTCGATGTTCTTGACACCTTGTATTTGACTAAGATAAAGAGAGAACCATCATAACTGGCGAAATGTGGTGGTGCGTCTCGTATAGGTACACCTCTGCCGAACCCTTCGCGAAATACTGCCGTGATTTGATGTTATGAGTTATAAAGAGCACATTGCTTTTATAATAACGTAGCTTTCTCCAAGATCATAAGCATTATATGTCTGCAAATTGCCTTTTAAGTACGTTTCTCAACATACTAAGGAAATAATAATCATAATAATACGTACATCCGCAAATAACCCATACATTTTCGTAAAAGAAAAAAGTAGAGCGAATCCACCGTCATTGTCCTGAGAGTCTCGCTTGAAGGAAACAAGTTAATAGCACTCTTAGACGATAGACAACTTAATGCTATCATTAAGTCTGACGTTACGTATACGAGGCTATATGAGAATCTTTATTACAGCTTCCACGAATATACTTTCAGCACAAAAAATATTCCGGAGGTATTCACCCTGTATATACGTAATCGTTATCTTTGAAAAATGTTATGTCATGTGCTACCTGTGCTTCGTGGGAAGTTTTTAATTTTCCAGGGTAAAAAGTACCCAGAGTCTTCGTCGTCTAAGTCATTTCATTGGGTATTTTTTAACTTACTTTCTGGCAGATTTATCAAAATCGTTTCCACACTTAGCCGTGAAACCATAGCATAATCAGCCTATAATCTTGCCACTGCTGAGACAGAAACCTCCTCTCGATGAAAGGAAATGGGCCGTAATCTACCACGCGGGCCCAGTGCGGGACATCACATGTCTTCGAATTTTTGGTTCACGAACAGAACATGCCATTTTTAGAGCAGTGCTGATGAAATAATTTACACAAAGCGCCTGTCTGGGTTTGAACCTACGTCCTACAACTCGTAAGGTGAGGCCGTTGCCCTTGGGCCATCACCGCTCCTCCGTGAAACCATACCAAACGCACACCTACGCGTCTGCATAAAAAAGCATGATAGCATAGTTTCTTTTGAAAAATATTTCATTATACCTTCTTATGGAACGTGTAGACGCCCACATTTGAAAAAAACAGAAGCCAAGTTTATCGCAAAAATTCCATTAAAAAATATAAGAATACAAGCCAGAAGTTAGTTGCTAGCAAGCACTTTAGAGGCATCAGTAAAACTTCGAAACGGCGTAATAAAAGGCGTCAATACTTATAAAAAAAGTTTATATTTCTCCGCCAGAATTTATACGTTGAGTTCATTACGACCTCTTAAAGGAATGTCAGGACTATAGAAAATTAGTTCGTCTGTTCTTGGCTTACGACCCAGTGAACCGATTGGGGATTTATATTGAGCGATTCATTTCATAGTACTAGGTTATCTGCTTTGCCGCTCTAGCATTTTCTTTTAGCCTTTTAGACTTTGAGATAGGAGACTGGGATTAAAAGTAGCGCTCTCCATGTTTTGGCCTAAATTCTGGGATTTTCGATCTTGGTTTTTGGGTGTAAAAAAAAACTTTTCCGAATTGTTCTGAAATATATGTATACATGAATTTAATCTAATTTTATTTATTATTATTTTGTTTGTTTTATTTATTATTAGTTTATAAGGTCGTATTTTGAACATCCTATAGAACATACATTTTTAAAATCTAGATCGAGCCTAAGACTTAAGGCTGGATTCAAAACTAGATAAATAAATACAAGTATTATAAGTTTATAACATAATTATGTACTTGTGTACCTATTTTATGTAGAACTCATTAAGCTATATTTTTAATAGTTTTCCTATCATTGTTCCTCTCAACCAAAGCACCTGCCATCTAATTTCTCCACCACCCCTGGTTGACTGGTAGAGAATGCGCAGGATTGGATAGCAGTATAGAACCTGTCATTCCCGAATCGAAAATGCTAAAGCATCATTCTAAAATGCGAAACTTAGGACCAAATTCCGACGTAAAATATTTCTATCCTGATCTGAAAGGCGGGCGAGCTCGCGTGCTAAAGCCAGTATAGCATAAAGCGTTACCTATACTTCGGGGAGTATTTTGCTCGCATTGTGCCGTTTGGCTAATGCAGACCGAATTTCCATATTTGGCTGTAGGGCTGCCAAAACGTTGGAATTGTTTTTGAAAGGAATATTTTGGTTTTGCGATGCTCTTATATTGATCGTGTTTGGTTCGACTGCTAAGAGAAATATGCATCATTTTCATTTTCATTTTACCTGCAGTAACAATGCCAAAATTGGACCATACAATAGATAGAAAAGAATACTCTTTATTGTACACCATACAAATTACAGAAACATAAATATATAACATTTTACAAAGGGTGACACAATGGGCGGTCTTATCGCTAAGAGCGATCTTTTAAAGACAACCTTTGGATGGATTAAAATAAAGGAGAGACAAATATAGGTGGTAGTTTGTGGTACAATGATAGGTAATATAGCAATTCTGGGCCGATTCAATTTACATTGTTATCGACACGCTAAGAAAAAGATGATAGGTAGGTAACTTTGACGACACGGTTGGCGCAATGGCGATTCCGGCACGGAACTAATATTTGTATTGCCTACAAGTAGTTGTTCCGGGTCTGGCTGTTTGTGTATGTGAGTTAAAATGTTTGTAAACTCACTCGCGATACAGGAGTAATTCCTAGTGTGGGCAAATTAAAAAAAAAAAAAAACACTTTAGTTAATCATTAACATACACAGCTATAATGAACACATAACATCACGCCTGTATCCCGAAAGGTTGGGCAGAAGTGTGCCTTTAGTATACCCACATTTCGCCAGTTATGTTTAAGTCCCATGTAAGAGGAGGCGACCCTAATGTCATCAACCGAGCAGAAATCCAGACTCCGGTCTGTAACTTCGAAAGTCCAGATGGAAAACCCAACAACATTTTGCCCGCCCGGAACCCAGGACCTCACGCTTAGCAGTAGCGCTTGCGATGACTAGACCAACGAGCCAGTATAATGAACCAATAGGATAATGAATGTTCTTCTAAATACGTAAAAAGTCAAAGTGAAATCATTTATTTCAAATAGGCACATAAAAGACACTTCTGAACGTCAAAAATTACATTAAAATAGAATTGATTCTAATCGCCCCTTGTGTGCTTCTTTCTCAAGTCAGCCATCTTAGAAGAAAATAAGTACTATTAAAGTTTCGTTTGAGTCACGTCAAAAAACATAAAGGAAAGATAAATGAGTGTTACATTTTCATGGAACATTGAAGAACATTTAGCATATTACACCTTCATTATTTTTCTTTTGCAATCACAATGTAACACGCTTTTATTCAGTAGGTACCTACCTATATAATGGTATTTTTCTTATCAGGTTAAAATTATTTTTAACATTTTAGTGCTTCTTATCAAGTAATAAAAGCTTGTTTTTAATTTTAAAAAAAATCTTTTAATTAAATTTTTCAACTTTTTAGTATTTTTGATGCGAGATTGACTACGGCGTATTTCGTAGCGCGTAGCAGTGTTTTTCCGTTAATGAACGAACGAACTTATTTTCCCAAAGATGGGGTCGCATATTCATGTCCACCAAACCACCATCACTCACCACCCACCAAAAACGGTCCACCCATCAAGACGAATCAAACTCGACGCGGTGGTGTCGCTTAATTACTGAGTTCCTATGGCCACTTTCCAGCTCCACCATCAGACCCTGGTTACCATCTAGCACCAAAGTATTAGTCAAGACGAATCATACGAGCCCAAAGTCGATGGGGTTGTGTCGTTCAATTACCGAGTTCCCATGGCCATTTCCAGCTCCATCATTCAGTCTCTGGTTACCATCTAGCACCAAAGTACTCATTACGACGAATCATACGAACCCAAACTCGGTAGGGTTTCCAGCTCCATCATCAGACGCTGGTTACTATCTAGCACCAAAGTACTCGTCAAGACGGATCAAACGAGTCCAAACTCACCCTTCACCTTCCGGCCACCTTCCGGTTCCATCATCAGATCAGCTCCATGTCATAATAATTTTACATTGTCGTTCGATTCACACATGCATGCAAAATTTCAGCTCAATCGTTAACCGGGAAGTGGAACAAATTTAACTTGCCAGATTTGATTACAGACAAACATCGGGACAGGTGAAACTAAATAAAAGCTTGTAAAATAAACTCTAATTTTTTGAGAGCACCACCCCTAGCCTTAGCAAATAATGCCGTAAGAAAGTTGTGCCATTGTCGAACTCGAGCTGAAGACGCGTGGGCCGCAACTTTGCGCCCCTTCTCCTAATAGCCTTCAGGGAAGTACTGTAATGGAACATTTGGTTCCCATGCTCATCTGGAGGTACCAAGCTTGCCGAACTCAACTAATAAGTCCACAATTAAACAGGACACATGTCATGGTGTTCATAACCATATTTATATCAATTTCGCCTGTCAGGCGGGTTTACGAGTCGCCGTGACAGGCTAAATACAAACCTTTATATTGGCGGTGAGCGCTAAATTATGACGCTGACGCTTCTGAAATCTGAGGAGATATTGTTATAAGACCCAGTATGGGCCAAGGCCTCTTCTGTTATGAGGATTGATCACATTCAGGATGGTTCAGGATCTTAGGTGGTTCGCTAGGTTAAGCTAAGACTAATTTCAAGCACAGTGGACAGGTCCACTCAATCTGTGTGGTTCTTTCCTCAAAAGGCCATTTCGGACACCAATCTACATGGTCTTCACATGATCTCACCAAGACTATGTCTGGGCTGTCTATAATTTATTTATAAAAGAGTAACCGTGGATTTTCGTGCCGGCTCTTCTCCATAGGAAACGCCCAATTGGAACCGTCCACCTAGCTTCTGAAGTTTCAAAAGTGCCCATGTAGTTTTATGTGAAATAAAATATTTTGATTTTGATTTATGACAGGAGTCCTTTAGCTGGCTAAAGGACTTCTGTCATAAATCAAAATCCTGTTAATGTCTTACTGCCAGCAATAAGACATTTACAGGATATTGGGTTGTAAGGGAAGCTGGGCCTATACTATAGGTAATACTTTTACTGACATATCCAACTACCATTGAAACTCAAAACTTGTTTACACTTACCACTTGACTTCCTTGAATACCATTCACTCACTAATACCCGGACGTACCATGAACAGTGGTACCAATTAAACGGTCATAAAAAGCTCGTTTCCGGTCTCATTCATTCATTCGGTCACGACTGCTTCTTAAGTTGTAAAGTTTATAGTATTGTGCCATCACGCTATATCCTGTGATGAGTGTGGATATTGTTTATTAAATAGTTTTGGTTGACCTGGGATTATGTCCTTTGTTATGTTCTTTAGTAATTTGGTTTCCTGCCTCTAGAAGGTCCATTCTTACAGCCCAGCCCTCAACAGAATTGTTCTATGAGATATGTTTTTACCCGGGTCTGCGTTCATGTGCTAGATTTTGGCTAAAAAAAATCACTAGAAAACGATGGTTATTTTTATCCACGAACCTGAGGGCGAGTGGCATCGCATTTAAAGCGTTTCGTATTTATACAACAACTTTCAACAGGATTGACATAAGCTTTTCGGTAGATTATGTCAGTCTCATACATTTTTGACTTTTCCATCATCGTTATCATATCACTGATAGAATGTCACTTTGTTTAGGCCCTCTGTGTTGTGGTAGTTTTTGGAGTGTCACACCTGAAACAATATTAAGAGGTAATTTGGTCTAAATTAGAGGAAGCTAATAAATAAAGAAAGAGCCAAAGGAGAAAGAGCCGTTGCAGCTTTGAGTTGACCTGTCCCAACAGACGGCGTGCATGCATCAGTCATCGTGTAGCTCAACCCTATTGTAGGGAGTTCAACGACCCGTCACACGATGCTACCAGACCTGAAGAACTGCTTAGGCCATATAACAAAAACTCAAATATTAGCATTAATAGCAACATCTCTAGACTAATCAATACCGTTACTTAACAAAAAAGGTCCAATGCATTTGTTGAAGCCATAAAAAAGAACTAATATAAAAATCAGCTGGTGGCTGGTTTATGCAAAACTGAAAAAAAAAAACTTCACGAGAAACGTACCTTGGCATTCTAATTACCTGCAAACGGAATGGTATGGGAGTATTTTTACATTTTATGATGCTGAATTAAATTCAACGTGAGACTTAAAACGGACAAGAGTTTACGCTGTTTTTGACATAATTCTTAATTAAAGGAATTTACTTTGGTAGTGTTACAACCTGAAAATGTCCAGCGATAAACATTGACATTTTCAGTGAAATGAGTGAAGAAATACTGTAGATACGAGGGCGGAGTGATAAGTCTGGTAAAAATTAAACAAGGAGTCAATTTTATTTAATTATTATTATTTATTTTTCAACGTAGTTTCCTTGTGACTCAATGCACTTCATCCTACGTTTCTCTAGCTTTTCGATCCCTTCCATAAAGTACGACTGAGGTAACCCTTCAAAATAGGCATTGGTTTCGTGCATGATCTCTTCGTTGGAGTCAAATCTTTTCCCAGCAAGACATTTTTTTAATTCGGAAACAGAAAATAGTCGCAAGGGGCTAAATCTGGCGAATACGCTGGGTGAGAAAGCAACTCATAGCACAACTCATGAAGTTTGGTCATGGCAACCGAGCAGGTGTGCACTCGTGCGTTGTTTTGGTGCAAGAGGATTTTCTTCTTAGCGAAATGCGGTTGTTTTTCACGTAAAATTTTGTCAAAGTGGTCCAATAAATTGGCATAATATGCGCCATTAATCGTTTTACCCTTCTCTAGATAGTTAATATGGATTACCCCACGTGCATCCCAAAAAACTGTAGCCATCAATTTATTGGCCGATAAAATTGGTTTGGCCTTCTTTGGAGCTGGTTCTCCGGTAGCAATCCACTGTTTCGATTGTTGCTTGGTTTCTGGGGTATGGTGGTGGATCCATGTTTCGTCTACTGTTATGAAACGACGCTAAAATTCGGTTTTATCCCGTTGAAACAACGCTAAACCTGCCTCCGAAGTGGTCACACGCATGCGTTTTTGATCAACAGTCAGTAAACGCGGCACCTATCGCGCGGATCGCTTCTTCATAACTAAATGTTGGTGTAAGATATTGCGAACACGTTCGTCTAAGATGCCTAGTATCTCAACTATCTCCCTCACTTTTATTCTTCGGTCGTTCAACACTAAATCATGGATTTTAGCGATCATCTCTGGAGTAGTGACCTCAACTGGGCGTCCTGGACGCACAGCATCACTTGGGCTTGTACGACAACACCGAAAATCGTTGAACCACTTATGAATCATTTTAATCGACAGAGCAGAGTCCCCATAATATTTATCAAGTTTTTGTTTCGTTTCCGTTGTAGTTTTTTTGCGCAAAAAATAATGTTTAATCACGACACGAAATGTACTTTTCTCCATCTTTGCAAAAACGTGTTCAGTTGTTTTTCTTTAATGGCTGTCAAAAAAAAAACGAACCGGCAGTACTGGCTGAAAATTTTAATTTAGGCATTCATGCAATTTGCGATTATTTTATTCCATAATAGGTTTTTACCAGACTTATTACTCCGCCCTCGTATTATCACGAATCATAAATTAGCGCAACAAAAGAATGTAGGTAAGTGGTTTACCTTTGACAAAATCAAAACGTCATGCGCTCATTGAAATTAAAAAAGATTTACTTAAAAGAGAAGATCAGTGGTGGCCTGGCGAAAATGGCCGCGACTTACCGAGTTGTAGGTCGTCGATTCAAACCCGGACACTTGCTCTTCTTTGCGTAAATGTTATTTCATCACCACTGCTCTCAAAACGGTGAAGGAAAATATCTTGAGGAAACCGGCAAATATCTTGATGTTTTAGAACCAAAAATTTGAAGACATGTGTCGTCATTTACCAACCCGCACTGGGGCCGCGTGGTGGCCCACTCCCTCTCGAAGAGAGGAGGCCTGTGTCCCAGCAGTGGGAACATTATAAGCTGATTATGATACTCTTATCATAATCAGCTTAATATAGTCATGTCAGTTATCATTTTCGTCCTCTAAATTCATGTTTTACCCAGTCATATAAACCGAGCCCCTGTATAATCATCTAATCAACGTTTGCCTTCATAATTCCCCTCACATCAATCCAAACACACGTAAACACGTAAAACTAACAACATTATAACCAAAAACCACAAATCCTACAGATAGGCCCATTCGACTACAATTTGCACACGTAGATAATTCAATTGTGACAGTTTCAGGCCATATATCATGAGGTCTCAGCTTAATGGATTTCTGTAAAGGCCACGGGGCGGCCGCCGGTGTAGACACGGCTTAGAATGTAAAGTCATGCTTATCATTTGGGGTAGAGGTGGCGTTTTGGGGGGTTGTCATATCTTACTCATTGTCGATAATATGTATGAGGACGCGAAGTGGCGGTTTTTATCGAAACTAGGCGACATCTACCGCACCTACCGTGTTTTGTTTTGTTGTTATTGAACCCATATCCTTTAAGATGTAATTTACAAATCGTCAATGAAAGTTTTCATCTTCTTGAGTCCCTCAAAGGCGGAAGAAATTTCTGCCTTTGAGGACTCAAGAAGAAGAAAACTTTCACTGACGATTTGTCATTGTCTCCCAGTCTAACCGGATGCAGCTGGATACCAGTATTTTACATGGAGCGACTGCCTGTCTGGCCTCCACAACCCAGTTACTGGGTAACATTATACACCTAGGCAAGACTGGTTGTCAGACTCTCTGGCTTCTGTCTACACGTAACGACTGTCAAAAATCTACAAATAACAGCCGGGACCAACTGCTTAACGTGCTTTTCGAGGTACGGAAAGGTCTCGGTATGTTATGGATGGTCACCCATCCACGCACCAACCATGGCAAACGTGGCTTAACCTTGAAGTTCGACCCGTGCTGCTGTTATTATTTGGCCACGAGCCCCTTGCATAATATATGTATACAATACAATATGAAATTCAGTCTGCAATCAAATCAAATCAAATCATTTATTTGCTAAGAATGTAGGTATTGTACAATAAAGTTGTTATAGAAATATAATGAGCCGGGTACAGTCACGAGCACCAATATGTCAACACTTGGCAACTTTCATATGCGATTTTTTCGTGAAATAACGAACGCAACGTTGAAACACGACACATTACATAAACCTATGGGTTCGACAATGCTATGTTCATAACAACATAAAATTTCATCCAAAAATAAAGGAGTAAATCGTTTTTGAATAAAGCCGAGTGTATACATACTTTTGCTCGTGACTGTACATTCTGCCAGAGTTTTGGCATGCAACTTTTTCTAAGTAGTGCTGTCTTAAAGCTACCGACAGTTAAGAGGGTTTTTATTGGCTTCTTATGGGACCTTTCTTGGCGTCCGAGACCTTAGCAAACAAGTGTTTATTTCTTTTTACAAAAATTGCCATCTCTAAAATATATAAGGACGGAAAAGTAAGAATTTTTAAATACTTAAACAGAGATTCACAGCTATCTCTAGGTTTTAGACTACACATTGCTCTAACACAACGTTTCTGGGCTTTAAATAAGTTATCTCTTAGGCTACAATTACCCCAAAAAAATATTCCAAACATTAAGACCGACGCAACTAAATCATGGTATGCTATTAAAGCAGTCTTTATGTGTAATGTAAAGTATTACCAAATTATTAAAAAAAAAATCCCTTTGTTTGTATTTCGGATATTTAAACAATGCCTTATAAAACCTTTATAAAAAATAGGTTCACCTTATTTACAGATATAAAACTTAACACAAAGCGTATAACGTGTTACAAATACAAATATAGGTGAATGACCTGTAAATCACTTTTATCAGTGAATATCCTCGTCACTGATAACACTGCGGTTTATTGGACACGCTGATAAAGGATATTGCGTCTTATATACAAGTACTAGAGTGAATAGGTGTATGTCCACTTGAATACTGCAATATTCTCCGTTGAGTTTCATTTTAAGAACAAACCATCTGTTGAAACATCATAAAGGCGGAAGGTAAATATAGACAAGAATAAACCAAGTTTGGAGGAAGCATAGACAATAATCAAGTGTAACTATAACGCCATCTATCACTTGTTTATGGTAATGCGGTGCTAACCTATAAGAGATTGTTACACTAACCTTAGATTTAAGTAAAATATTATTTTTAAATTGTCACAAATAGTGTAAACAATTGTTGGATTGCCGTTAAAGAAGAAAAAAAAAAACAGGCAAAATTCTCGGAGAATGAATTTTGATAACCAGATCATTTCTATCAAACAGGGAATAAATCAGCGCGATTGTGTGCCTCATACAAAAAAAGATTCAATTACCAGACCAGTTACAATAAGCACATTCTATATTTTCTAATTTTATCATCACCATCATTTCAACTGAAAATCAGCGTCAGGTGGTACACTTGTGTTGTCATCTGACATTACGCTGAGCTGAGGCCCTTTTGGCATTATAATCTTTGTTTTCTATTTTTATACCTTTAAAGTGTATTTATTGTACTGTAATGCCAATAAACACATTTTTCATTCTTTCTTTCCTTCCCAAGCGTCGCCACATCCACCAGTCCTGTGCGTCTAATTTACCTTTACATAAAACAATTAATAAAAACCAAAAAATATTTTCACCACCACAGCCATATTCACAAAATAATTATCTAAACTCAACAAAGAAGTTATTAGAACCAATTAACACTTCCAAAGAGATCCTATTATCATTTCCCCAGTATAATTATCGCGCTAGAACCTCTTTTAAAAGAACAGATACTCTTTGAAATTATCGTTGAAATTAAAAAAGAAAAATGTTTGCCCCTATCATTAGGAGAACTCGATCGGTCTGTCTGTCTGTTATTAGTACTTGTATCAAGGGTGGTTTTTTAACTTGATTAATTTTACTTTTATAAAGGAAATTGTATGATTGTTAAGTCTGTTTGTGGATAAATTGTATGCTTGTATAAATGGTTAGCTACGTTACATTTGTATGTGCATAGTAAGACCCTTTGTCATGTGCACACACGTTTTGCTTACCGTGAACAACTATTGAAGTGAGTACGGTATGGGATAAAAATGAAAGATAATAATGACATACGTCAAAACACATATAAAATTTGAAGAACTGAAGGTGAAAGTCTACACAAAGAATAGATATAGTTAACTCTTATATTCATGCGATATAATTATGTAAGGAAAAATATATTTTCCATTTATTGCTAAACGTATTTAAAACATCATTCTGTGTCTGCCATATTCAACGATTGATAGAAATAGAATGACATTTTAACTTAGTTTAGCGCTAAATTCAATTAGTGATGCGTGGTGCAAGAGGGCCTTGGTATTGAAATTCCGAGTAGTGACTACCTCGTGCGTCAAACCCCGATGCAGTGACCGCAAAATTCGCCCAACTCGCAACTCACAACTCAACTCCTGCAAGCCACCAATACGTTCTAAGGATTCAATTCGCTATTCCAATTTCTAAGGAAATTGAGTGGGGTGTAGCAAATGAAGTTACCTACTTATAGAACATTGCGAAGTAGGTTTAAAACGAAGTTGACTTGAGGAAAGGAAATTGTATTTGTACGCGGAAGAAAAGTGAGGAAATTTTGATCTCCTGTCGTGGTTATGCTAATTAGACGGTGTCGTTGTTTACGGGACGGGTTGTTTTGAGTTAACCAGAAGTATTTTTGGCGTTGTCACACATGTGGAACGTACGTGGTAGATCATGTCTTTTCAAGTTGATCTTGTTTTGTTTTGTAATTTGGTAAGAGTGAAACTTCAGTAAAACCACAGAAGGCTCTCGTACTTATAAACGTTCAAATCCAAGTCGCAACCTCATCTTAGCGAAAATCGTTGTCAAAAACTGTTTATTTTTTTGGTAAATTATAGATTTATTACACATCTTCCTTTGTGTACTAGGCTTAAAAAGCAATCCACAAGTGTATACAAAGAGTGCACATACTTACCAATCAAACTTACACATAGACAATATTACCATGTTGGAGACAAAATATGTACTAACTTAAAAAGCAATCCACGAGAATATACAGCGATGTGCACCTCACCGCTCAACTTATAGGTCCATGTAGTCTAGTAAGTATAGGATAACTTAATTCAGTAGTTCCATGCGCCGCGCCGGTTCTTCTCCAAGTTATAATAAGTTGCTCTCGACGGTTCATAGGTGCAACCGGTGCATAGCTTCGCAACGGCAGCCTCGTTGCCCAACACTAATATTCATACCAACTTTCTTTTTTAATATTAATAATATTGTTCTGTGAATTATTACAATATTGAATAAGAAAGAACCAACGTCAAAATTATTTCTAAATATACATAGCTTGAGATGCTGAAACCGGCTTCATTAGAAACTAATAATTGAATTGTATTGTGTTTTCATTATTTTATGTATCTGTCATAATTAAGGTGTAGTCTTCATCCTTTGTCAACCAGACAAACAATAGACACTGACGCAGCCCTGGTTTCGACTAAGACCTTTCGTTTGACAAAACCTTCTCCGAATTTGACTACAACATCGTCTATATAGCTGGTGCTACACAAAGCGGTGAAGTAACTAACGGGGCTTCCTTTGCGGACGACATCGATAGCTTTTTGCATACGCTGCGGTTATGCGAATCCCTTCTAATCGATTAACTTCTTTGTAGTTTCCAAGGCTTTATGTTAAAAGTTAAAGAGATATTGGAATTGTTCGAAAAAGTCGTGGTTAAAGGTAGGTTTATTGATTAGGTTTGATATTGTCGGCAGGTGCTGAAAAAATACTAGCAACGCTGGCAACCTTGATGTTTTATAACATTTACGTTAGCAACTGGCAGAATCTTTCTTGTAATCTACTCCTCATCCATCTGGCATGTCTTATGTCCTTTAATATTTATGTTTTTGCATATTTATAGCATAATCAGCCTAAAATGTTCCCACTATAGTGGAACACAGGCCTCCTCTTTCTCTGAGAGGGAGTGGGTATAATCCACTACGCGGGGCATATTGCGGGGTGGTGGATGTCACATGTCTTCGAATTTTGTTTGTGTTTTGAGAGCAGTGATGGTGATGAAATTATTTACACAAATCATCTGCCTGCTTGGGTTTGATCCCATGACCTACAACTCTGTAAGTCGGGGCCATTGCCACCATGGCTCAACTTGCAGCATATTTCCCTCAAAAAATGAGTAAATTCTTCATGACTATCATAAGTACATTTTCTGTAATCACGTTATACTAATGAACTGTTTCTTATTTCCAGGTACATATCAATGTTTAACCATCACTATAGCTGGGTAGTCTCGGTAAGTTACTCCATTTACGCAGGAATGCTATCTACCATTAATGAATGCGTATTCAAATGACCACTACCCCTCAATCAAACGCTTTGATTCACGTCCGTAGCTATTGATTACAAAGATTCCTGTGTCGCAAGTAGTAGGTTATGTAACGAGCTCAACTGTTGACGACCAATAGAAGGTTATAATTGTTGCAAACTCTGTAAATAAAAGTGAATAACAGTGTTTGAACGTACTTGTTCTACATAAAAGTGAAGTGATATAAAATATTGACAACACATTTTATTCTATTAATAACATTTTTATCTTATACAATTAATTTATTATTACTTCAACAAGTAAACACTTGATATCAAGCCCAACAAATAACAATAATTTTAAAAAGTCACAAACTGAAATTGAAAAATCTACTGACATTACAATTCTACCCGCAAGTATTTGTCAACTCGTATTTGACCAACAAGGCATTAGGCGAAGACTGCCGACTACGGCCGACCAAACCCGACCAAGCACGGAATGTCCCGATCGTACTAAGCTCAGAATACTAACACTGGGCTGTTCTCGTCCAAAACAAACGTAGCGAAGCCTGCGTATTTGCCTACGTGACCAAAGAGCACAAATAGTTTGTTCAGCCGGCAAGAAAACTCAACAGGACACAGATACTTGAATGTTGTCCCTGGATGTTGGTGTTCTACATAAAAGATAAGTTGGACTTTGAAATAGATATAACTAGAGTCATTCTCCTAGCCTTTTTCTGACTAAGTCAGGGTCAAATTCCAGATATGTATCAATCAAAAAAGTTCATTAGCTATAAAAACCGTTCTAGCTTTTGCCTATAGCGAAAACATAAAAGTGATATAATTTAAGTGTAACTATGTGGACACACGTAAAAATCTCGGCGTGTCCAGATGATAAAATAATAAGTGATACTAATTTTGAGTTTCACCAACTGGACACGTGTGTCCAGGCTCTCGTGTCGAGTTGCTGAACAACCCATGACTGCCATAGATATTCGTATGGAAAACGGGACTGACGGTTTAAGATGCTCTTTAAAACACAAAAGTACAGGCATCTATCTCTCCAGAAATCTTTATGTCGAGAATAGTCAATTATTTTAAGAATCGATTTGTCAATCCGTTTTCATGTTCTTTTTGTTTCTACAGAAGGAAATTGAATAAGTAAACGAATAAACAACCAATAATACGACCTAACAACCTTATCATCCGTTCCTATATTAAACCCTTTATATTGTACATACAAAGTTGCAAGTACGTAAACAACATGTGTTCCTCTTTGATATAGACATATTGCCACTTTGAACGTCAATTCAAATAACAGCGTCAATACCATTCCTTTGTATTGAGAAATGTATCGACATTTTAGTCGAATTGTATGTGTATTGGGCCGGTATACAGATGTGCATAGTATATGTTTGCATATTTGATTCTATGTGCAGAGTATATACAGTTTGCGATGCTACGTAAGGGTTTCTAGGCTAGTGTCTGCAAACTCTTGATTAGTTTATCCTTAGTAGCGCATCGTTCATCGTTGTATGTCACAGCCAGAAAGATTTGTTTCAAATCAGATCCATACTTCTTTCAGATGCACCTTCAAAGATTTTATTTAGTTTGATGATTATTTTTCCTTCTTCAATAGTAGTACGATTAGCTAGTCTGTTTTATTGTTGACAACTTTTATACCCATTTTTTAAATTAGCTGTTAATGTCCCACTGCTGGGCAAAGGCCTCCATACTCTCTTTCCACCTTTCTTTGTCCAGAGCTGCCAAGGACCAATCTTTATCAAAGCAGTCCAGCTCATCCCGCCATCTTCGACTATTACTTAAAGTTTATTAAATCGCTATCCATATTGCGCTCCCGGCTTCAATTATTTCATTCTAATCTACAGCGGAAATAATATCCCGCGCCTATTTTTTGTTTAAAATGTCGGGCTACATCGAGCACCAATTACGCTCCGCGGCAACGAATCCCTCCTCAGTTTTATTTTATATTCCACCTCGTTATATAAATAGACAAGTACCTTGTTTTTCGACAAACAGTAAACACTTCAATTTTAATAACAAAAAAGAAAAGAAAAAAAGTTTTTTCCTTTCCTTAAATATAAACGGAACATAATGTCTTCGTTAAAATCAATGTTGAAGCTCGTACAAAGGAGTTTTGTAGAAAAAGTTTGAGGTTTGTAAGTCGAACAGTTATAAGGGTGCAGTTTTACTTTTCCTGGTACTTTGTCACACGATACAAAAAACACGACTTGCCAACGAGAACTTTTTGTTGGCTGAGTTTTATTTTACAGTTTCGTTTCGTAGATTTTTCCTGTTATTTTTGTGTCAGTTGTTTCAAAAATGTTTTTTTTTTTTACGAAACCGTGTCTTCTACTAGTTTGAATTGAAATATAAAAAGGATTCAATTTCAAAAAAATACCGAACAATTTTTCAATGCTAACTATGAACTGCTATAGACGATATGTATCATAAAATACTACATATACATACACGTATGTTATTAATGAAAACGAATCTTCTGAACAATCTCCCAATCGGATCACGTCTCGGCATTTCACCAAATGGAACTTTATAAAAATAAACCTCCCAAAATTGAATCCTTAAGGTTCAAATTCCCATATCCAATAGGACAGACCAAACCCGGGTGCTTTTCAAGTAGTCTCTACGGTATTAGAGCAACAATAGGAAGGTTTCATTAAATGGGGCTAGCGACAAAATGTTATTTGTTATTTCTTGCCACCCGGCCGAGTCCGTTACTCACTCTGGAATCACTCAGTTTTGTGTCCAGGGTAAGCTATGTATGTCACTTCGACATAGCTTAGCTTAGCCGAACCAATGTATTATTGATAAAAATACAGTAGCTAACCCACATTTTGCTGGAGTGTCCTAAGTGCTCGTTCACCTGCACCTTGAGTGACCTAAAAAATGCCACTGATGCCGTAATCAACGTGGGCACGTACCGGGCTAAATTATATTTAAAAAAAACAATGAGTACCATCGACAAGAAAAGAAGAACAACGTTATTCTCTGACTTACATTGACAATGTAGTTAGGCCTAATATATACTTGTGCAAAAGTTATAACTGATGATGCATTTTCTTTCTTATGATGGTGTAACTGTAAAACCATCTGCTCACTCATGTTAAACTTAATAGAGGTCAATATTCTTATTTGTTGTATTAACCTTATGAACGAATACTTTCTTATGAGGGAGTTTTGCACTCGATTATTTTCATGTTTGAAATCGACCACACATTCTAACCTAAATCTATTCTGTAAAAATCAATGAATGTTGTTGAACTGTCAAAATGAAAGCCATTCCTACTGCTAGTGTGTTACGCAATTACCCCGCGGGTGGAATAACAGCTCATTTCACTTAAATTTTCACAGTGAGATTTTTACCGAATTTACCGGAGTTTCCTCATCTCTTATCCTTCGCTTCGCAATCCCTACTCCACCTCCTCTAAAGGTAAACATCTCCGACGCGTCCATTGTCGAACAAGAATTAGGGTTTCCTTACCAAATGGGATTGCGGTCCCCGTGAAATATATCAAAACGTGTGGCCGCAAGTCATGGGGTTCTCTCTTTGTTAACCTTTGAAAATGTCATTGAAAAGGTGCCCATAATTTAATATAACGCCTGGATTGCCTTGTGTTTCCGTTTTGTTGTGTTTTGTGACTATTTTTGTTTGTTATTGTTGTTGTTAGGAAATAATGTTGTCAGGTGTGTTAAGTAATTGACATTTTGTGTTTTCTAAGAGAATATAATTTTCTCTTCTGTGTATCGTTTTTGACTTTTTTGTATTAGTTAAATTAGTTAGTGTGTCTGTTCAAGACAGTTTTCATTTAGTTCTTAGAAACATTATAAAACAACATTTTAATTAAAAGTTCAAATTTCATGTTCCAATGTCAACTAAATATATAGTTGATTCCAAATATTCCTTTAACATTTCTATAATATTCAAAAGGCACCTCCCTTCGCTTGTGTTTTCCGTAGAAACTTTACCTACTACAGAAAATTCTAGTCTAAGTACTTCCCTCATGGCATAGCATAATCATTAATCAGCCTATAATGTGGCCACTGCTGGGACAAAGGCTTCCTCTCGTGAGAGGGAATGGGCCATAACCCACCACGCGGCCCAGTGCGGGTTGGTAGATGTCACGTTTTCGAATTTTTGAAAGAAAGAAATAATGAAATAAGTTTATTTGGCCCATGTTAAGGAAGGCACACAATATTCACATAAAAACAAAAACCGTATGCTTAACTTTTGGTTATACTTCCCTCAAATCCTCCATAATTTAGTCACCACCACATAAATAACAACAGTACATCATGACGTAATGAGCGTGACGTAACAAAGGCACATGAACCACAGCCCCTATTAGTACGATGTATATAAAAACACGATGCCTGTCTGTTCTTAAACATGTAATGTGAATGTCGTGCTATGACTCGGAACAGTTTATCTTGGATGGGGTTTGAGTTAAAGGGATACGCGATTTTTTGGTTTAAACTTTTTTAATTAGTTTTTTTTGTTCTTCATCCATCTTCTGCCGTAAGTCGTAAGCCCTCGCAAAGCAATGCTTAGCGTCGAGAGTTAACAATCCAACAGTGTTTCTTTGACGCACAATGCTCGGTTCGACACCGAGAGTTGAAAATCCAGTGCGGTAAAAATCGTCGCGTAAAAAATAGGCCGTGCCAACCTGCACCCTTATTGAGTAACACACTATCCATCTAAATCTGAATCATTTTGCTTCATATTTTCGAAAAATAATTCTTGTAAATAACGCAATGAATGTTGCTGAACTGTCGAAATGAAAGCCATTGCTACTGATAGTCTGTTACGCAACCCCGCTGGATTAAGTTTGTTCACATGTACCTACATGATCTTTTGAAAGTCTAATTGAGTTAACATAAAACATACAGGCGGAAAGATACCTGGATACGTTATGACGTAAAGTTTGCCAAACTTCAAAAACATAATAAGTGCTTTTGTGGAATTGAGTAAAACTCTTGGTAAAACTCCTATTACATAAAGTTACTCACAACTTGCACCACGCCAGAACTTCCATGCATGACGTAACGAACGCCGCAACTAATTGTAGTTCGGCAGTCCTTGGTCCCAACACCTCCAGACACCTCCAACACCCCAACACCCCCCGACACCCCCACAGACCGCCATGAATTAATTATCACGACGTACACACCCGTTTACAACGCAAGTGGGATGAAAATCACGAGGATTTGTGTCCTTCTGAAGGAATCTTGGTAAAGTTGGGATTATTTCTTCCTTACATCTTATTATTTTCTTCAAAAATAATGGCTAAGAAGCTTCTTCTAATTATTATTCTTACACAGAATTATTATGGTCATAAACGTTCTTTGATGGCACACCCTGACTTGAGTATCTCTTCTCCAATATTACTTCTATGTATCTTCTAACCTATGTTTATACTGGCCAGTAACACTCCAATGTTCGAACTATAAATGATCTCTCCAAAAACATATCCAACCTCATTATTCTCAAACTCCTTGTAAACAATATCATCCGTCCTTTTTGCGCTCAATTTAACAATAATCGCTGTACCTCTGGGCCACTCAGTCACTTCCATTTCGTTACCCCTTGTCTAATCACACAATTAGTCAACCGCATTCTCTTCCAAAATTACTAACACCACTCAAACTCACAGCATGAAATACCCCAAGAATGTTATTGCAAATTAATCTATACGTCCCTCGAAAGTTATAGAGAACGGACGATAACGTTTGACATACAACAAAGGACATTCCAGCCTGCCACCCGGGTAGTCGAACCGTTGATAATTAAACTACGGATGTCCGTGATATAGGTGTATTCCTTAGATCTTGGGAACAAGGGTGCTTCTGTACTTGTCGGTCATATATGCTTAATATTGTCTGGAGATTATGGGTGAAGTAATGGGTTGAGGTGACTAAAAAATCGGTACACAGAGTTTAAAAACGAAGGAAAACTCTCCTATTAAAAAAAAGGCTTGAAAAATACTGCCTTTTGAAATAAAAATCACGATCTTAGACGCAGTATGTTGTACGTTGCATGAATAATTAAACCATATTCGAAGCGCACGTCGCATGCAAGTACTAGGGTGACATAAATACAAGGCGTTCTGTAGTGCTGTGCAAATCATTAGCCGGGCCACTCCGCCGGCACGAAGACTGGGCCTTGACGCTCGAGCTCGACGCTCGGGGCGCGTACGATGAGTGTCTTCGTATTGAATTTGTATGCTGTGTAGTTATGTGAGCCTGGTAGTTTGAGCCCTGAGGATATGGCGACCTTTTAGTGTTTAATAAATAATTTTAACAACAACTAACAATTACTACACAAGTTGAAAGGTCCTAAGCTTAACTTGATCGTGACAAAGTTTCACTTTGGGTGTGGCACAACTAAGTAAAATTAAACAGTTTGGTTCGTTTTGATGTAACGGGATTAGGTTTTCCAATCAGCGGGGTATATGCGTAACACACTAACAGTAGGAATGACTTTCATTTTGACAGTTCAACAACATTCATTGCGATATTTACGTTGTTGAGACCTACAAAATGATTCAAATTGTGATTGACAGTGTGTTACGCAATAGGGTAGTTTCCTGGGTAAAAAAATAATAATTATATTTAGTCCGTCAGTTAGATTATATTAATTTATGATTATATTATTAATGGACACGTATTTTTTCTTTTGTCAATCAAACAAAAAATGACCTAGATAAAGCGCGTCAAAATTTTGGAGTGGGGGTCGTGACGTCACTTGCGTCACGCGGAACTTTAACAGGCGATATCTTCATCATTTTTTATATAATTGACAAAAGAAAAAATACGGGTTTCATATTTTTTGATAATCTAACTGACGGACTAATTTGATTTTTTCAGGAAAATAGCCTATTAGGTGATGGTTATCTTAAAACTCAAAACAGGTTTTTGGTAGTTTTGAGTTTTTAAATTTCATCTTCATCATGTCATACCGGTAAGTAAACAACATTCACTAACCTCTCTCAATAAAAACAAAACACGAACAGTGTCACCAATACAGCTTAGTATATCAGTCTCTACCCCAATCAGAATGCTACAGCTAATCGGAACGACGCTAACAAGACGGGGGACAAGTTAAGCCGAGTTCTTTGTGATGTGTCGTGTGTGCACAACACTAGAGCTGTCAATGTCTGTTTGAATGACATTCTGAGACATGACTTTTGGAAAACGAAATAAGCAATGCAACGGCTGTGTTTTGAACTTTGAAACAGAATTTTAGAGAGAGAGAGTGTTAAATATTTTTGTTGTTTTTCGTAGGGTTGTGAGTTCTGTAATCTGACATGAGAAGAAAAACATTTTTTTATTTTTTATGATTTGAAAGCCAATTCCCATGATTAAAAACTTTCAAAATATAGTTGGTTTTCTAAACGCTATACATTTTTTGACAGATTGTGAATGAAATTAGAATGTGAATGTTCTGTTACCGTGGTCCGTTCTGAGTCAATCGTCATTTTAAGTTTAATGATCATCTCACGATATTCCATTAAGTCTCCCGAATAATATAATGTATTTTTTTATTTTATTAAAAAACGTTGCCCCGTGCGTTTACAAACATTTAAACTCACATACAAAAACAGCCAGACCCGGAACAACTACCTGTAGGCAATACAAATATTTCGCATGCTTAATGGAATACTGACTTAACACAAAAAAGACGATTTTTGGGAAATCGCAAAAGGAGATCTTGCTATGAGGACTTAACCTAATTGTTGATGCATAAAAATAAAACTGATTTATTTATATTAATCATGAATGCTTGTATTTTGAACATCTATGATTAACTATTGATGAGATCTGAGTTAAAAAAAAACGGAAATCACATCTGACCTATCTACTAATGGGTCAGTGTTCCATTAAGTATGGGATTTGTTCCGTCCGGGAATCGAACCCGCGACACGCAGCGCAGCAGTCGATCGCTCAGCCAGTGCGCCAACCGTGTCATCATGTTATCGCCAACCGTGTTGTCGTATGGCAGGTGGCGTTCTGTAGTTTCTGCTTGGATAAAAAGCCGTGAGTTTGTATAGGTATGTATCATCAGACACCTTCCAAAAAACTCCCCAATACCCACCACCCTTTTCATTTTTTCCGCATTCATGATCTGAAAAGCACGCCTCGCTTATAATCCGCAAATATATCACCAAGGAAAATAGACCAAAAAATATGAGGGACCTAAAATCCTCTAACAATATAGGACACATGCTGTTGACAAAAACGTTTTTAGAACGCGTTTGGCAAACAAAATGGCACCGCAAAGTGCATAGGGGCAGATACGAAGCTTTGGAAAGGTCGGGGTACAGACAGGCTGTATGCAGTAACGTACAGATGGAGGTAAAAGATCTATCTATGTAGATAGATGTAGGTTGTTTTATTTTTACAGTGGATTTCCAAGGATTTTTGATAGACATACGATTTCGACTGAAACTCCTTTTATTTTAATTCTGCATTTGAAAAAGACAACGAAAATCATGGTTCCATAAGCAAAAGAACACGAGATTTTAAATTTCAAAGGGCTTTGAAGATCTGTGTTATCCTACTGTTGTGCCATTTTGAAAATGGCGACCACGCATGAGACCTATATAAATCGATAGCTGACATCAATGCAAACAGAAAACATTACAAGACCAAACCCCGTAAAGAGTCACGTTTCCGAGATATTAACGTTCAAAGTTGATGATTGAGTCACGTGATCAACTTTTAACGTTAATATCTCATGCGTGACCGCCATTTTCAAAATGGCGCGACAGTAGGTATGCCAGGCTCCATATCTTCAAACCCCTTTGAACCTCTAGTTTAATCAAATGATATAATCTTCGTCACATTACAATACCTCACGTTTTTTATACGAAAAAACGCATAGTGGCCAGTACAGCATTTAAGCATCACTTAGCAAGTACACCGTACAGCTCGCAGACAGTATCACTCCAGACCTCGCCCCAACAAGACATGCTGTACTCTTTTGTTTCGCTACTCCATTTAAATTCATCCGAACATTACGCCCGCTTTGTTTCAGCGCACCAGTCGCGATTTTAATCACTTAAGCGCGGCGCGGGCGCCTCCCCTACCCCGCGCTTGCTCTTCAAATAAACTCGTAAAATTCGTAATAAAACCGGGTTTTATGGTATGACGCTCAAACCAGAGCTCATTATTTGTACGTCAATTTCAGTACTATGCTTGATTGCGGACTCTTGTCCTACCAATTAAACGGATGCGTAAATTAAACGGAAGGAAGGGTGTTTTTTTTAAATTTCTCTTCGTGTTGTTCGCTGGCACGCGACGCGTGGCGTTCGTATTTTTTTTTTTGGTTTTATGTCATAAAAATTAATTTACAATTTATTGATCTTGATGCAATTTACTAAGGCATATCTTGCTTATTTTATGCAAATCCTCCCATAAAGCATCATTATAAAAAAAACTACACTATATTATAAATAACCCACATCTCCAAAATCATTTTAATACATACTCGTATTAAACGTTAACGTATGACTGCCTCGTTGGTGTAGTGGTCGCAAGCGCTACTGCTGATCATGGGGTCCTGGGTTCAATTCCCGGGTCGGACAAAGTGTTACTGGGTTTTTCCATCTGGAATTTCTCAGTAGGCTGGAGTCTGGATTTCTGCCTGGTTGATATACACGGCAATAGGCTCGCCCCATATGGGACTTAAACGTGACAGGCGAAATTTGGGTGTACTGAAGCCTGAATGTACACCTCTGTTTAACCCATCAGGGAAAGCAGGCGTGCTGTTATATTAATTGAAATAAAGATACATTTTTTTTTAAACTTTGCACCACACTAGGAATTACTCCTGTATCGTGGGTGCGTTTACAAACATTTAAACTCACATACACAAACAGCCTGTACATTGTATCTCGCGAATGATATTTGTAAATATAAAAACGCTCGAGTCACTTGTCAGTATACCCAAACGCACATTTACGTAACAATATAACTTGCCAAACTCAACCAATAAGCCCACAATTAAACAGAACACATGTCTTGGTGTTCATTACCATATTTATGTTATTAAAAATCATCTACTCTTATTATCCCATCCATACAGCCTGTTTAAATACACCATAGAAACTAATAAACATCAATTTTCATAGAACATAAACTCGCCGAAACATGGTTCAACCGAAATTTAACAGAAACTGTTTGTGTGCAGTTGTGAATGGATGTTCGCGTTCAAGGATTATTTATGCATGAGCACACGCTGCAAGCAATTTGATTAAAGCCGAAAAAAACGCCAGCAATGTATGTAACGTTACTCACATTAATGTATTTATTAAGTGATAGCACGCGAAAGTTTTTTTTTAAGAGTTGGCCGACACTTGTATGGAATTGGTGGGCGGTTCAAACTTGTGCAAGTTTATTTAGTTCTCGATTCTAGACTGGCTTACACGATACTCGTTTTTAAGTGCAAAAAAAAACATACACACTTAATTTTTTTTGCAAAAATTTTTGCCGATGCATTGTGTGAAGTCGTGTTATTAGGCTTGCGTCTGTAATTATAATAATAATATTTATCTTTATACTTTCTATTTGTTTTTTTATTAGTTGTTATCTGATGTATGTATGTGGTGTATTGTGTGTCTTTTAGTCTGTGCCAAATAAATGTTTTTTCTTTCTTTCTTTATTGGCATAAAGTTATATGATACAATGGTATGGTAACCCTGACTTCTGAGCTAGGTAAAAGCCTGTGTTACAGGAGTCAATGTCTTCTCTCGTTTATGACACTCCTATAAGCAATAAAAACAAGAGCATTAAAAAAAAACAAAATTAAATTTAAAAAAAAAATAAACAAAATATTAACAAGAAACTACAAAACTATTATGCATGCATATAAATTATTAATTAACCTAAGGAATAAACACTTCAACAAAACTGAGAATCCATTAATTAAAACCTGTAACAAACTATGGCGACCATGTTTTCATAGTAATTAATAATATTTAATCAATCAAACCGACCACCTCAAATTAAATTATCAAGGAAACCAAACCAAATGAAAATTAATTAAATCTTACCAACACAACAACCAGACATTTATATCTATACAATAATAAAGCTGACGAATTTGTTTGTTTGAACGCGCTAATCTCTGGAACTACCGGTAGGGTTTAAAACATTCTTGTTGCATTTGATAGCCCAATTCTTGAGGAAGGCTATAGGCTATTTAACATCACGCTAGGACCCTTAGGGGCCGAGCAAAAATAAACAAAGTCGGAAAAAAAAGCTAAGCGGAAGCGAAGTCATGTATCATCTACAGTGCAACCTTAATATAACGTACCTCATTATAATGAATTCCTCGATTTAACGAACTCTTCGTAATCCCCTTGAATTTTCCATAAGAGTCAATGTAAAATATACCTTTACATTGCGAAGATTTTTTGCGAACAACCTCTTTATAACGAATTTTCAACTATCAAAAAAAAGTGTAAACCACTAATTAACGAATTTTGTCAACCCAATACCTTTATATAACGTTCCCAATAGTATGTGATTCAGTCGCGACAAGTTTCAACACGTTTTTACCTCTTTATAACAAATTTTAGACCAACCTAACCTCAATATAACAAACCTCAGTTGAACGAATTACTTGATATAATGAATATTTACTTGTTGCCTGCCGATTTGTTATATCGAGGTTGCACTCTATAAATAATTCGATTTCTTCTAAGCAAAACGGCGATTGGAACCGCGGGGCACAGCTAGTTATTAATATAATTAATTACAACAACGAAGACCTAAAATATTCGTTCCAAACTATTCCATCACTACAACCCACTTCTCTGAAACCAATTTAATACATACCTTCACCCACGTTGCGGGTTCCAATTCACAACTCAATTCGAGCAGTCTACAATTAATCTGACTAGCCTTGTCCTAACTATGCTGGGACCGGCTTCAGGTGTAACCGGATTCAGCTGAATACCAATATTTTACACTGGCTGTGGCCCACGACTTCGCCTGCGAACCAAAACAAAAGTAGCCAATGTCCTTCTGCAGGTTATGTTCTACCCGTGTGCCAAATTGCATCCAAATCCATTCAGCCATTTTAGCGTGAAAGCGTAACAAGCAAACATAAAAAAACCTCAAAAATTAAAAAAATAGTCTATATAACATTAGTTTAGATGGAGCAACTACTATCTGACCTCCACAACCTCCACAACTCAGTTACTAGGTCACTATACCTCTTGACAAGACTGGTTGTCAGACTTCTTTGGCTTCTGACTACCCATAACGACTGTCAAAAATCTACGAATGACAGCCGGGACCAATGACTTAACGTGAAGAGTCTCGACATGTAATGGATGGTCACTGGTGACACATCCACGAACCTTCCGCGGCAAGAGAAGCTTAACCTTCGATGGACCCTTGCGGGTGTTATTATTTAGCCACAAGCCTCTCCCTCGAAGAGTGTGCAGTGTGCCTTAACAAAGGTTCGCATATTTCACAAGTGTAGTTCCAATAGTAATTTTTGTATCGTGTTCATGCCACCCCTAGCTTGCATAACTTAAATACTTACCCCTTTGATTTATCGAGTTCCGGAACTAGTTTTTATTTATTTTCGCAACTATGATGTGTTTTGGCAAGCTTTTTCCACTGATTAATATTTATTACTGTTTATTCGGATCATTATTCTTGTGGTTACACACCATTTTCGCATTAGGGCTTTGCATTTCATTTTTCGAGTGAATTTTTCGTAATGATCAAAGTCTGTTCTTTTTATTATGAGGAAATTTTTGCTTTGCTTTGAAATTGTGTAATTTCAGTCCTTAATCACATACACTTTGAGCTCATTTCCCAGTGAAAAAAGTAAGTGTCTAAATCGAATCACCACAAAGGTAGGCGGTTTGGTGATCTTTACTTTTTTCTAGCTATTGCCCGCTCGGAAATATCCCACAGGAACGTAAAGAAAGAAAGAAAATACGTTTATTTGTGGCAAACATGACACAGAGAAAGAACACAAACACAAAAAATATCAAGTTGGGGGAAAATATGCGTCACATCCACGCAAATCGGCCATCGCTCAGCATAATGCTGTGACGCTATGCGAGACAGAGCCCCAGCGCTAGTTTTCAGCGACAGCCGGCGTTGACGTGATGACGTCAACGTCCATTATACGAAGAGAACTATCGGAAATTCTCCTATGTCCTAACCCAGGTCATCATGATCTACCCGTGTGCCTTTCATCCAAATCATATTCATATATTTATTTGCATTCCATTATGTTGTAGAGGTGTTACAAGGGCTTAAAGCTAAGGTACAATTATGGACCCTGTAGAGCAAAGCAAAAAGTATAAAATCATCCGTTCAGTCGTGGAAAGGTAACAGAATGACAGACAGAGTTACTTGCACATTTATAATATTAGTATGGATTAACAGCCAGTTTATTACTGTCAATCTTCACGTAATACCTTTGTTCCCTTTTAGAACAACAACGGGTATAAAAGAAAATATTTGTCATTTTGTATTTTGCTTCAATACAAAGGCCTGTCGTTGGACAGTGACGGCTATTGTTTGTATACGAAGTGCCTATCAAGAAGTGTATCAAATTCGCGATGAAGCGAATTCTGAGTTGGAAAAGTAAGTTTTTGTAGACAGGACACTTATTGATGAATATCTGGTTACTTATTGATGTTCTTTTTAAATGCTACAAGTATTTTGTAGCGATTTTAAGAAGCAGGCACTCTCGGCTGATCAGGCGAGAGTGATATCTTTGGAGTAATCCTGCATCCTGTGACACATTTATTTTGGACTTTTTAGGACAAACCTAAGGATTTATAAGTTGTTTCAACTTTACATTGGATGAGTTCAACCTCAAACTAGTATTTATTTCAATTACAGGCACTTTTGAATTGTCAAGGGGTCGGTCAGTCAGAAAGATGAAGCTAGTTGCCCATTCCAAAGCGCAGTAGATTCCTATGGTGAAGAACGGGCAAAAAACTCCGTGGACACACTTTTAAATTATATTGTTACAAAATATTATATTAGTTAGTACATCATTAATGTTGAATTTATAATTCTATGTTAGAACGATGTAAAAAAGCTGTGCCGCCCAATTAACTGGCAGTTTTTTGCACTTTATAAACCAAATGTTTCAAAAACACAAAACAAAAGTATTAATAATAGAGCTCCAGACCATTAAGGGAACCAAATATCATTAACATATAATGACAGGCCTACAAATATAAAACCAAAGGAAATTCATAAAAGCGTAATTGATAGCTACCAACCTTATAGTCAAACACGACTCAATTAAATTGACAGTACCAATACTAACTAGTAATAAACAACAAAGGAAACCCTAGCACGAAGCTTTGAAAGTATCAGGACAAGTATCAAGTATGCAGTCGGTATGATTAAATGCTATTTGTATTTTCATAGTTAATGCAAGCTAATCGTTCGGCCGTCGCAAATTGCAGGTCGTGTGTGAACTACCGCGTGTGGCAGCCCTGTCGTTCGGATTGTAGGGTTGAGCAAAACTTTTTGACAGACCTATACTTTGTGTTGTGTAATGTAGCGGCATTGTTGCTAGCGTGAGTAATTTTTCAGCTGTTCTTTTTGCATGAAGGTTAGATTTTTAAATCTGTTACAAGAGGGGCTCGTGGCTAAGTAATAACGGCCGCACGGGTCGATTAATCAGCTTAACCTACGCATGCCGCGGTCGGTCGTGGACGGTAACCATCTAAACATACCGAGATCCCTCCGTGCCTCGGAAAGCACGTTAAGCCTTTGGTTCACGCTGTCATTCATGTATCTTTGACAGTCGATATGAGTCATCAGAAGACCTAAAGTTTGACAACCAGTCAGACTTTAGATCTTCTGTTAGCTATCGTATTACCCAGTAACTGGGTTGTGGAGGTCAGATAGGCAGTCGCTCCATGTAGAATACTGGTATTCAGCTGCAACCAGTTAGACTGAAAGCCGACCCCTACATTGTTAGGGAAAGGCTACGCAGATGATGATGAGCTACGTTTCAATTCTATAGGACTAAACATTTTGAAAGCGCAATTTAATACCTACATAGTGTTTAATTGCTGTTTTAATTACGTACCGATCATTCATAGTTATTTAATATCGTACGATGGTACTTGAACTCGATATCAAGGCGCCGGGCGCCACACAATCTCAAGCGGTACTCGACTACTAATTAATTACATAAACATTAATTAACATTCTAAGATATCTTCTTGATTGATAACATGTGATACCACACTCAAAATTCCTGTACATACAGTGTTGCCAACCAGTAAATATACAGTCAACAAATAAGTAATAACTAGAACGTGGCAGTGCTGCCAGCCTTTTGGGCTGTTTTTCCATTGATGCGGACAACATTTTTTCTCTTTCCCTTTTTATATACTTGTTATATAATCAGCCAATTGTTCCCACTGCTGGGACACAGTCCGCCTCTTTGTGAGAGGGAATGAGCCGTAATACCTGGAAGGAATCCCAAAATATGATTCCAAATCTTAACACTGACGCAACAAACCGAAAAGCTAGTAGAAGTGTGTCATTGCTAAGTTTGTGTGATAGGTTATACAGTACAGTCACGAGCACTAATAAGCACTAACACTTGGCAACTTTCCATTGCGATTTTTTCGTGAAATAACGAATGCAACATTGAAATACGACACATACATAAACCTATGGGTTCGAAAATGCTATTTTCATAACAACATAAAATTTCATTAAAAAATAAAGGAGGAAATCGCTTTTGAATAAACCCGAGTGTATACATACTTATGCTCGTGACTGTACGTAGGCTGGTTTATTTAACTTCTTACATACGTCATCGGCATGCGGTTTCCAAGTCAAATTGTTGTCAGTCGGGATGCCTAGAAATTTCGCTACACAAGGTGTATCCACTTTTAGACCATTATAACATTTATAACTAACATTTATATCCTCAGCGCGTATCCTTTGGTAGAAGTGCATCACTTTTGTCTTTTTATAATTGATTCTAATGTGTTATTAATTTCCCTTTCATAGTTTTCTTTATTGGTATACTTAACTATCACTGTACTATCGTCTGCAAATAATACCATGGGTTGTCGTGTCTGTCGTGGCAAGTCATTTATATATAGGAGAAATAGGGGAGGTCCCAAGACACTCCCCTGCGGTACACCGTATATGATGTAACCACATCATCGCATAATGTATTTAATAAGTATACCTAAATGAAATTATAACACAAAAAAGTCAGTACGAATGAGCAACAAACATCCCTATTCTATTTTCTCCTCACATATCAAAGCCATACGTACAACCAGATCCCTCATCAAAAATGTACCTTCAGAAAGCAGTTAGCAGTTTATCCACAACAATATTACCACACACACCGGTTTATGTCGCAAACGTATCATTATTCATCGTGACTGAGACTTGAAATAAGCCAAGGAAATCGGACATTTCCAAGAATAGTTTTCGGTCGATCGCGCTGTCCATAAGAAATTATACCGCGACAACCCTATCGAGCGTCTAAATTATGCACTGACTCTAGGGTTGGCAGCGATGAGATTTTTAGAGGATGATGACGTAATGCTCCTCTGTAATTATGTTGCCTGGCTATCGAGATAAGATGAAATCTAGGAGAGAGAATTGTTGAGGAACTTAGATTGATTTGTGTTTGTACTACGTTTACACCTTGTCGGATTATTAATTTTAGTTATTTGATGATGACTCCCACTGCACTAAAAACGGTGAAGGAAAACATTGGCGGCGGCATGTCCTAGAACCAAAACATTCGAAGACATGTGACATCTACCAACCCCCACTGAGCCCGCGACGTGGACTACAGCACCACAGAGATAGTGGAAACATTCTTTCTTTGGTGTCAACATTAATATTTCCTTCTTCATGTAAGAAAAAGTACCTACACTGCAGTACATACCATCACGTAATGAGCATTTAGAACCGACGCAGTTTCTTTATTCAGGGTCACATGGTCTTGGAAACTTGACAATCCTTCATATATCCCTGTTTGCTAGCATCTTCAAGAGTTGTGGCGGCATCTACTTCACCACATGCGAACTACGCATCACTCTGACGTCACGCAACTAGCATATATACATCGCGACATTAATCGTCGGGCAGTAGCCCACTAGACACAACACCTCCTCGAGGATCCTCCCTTTTCTATGGAGAATGAGTGAACTTTACACCTAGTCTCTCATACCTCTATAGGTTCTTTCTTTCTATTTGCAAAGTCATCCATCCTCAATGATTTTGCAATTGGAAAGGAAAGTGACTTGAAATGTCGCTGGAGAATTTGGTTGTTTTGGGGGTAGTTTTAGAGTCATCACTCTAAAACACTTTCTTACAAACCTTCTTAGGCCGCCAACCCTAATCCAACACATACATACATACACTCCCCGCGACGTTTAATGCACTTATAGTTTTGCCGTTTCATTTATATTAGATTAGTAACGTCTGCATTTGAGACATGCATAGTGGAAGTATGAAACTGTTGGGGCTGTTTTTTATTATAAATGCAGGATACGGAATAAAGGATTTGTAGGGAGGCTAAATATAGTGGACATGGCGTTGCTAGGGGTGATTGGATAAAAATAGGTAAAGAAATAATTTCGGACGACGAATAACCGCTAGTTGATCTAAAGCCAAGGTCATTTAGAGATGTGGTTTAGCCGTACTTATTTCCATGACTATTCAATAGTCAGATAACTTATTTTTGAAGAATAAATATGACAGTTCGACATATTTTTATACAAAAGCTGTCAAACCACAATATTTATTCCTCAGATAAAAATTATCTGACTATTAGAAAATTGGGCCTCAGCATCATTGCTTTGTTTTAATTTAAATTATTCAAAGAGCATATAGGGTCTTGAGGAAAGACACTATTACAAAACCCGCAATATTTTTTCCAATTGTGTCCAGTCATTAAACTTCATATTATATTTAATTATATTTTAAAGGCATTTATCATTGATAAATGATAAATGATTTTATTTTGTAAGTAGGTTTATACAAACACTTTTACACGTCAATCAGAAAAAGGAGTTTCTCAATCGCAGCCCGGAGTCTGTATTTGTGACCGGTTCATGGCAGTAGGCTCGTCCCCTATTACATGGAACTTAAACATATCTGGCGAAAAGTGGGTGTTCTATAGGTAGACCGCTGTCTAACCCTTTGGTGAAAGCAAGTGTGATGTAATGTTATGTTTATTTTTAAAGACTAAAATAAATCTGTCTCTGAAACAATCACTTGTTTCGCTTTTGTGTTTTGATTTGTGGTTGCAGTGTTGTGTTATTAGCAGTCAAGGATATTGCCAATCTCCTGACTTTATGTCACCTTTCACAACACCCTCACTTAGATCACTCGGAAACCACTGTAAATTAAAACCGATTATAATTAATCCAATTTCTAAACCCACTATTTATAGCTAAAACATAATTGAATTACATCGATATCCCTTCCCACGGTCAGCAATTTATACACATCCCTTCCTAAGTGAAACGCGGGTTCAAAGCAATTTGCTTGCATGCGCGAGCGCCGCTTTTACGCACTTCTTAGAACACTGGACTAGCTAGACCGGACTATGGTCACGCCAAATAAAAATAGATCCATACAGAAGGCCATCTCTATAAAACGTAACGAAAACGTACGCACACATAGACACGCTTCACGTACAGCGAGTGCAAGCTCACTCACGACTGCCATCATCAGCAAATTAAGTTCTGACTGCTTGGACACATGTCTACTCTCGGTGAGAGGGAGTGGGCCATAACCCACCATGCAGGCCCAGTGTGGATTGGTAGATGACACAAGTCTTCGAATTTTTTGGTTCAAGGACATGCCGGGTTCCTCACGATGTTTTCTTTCACCGTTTTGAGAGCAGCGGTGTTGTATTTTTTTCCATAAGGACAAGCGCCTGTCTGGGTTCGAACCTACAGCTCGCAAGTCACGGCTATTACCACTGGGCCACGATTGCTCACTCACGACTGGCATTTGTTTCAGATAGTTTGAGATCGCTCCATGTAAAATACTGGTATATTCAGCTGCCTCCGGTTAGACTGGAAGCCGACCCCAACATAGTTAAGTAAGGCAGGTGATGATGAGTTTGACATCGCCGTACCTACGCGTCTATGTGTGCGTGCGCCTGTTTTGCGCTCGTTGTATGTAGCCTTCTGCAACCATATATTCTGTGTCACGGTGAAAGTGCTGTGCAGTTTACGTGATTAAGTTCGCTATGGTTACCGTGTGATTATGGGGTAGGCAGATTTTGATTAGGTTGCAATTAATAACGTGTATAGGATAGGTTATGGTTGTTGATCGAAACTTGATATCTTGGCAAGGCAAAAGATTCCTTGAATAGACTTTTCAGAAATAGTAAGAATTATCTCCTTAAGTTTTGAGTTGAGCTGCACGATTACTGATAAATGCGTGCACTGATTGGACAAGTCTACTCAACCTGTGTGATGCTTGGCTGAAAAGACCATTTCAGACATCACTCTACATGGTCTTGCCATGTTCTGAGATTATGTCTGGACTTTAAAAGAGACTGACCTCCGAGTTTGTTTCGGCCTTTCCGGAGTAGTCAGGCAGGAAACGCCGACCTCATCTAGTTTTTAAAATATGATTGACGTGTAAAAGTGTTTGTATAAACCTACTTACTAAACTTACTACTCTTTTAAAAGAATAACGTCATGTAGCTTGTAAAATCAATGTCTTAGTTACAGCTTATTCATCACCAATTTCAGGGTTCATAAATGTACCTAAAATTAATAAAATATATCAAAACAAGAAATTAGAAACTAACCTCCTTTGAATGATACCTTTAAATCAAAACCACTTAAGCATTTAAATAATCCTTTGCTATTAGTTACAAACAATTTAACTATTTAAATAAAACTACTATAAATCTACGACCACTACCAATTTATCTTTATTATAATACAGTTATCTAAGGTTTTGTCATCCTATCACACCGCAGCGAAACATTATGGCTTACTATTGTAACTAATGGATTTTTGTCACGATTTTATTTAAATCACTGAGTTCGGCATGCGTGTGTTTTTAATGTACTTTACCTTCATGGGAGGTCTTTGGTCGACCTGTAACTTTGGATGTGATAGGAGTTACTCGTACTTACGGCCGTACATTTTAATTACTTTTTGATGGAATAACCACACGTCAGACATTCATAAGTGGAATGATTGTCTAACTAAATGATTACAAGTAGGAACTGCTGGGGAGTTTGTTGCGCCACTTCTTCTTCCCAGCGATAGCACTAGGAAGTGGTGAAGAGCGGGCGTTTTTGGGGGACTGTCTTTTGTAATTTTGACGTTCGAAAAGTGTTTATTTTCAGCCTAATTTGAATAAATGACTTTTGATTTGAACTTTTTGCTTGAAGAACTCAAAAGTTTTGTGAAGTAAATCTTTTTTTTTTTTATCTACTTTGTGTCCCACTGCTGGGCAAAGGCCTCCCCTTGTTTCTTCCAAACCTCCCTGTATTGTGCGATCTCTGGCCATGTTGGCCCTGCAAATGTTACCATATCGTCGCACCACCTTCGCCGTGGTCTACCTCGACGGCGATGTCCTCCCTTAGGCGTCCAGTGAGGGCCGATGCCGCCGGGGCTGCGTGTTGTTTGAAAGAGATACCGTGGCCCCTGGCACAGGCAACTGAAGGAACACGGGTGGGTTTTAGTCAGTAAAAGTCTGACACGCCCTTCCGCTCAGCCCAGAGCGGGAGAGGTCATTTGATGACTTCACACCCGAAAAAAAAAAAGGCGTCCAGTGAGTGCCCATCGTTCCGGGTGCATTCGTGAAACGTGTCCGGCCCACTCCCACTTCAGCCTGACTGTTTTATCTCCAACATCCGCTACTTGAGTTGTGAGTTAAATCTATACTATTATATTTATTTCATAATTTAATAAAGCTGAAGAGATTGTTTGTTTGTTTGAACGTGCTCATCTCTGGTACTACTAGTTGGATTACATTTTTTTTTTGCATTTGATAGCCTAGTCGAGGGGCAAGTTAAAAAAAATAAAAAAAAATAATGCCCAATTCTCGAGGAAGGGTATATTGTATTGTATTTAACATTTCAATTATTTATTCACAAGCAATTTACATGGTGTTTGAAAACTTTCCATATGATAAAAAAAAATAACATTCATAATACAAGTAACACATTTAAAAACAACATAACTCTATCATAACTCAACTAAAATGACCTATATTCAAATTTTATTTATGTTTCAAATCGACGTTATTTCAAGTTAAACAAATATAAACTTTATGCTAATAGTAATTAAGTTAATTTCAGAGTGACTAGCACTATTTAAAATGTTATAAAATGTTTGAAATTGTAGCGCAAACTGAACTTTATTGTGTAGGAATTTAAGTTATTTTTCCATAAACTCATATTAGTTTACATTTTTGGCGAATATGTCATTCATGTTCATTCATATTCATGTTTCAATGTCAACTCATTAAGAATTTTAGATTAGAAATACAACATCACGCTACGACATTTAGAAGCCGAGCAAAATTAAAAATGTCAAAAAGAACGCTAAGCGAAAATAAAGAAATATTGCAGGCTGGCGATGCGATGCGATTTGATGCACGCGGACGAAATAGCGGGCAAAAGGTATAAAATAAATAAAAAAGCCTTGATGAATGCTCTTTAAGACTTATTTTGTGAAATAAATCTAACGTCGAAAACAAAGTTCAAATTATTCACAAAATATTTGACGTTCCATTCTGTAGCTATAGTTCGCGATAAAAACTTACATAATTTGCTTGCTATCATACTTTTGTCGCCCCTTTGTTTTGGCTACTTACAGTCTTCTGTGTTCCCAACATTCTTTGTTAAAACTTAAAAACTTCATATTCCATACAGACATTAATTTCAAAGTTTAAAATGATACGGTGACGCCAAACAGTCTGCTAGTTTTTGCACCAAAAGTAGATCAAATCTCTTTGATAAATTACTTTCCATAAACTGTTGAGTTCGTAAACACGGGCTATTTGATACGTTAAATAAGATATAATAAATTGTTTATTTACTGGATTCACCTTAATTTCGGTTCTATAATTTATTAAGATACACTTCAGTGAACTATGTACTGTTGAATAATGACTTAAGCAATTAATTGAGTCCTCAATTTATTTGAGCTGATTCATTGAAATCTTTTAAGCTTGTTAAAGGCTAAAATAGAGCCATAATCAGCCCATAATATTCCCACTGCTGGGACACAGGCCTCCTCTTGGTGAGAGGAAGCAGGCCATAATCCACGACGCGAGCCCAGTGTGGGTTGGTAGATGTCACATGTCTTCAAATTTTTGATTGTTGGACATGCCGGTTTCCTCACGATGTTTTCCTTCACCGTTTTGAGAGCAGTGGTGATGAAATAATATACAAAGTAAAGCGCCTGTCTGGGTTCGAACCTACGACGTACAAGTCGTGTCGCAGCCGTTACCACTGGGTTACTGCTCCTTTAAAACAGAGCACAAAAGCTTTATGAATTCTAGTGAAATAATATTTTCGAAGGACTTGAAAAACTACTTCATTTTCACTCCAAGTTACTTTACCTTAAAATGAAAAAGGTGAGCTAAACTGCATTACCGTGGTAGCCGACTAAGAGCTTACTTCAAGAGAATATGCAGCATCCTCTTCAACTAATAATTTGAAACTGCGATCACGACGAAAGACGACGATCAAAAATTTAAATCACAGATCCGCCTCCTACCGTGTCTACTTGGCGATTTACTTTGTGCAAATTATTTAATCGCCACTGCTCTCAAAATGCTTAAGGAAAACATTGAGAGGAAACCGGCATATCCTAGAACCTAAAACTCGAAGACATGTGACATTTACTAACCCGTACTGGGCCCGGGTGGTGGATTACGGCGCACTCCCTCTCGCTGAGAGGAGGGCTATGCCCCAGCAGTGGGAACATAAGCTGATTATGCTTATGCTACTGCGTCAAAAGATAGTCGCGATTATGTTTCGTTTTGACGCCTTTGTCACTCATAATGTCGCAGTGATTTGACTTGAGATTGCCATGGAAACGGCATGATTATTTTGTGAGCTCCCTCATCTCAATAAACAAGTTTTAAGACATTACTGATGACTCCGGACCCTGCGGAGTAATTGCGTAACACACTAACAGAAGCAATGGCTTTCATTTTGACAGTTCAACAACATTTATTGCGTTATTTACGTTGTTGAACAGACAAGTGTTGTTTGGCCGAAGCAAGGAAATCTTGTTCAGGTGGAGATTCATTGACGACTTCGCCTTGGAGTGTAAGCTGTTCTACAAGCGATGGAACACCTAATATATAGTCCTGCATGTCCTGTGGTCTGCACGTTACAGGAATTGATCCACGTGTGGCAGCATCTACATGGCCACATGTGAACTACGCAGCACACTGACGTCACGCGAAACCCTGCATAACGCAAGCAGAGTTTACCGCGCAACTAGCATATATACATCTCGACTTCAATCGGCGGGCAGTTACCCACCAGACACAACACCCGTTTAGTCGGAGGATCTTCCCTTTTTTATGGAGAATTAGTGTACTTTACACCCTGTTCCTCATACCTCTATAGACGCTACTGATGGCGGCAGACGTAACCGAGTTCCTTTAGATGCCATCGACGGCTGAGAAGAGGAGAAAAATGACTTATCACATATTGATTACCTACACGTGCATCGCTAACAACTTTGACCTGTGTTGATTCCAGTATGTCAGCTTTGATCATTTTAGGCTATTCTATTTTAACTGTGACCTTTTGCCCGTTCCCTTCGTTAGTGTACCGTGTCATGGGCGTTTATTATGAACCGTTGCTACTTGTTTTGGTATTTATGTGTACATTATGCTTGAAGATTGATCCCTAAGGGTTAGTTCTCAAATATACATTATCATCACTTTTCCTAATCTTTTCTGGCCAGTTTGGCACTTTTGCTGGCTGACGTTCAGGAAGCCTGTTCTAGGACCAATTTTTAAATAAACATTTATGCCCAGCATTGACTGAATTGGAGAGCTGTGGTGGCCTAATGGCAACGGACCCGACTTACCGAATTGTAGGTCGTAGGTTCGAACCCAGTCAGGTGCATTACTTTGTGTAAATCATTTCATCACCACTGCTCTCAAAACGGTGAAGAAAAACATCGTGAGAAACGGTATGTCCTAGAACCAAAAATTCGAAGTGTGATATCTACCAACCCGCACTGGGCCCGCGTTGTAGATTACAGCCCCCGTAGAGAGGAGGCCTGTGTCCCAGCAGTGGGAGGCTGACTTACACTACTTACGCTGGGCATTGACCTGATCTTGAGATACTCATTTAACATTTAAAGCTGTTCTTTAAATGAATATACTCTTTAGTATTGTAAACACCACCACGAATTACGGTGACCGAAAATATTGCAAGAAAACCTGAAATGAATATTCTGGAATCGCCAAAAGGCAGTTAGCAAGCTAGGTTATCAAAGATAAAGAGATGAAACGCGTCCTTCTCTGTATTTGCTTGCTATTTGCTTGCCTAGATTATAGGCCTTGCAACTAACACTTACTTCCTTTGTGGAGGACAAAGTCTAGAATCTTTATTATACCACCTTAATCATTAAATCCAAGCCACTTTAATAAGTAGACTGCTGTCAGCTGCCACCATTCCCACGTTGCACCCACGTAGACACATACGCCTGTATATTATTCACATGTAGGCTTTCTTGCGATTTCCTTCAGCATAACAATTAAATATTTACAAGGAAAATATTTAATGGGTTTAGCAACGTGCCGCCGTCCCGTATTGGTGGCGATTTCAATCGATTGATGAACGTAGGTAATTATTTTAAATAGTAGTTTCAAGAATTTCTTGGCTGTTGTTAGGTGTATGATTAAAATATCATTAGGTATGTTTTAAGTGTGTATATTTGTGAGACTATACAAGGTGGCAAAGACATCAGTCTTTTCATAGAAAAAATGCCATACCTACGCGGGGAAAACGTACTAAAAAGCAATTTTTTTTTTTAAACGTTTCTAAATAATAATAGCCGCACAGGTCGATTGATCAGGCTAAGCTTCGCTTGCCGCACTTGGATGGGTGACTATCTTTACATACCGAGATCCTTTCGTGCGTCAGACAGCACGTTTTAAGCCGTAGGTCCCGGCTGTCATTCGTGGATCTTTGACAGTCGTTACGGATAGTCAAAAACCCGAAAGTCTGACCACCAAACTTACCAAGAGGAATCGTATTACCTTTTAACTGGGTTAGGGGGGTCAGATAGGCAGTTGCTCCATGTAAAATACTGATATTCAGCTGCATCCGGTTAAACTGGAAGCCGACCCCAACAAAGTTGGGAAAAGGCTAGGCAGATGATTTCTATTAGCGAACGAATACAAGATGCATGAATTAAATGTATTCAATGTCGTAAACTAGAACTCATCTCGCACTATAAAATCAACTATGTATTTATGTAAACAGTTCACAAAGCAACAGAAAAACATAATAAATCATGAAAATGTGCCGACGAACATCATTTAATTGCTGAAACTGCAATTAAAGCTCACTTTAAGCGGTAATACCGCTTAATGAACACAAATAGAGTCATGGTCATGTGGCCACTGGCCATTTACATAATACGGCCATGCTGGACCATTAAATTGATACATAATGGGTGATAAATGGTCCGGATTCATCATCTGCCTAGCCTTTTCCCAACTATGTTGGGGTCGGCTTCCAGTCTAACCGGATGCAGCTGAATACCAGTATTTTACATGAAGCGACTGCCTATCTGACCTCCACAACCCAGTTACTGGGTAATACGATACCCCTGATAAATGGTCCGGATTACGGTTAACTAATTTACTGTAAAAGGTACCTACTTGGTAATCGGTTCATACGAGATTATTGCGAAGAGAAAGAATGATTCATTGAAATATTTGAGCTTAAGATTCAAAAATATATCCTACTTGCTCATGAATATATACTAAACACTTAACAAAATTAAAATTATATTGTGTCCCTAAAATAAGATTCGCGACCGTAACAAATATGGCTTGTTACGCCCGCAAATCATATTTAGTTCAACATATAACCTGAAGGCCAATTCTCGTAATTTAAAACTTTCAAAATCTAGTCGCAGTCTCATCTCGGCGAGAAACAAATGTCAAAAACTTTTCAAAATGTAGGGAAATTAGAAGTATTTTTTGACAGATTGAGACTGAGATCAGACTATGAACGTTCTTAAAATTACGAGAATTACCCCCCTCTGACACTGACTTGCAAATTGCATAAAACAACAAAAGATAGTGACCCGAATCGGTTTAGAATATACTTTTACAGAATATTCTTCACATAACTTAGCAACAGTTCCATTTACCCTAAACTTAGCACATGCTAACATGTATCCGGCATCCCAAATATTTCTAATCCAGTTCTAAAATTTCCAATCCAGTCTAACTAGTTCCAATTTTCCCGGCATTTCCCGAGTGTTCGTTACCAAGTTTGTTCGTACGTGCTCCGTCGGGCCACAGGTTCGATTCCTGTGCGATGCACTCGACGTGACCTGTTACAGGAGTACTAGTGTATTTAGCTTGGGGTCTAGTTCGCTTTGTTGTAGATTTATGTTAAATAAAAGTTTGTGTTTTGCTCAGTTTTGGCTAGCTGTTATCACTAAGTGGCTGTAGAGCTAAAGTTGGCGCAGCAAAGTTAGGTTCTAAGCGCTGTAACTCAATTAGTTTAGCTGTATGAAATATCATACTCATGGATTTCTAATGCTATACATCATTAGGAATCCTAGACCTCAAAGCAGTATAATTCGAACTAGGTACAAATATTTGATAGTTGTTCCGGGTCGTGAGTGATTCACTCAGAAAAGTGAGATACGTATACCACTCCTAAATGTAGACGTTTCTAAGTTTCTAGATGACAAGGATGTAGGAAAGAGATCTACATAATATTTAGGAAGGGTTTGAAAAAGTTTTAACCATAGGTACACCTCTGCTGAACCCTTCGAGGGTTACAGGCGTGATATTATGTTTATGAAGATATGTTTGTGTGTTGAAAAAAGGTTAGATCAATTTATAGTGGTCATCACTAAACCTCTCACAAAAAGAAAGAAAAAAAACAAAAGAAAGAAAGAGAAGAAAGTTGTCAGACTTTCGGGCTACCAGTCTAACCAAGGGGTATCGTATTACCCAGTAAGTGGGTTGTGGAGGTCAGATAGGCAGTCGCTCCATGTAAAGTACTGGAATTCAGCTGCATCCGGTTAGACTTATAGCCGACCGCAACATAGTTAGGAAAAGGCTAGGCAAATGATGATCAATAAAACTTTCAAAATTAACTCATTTGCAGACGTACCTATTTTCATAATTACAGTACGTCAAAGACACCATTGCAATCACAGTTTCCTCAAAAAAGCCACAACAGAAGTCCTGACAGTGTACATTAATTTGACATTAAAAGAAGCCGATGAGCACATTGTGAAGACCTGGCGTCGCGCCAGACCGGAGATGGCGGTTTCAAAAAACCTTTTAAATTCATATTTATCCTTTACTCTTTATGATACTGGTTGCTGTTTATGGCTATAAACAAGTAGAGGGTTTTGTAGAGTAATAAAATGTGATGTTTTAGGGTTTAAGAACCAGCTTTTTCAGGGGGTTAATAAAACCGACAGGCAACAATTCAAATAGTTTATTTCATACATTTTCTGCTTTATCAAACAGCACTTGTCATGAAAATGTGAAACTTTTGTAATATTTTGACAAATATGTCACAGCAGGGAGGCAAGGACACCGACGCGCAAACTGTAACCATGAATTCAGCACATGATTCTGAAAAGGCTGAAATTTCTCGTCAGTTATAAAAAAAAAATCTACTGTTCGCTCGAAAAAAATGATGTCCCGGCCACAACCTGTATTAAATAGAGTCCAGATTAAGAGTTTAAAACTTCTCATTTATCAATGAAATAGTAACTTTAACTGTGATTAGTTAATAATTAGTTTGTTAAAAGTGGTGACTTCGGGTGGAATTATAAGCAAAAGAAACAACTGATGGAATATATTTATTATAAGATGTGATCAGATTTAATTCTCTCAGAGCAGACACAGACAGACATTAGTTTTTCAAGTAATGACAAGCCAGTATGACAGGTGTGTTCTAGACACATACACAGAGATGTTGTCGTTTAGTTTACAACCTTCAACAACAACTAGATAATCTACGTTCGCTATTTATTTGCCAAAAATGTAAACAAATATGAGTTTATGCAAAAACAACTTCAATACTTAGGTACACAATAAAGTTCAGTTTACACTGCCGCTTCAAACATTTTTATAACTTTTTCAATAGTGCTAGTCACACTGAAATCAACTTAATAACATCAATTGGAAACATAAATTTGAATAGGCTATAGGTACATCGAAGGGTTCCTGTATAATATGCCTATGTCCTTTTATGTTGATGAGGAATTAGCTAATTCCTAGGCTAGTGTCAAATTATGACTACCGGTAGCTACCGGTAGTAATAATTTGACACTAGCCTATCATAAGCTCCTACTTATAACGGACTTATAAACAACTAATCTGGTGTTATAGTTAGGTACTTAATTTCTCACTTCATGGACATAAAAATGATAAGACAGTATAGACAGGTTGTATTTTATTTGAGTAAGTATGTAGGTATTTGATAGTACTTGAAGGATCAACCAGCTAAAACAATTTAATTTATTAAGATGAAGACCAATTTCAGTAATTAAAAACATTTAAAATCTAGTCGCGATGTCGTCTCCGCAACAATCTTTGTCAAAAATGTAGGTAAATCAGAAGTATTTTTTACAGATTGAGACTGAGATTAGAAAATAAACGATCTTAAAAATACGAGAACTTCCCTTCAGATTACTGAAAATCGCGCAAAAATTGGTTACAGGCTTTTGTAACCAACTTCAGGGTCACAACAAAACCTTCTACCGAAAAATCCTGTAAAAAACTAACATAAACTGAAAAAACCAGCCATCGCCGACGAATGAGAATCGTAAAAGTAACGCGCGACCATCGCACATCGCGCGATAAATCGTAGCGTTTCGCCAATATCGGTAGTTAGCCGCATGTGCTGACAGCGGCCGCCGTTCACACCGTAACGAGCGAATAAATGGACGCGCGAGTGAAAAAAAATGAAAGTTATGTGGTTTGGTTATAAAAGATTTTTTTGGGAGAAGATTTGTTGATGGTTGTTTTTTTTTAAATATCACTTCAGTGCTGCATTATAGAGAGCAGCGGTGGCCCAGTGGTAACAGCTCCCACTTCCGAGTTTTAGGTCGTGGGTTCGAACTCAGGCAGACCCTTTACTTTGCGTAATTTATTTCATCACCACTGGTCTCAAAAACGGTAAAGGAAACATCGTGAGGAAACCGGCATGGCCTAGAACCAAAAATTCGAAGACATGAGACATTTATCAACTGGGCCCGCGTGGTGCATTACTGACCATTCCCTCTCACAGAGAGGAGGCCTGTGTCCCAGCATTGGAAACATTATCGACTGATAATACTGCATTAAATTATTGAAAAACCTTTTAGTTTTTATGAATGTTTAACTAAAATATAAGTTGGTTTGTCTCTCAACAAAAAACTAAAACTAATTTTTACGCACCACGCTCATCTATCTCTCTTAGCCATTCGCTTCCAAAATATACTCACATAATTGCCATCATAACTCACGCAAAAAAAAAACTAAACTAATAAGCGCTACAGATGTCGTTGTTAACGGAACATTTCACACTACTCTAGCACGTCGTATACAAAACAACATTCATAAATTGTCGAGTCGTAGTTTGGGGAACAAGTACAAATGCGCATCGTTGCTGTTCATTCGTTTGTGTGGAGTGGACGAATTGTTGCTATGAGCCGCGACGCTTCACGGGGCATGAGTTAGTTTAGAAATATAGGTGTGTAGGTATTGGCTAGATTTTTAGACAAATTATAGTTTGGATCACGTGGTGTTTGCAGACTTTGCATCTATATAGCGAAGAACGATGGTTAGGACGACAATTTGCCTTTGTGGTGTTCTAATGTTTCACATTACTATGAAAATGATTAAAGATGCAGTTCCGAATGATCTTTCCACTAGCCGTAGGTGTTAAATTTTACAGTCGCAATAGTGCGAATGAAATCACAGAATTTCAGGAACTCATAATTTTTTATAACTCGCAAAAAGCGTTACATTTAGTTTTACTGGAATAGCTTCGGAATCGACATCTACTTTGGGTTTTAATCTAGGTTCCTACTTTATATTGGACACCAGTTTTTATGAGCTGTGAAATTTTGAAACGAATGAACGTCAAAGCCTTCATCTTCTTCATAGCGTGTCGATGGCAATCTAAATGGACTCGGCCCAGAATTCGGCTACGTGTTTGGCGCCATCTTTAGCGTCCATCAGTTCCTGTAACGTGCAGCTGACAGGACACATCAACATCATAATCAGTCTATAAGGTTCCTACTGCTGGGACACAGGCCTCCTGTCTTCGAGAGGGAGTGCGTTGTAATCTACCACGCGGGCCCAGTGCGGGTTGGTAGATGTCATATGTCTTCGAATTATTGGTTTTGGGACATCCAAAACGGTGAAGGAAAACATCATGAGGGAATCCTGAAGATGTCGTTACCACTGGGCCACCACTGCTCACTGCTCACAGGACACATAGGACATGCTATTAAGTGTCCCATCGTTTGTGGAAAACCCTTTTGCTAGTACTAAACTGCCATAAGCGACAAATCAAGCAATGTCCCACCGTCCACCACACTCCGGTGTAACAGGCAGCCCATATTCACGTCTATCTTAACTACGCTTTCCCAGTAAAAAGTAACGGTCGGTCGTCGGATGCATCTCTTATCTGACGCCGCCAGTTTACCAATTAGATTATTTTAAAATTTTAACGTACATTCGTGAAATTAGTTTTTCGCTGTGAGGTTGGCAGTGCCGTTAAACTTCATCGCTTATTACCGACGCTGCAGTTTTGGGTTAGTTTGCGTTATGTTGGTAGTCTGTTTTTATGTTGCCATGTAAGTTAGAGGGTGTTGTTCTTTTTGAATAAGCTTACAATTTTCGGTACAGGAAAAAACGTGACTGGTTTATTTTTTCGTAATTTTTCAAAAGAGTTTACGAAATGTAAGGTTAACTTTGAAATGTGCCAACCGGTGAAAAGCTCACGTGTTTCCTTGAACAGATTTCACAAGAAACCGTAAAGTCCTCCCCTCTTTCCGCAAACGCGAAACAAGGACAAGAATTTAAAGCTTTTAATAAAGAGAATTACAAACAAACAATAAAGAGAACTATAAAAATCCAACGCAATTGAGCATTTAATATAACTAACTATTCTCTCAAGTCTTTTGTAGCTTTCTAATGAAATGGAGGTCCTTCGCCTTGGAAAAATAAACCTCTGTCAGTGGGCGACGGAGGGGGTGAAACAAGGGGGGGCTGGAGGCGGGTCGTCTTGTTGCGAAGGCACACTCTCGATTAATTACAGTCGTAATCCAACTCGGTTGGATCCCTGTTTACACTCAGTTTGAATGTCACTGCTTGAAGTTTCAAGTTTTTTTTTTTGATGATAATGAATAAGGAAGTAAGTTGTTTCGTTTTTTTTAAGCTGAGCCGAGATTATGACAACTCTGACGATGTAATTAAGATTTTAGACAAGGGTTAAATTGTCAGATTTTTTTATAATAAAAAAGGGTCATAGTAACAAAGGCGTTATGATGAAGAGATACGTTTAATGACTACAGACTAAGCATAGTGCTAATTATATTAATCTCAAACCACAATCTTCAAACACCAGGCAAGCATGATCTCAGAGAAAGTTAGCAAATTGTAGCATTAAATCTTAAAGTCGGACAGGACAGCCGCACAGCCGCACTTCCTACAAACAAGCTATATATCGCATTTAATAAATTGGCGCGACTTTAACGAGCTACCAACGAATGTTTCTCCTGAGAGCTATACTCGGAACGCTAACGCTGCGAAAAACATGGCTTTCCGTGTAAACATACTTTTATATATTACTGCTAGAGAAAAAATACGACTCCTTGATTGCTTGGGCGCCTAGTACCCCAATGCTTATTTAGGTTATAAATGAAAATGTTTTCTTTTGTTACTATTTTCTAAAAAGCAATTAATATTTGATCGTACGCCTACGGAAATAATATGGGTTAATTATAATTTGCGGGTCGAAAGGTAAAAGCTATATAAGTTCATATATTTTCGTAGACAGGTAATTTTACATAGTGAGCCTGTAATGTTCCCACTGCTGGCACACAGGTCTCCTCTCGGTGAGAGGGGGGAGTGCGTCATAATTCACCACGCGAGCCCAGTGCGGGTTGGTATATGTCACATGTCTTAGGATTTTTGATTCGACGACAAGGCGGTTTCCTCACGATGTTTACCTTCACCGGTTTGAGAGCAGTGGTGATGAAATAATTTATCTAGGCAATTTTACTTTTTTTAGGTTTATTTATTTATTTCTGTAAATTAAATTAATTAGTTAGCAAATAACAACTAATACCTAATTAATTAATAAAAATAACAAACTGAAATCTTAACTTAACTAAAACTATACATAAACTAAAATATAGCGTCGAAAAATTCATTTAGTTATTATTATTGGTTTATTTAGTTCACTTACTAAATTAGTGTTTACAGCAAGAAATAAAAGTTAGTTTAGGTACTCAATTTGGGCATCGCATTTTATTTCGAAGTTACCTAAAGTGTTTTCTCTTTTCTATTAGTCTCCGAAAAACGACACGACATAATTTTTTATTGACAGACTTTTCTGTTCAGGTTCAGTTGTTTTTTTATAAGTATCAAGAGTATCTTTCAATAAAACCTAGTCTTTATAATAATAGCAATCTTGAACTCACGAAGTCGCATTTTCATTAATTTCCCAAGTTTCGAAGTCGCACTAGCCGGGCACATTAAGGCGGCTTCCAGTCAATTGCTCCCGAATATCAGTAGTAATGGCTGCTGTCAAGTGTCAGTTCGTGTTATAATATCTATTCGGGGTGAAACGCCCGGTAATTTGGCCTCTACGCCAAATATAGAAGAAACTCTGTCAAAAATACCAAGAAATATTGCTCCTACTTTTGTGAACGTTCATAGAATGTGTCATATTTTTTTATTCATGAAAATTAGGAGTCTTTTTTTCTTTTTAATTCAAATTAAGCATTTTCGTTATATGCCTTAATTAAAATCATAATTTCAATACCACTTATTAAATTTGCTTGGACGACCGCCCAGTGCTCTATTTCGACTTACATCCCAGAAAAAAGTATGCATAAAAAAAATCTTTTTAAAATGTCCAGCGAACTCTTAATTGAATACACTTTGAGGCATTCAAACTATTCAACGTTTTTCCGCAAATAAAAAAGGTGAGCGGTAAAATAGCAGTGAATACTGAGGGCACCGGAGATAGGAGCCACTCGCACACCGCAGATTTTGAGAAAAATAGCAAAGTTTTTAGTCACAAAAACACTTTTCTGACTAAAAACTTTGCAGATTTAAACCTTAAATCATGCAAGTCTTTGTTATAACTACCGGTAATAAGCTGAATACATTAATAAGTAACAATGATACTATGTATACTAAACTATAGTCGTATATAGATACTAACAACTAGCAAGCTTATGCTGTTAGTAAAAATCTCTGTTAATTTTAAACTAGCGAAGGTTTGTTTTATTTTTAGAGAAAAGTATTGGGTTTTAACTCCTGGCATTTCCTTTAGAGTTTCGAACTCAGATCACTACAACCCAGTCTAATTTAATCTAACAAACAGGCTAAACCCTAACACCGAGCGCGAGCGCGTACACAAAACGAAGCCATGGAAACCTTTAGAAAAAAACACAAAAAAGCAAGAGGGGCTAACCGTGTTTGTTTCTAGAACATTTTCTATCCGGTAGATTGAATTTAAAAGTTGGTGGGTTCACTGCAGTCACTGTAGTTACCTCAACTTGAGTTCAGCTGCCGAGGAGTTAAGTGATCACTCGAGACTTTTCCTAGACTTAATTTTTTTTCGAAGTCAATCGGAAGGTCGACTCACTGGGCTGTTTTTATAAGATTTTGGTGTATTGATTGGAGTCTGAAGTTCATTATGTATTTTTAACCTTATTTGTATAAAGAATGTCATCCAATATAGAAAGTCTCCTTCTTTAAGGCAATTAAAAATAATAATATTCTTCGACAATTTAATTTTGAAAACGTTGAAATACTAAATTACGTCCAACGTATAACATACTAGCAGAAGAAGAAATTCGCAGTGAACAAAAAGCTTTCATGTTAGATATTGACAATGGAATAACCTTTTTATATAACTCGAAAGAGGAACACAAGCAAACGCATTCTCTTTGTAAAAAAAGAAAATAATTAAACCTCGGCTTGAACTAAAATATATCTCCCTTTATACCGTGCAATCCTGTTTCATGTAATGCAAGCGAAATTTAATTTATTACTACGAATGTGCATGCCCACTGAAAGCTTTTATTTAACTCTTTAAATAAACATACAAACTTTATTATTAAATTTTACGTCAACACAGAAAATTACGATTTTCGTTATACTCGTAATGCAACCGAAATTCGATTCATTGAAACCCAATTGGCTTCATAGTTCCACAAAAGATATATGGATCGCTCGGAAAAGCACTAATTTTCACTGAATGTAATACTGCTGCCATATATCGCCTATACATATAATTATATAATTAATATATGCAAAATATTGGAAAACATTTTAAAAGAGTAACGGTGGAGTTTCTTGCCCATTCTTCTCCATACAAAAACTACCTTTTGGAAGGAGCGACTAGAATCAATTTTATTTTAATGTAATGTTTGACATTCAAAAGCGCCTTTTATGTGCCTTATGTTGTTATATTTGAAATAAATTATTTGACTTTGACTTTATAAACTCATGCGACGCCTAAATGCAAAACCGTTTTGGTTCATAAAGAAATCGCGTGAAAAGCAATTATTTAGTTCAAATTGCTCGCATTACAGTGCATTAAGATGACGCAGCTAAAACTCGATCCAGCAAATGAACAAAGGCACACACAAATAAAACAAATCACCATAATTAAATGCGCGAAAAAAATAAACTGCAATTGGATCCGATGCGACGAACACAAAGGCATTTGGACAGAAAAAAAAAAACCGCGCAAAAAGCAATAATTAAATTTACACGGATTGCTCTCAAACATTTGCGATGCATTTTTTGGGCGGCGGGCGTTGTAAAGAGAAATTGATTTGGACAAAGTGGGCGCGGGAGGGGCGGGCGGATATCGAAAGCTCATTTCCGGCGAGCGGGGCGCTTCCGCCCCCGCCCTACGGATCCGCTCGCTTTTTACTAATATAGTGTAAATAATACCAGCGGATTCGTTTTGAGTAAATTTGCTTTTGTAAGTCCGTTCCGTTGTAATGTTCCTTTGGGTTTTTCCGTAGATTGGTTAATTGATTAGCGTGAGATGGGTCCGTTTGGAGTTTTATTTTATGTTTGAGTTGTCTTTGGTTGACTTAGTTCTATTTATATACTTCCTATCCTACTAATAATATTGTAAACGTGAAAGTTTGTATGAATGGATGGATGGATGGATATTTGTTACTCTTTCACGCAAAAACTACTCAACGGATTTGGATGAAACTTGGCACACAGATGGTTTATAACCAGGATTAACATATAGGACTTTTTATGCCGATATTCCCACGGGATCGAAACTTATGCGGGTCAAGCCGCGGGTGCAGCTAGTTTTAAAATAAAGATCTTAATGATCGTGAAGCGTGTGTTCTTCAAAATAAGGACCAGGCGTTTAGCAAGCATAAAGAGCTCATTTTCTCGATAAATTTTTCAAGAAAACATTCTAGCTTCTAGAAAAATAAAATAATAATAATCTGAGAAAAACTCTCATCTTCTAACAAAAATTCACCGTCAATTTATTCAACAATTCACTTCACATTTCAAGTATGCCTTCCGATTGGCTACATACATCTAGCTACCTAGTCGCACTCCCCACTACCTGCACCACCGTGGCCTGCACTCACTGCGTTCCATTCAACTCGGCATTGATATCCTCAGCCGGTATTACCTCTTTGTTCCTCGCCACTTTGTAACCGAATGTAGCCGTACAATTTTATTGCCAATGAAATTACGGAAGGAGACTAGCTTTACATTTTATACTTTTATGGTTTTATTCCTGTTTATGGGCTGTGAATGTGACTTGGTTACTTTTGAGTTATTATGGCTAAATGTAACGCCTAAAAATATCTTTAATGTTACAAATCAACAATTACCTAAAGGCCTTGGTTTTAGAGAGCCTTGGTGGATGAGCAGTGGTGACCCCGACTTACCGAGTTGTAGGTCGTGAGTTCGAACCCAGGCAGGCACTTTTCTTTGTGTGTTTAATTTCTTTACCACTGCTCTCAAAACGGTGAAGGAAACATCGTAAGGAAACCGGCATGTTCTAGAACCAAAACTTCGAAGACATGTGACATCCACCAACTCGCAGTTGGCCGGCGTGGTGGATTATGGCCCACTCCCTCTTACAGCCCAGCAGTGAGAACATTAAAGGCTGATTATGTTTATGCTTGGTTTTTGAAAGCCAAATTAATTCAATCCATTATAAAGTGGCATGTATCATTATTGGACGATGATTGTTAGTCAAGCAAACACAAAGACTAATACTATATTTAACAGCAGAATTAGCATCTGAATCTTGGACTAAAAAAGTTCTCAAAATGGAACGCAGGACAACGACCATTCAAAGTCAAATAATTTATTTCAAAAAGTCACTTTTGAACGTCAAAATTTACAAAAAAATAGACTTGATTCTAGTCGCCCCTTCCGAAAGGTAGAGACTACAATTGTTTAGTCATTTTGGCGAATTTCTATCTATCTGGTAGAAAGCATGATGTCCATGTCCATTCCACATTAATCCTTAACGAAATTCCCAGCTAAAACTGCATCACAGTGATCCTTTACCCCGAAGTAACCTTGCAAACAACAGTAGCAATTTAAACACAGTTCACACAAATTTTACTAGACCAATAGTGGTTCCATTACCTCAAGAGTATGGTAACAATAGGAAAACACTTCGAGTCTAATTGAAGACGTACGTGGCGCTGTTAGGGTTGCCAGCGCAAGTTTTTGCATGGTTTTTTTTTTTTTGTTAGTAAGGAACTGTTGTGGTTCTATTTGGGTTTAAAATAGAAGGCTGATGATACCGTTTTAACTTTTCGGGTTTTTATTTTTATTTTTATAAAAACGTTGCTCCACACTAGGAATTGCTCCTGTATTGTGGGTGTGTTTACAAACATTTAAACTCACATACACAAACAGCCAGACCCGGAACAACTACCTGTATTATTTTCATAGTATTGTCTATTTGGATTTGATAGGCGGTCCTCGCTGGACATTTGTCAGAACAGAGAGTTGCCAACACAAAAAAGGTTTCTCGGTGACCAACTAACATACAATATAGTTTTGCTTTAGATTATTAAATGCTGTTAGCATACTTTTTAGGACAGATTCTGTCCAGCAGTAATCTGTCAGGGCATCTGCAAGTATCATAGCTCGTTGCGGTTTGAAGTCTCTACCTTATTTTATGACAGAATTTATATATCTTATGTATTTAACGCGCCTTATGTATTTTCTCGTCGTTAAAAATAACGAACTTTCATCCCTTATAAAGTTATAACGTAAACCCCTTTTAGGATAATTTTTCAAAAACCTATCTTGAAATGAAATCGTTTATTCTGTAAGGGCTGATTTTTCAATCGACCGATAATTTTTATTCGTGGAATAAAATAATTAAATCCCATTTTATAAGATAACACTAAAATAACAAAATAATATCCTAAATTAACTAAAACTATTTACAAACTAAAATATAGCGTCGAAAAATTCATCCACATCGCTGTCGACTGGTAATGTACCCAAGACACTGGCGGCATTGCCACGTTGTATGGCAATGCTTATCCTCTGGCCAAAGTAAAAGCCAGCCCTTGGGTCATGAGAAGTGTCAACCAGTCTTTTCGAAATTTCCTTAAAAAGACCATGCGCACTCGGACCCCACGGCCCGAGGGTTTCAACCCCAAACGGCTCGAAAATATAATTATTAATAAGGTTATTATATTTACGCCGCTTAAGGTTTTTCCTCCGATAAAGTTATCTGGCGTTGGAAAAATTAGCCCTTCATAGGATATCGGAATCACGTTTACACGTCATATTATTAAAATAATAAGCCAGATGGATTCGACATTTCATATCTGACTACCCCTGAGAAGAAATGGCGAAACAAACTCAAGAGTCAAAGCCGGGATCGTCCGAAAGGGTTACCGCTGCCCTGGAACATAAAGGGCTAAGGAAGGAACACGGGTGGGTTATAGTCAGTAAGAGTCTGACATTCCCTTCCGCTCCACCCAGAGCGTGAGGGGTCATTTGATGATTTCCCATACACAAAAAAAAAAAAGCCTTTTTATACTCCAGACATAATCTTGGTCAGATTATTTCACAAAGTTCTTTGTTACCGCGTGCCAGCCCTGTGTGCAAGAAGGTGGCACGTCGGTAGAGAATTTGTTCCCGCGTTCGGTAATGCACTGTTTTGTTTGGGACGAGTGCAAAGTAAAAGTAAATGTTAGCTTATTTACAATTGGGTCGCGCTATTTTCTGATACGGATCTCGAGATGTTAGGATATAGTAACATAGGTAAGGTAACACCACTTCTTCTCTTCTTCTTTGCTCATGTCAATCGATTAGAAACACTAGCTTTAGTCCGTGGCTTCGCCTGAATGGAGGTCGAAAATACTACCGGGATGAAAATGTGTGCCAAATTTCAACATCTATCGAGGCTCTCGTTAGGCGGTTGGTCCAAGGGCCTGATTCAGAAGGCAGTACTCCCCGATACGGCTCGCATTGTGAGGAGGTTTCTATCTCTGGAGCCCTAACCACCGTTAGCTTGGACCCTGCTCCCGACACCGGTGGATCACTATTTTTTTATATTTTTAAATGTTTTTTTTTTTGTTTTTATACTAATATTTAAAAATATAATAAAATAAGACAATTAAATGAATAAACGACATAATAATAATAATTCATTTATTTTTCAGACAAAGTCCATTACATTCAATTAAAACATAAAATTACACACACACACACATAAATACTAAAATACTGAATATTTAAATCAAATAAAATATAAAATACATACACAAGTCAATATGTCATTCAAAACAAAACAATTATAAAATACATACAAATCTCATTATAATAAATAAAATTAAAATAAATAAACATGTCATCCAAAACTAATAAATTAAAACTATGTGTTTACAGAGTTAAATATTCAACAATTCGAGGGCAGGCGCTACTATTATTATTATTACCTACATGGCTGGCGAAATCTAGGTGTACTATAGGTACACTTCTGCCTAACCATTCGGGAATAACAGGCGTAATGTTACATATGTTATGCTTTATGAAAATAATGTACCTATGCAGTTGTTAAATGAAGTTAAACTACTTGCAAAAGACTTCATCCATTTTACTTGGGTTTACAAAATGTACCTCTCCTGTCCACCTACTACAAGCCTTGCTTATTAATATAAAAACAAACTTACAGAACAATCTCCTACAGCAACTAAATATAAAACAACATAAAAAAAACATATTTTCTGCCTTCCTGGATTATTCCTGGCTGTTGCTACAAGGCACTCCTGGAGAATAACTCGAAATACTTTAATAACCGAAAGCACTTTATAAACACTTTCCGACTTTCTGGCTTGCCACGTGCCTTGGCTTACGTCGTTGCTAACTCAGGTAGCCCAATTCTAGGTAGGCCTATACTATAAAGCTGAACAGTTTGTTTGAACGTGCTAATCTCTGAAAATCCCGGGCGAAGTTGAAAAAAATATTTTGTATTTGATAGCCCAATTCTTGAGAAAGGCTATAGTCTATTTAACATCACGCTATGACCGTTAGCAGCCGAGCAAAAAGAAACAAAGTCAGAGAGATCGCTAAGCGAAACCGAAGTGATAGCGCGGCCAGGCGATGCGATGCGACGAGGTGAGTAGGTCGGGGAAGAAACTTCACCCGGACGTAGTCGCTGGTAGAAGCTCATATCTTTCTCAGTAATCCTCTCCTCACAACTATAGAAATAATAATATAAATAAATAGAAATAATAGAAATAAAAACATTAATTAATCTACCTTATTATTAGTTTTACCAAGAAATAATTAGAGGGTAGCCTAGCAACCGAAAAGGAATCGCAAAAACAATATGAAAATAGTGACACAGAAAAGGTTATTAGATCTAATTGTATTTTCGTATCAGGTCTATGAAATAAACTTAGCACGCGTGGGGCCGCCGGAGACCCGCAGCGCCGGAGCCGTGACAGAAACCATGCCTGCTGCATGTTGCATGCTCGCTTGCATGCTCATGTCTATGAAATAAACTTCTTCGTCTCCGTGTCGCTGGCACGACTGAATTTTATATCTTGTTGGCCCAAAATTTTGCCACTTCCAAGGCGTCGTCAGTGGCAGAGGCAGCGCAAGAGGAGGTGGAGCATGGTTTGCGACATAGCTCCATAATCACACCCTACTGCAGTTCCGTCAAGGTAGCCCCACTTGGGAAAAAGCTAAGAAGATGATGATTGTACAAGAACAGACCCCCAAACTAGGCATTTGCCTGTATCTTGGGATTGTGATATTTTCAGAGTGTGGTTCAGGGAGTGATTATTGCATAACAGGAAAACTTAACTCAAAAGTAACTATATTGTCCAGCAGTGGCACACAATACAGGCCAACAAAAAAAAATGAGCCACACCAAATATACATTGCCATCAGCGTAAGACCAAACAAAACAAAATAAATCATAACCAGCCGAAACATTAATGGAATAGTTTCCGCTTTATTCACAACTAATTAAACACAAAACCAACATCAATTTCTATGAATTCCGTACGTCATAGCGACATGCAATACACATTCACTCAGCTCATATTACCAAAATACCAAATATTATGTATTTCAGAGCTTGGTATATTGAAATTCAGTACATACAATGTTGAAATCGACTGACAATAAAACAAATACGTCCGATATATCATTGGCCTGTACATGATTTATTTTCGTACATTGATTCATATTTATGGTATTGTTGTAATGGAAATTGGGTGGATTGAATGGGATGGAAAGTGGGAAGTAAAGCTGCGTTTGCTGGGGACAGTTTATAGATAGGTGACAGATAATTAAAATTTTGAGATTGTATTAAAAAGCTCTCAAAACGGTGAGGGCCAATATCGTGGGCTTACATGTCCTAGAACCAAAAATTTTAAGACATTTGACATCTACCAACCCGCACTGGGCCTGCTTGGTGGATTACGGCCCACTCCCTCTCACGGAGAGGAGGCCTGTGTCCCAGCAGTGGGAACATTATAGGCTGATTATGTAAGAACCTGCCAGTGCGGGGCACACAATATTTTTTCAGTTCCACACTTAGGCAAAGTTCTCTCCTTATGATTGATAATTCACTGAAAAAACCTATCCTTCACACACTGCATTTTTTGGCAAAAAAAAAGATCATAAAAAGGTTCCGTTTGCCTTTAAAGGTTGGAACCCTAAAAAGCATAGTTTAATAATGTACCCTTCCTTTATAAAAATATAATAAACCCTAAAATATCCGCTACTAAACATAGCGATTTAATTACGCTTCCCGAACGGATTAGAAACCTCAGTTAGTTGTTACGTAACAGTTTTTAGTTCCAACCTAGTCCAAACTGGCATAAACAGCTAAACTAAAACTAAGCTCCGTGTAAATCGTAAACTTTTAACTACAACTTGGAACTCATCATGTTTTTGCTACAGTTAGCTTTAAGCTCTATTAGCAGTGGTAAGCTTAGCTTGTAGACGATAAGTTGGACCTAAGGTGAGTATACACTAGAGCATTTCATCATTCATTTCAGCCGAAAGAAGTCGACTGCTGGTCATAGGCCTGCCCCAAGCACCTTCAGAGCCGTGGTGGCCCCGTGGTCACGCGACTTACCAGTTGTAGGTCGTAGGTTCGAACCCAATCAGGAGCTTTACTTTGTGTAAATTATATCATCACCACTGCCCTCAAAACGGTGAAGGAAAACATCGTGAGGAAGCCAGCATGTCCTAGAACCAAAAATTCGAAGACATGTCACATCTACGAACCCGCACTGGGCCCGCGTGGTGGATTACGACCCACTCCGTCTCACAGAGAGGAAGCCTGTGTCCCAGCAGTGGGAACATAACAGGCTGAGTATGTAAGTACCTTCACTTCGACCGGTTCTGTGCTTCCCGCATCCAGCGGATTCCTGCAGCCTTCGCAAGTCATCGGTCCACCTTGTGAGAGGCCTTCCAACGCTACGTCTTCCGGTACGGTCGCCACTTCAGAACCTTTTGGCCCCATCGGCAATCTGTTCTGCCAGCAGTGTGCCCTGGCCACTGCCGCTTAAGTTTGGCAATTCTTCGGGCTGGGATTCGGGATATGTAACTAGAGCATTTACTTGTTTTTAAATTTTATCGAACCGGTTTTGTTATAACCAGATTTTAAAAACCAACGAGCGAATTGGTGTATCATTTTATCGAGCAAAGGCACGAGCGGTACCTAAGTCCGACATTTCAACAATGAATGCAAGGTAGAAAGAAATGTTACAGGCTCACTCGCCGTGAGCATTCGCAGAAACGTTACTTTACATAAAAATGCTTTTGGAAACTGAGCTTTTGCCTGTATTGTACCATTCGTAAGAACGGTTCATTACATGAAAATGCTCGAGAAAACGCTCTGGTGTATACTCACCTTTAGCTACCTGTAAATTGTAAAACTAAGCTGGATGAAAACAGTAAACTTTATGCTCATCATATTATGGCAGTTGTTTAGTTTAGTTTTAATATCCGTTTGAGTTTCATGGAGTAAATGTTTATGAAATTTACTTGTACTTAGATAAATATGAAAACAGTATTTTGTTTCCGTAATATTACTGATTTAACATTAAGTTTTCTAAAAATATTAATATTTTTCTGAAAGGTTCTTTTGTTGGAAATGACATGTTTACTGCATGTCATTTCCAGTTTCCAATTTTCATGTGGCTTCGTCAATTTTATGCATACTTTATAAATAAATGTTGGATATGGCTTACATGGGTGTTGTACGGCAAAGGAAACTTCGTGGATTTTTAACTTTTCAGTGGTCGAAACATTCACTGTGTAATTTACCTGGCATGAATGCACGAATTAAACTTAATGTGAATAAGAATTAATTAAAAATTAAAAATACTTTCGTTAAAAATATTTTGCTTAAACTAAGTAAATATACTGTGCGATACAGTATATTTACTTAGTTTAAGCAAAATATAAACCAAAAAGCTATAGATTAGTTGTTTTTTTAATTAAAAAACGTTCGAATGACGTGACGTTAACGTAACGTAAACGTTAACGTCACGCGTTTGTGCTAGAGTCTCTGCACAAAACTACATACAAGTCATATCAAATCTGCCTAGCCTTTTCCCAACAACGAGTATGCTGGGATCGGCTTCCAGTCTAACTGAATACAGTTGTTCGTGTCTAACCAAGGGTTTCGTGTTACTGGGGAACACGATACCCCTTGGTAAGACTGTCAGAGACCCACGAATAACAACCGGGGCAACGGCTTGACGTACTTTCGGAGGCATGGAGGAGCGAGGCTCGATATGTAATGGGTCACCCATCCACGAATAGACCGCGGCAAGCGTAGCTTAACATTCTATCGACCTATACTGCTATTATTTAGGCACAAGTCCCATAATATTTCTAAACAAAATATTCAGCCAAACCTTATCGTCACGCCTTAACGTCTGCTTAGGTAAGCAGTACACTTACAAAGGTACAATAAAACTGTCGTTCAAGCGATCCGTATGACAAAGGGTGATATTTTGGAACGTCGCCGTGGGCCGTGTCGTTTGCATCCGAATGTCAGGCGTTACTTTAACGTGGCGTTTGTGGCAATAAAGTTGGCGATAGGAAAATATTTGCTTGGGTTTCGCGCCTTCTAATATCAATATCAACAAGCATATCATCATTTTAGTTAAAAACGGCCACTGCTGGACAAAAGCCTCTCCCAAAACCAAACAAATAACAAGACAATCGATCCTATTTTTGTTTTTGTAAATTTTTACTTCAAAAGTGCCTTTTATGTGCTTATTTGAAATAAATGTTCATGTTGTTATTTAAGTTACCACCTTATTTAGCCAAATCTTTAGAGAATCCTTGTGCATCACTGAATGTCTTATGCCAAACTTCCTTATTTCCAGCTGACCCAATACAGACACCATTTCTCGCTAACTTCAAAGTCCCACCCAAAACCTTCATGAATCATGTATGTGAGCCATCAGTTATCTGATCACGCAAGGTATTACAAAGCCACCTATATTCTGGGAGTCAGAACTATCGTATTTCTTCATACGACGGACATTTAGACGTGTTACTGTAAATGTACAGGCAGACTGAAGCCAGAGTGGTGTTGTTTTTGTCTTAACATGATTAGTTTTAAGACAAAGATACATGCATAGATATGCTCCTGCATTTACCTACTGACTTGGTGGAGGGTCCCTTCACATTGCATAAATTCACGTATATTTTGGCAACAATTTATTGGGGAACCCAAACACAATTTACATGAGGAACTTTAAATTCCATTGCAACTCAATTTTTTGACAGACATTTTTTTTTACAAACAGGTAATTAAAAATCAATTTAAACTACTACACAAAGCTCAAGTAGATAGTTGATTAAGTGTCAATACTATTTAAATATCTGAGATTGGGTTAATTCAAGTATGGTTTATGAACCTGACAAAAATTGCAATATGTTTTAATATTACCTATACTTCATGCTTCATATCTCATAGCATATCAGCGCAAATCTTCACTCAAAAGACTTAAATTTAGCACTACGAACATGCACGCGAACAAAAGCGCTTTCCCGAGCAAACGACTCGCCACGTTCACTCTTCGTTCTGTCGCAGTGTGCTTTGACCCTAACAGTTCACATTGACACATGTCGCTCCGTTTATCCCCGGAAAAATATTACATGTGCATTTTTTATTCTGTTCCCCTATTCGACCTTTCAGAGTTGTGTTTGCTTAAAAAGAGCTTACGTTCTGTCTGTGTTGATGTGAGGCACGTGCTTTTTCGAATAATAGCCGCCTTATGTAAAAATATGGCCGTTTTAATGCTATATTATGGCGTTCTATCGTCTAAGTATAAAAGGGAAGTCAGTGTGGCATTTCTGAGATGGCAACAAACTGGCACGATCATCATATAAATCGTAGGTTTTTGTGTATCTGATGTATATGATATAAGGCGCAGGTAAAACTAAACTAGCCTAAACATGATCAGCATTTAATGTTCCAACCGCTGCTACTGCTCCTGCTGCCATTTAATGTTCCAACCGCTGCTACTGCTCCTGCTGCCATTTAATATTCCAACCGCTGCTACTGCTCCTGCTGCCATTTAATGTTCCAACCGCTGCTACTGCTCCTGCTGCCATTTCTATATTTATACCTGTAATTTATATGGTGTACAGACGCCAGAACATCAAGCTACTACAATCTGTCAAATTTCTACCTACCTATATGTATACCTATTGAACCTAATGGTTCAAGGTTGACTGGGAATATTTGACAGTTTCAGGTAGCTTCACTTGCTGGCACCTGTACATAATGAAGAATATTCTTTTCTGCTGCAAGGCTTCTTCTCCGTGAGAGGAAGTGGACTATAATCTACCACGCGGCCACAGTAAAAAGATGACCAGTACCTCGACTAGGCTCTCTTGATGATAATGTTAACAATAATATATGTACTGTGACGCGGGCCCATTGCGGGGTGCAGGTAAAAACTATTGACAAACATACTCACGCCTTCCTATGAGGGTAGGCAGAAGCTATAGAACGCCATCTGCTACGATCCTTAAATACTCTTTTTGCTTCGTTTACTTTCACGCACGCCGGTTTAGAAACACAGTGTTAAATGATAATGAAAAACCTATTAGAAATAACACATTTTCCTATCAACAAGCTCCATAAAGTTCAACAATAAACTGTATTACATCGACAGTAAACTGTATTACATCGACAGTAAACTGTATTACATCGACAATAAACTGTATTACATCGATAGCAAATTTCATTAGACGTTGAAGGAATACCAGCAATTACGGACTCCGGTTTAAATTAAACTTTGCGTATTACCAGGAAGTTAACTGAGAATTTAACTACCTACTAATTTGTATTCAATATTTTAACGTAATCTATTTATTTTCGCGAGGAATGGTAGAGAGGACTACTAATGGATAATTGCTTTATTTTATTGTTTTGGAAGTTAAAGTCAGAAATAGGTTACATAAGTCGTGGGAAAGAAAGCTTCTCTGTGATTTATCTCTTTGTATATATAAGTCGTTTATGGCGAGCGAGGAATAATTAGGTAAGTAGGTTATAACGAACGTTGTTATATGAGGAATTAATGCTCTGCAGTGTGATTCTGTAACCATCTCACCGTGAAAACTTAGGTGAAGTGAGCGTGGAGTGAGCTGTCATTCCAACTAATGCTAGGGATTGACACTATTGACAGCTCACTCTAAGGTCACTTCACCTAATTTTTCACGGTGAGATTTTTACAGAATCGATCGGCTGTTACTGGCCTCCTAGGTATAAAAATACGAGTACATTCCACAAGGGTTTAATGTAAACGATCAACTATTTTTGACGTTTTTAATTTGCAGATTATGTTGTGTGTTTTGCATTTTTATTTTGCAAATTTCAAACGAATTGCTCATCTTTTTAACATGCCCTGTAAGCAAGTTAATCTCAAATTAAAATTCCAGGTTATAAATCATCAAAACCCAAGAAAAAAGTATAAGGATACCATAGTATACAAGGGTCACAATGAAGATATAAAAAAATAAATCAAAGTGAAGTCAGGCGTGCAAAAATGTTAAGATATGCTTTAACCCTAACGTGACGATCCTTTCGAGGGTTAGGGTTGACAATCCCGAATATCTAAGAGTTCCTAAACATTTTTCGTTTACGAAAGAATAAGGTCGAAAATAATGAAATAGCATAGGTATTCTACTGTTTGAGCGTGGTTGTGGTATAATGGACCATGAATGGGCAATGGATGTTGGATGAAGCAAATGGTCCATGTATTTTCTTGCGTAGGTAAGGAAGGTGACTGAGCTAAGTCTTGGACGCCACACTTCTGTAACTAGGTTTGTACAGACACTTTTACATGTCAATCATATTTTAAAAACTAGATGAAGTAGGCGTTTTCGGTCCGACTTCTCCGAAACAAACTCAGTCTCTTTTAAAGTCCAGACATAATCTTTGTCAGATAATGTGAGGACCATGTAGATAAGAGTCTAACATGGTCTTTTGAGTCAAAACCAGACAGATTTGAGTGGACTTAAAATGTACGTCTTTCCAATAACATTTTCCAGACACACAAACTTTAAAGACACTACAAGGGAGGTACTAAAATGTGTTAAACACATAAATATTTAGACCCTTGACATGACAGCCCTACCCACCGTAGGGCGCAAGTTTCTTTCAAATTCATCCATCTTTTGACAGGCCGGGGTGGGTCAGTTAGACGACCGACGTGCCAGGGGGTGAAGGGGGTAGGAAATGAGATCCCCACCCTCGGGACGTTTTGCATACAGATTGGGTTGGACCGCCAGTTCGCCAGATATGGGGACATACGTGTTTTGGGGGTAACGTAGTGGAGAAAGCTTCGGTGGGTCAATTCGGTTTTGGCAAGTTGCCGTGTTTCTCGTTTTTGTTGTTTAGTTGTTTTTGGTTGGTTACAGGTGAATGATAAATTGTTTGAGGTTATTTATCCTTTGTCAATAATTTACCTTATACACGGCCAATGCCTCTTATCCGCTGATTGATCAGCTCACTGAGTTTGACGCTTTTGACCAGAGGGATAATTCACGTATTTTTAAGAACGTTCGCATTCTAATCTCAGCCTTAATCTGTCAAAAATACCATGGATTTTCATGCATTTTTATAAAATGTCTGACCATGATTGTCGTTGAGACGAGATTGCGACTTGATTTTGAACGTCTTTAATTACAGGACTTAGCATTTTGTAGACGGCTACTATCTGGGTTTTTTTTTTATCTATAGGAAATTGTCCTTCCGTCCACTTTTCCTGACAACGATGTATTTTTTCTTTCTCGTTTACACTATATTTTAAAATCCAATCCGTCCCTGCATCACTGTACCTACACAATGGTGTATAGTGGTCCATAGTTTAAAAGAGGTCCGTGGTCATTCGAGCACCATTACCGTTTGACCCTCCCTGGCTTTTTTGTTCTTGTTGTTCTCCAAATGGACTATTTGTCTATCTACATAATTTAGACATGAGTTCACACAAGTATCTCGGTTTTTAACAGTTTACGTTTTTTTATAAAGAAAGTAAATATTGTTACCAAAAAAAAACGTTTTTTGACGTGAGTTTATTATATTAGTCTGCCTTATGTGTATATAAACTAAGTTTTTCGGTTTGCTTTTCACAATTATTAGGATAACATTGTTTGCAACCTGTTTGGTGAAAATTACAAATGGACTACACTTTTTTATTTTTTGTGTTTGAAATCCGAAACTACGGCTGCAAAAAATGGAGAACAAAATTTAATTCCAAAGTCGGAAAAGTTGATAGAATTCCCGAGAAATACTCTTTTGACGGCCCGTCGTTTTGTCAATACGCAGAATTGATGCATATCTGTCTCTCTCCTACGAGAAAACATGCCTAATTAAAGTGTCTCCTTTGATCTAGCTAACATAAAATACGGATACCACGAATTCCCCTGGTACGTTGAAAGTATAATTGGATTTTGTTGGTTTAAAAAAGTGGAATCCCAATAAATTGGTAAACACCCTCGTTCACCTGGGACCTAGCGCGTCGAGAGCTGTGATTGTGAATTGGGCTAAAAATGCGTATTGTTTTTGGTTTTTGTTTCATAACAATGGCCCTATTGCTGAACGTGATTCCCGGGTCGAGCAAAGGGTTATTTATTTATTTATTTATTTATTTATAGATAATTCAATGTACGTACACCAGAAACTACATAAAAATAAACATTTAACACTACAAAACGTACCTACAATGTGCGGCTTTATCGCTTTCTGCGATCTCTTCCAGGCAACCTTAGCATGGACAGTGATTGCGTGGACACGTGTTATTGAGTTTTTCCATCAGGAATAACTCAGAAGCAGCCCGAAGTCTGGATTTGTACCCGGTTGATGGCAATAGACTCGCCCCCTGTTACTTAGGACTTGAACATAACTAGCGAAATGTGTGTGTACTGTTGTTATACATCTCTGCATAACCCTTCGGAGATTATTTTAAATGTATTGCTGTGCCCTTACAAGGTCCATTTTTTTTTACCTAGCGTTAAGGATTAGGAGTATCAGAAGGATACCCCTAGGAGGAAAAAGGAGAGGGAGAGGATCCGGGAGTATTAGGAGGATTGAGGGTTCTTTTACAATATGGAATTCAATAAATGAATATTAATATGAATTACAGACGTGATGCTGTGTTCTGCAAGTCAAGAAAACAAAACAACAAGACATGTTGATAAAATTAATGTTTAAACGGTAAACCCTCCATATTGGTGCCCAGGATACAGGCTTGCCTAGTTTGGGACCAATGTAAAATCTCTGTAATCTTTTCAGCAAGTTTTTATTATTTAAAAAAAAAGTGAAAAATACCTACCCTTGCAACCATTCGTAATTTTTGCAGACTGTTAACAAGGACCGCTGTCTTGATACCGTTTGAATAGGCTCTGCGGCAGAAACCGTAATTATTATATACATCACGTTATTAAAACTTTGCAGGACACTAAACGCCCACAGACGTAATGACAATAAAACTTCTATTGTGCATCAGTGTCCTTCAATGAAAGAAAAAAAAAAGAAAGAAAAATATTTTATTTGAGACACATGCAGGATTTTTCTTTCCTCAACCTATGTTGTCCCACTACTGCGCAAAGGTTTTAAGAAAAGTGGACAAATACAAATAGTAAAAAAGGAGCAACAAAACTAAGAAAGATACTTTAAAAAAAAAAGACCTGTTCGATGCCAAAAAACCTCTATCTCAGCATAATGCTACGATATGGTCAATGGGTTAAATCATGACTCGATTGTGAATGATTCTTAAAGAACCAAATCAATTACATCACAAACGCAATGAATTCACGAAGCTCATACTAAAAATCGTCTTTCCTTCCCAGAAATAACTAATAAAATCTCCGACTACCCACACAGTGAGCCAGTATAAACCTTTTAAAAATCACTTAACTTCAAACGATAAAGTAAGTGACGAACGATTATTCACACGACGACATTATCGCTCGGAGCGAGCATGATTGATTGAACATTGATTCGTGACGGTGTGAATGCGGCCGCGGGCGGTCTATTACGGCCGTGTATCACACCGAAGCGTGGCGTGGAGGGGGAGTCATTTCCTTTTTATTGTTAGTTATAAATAATACGAATTTTAGGGAATGATTTTGCTGTTTTTGGGAAGGGATGTGTGATATTGTTTGTGTGAAAATAAAGTGTTAAATGAATAAAAGTGGCTGTAAAAATGATGAATTTAAGTTAGTGGTGAGTTTGAAATTGATTTTTTATATTTTGTATTCTGTATGGTTAAATAAGTGTTTTTTTTAACCATACAGAATCTGGAACACATAGGGCAATCATTCTGATTCTTATCACATTTTAAAATTCCTAAAAATAAAGTTATATCATTACCTGAATTCATTATCTTAAAATATCTTCTATAAAACATGTTACGTTCTTGTACCGATACGGGATCGAAATATAATATACCAATCTTAATAAAATAAAAATACAAATCACGAAATGTGCCGATAAACATAATTTTATTTCAAAATAACATGAATATTTTCGCAGCAAACATTTGGGTCTACGTACGTAGCGCGTAGCAACGTAGCCCCGTAGCGGTTCGTAGCTGGTGCTACGCAGGCAGGGCGGTAACGTAATTATTGAATAATATGGCTTGAGCTCGCTACGTCGATTGCCGTAGCGATAATCGTAGCCCGTAGCGGATTTAATGGTAGGACTAGGTGTTTTTACAATTATTAGGTTTACTAATGGTAGATAATTCTAGGTATTGTATGTGTAGGTATCCTAATATTGTCACTATATTTTACCATTGGTATTATTTGATTATTTTTGATGATAAAAAACAAGAAATAAATATAAGTTAATTTATTTACGTTTCAAATATGAATAAGCTTTATACACAATACACAATAAATATTTTTCACGTTCCATTCATTCCAACAACAAACAGAAACACGAAAACATTGACAGAAAGCCGATAAAAAAATATACCGTAAGTAAGTTTTTATCTGTTTTCTTTAGTAGTGTCTTGTAACAAAGAAATATGTACAGACAGAAGCTAGCAATCACGATAACGAGGGCATTTGTAACGTTACGACACGACGACGACATATATACGACAGCTATACGACGTATATACGAAAAGAATACGACGGATATACGACATGAGTTCGACACTTTAGTAATAGCGGTTGTTGATAATAAAAATGTTTATAATCTTGAGGGTAGTTAACTTTTGACAAAAATATAAGGAGTTTTAGGTGGTGTATCGTTGAAGGAATAAATGTTAAAAGTCTGTAGTAGTTACAGCTACGAAAAGTAGTTCCGGTATCTTTTATTAGACCTGAGAATAATTTACTATTCGAATTGATGTTGATGGCACAGTGTCCAGATATATTCAAAATGGAAACAGCATTTATGAAATGATTTTCCAGTTAATAACCGGAAGTTATCCACTGCTAACGGCATCGCGGTAGACCAAGCTGTAGACGGCGGGATGAACTTGACGCCTATAGGGGGGATTGGTCCATATTGGCTCAGGATCGAGATGAGTGGTTAAAGTAAGGAGAGGCCTTTGCCCTGCTGTGGGACAATATTATTTTTCTTGTCCAGTACTGGTGAGTCAAGCTCTTAAACCGAATTTCACCAATGAAACTGAACGCGATCAGCACAGCTAAACCGCATTAAAGAGATGTCAGTGTCAATGTTCCACAACAATTATGACACCGACAACTCTTGAGCGCGGTTTTTCGCCTTAAGCAAGACGAAATGAATTATTTATTTATTACTTTAAGCACACAAATGTATAGAGGCGGACTTGATGCCATAGGCATTTTCAACCACTCAACCTTTGGGTGATGCAGAGACAAACAGTGGTACGTGAAATCATGAAAAGGTTTATGTGAAATAAAATATTTTGATTTTGAAAATTGTGTCGGGACAAAATATACAACAGTAACTCATAATGATTCATTTACCTTAGTAAATGAATTTGCCCGTCAGTCAGCTTAAGGATAGCAACCAGTAGTATACAATACGTAACAACTTAACATAGATACTACCAAGCCTACATCAAATATACCTAGAAGTACACAAGCAATAAAAAATCTTCTATATCGACTTCGTACATTGTCTTAAGCCAGTACTTAACATTATATGTACTGTTTTTATCTGTTACCCTGCAATAAACTGGGGTGCTTACCCTAATGTTTAATAGTTGGGCGTGAAGTTATTTCCGAAGGCTCCCTGAGTGGTAAGCTCCATGGAGTTGTAAAAACCTGTATTTTGTTGTTTTGTTATTAACCGACTTTAAAGGGGAGGTTCTGTGTTTGACCCGTATGTATGTTATGCTTCTTTGTATGTCCGTGATTTTCTCAATAAATAATCATTTTGATTTCCTCCACTTTTTGTAAATCAATGTCAATTCGGAAATGAAGTTGTAATTTTTTTTTTGTCTCGTCGTAGCTTCCTGATGATCAGGGTAACAAAAGTGAGATTCATCTCAGGTTTATGTAGAAAGTAACAAATCATTTGGTTTTTATAATGCAAGCAACCAACACAACTATACAATATCAGTAAGTACAATAGCAATAATTAGTAAACTCCTTTTAAAGGCGTGTTTAGAAATTTACCTAATATAGGATCTGGCCCGATATCGTTAACATCAAAATAATATTCATGAGTGAAAACTTGAAATGTAGAACACATACGAACTACAGGAAACCCAACAACATACATCAACAGCACCAATTAATTTCAGCCTACCCGGATACACAGCACCCCCCCCCCCCCCCCTCCCCAGATGATCCGCCATTTTAACCATAAACAGAACAGTCGCAGGTGCGTTGTCGCGAAAAAACCGCCCGTTTGCTCACACCCTTAAACATTTACGGTGGCTGCCCTCCGTAATTATACCGTTTGTCCGACATTATCATAGTGGAGTACGTCCAATTTTGCCTTGACGACTTTTTTACGAGTTTTCGACTCCTAAGTAATTTACGAGGTCGTAAAGTTGCCGCTCGGCATATCGTGCTGATAACAATGTACTAAGATATTTTAGTGTATTGTTCCGCGATGCCTGGTTGGGTAGCAGGTGGGGTAACCTTTTAACTTGCTAACCTGGAAATCCAGTTCTGTACTTAGCAGTCAGTAAATATTGAAGTGCGAGGTACTTTCGTAACACACTTACACAGCAACAACAACAGCATTCATTGCGTTATTTACGTTGTTGAGCAGACGAATTTTTCAATCATACGAAGCAAAGGATTACAAATTTCCTTCAAAATCTTTCGGATTGTATTTGAAAGTGTTACGCAATTAGGGTGCTGAAAGTAAAGTCAAGGTCGTTCAGACAGCACCTTTCTGTTTTCGTGTTTTCTAGTTAATTCTAAAGTTAATTTAAAGTGTGTTTAAAATCCTTCACTTTAATTATAACATTCTGTTGGGATATGCTTCCTAAATGCTTTATGTATAATTACTGTTACTTTTTCATGCCTTAATCATCAACTCAGCCTATCGCAGTCCACTGCTGGACATAGACCTCTCCTTTGTCCTCCGCCTTCCGCATCCAGTCTGTCTCAGCGACCTTTTTAAGGTTTTTTAATACAAGCATTAATGGCTAAACGAATTTCAATGTAAGGCAAATAGGTAGACCGTGTCCTCAGTTAGGACATAGGATATTTTTTATCCCGGTTGTAAATTCGCAGTCGCACTTCTGACCACCATGCGGTCGAAGCCGCGGGCAATTTTAGTGGCACTATACGTCACTATGTATGGATTAAATTGAAACAGGCCCATTGTGAAATCAATGCCAAAGCCTATTGAATTGAATACTGCTACAAAAAGCATTCCAAATTTAGCCCACTGCTATACTCCCCACGAACTGTCTGGGTTACCACTGCTACCACTGTTACCACTGTTACCACTGTTACCAGTAAGCAGTAGGTTAAATAAAGTAATTTACGACGCCGTAAACTTTGGGGCATATCGCGTTGATAACAATGTGTTAAGATATTGTAGTGAGTAGCCACGCGATGCCTCCGTTCGCGAGGGGCTGGAAAGTATTCTTGGAATGCCTATTTGGAATTTGGTTTGCAAGTTTTAGGACTTTATGGCAATTGGCTCGCCCCCTATTTATCAAAACTCGTGTGATGTCTATTATAGGCCAACCGCTTAACTGAGACGTTGCCTGAGGTGCGGGGTGTGGTGACGTGATGCGAGAGCTCAGTGATTCGTCAACTTGTGACGACTATCACCCCTCCCGCACCATGCAGATACCTTTGTTTTTTTTTTTTTTTTGTGTCTGAGAAATGCTTTATGTAGCTGTTTGTGTGTGCTTTGTGCTTTATGTATGTGGGGCTCCCTGTCGGAATGACAGTATACCCACTAAAACTCAGCGGTGTTCCCACATCGCCGTGATGGGAGGGCCATGGGAAACCTGCATAGCCTTTACTTCCACAGCCCTCCCAGCGCATGCCCGCCTAGCTGGTATGGCGGGCCCCGCATGCCCCCCAGGTTGGGGAGCTACGGGAATGGCCGGGAACACCTGGCCATTCCCGTCCCACACTGGTGGAGGCCTGTGCAATACAGGCAACGGTGCCCCCACACCCGTTGCCTGCTGGCCTCCACGTCGTCAGCTTAGCCGCAAAGCCCTGATAAGCGGCCCCTGCTCGGGTTCCTCTTAGCTTCACCGTGGGCCTTCAAGCCACGGCTACTGAGCCCCCCCGCCTCGACAATGCGGGAACCCACCGGGGGGACCGCGCAGATACCTAAGGCAACATCTCAGTTAAGCGGTCGGCCTATACTTACAAGCTCTACTGCTGAGCTGTCCTGGACTCGATTCCCAGGTCGGGCAGTGTTATTGGGGTTTTCCATCAGGGGTTTCTCAGTATCAGCCCAGAGTCTGACCCTGTGCTCGGTTGATAGCAACAGGCTCGCCCCCTGTTACATGGAACTTAAACATAACTGGCGACATGTGGGTGTATTATAGGCACACCTCTCCCCAATTCTTTGCGGAACGAAACCGTGATGTTATATAATAGGACTTGGTATAAAAGAAAGCGGAGATGGTGTTTGTTATTTATCTGAGCCGTTCCTTGTTAATCGTAACAGAAAAATCCGACTTCCTTATTACTTGATTGTTTACAATGCGATCAAAATCTGTTGAATTAGGTAACAATAAATGAACATTGATTTATTAACTTAGCACATTACAATTTCACAGTAGTTGTAATACTACTCATGGTTTAATCGTATAATATTTAACTTGCCCTACATTTTAATAGTTTCCAAATAAGTTGGGATAAGTGAAATGATATTCTATTGGTTTCCATCTGAATACAAAACCAAAGAAATAAAGAATTCTCTCAAAAATAAAATAAGATTTATTTAAAATATCCTATTTAAACGATTATTTATAGTAGTTTATTTCCACAAAACGGCACTGGAATGCATACTTAGAAGGCTACAGCGGAGGCGTCGGTACATAAAACTTACGTATAACCCTCTTAAACAATAACACACAGAAAGCATTAGGCTATACACAACAAGTCTACAACAGAAACACATAGAAATTCCGAATCGATATGAAATAATAGACCAAAGTCTACCTTTCCCATCAGAGCGGAGCCTCCGATATCCGGCAGGAAGAGGCTGAACTACGGCTCGTCCCAAGTCCCGGGCAATTTGAATTTACTACCTAACTGCATTCATCTAGCCTTATTGGATTCCTCTTTGAAGACTATTAATGTTATTGTTTGTGATGGTAGTTTAATAGAATAGAATATAGTGAAGTAGTTTAATAGACAGTAGTGATTTTTAGGTTTTATGTATTTCTATTGCATGTTGGGGAGTTTTTTTACACCGTTTCATTATCCGAACTTGAAAAACTAAGAAATATGGAAGCGATTGTCTTGATAGTGAAAATGTTGAGAAAGTCGTAATTGCTTTGGATTATTTTAACTAAATGATATTTAAGTTTGAATACTTTGATTCCTATTAACATCAAACAGAACGGTTATCACATGGGCAAACCATGACCTGGATTAGGACATGGGAAAACTTTTATCCCGATATTCCCACGGAATTGAGACTTTGCGGGTGAAACCGCGGGGTGCGGCTAGTTTAAATAAATGTTATTTAACTTTTAACTATTAACATCAAGCTTCACGATTATTTCTAGAAAAATTACTATCCATATTTTAACATGACCTACGACACCGAAGGTGTAGAGTTCACCTAAATATTATAATAAATTACCGCCCACCATAATTTATACAAAAGAAAATCACATTTATTTTTACCTAACTACACTTCAAAGTCCAGTGATTATATTTTCACGAAGGCCGTATTATTACGTACAAACTTACAAAGTTGTTTGTTTATTTTAGTTGTCCCCTCTCCCCCCTTTGCCTGTCACCGCTACCTGCCAAGAATAAGTTTTATTCCTCGTTTCACCAACGTTATTATTTTTTGCCTCCCTAACGAATAACATCGCAATAAATTAACAATTTTCTCACAAATACTGTGTAAGATTTTATGAGGGTAGATAGGGAAGGTAGATATAATTACGTATATAGATATATAAAATGGTATACGGGCGTTATCGAGGACGCAGCGCTGGAGACAAAATTAATGGCTGCAAACAGCGGTATAGAGATATTTTTGGGACATAAATTGGCGATATTTGAGCTTATCTGTGCATTAACGTCTATTACCTTCATTCTACCTTCAGTTCGGTTGTAAACTAATTTAAGACTTCGGATTTATCGTGTGGTTCAGAATTAGGTCACTAACTCCCTTGGGTGTTCAACCAACTAGACCACTACATTAGCAGGTTGGCGGTACAATGCTAACAAAGTGAGGAAATGAGGCTCCCAAAGGAATGCAGGTTAAACTGTGCTCGCTTTCCGGGAAAGCCTGGAACTCGTCATACCGTACTCTAGGGGTAAGGAGGTCTACCTAAGCCAGTTCACCTATTTTCGTGGGGAAATCCGTCATGGATAACTAATAGGTCTGGGCAAAGACGGATTATAAATATCAAACTCCTTTTGAATGAAACTGGGGATAATTGCGTAACACTATCAGTAATAATGGGTTTCATTTTGACAGTTCAACAACATTCATTGCTTTGTTTACGTTGTTGAGCAGACACATTTTTCGAACATATGAAGCAATGGATTAGCAATATCCATCAAAATGATTCAGATTGTGGTTGATAGTGTGTTACGCGATTAGGGTCCTGGTCCATCCATAATAGGTCCATCTCAAAAATAAATAAATAAAAATAAATAAAATCTATTTTCGTGGGGAAACCCGTCATGCATAGCTGTAGGTCTGGGAACGAATCAACGGATTATATCAAGTTTCTATTGAATAAAAGGGATCCATAAAAACCTTTTCGCCTTGCAAATCCTGAAAAAAGCTTAACAATACCAAACATTTTTTCAGGCACTGAAGTTCTCTTTCCTTAAGTAAAAGACTTTATGATTCATATAAATTTAAAGCTTCAGTACTTTATTTTTTACTTTTCAATAGTATTATTATCCTTTATTACAATGTAAACATATAAATTATATTTTTAAATATTAGAATATAAAAAGTATAAAAACATTAAAAAAAATAAAAAATAATATTATTATATTATATAAAAAATAGTATTATTATTATTATATCAGTCAACCTGCCTAGCCTTTTCCAAATTGCGTGCGTCCAACCGCAGCTGAATATCCGTATTTTACATGGAGCGACTGCCTACCTGACCTCCTCAAACATGTTACTGGGTACCAGGACACCCCTTTTTTTTTTTTTTTTTTTTTTTTTCAGGATGGGAAATCATCAAATGACTCCTCCCGCTCTGGGTGGAGCAGAAGGGAGTGTCAGACTCTTACTGACTAAAACCCACCCGTGTTCCTTCCTTAGCCCTTTATGTACCAGGGCAGCGGTAACCCTTTCGGACGATCCTGCTACCCCGGCAGGCTTCGGCCCTGTCGGGCCCCGTCAACTACGCTGACATCTCTTTGAGGCGCGCGTGGAACACAAACACGCCGTCCGGCACGGGCCTGGTCCTGATCGGACGGAGAGCTACCCATTGCTCTCCGCCCGCAGGCCCGCGCCTACGGTGGCCGGGAGTCGTCACGCGGCTCCCGACGCCCGGAGCGTCTCCCTCGGCGGCTGAGGCGTGAGGATCTCTCCCTCGCCCATCCCGCCACCTCCTTCGCTAGCATGACTGCTTCGCAGAAGGAGGTGACCGCCTCCCACTCCCTCTCGCCCCGGACCATGGCTTGCACCAGGGCCGGGCGCGAGAGGTCGCCGCCGCTGCCGATCGCCTCTACGAGGACACGGCGGTGCTCTGCCCACCAGGACACCCCTTGATAGAGAAGCCCAAAAGTATCTTCTTCTTTAGGGCTTTTAACTACCCGTAACGATTTTGTATTATTGTATATACTTTATGCCACTGCAAATTGGGCGTAGTAATACCTGAAAGTAACACATCTATACAATTTACGGCTCTTATTCCGGTATAAATCTAATTCGTACAGCTAAAACAACAATTACCGCTCATTATAACAACAAATAATTGTTATCACATATAATGGCGTAGTGGTTCAAAATTAGTGAGCGTTCAAAGCCGAGTGGAGTTGGTTCAGGGGCACGCGCGACTCACCCACGTTGCCTTAATAAAGCTTATTTGTGATCATACTAACGTTTGTCGAAATTGTTACACTTTCGAGTTGGTTTTAAAGATTCGGTAGTATTAATGTGTGTTCGGCCAGATCAGCGCTGGGGCTCTGTCTTGCATAGGGTGTTAGCATTATGCTGAGCGATGGCCATTTTGCGTGGATGCATGTTTTCCCCCAATTTATTTGTTTTTTTGGTGTTTGTGTTCTTTGTATGGGTCATGTTTGCCGCAAATAAATGTATTTTCTTTCTTTCTTCGGTATTTTGAAGGAGTGATTAAAACATTCGATCGAGTGCTCTGCAGTGCAGTCTTTTGTTTTTAGGGTTCCGAACCCAAAGGGTAAAAACGGGACCCTATTACTAAGACTTCGCTGCCTGTCCGTCCGTCTGTCTGTCACCAGGTTGTATCTCAAGAACCGCGATAGCTAGACAGTTGAATTTTTCACAAATTATGTATTTCTGTTGCCGCTATAACAACCAATACTAAAAACAAAATAAAATAAATATTTAAGGGGGGCTCCCATACAACAAACGCGATTTTTTTGCTCGATATCAATAATGGCAACAGATAGGCACTTGAAATATTCACAAAATACTCAATCGTATTTTTACTTTAATAATAAATAATAAAATTAAAATAAAATAAATATTTAAGGGGGGCTCTCATACAACAGACGTGATTTTTATAGATAATGGTACGGAACCCTTCATGCGCGAGTCCGACTCGCACTTGGCCCGTTTTTTTAGTTTGACGAAAATGTTGAGCCGATGGGAAGTTCTATCGGGCACACAGCTTGTACCTGTGTATAAAAATCTGTGATAGATATCCCATCCGCTAAAATGCTGAACTAACAAACATACAAACTTTTATCCCCTGTTAAAGGTCTCTCTTAGGAACTCTTATGCAAAATGAAAAGACTGTCAAACAATTTAAAAATTTTATTAAGTAAATTTCTTTATTAAGTAAAAAGAAGTTAATTAAGTAAGTTAGAGCACCGATTTTATCTGCACTGGTACGAATGGTACCTTGTCCAAGGAAAGAGGCAAAGTTGCAATTTGAATGACAATAGAGTTTTCGTAAATATGCTTGATTTGTCCCTCAATCAGTGTCACATTTAGTTCAATTTTCTGGCACATTTCCTTATTTTCCAAGGGGATATTCACCGAACTGACCGACAGCTGAATTCAACCTAATTTAGTGCTATAGGACAAACTAATCCATTTTCACCTGCCTAGCCTTTTCCCAACTATGTAAATGTTAGGGTCGCCTTTCAGTCAAACCGGATGCAGCTGAATACCAGCATTTTACATGGAGCGACTGCCTATCTGACCTCCACAACCCAGTTACTGGGTAATACAATACCTCTTGGCAATACTGGTTGAAACTAACACAAACTAAAAATGAATTCCAAACAACAACACTAGACTTGACTAGACCAATAATTTCTAGAACATCATTACCTACAAAAGCAGCTTAAAATCAAGCAATCGACTAAAGTATTCTGAAACCCTTAGTACTCGCTACCCAGTCGCAAATTGCGCCAAAGAGAACGTATTACGTTTACGCTGAGACGGGAAAACGTCCGTAACTGTAATATAATACGCTCTTAGTGGCTGAAATATAACTGTATTGTATTATCATGTATGAGCACTATTAAGTACCAGGAGAGAATTATGTGAGAAGTGCTGCAGAATTCGGGTGTTCTGTTTTATCTGATATGAAAGGTATTATTTTATCTATCTTTATGTTGTTGTACGTTTTGGGAAATGTTTGTGTTTATGGTTTCGGGTTGTTCGAGTAAATAAATAGCTTATGATTAGGGGTTCGTTTGAGTGCGAAATAAGTTGAAAAATCCCGAATTTTCATGAAAGTAAAACCACACATACGCACATAATAGCATAGACGTTTATATGTAGTATTTTTTAAGTTATATTGTATTGTATGTGTTTATATGGGCCTTGATGCCTGAAATAAATGAATAAATAAATAATCATTAGTTATTCGATTGATGGTTTGTGTGGTTTTTTTGTACCTATTCCGGATGAGTAACATTTGCAAAAAATTACAGAAAACACTACAAGTTTTTAACATTGATAGTCGTTGAGATGATTTTGAACGTTTTTAATTACGGGAATTGGCCTTCCGGTTTTACCTTAATGTCTGAAGAGTAACTCCCGTATTTTTAACGTTCGTATTCTGATTTCAGTCTCACTGTATTTACCATTGATTGTCACTGACTAAGAAAACATCATTCATCAACGATCGCAGAAATGAGATTGCAACTAGATTTTAAACATTTTTAATTACGGAAATTGCTTTACTAACATCATCAGTGAGATAAATACTTACTTACGTTTTAAGATACGAGTTTGAAATGCATACCGAGACCGAGATAAGTGCGGTATCATTCCGCATGCTAAAACAGAAATTCTGTAGCACCGCTCACCGAGTTTTACGATACTTTAAACTTACTAAATTCACTTGCAATGAGTCTATCCCTGAAATGCTATGCAGACGTTTAATAAGTCAATGTTTATTTATTGATAAAACTTAGTTTATAGAAGCATATGAATCCATTAGGTAATTGGAGTGATTTAATCGTATTGAAACTCTTTTATAGGAAAACATCGGCATGTCGAACCAAAAATTTTAAGGCATGTGACATCTACCAATCCGCACTGGGCCCGCGTGGAGGATTAGGGTCTTCTCCCTCTTATAACTAATGATGAATAGGTTTTCGTCTGAAATATGAATTATAACTTCTTGTTACTATACGGGATGAACTGAAACCATGAATCATGAATTCAATACATGATTCTAGCGTAGAAAATTTTTGTTGGTTATGCAAAAGAGAAACTGCTGTTTCATAGAAAAAGTGCAATACCTACGTGGTCAAAATGTATGGAACAGATTTTTTTTAATAACCGACGAAAAATTTCGTCGCAGGGTGGCTCAGAATCATGTACTGAATCCATGGTAACAGGTTGCGCGTCGATGTTCCTGCCACCCTGTCTAACATTGTCACGAGATTCTTCTTTGAAAAGAGGTTTAAAACAATGTTTATATTTTCTTTGTATTAACGTATGTTTTTTCAATTGTTACAGGAGAGCACACCTAAGAAGTTGCTTGGAAAAATTAAAGGACATGGTACCACTAGGCCCCGAAGCATCACGACACACAACATTAGGATTACTAACGAAAGCCAAAAGATTTATAAAGGTTAGTACTATTCTAAACTTATATTATGAAAAATTAAAGGACATGGTACCACTAGGCCCCGAAGCATCACGACACACAACATTAGGATTACTAACGAAAGCCAAAAGATTTATAAAGGTTAGTACTATTCTAAACTTATATTATGAAAAATTAAAGGACATGGTACCACTAGGCCCCGAAGCATCGCGACACACAACATTAGGATTACTAACGAAAGCCAAAAGATTTATAAAGGTTAGTACTATTCTAAACTTATATTATGAAAAATTAAAGGACATGGTACCACTAGGCCCCGAAGCATCACGACACACAACATTAGGATTACTAACGAAAGCCAAAAGATTTATAAAGGTTAGTACTATTCTAAACTTATATTATGAAAATTCAAGACACAAAGGTACCAGAGCATCTGTTTGATAAATGATATTTTATTTCTGTAAACGTCAAAATGTTACACGTGATGAACTAGTAATATTTTAAAACTAGACGAGGTCGGTGTTTTCTGACTGACTACTCTGAAGGAACACCGTTTACACAGTAACAGTTTCCACGCAAGTTGCAACTAAGGGCGCTTTTCCTGTCATGCGTATTATCGCCCGCGTGCGGATCCTGTCCGCGTGCGGGTGATTACACGCTGCTGGCCACAGGCAGGACAAAGATTACGTTAATTGCTGCAGTGTCGTGCCTGTCGCCAGTGACTTTAACTCGTGCACAAAGATGAACGTACTCAATGCGTGCGACCCGCGTCACGCTAAAAAAAACACTGAAGGCAGAAGAACGCCGCCCGCATTCGGTTAGCACGCACGCGCGCTGCGCGCCCGCAACCAATCCGCGTTCCGCGCGCGTGCTACCCGCGTGATAAGAAAAACATGTATGAAATGGTAGAATGCGGACAGCCTGCACGCGGACCAAATACGCGCGCTGGCGAAAATACGCATGACAGGAAAAGCGCCCTTACGCACTTTCCAAGCCGAGGTCGATCAGACGACATCTGACAAAAAAAAATCTAGTTGGCATATTTTGAGGTGACTCGACGGTCAACCGCGGTCTGGCTGCCTTTACATATCATGAACTTCAAACGTCCTTGAATTGCAGACTGTTTTTGTAAACCGTTTCTTGCATCTTGTGTCGTATAACTAGTTTTCTTTTATCAGAAAAATAATTATATTATTCAGGTAGGTACTTATTTGTTTATTTATTAAGGCACACCAACAGCTTGATAATAGAATAGAGAATAGAATAAAATATATTTCTATTGTGAAACAAGAGTAATGTATCTTAAGTACTTATAGATCACAATAGTCTCGGTCTTACACAGTCGCCAATTATAGGTTTACCAGCAACCTCAGAAATAAGTGCTATAACATAAAATCGGAAGGCTAAAAATTAAATATTATGGCAAAATACTAGGTACTTCACAAATCCCACTATCCTACTAATATTATAAACGTGAAAGTTTGTATGGATGAATGGATGGATGGATGTTTGTTACTCTTTCACGCAAAAACTACTGACCGGATTTGGATGAAATTTGGCTCACAGATGGTTTATAACCAGGATTAACATATAGAATACTTTTTATTCCGATATTCCCACGAGATCGAAACTTATGCGTATACATAAATTTACGCCCTTTTTCCATGGAGGTATGCTGTTTAATGCTATACTATAGAAAACCATGTATTACGATTTTTACAAACTCTTTTTGCTTCATCCACCTCCATACGTATCATCTTATAAATTACTCACGAACTACACAAACTTCTAATGAAACACTACTTTCAAACATCTTATTCTAAGATCTCCACAACTAAACTACGGTAAACTTCCCTCCGTACTATTTGCATTGCCCAGTCAGTTGGTCTGTTCCAATACAGTTTCTAATTTCGCCCATCCTTAATATAACTTGACCTAAGTCAGCATTAACTTAAGCTATCCATTCCCAACTTGTCGGGGCGAGTTGGGACGTCTCTAGTTTACATAGCAACACTTCTGCTATTGTATATGTTTTAAACTGATGGTGTTATCAACGTGTCTTCAGTTCTGTTGCACTTATTTGGACGAGAGAAGTGTGTGTAGAAAAGTTACGTAACTAGTTTATTTTAAGACTAGCTTTTGGCAGCGGCTTCGTCCGCGTAAAGGTCGGGAATTGTCCCACGGGAACGCAGGTACTACTGTGTGAAAGTAACCTATGTTTTTAACTCTGGTCATGGTCTTCCTGTGTGCCAAATTTCGTCAAAATCTGTTAGGCTATTGTCGCTTGAAAATAATTTTACAAACTTACAAGTTTTTCCCATGACAGCTGAATATACAGAACGTCACCTGTGCAATTCTACATTATTATTTTTATATAAAATACTGTTCGTGGTGGTGATGTATTGATAGATGACAGTCATGCTTGTCAGCTTTTGCTATCCTACAAAAGTCTGTAAATTTCGCTAAGAAAAAAGATTTCTGATCTTGACTCTTTATATATTATCTTCCTTAAACCTCCTATGTTTCTAAAACATAATATGTCGGTAGGTCATAAGTACAAAATATACGCATACAAACACTATTAAAACAAACTTATGTAAGACTTACAGTCAAGGTTGCCGACCGGAGCAGACAATTGATAAATTACTTGACGTAGCGAAACTTTCATAATAATTAACTTTTGTTTTTAAGACCTTGGCGCTACGTTCACGTGCCAATCACTATTTGGAATAGCGTTATAATACTGCAGTAGAACACGTTTGTTTTTTAGGTTTATAACTGTCGGAAAGCACGTTAAGTCGTTGGGTATTACCCAGTCACTGGGTAATACGATACCCGTTGGTAAGACTGGTTGTCAGAATTTCGAGCTTCTGACTACCCGTAACAACTGTCAAAGATGCGCGAATGACAGCCGGGACCAACGGCTTAACGTGCTTTCCGAGGCACGGAGGGGTCTCGGTATGTAAAGATGGTCACCCATCCACAGACCATCCGCGGCAAACGTAGCTTTACCTGATCGGTCGACCTGTGCGGCTGTTATTATTTAGCCACGGAATTAAGTGATTACTAAAAACATTAAAAAGTATTAGCAAGTATTATATGCGTAAACCTTTCCAATAGTACAACGTGCACCGAGTGCAGACTAAACTCTTACTTAACCGTTCTCGTCTTACCGTTGGTCTATTGCCTCGTTTATTAACCGGTAATCTTCAAAAACCTAACATTAAAAAAAAAGTAATTAGCATTTATGTACACGTATATAAACAGACTAGAAAAAAACAGAACAGAAAAACAGGTACAAAGGTGATGCTAATTTCATTAAAAAAAATCTCTTCCAGCATACCTGCGATAGGACAACAGAATTTTCTTTAATTATAGTTCTTCTAAAAGCATTACATCTTGCACCCCCATCTTCACATCTGCGAAAACTATTAAGTTAGTCCCCCCCTGTCTTGTTTTTCTACAACTTTTGTTGGTAAGCAGACGACATACAACTTTGCCCTCACATGGTATATCTTTTACTTGTCAATTATAAAGTAATTCTTGAAACTCCTAACATACCAATAACACTATGTGCCTGTCAGCTATATGACATGATTTGAACTTTTAAAGTAATATTTAGGGTCCTTTGTTGGGTTGTGTGACACGGATTCTGGAAGGAAGGTTTGTATGGTTCACTGGTTTCTTGAAGAATATAAGAGACATTAATGGATGGATGCATTAGATGTACAATATCAAATCCAATCAGCGTGTTTGAAATTATCTACGACTAGCTATGCACGCGACTGCGTTCACATGCAAACAAATTTGATTTCATGGGTTTTACTTTTTTTGCGCGGAACCCTAATTCATTTTCTAAAATAAGTTACTCCTTACAACATCAGCTATCTGCCAGTGTAAGTCCCGTCAAAATCGGTCCAGCCGTTTCGGAGATTAACCGGAGCAAACAGACAGACAGACAAATATTTTAAAAATTGTTTTTTTGTTATAAGTACTGTTTACTTTCATATGCATTTAGCAAATGGCTGTTATTTGAAATTACAAACAGACACTAAAATTGTATTTATTTGTATATAGATTGTGGGACTTACAACGAAAGATGCGGTAATTAAACAAATACTCCATTTTTGTAAAGAAATTCTTTTCACGTAAGGACGATTACAGACTATTTCGTTGTTGTCCCAAAAAATATTCGCGAACAAAATTATGATCATTATTAAGTGCTTCAAAACTCGACGCTGTATAAATATTTGATGTCAAAAAATAAGTACCTTATAGCGAACGTTTTCTTTTAAACTTTTTTCATTAAAGACTTGCTGAAAGGGCGAATTTCAGGATTATTCGGCACCCTTAAAGGCGAGGCTTGGTGTCGGTCGCATCGCAGCAACGACATCCGTTTCCTGTTTTGCGTAATAGTTGTGAGAAAACCTTTTGTCGAGGGGAAATGCGGACAGTATATCAAGTGAGGCGTTGCCAGCGCCATCTGGGAGATGTATTGTGGTACTCTGCCTGTCAGAATAGCTTTTAGCTGTATCTTTTTGACGTATTATCCCCTTTTTGCGTAGTAGTTTTGGTTGACGTATCGTTTATAATATTCGTAAGAATAAATAGATAGATTTATAATACTCTTTTATAGATTATTTTCTTATGAAATAATGTTCAAAGTCGGAGTCAAGGCATTTATTTCAAATCTAGGCACTTTTGAACGTCAAAATTTACAATAAAATAGAATTTAGTGATTCTAGGCGCCCCTTCTAAAATGTAGTTTTCGTATGGAGAAGAATGGGCAAGAAACTGCACCGTTACTCTTTTAAAATGTTTTACAATATTTTGTATACATTAATTATATAATTACATGAGAAGACGATGCACCTAGAACAAAATTACTACATATTAATCTACTTTATATTAAAATGTTGCAAAACAGAATAATGTATTGTATTTATAGTTTGCGGGATTAAATGTCCATAAAAGAGAACGTTACGTTAGTTTTCCGTTACAATAATAACAAATAGGTACACCAGATTTATATCTTACGTAATAGTCTCATTTCCTATGACGTAACAATTGCGTTTTAACTGCGCAGGTCTGTGTTAAATAACACAGAATCAAAATCTGTGAACTGCAGTAAAATAGTAATTATAATTATGGTTAAAATTATAAACCATAATTATAATTACTATTTTACTACAGTTGGCAGATTTTGATTCAGTGTTATTTGTCATTTATAACACACGTACAAACATATTAAACTCACGACTGTGTCCCATGGGGGTAGACAGAAACTACAGAACGCCACCTGCTACGATCCTTGGTTACATGTCGGTTTCCTCACGACGTTTTCCTTCACCGTTTTGTGAGCAGGGGTGATGAAGTAATTTACACAAAGTAAAGCGCATGTCTGGGTTCGAACCTACGACCTTCAGCTCGTAAGTCACGGCCTTTACCACTGGGCCTCCACTGCTCTCGCCCCCAAAAATTCGAAGACATGTGGCATCTACCAATCCGTACTGGGCCTGCGTGGTGCATTACGGCCGCTTCTCACTGAGGCCTGTGTCCCAGCAGTGGAAACATTATAGGCTGTGTATATACGTCCACACGCCGGTTGCGGGTACTACGCACCTGACCTTTCTGAAGAACATCACCAATAAGCTCACTATAAAGTCCTTCTAGGGCGTCCCCTCTCGGGGTTTCCACTTACATCTGCCTTATAAGTACATTTTGTTAGTCGCCTTTCATCATCGTCTCAACATGACCAAACTATCAACTAGATTACACCCATATTCCAAGACGTTTCCTCGAAACTTCCTCGACTCCACTCAACCTGATTCAAGGTAATCGGTATTCACAGTTGTAAACAATCACCTCCACTTGGCGTCCCTCGACAATTTTCCTGAGTCAAGGTGAGGAAACAACTGTCAAACTCAAGGTACATCGCGACGTACCTTAACGAACACTCAAGGAAGATTTACGCCATTCTTTACGTTGTTTTCGCTCACGCTTGTAAACAGAACTGATTAATTTATTTGAATAGTTTTTTTAATAGTGTTTTCAATGGATTTCCAACAATTTCTGAATTATCTGTAGGGTAATCCGTACGATTACCCTGCACGCCGTTATTTGAGGGATGCAGAAAATCCCTTAGAATTTTATGACAATGAAGAATTCCAAAGACGCTATCGTTTTAGGAAAGAAACAGCGCTGAATATGTTGTTACCGCTTGTGTTCAATTAAATAAAAAAATAAAAACTCAATTAAATTATTAAAGTTTCAACGTAAACCTACCAACCGTAGACAGAGTAAACTAGTTACTCTGTCTACGCTACCAACACAGTATGACAGCACCGACGCGATCACACAGATAAAAAAACCGCAATCTGACAATTTTTAAGTGACCATAGACAAGAAAAAACAAAGTATATACTGTAATCTATGATTCAATGACGTTTTACCTCGACTCGACCTCGACTCATCCTCACTGGAGGATCCTCAAGATTACCTCATGACAAGACCGAGTTTTAACTAAGAATACCGATTTCGAGGATTCCTTGAGGTAGTCCTTAAGGTAACCTCGAATGAATGGAGGTGGAGGAACTTTCGAAGTTACTTCTTAGAATATGGGTGTTAGAGACATAGGTGGAAGGTATTCTACTTGTCTCCTCTTACGCCTATTGGAGGTGAAGTGGTGATCGAAGAGCGGAAGTGAAACTCCAACTTGCAGTTCTTAATATTGTAATTGCTACACACGTATTATAGTTTACAGTTAGGTTCACTATTTAGCACATAAAACGAATTAAAACTAGTAGGGACAAAATAAATTGTCTAACCACATGAGCATACTCCATTAATTTTTTGTCACTTCATCTTTTAAACCGCAACCGCACAGTTTGCAACCGATTCAATTTTTCGACTGTCAAACATCCCGTTTAGGCATTTCTGGCTTTTTGGTGAAACGTTACATTCTGTTAATGGTTCTCTTGCTAAAAGTTCCTATCTTAGAACTGGGAGACACAAGGCTAATCTTCAACTCATAACCAATCTAAAAGACATCGCAGCCTTTACTTACTGCCTCTAACTCCGAGTTCTATAAACAAAGGACAAGGCAAGGGGTAAAGGGGTTCGCGTGCTTCCGCCCGGCGCAGTTTCCGGCCCGTCACTTCCGTGGACACCCCCCTTTGCCCCTTCTTCTTAGAGGGATCCCGGAGGTACTATGCCCTTGTCGGGCGTGTTTTTTTTTTCAACTACGTATGCTTTCCGTGGTAATGGTAAGTGCTTTGTCATAGAAACTTGGCGCCAAGTTCATGTAAAAATAGTTGATGCGATGGGTTTTGTGTGCGTGTGGGTGTGTGTGTGAATGGGAAGTCGGGGTATGCGAGTTTATTTGTTACATGATACTGATTAGGAGGATGGTGAAGCTATTACGGTGACGGATATCATCTTTGGATTTGTCTGAGTGGGTACTTAGGCATTTTTCTCGTGGTCATTCCGCAAAGACATCACGCCTGAATTCCTCGACAGGTTAGGCAGAGGTATACCTGCAATACACCCACATTTTGCCAGTCATGTTTAGTTCCCATGTAATAGAGCGCGAGCCTCACCTTCAATATCCTAGCCTTTTCCCAACTATGTTGGAGTCGGCTTCCAGTCTAACTGGATGCAGCTGAGTACCAATATTTTACATGGAGCGACTGCCTCTCTGACTTCCACAACCCAGTCACTGAGTAATAGGATACCCCCTGGTAAAACTGGTTGTCAGACTTTCGGGCTTCAGACGACCCGTAACGACTGTTAAAGATCCACGTATGACAGCCGGGACCAACGACTTAACGTACTATCCGAGCCACGGAAGGGTTTCGGTATGTAAAGATGGTCACCCATCCACAGACCAACCGCGGCAAGCGTAGCTTAACCTGATCGATCGACCTGACCTATAATAGGGGGTGAGCCTATTGCCATCGAATGTATCCGACAATAAACTATTCAATTATTTAATAAGACCAATTTAATAGTCAACCCTTGGCGTCGAAGCTGAACATGCTCAGTGGATCTATGTCAAGTTTACTTAAGGTATTTAATTTATTATTAACTTAAAGTCCAAAGGTTTATAAGTTATGACATGACCTCTTCCGCCAGATATCCACTTCCGCCCTTGTTCCTCTGTCACATCGAATTCCCCGCAGGTTACCGGTTGATCAACTAATTTTGAACTCGCCGCGACAACGGACGAATTTTAAAACTTTTATAAAATTTATGAAGTTGAAATTAAGTTAGAGTAATTGTTAGTTAATTGAATTTTAAACTTTGAGTTCACTTTCACATTCAATTTTAGCGAAAGTTACTTTCATTTTAACAAGTAGAATACTCGGTACATCTTCGATTGAGTTCATTTTTAGGGTTCCAAATAATCAGAATGGAAACATTTTGAGAGTTCGATATGGTTTGTTTCTGTTGCAATTACAAAAATACATAGGTTTGTAATAGGATAGGATAGGTTAGGATTTATCTTCTTATTATTTTTGCCTTAGATTATTTCGTATACATTAGTATGCTGTCAATGGCTACTATCATAGCCAGACGCAGCTTAATGTGTCGCTGATAAAAAGGTGTAAATCTTTGTGGTGGCTTCTACATCGCCACATGCGTACTACGCATCACACTGACGTCACGCAAAGTTCTGCATCGCGCAAGCAGAGTTTACCGCACAACTAGCATATATATAGGGTAGTCTACCAGACACAACACCGTCTGGTCGGAAGATCCTCCCTTTACTATAGAGGATGAGTGAACTTTAGACCCAGTTCCTCATACCTCTATATCTTTTTTGCACATTTTTCGCGTAAACCCAGAGACAAATTATTGTGTCCTGTCATTCAAAACAATCCAAGTTTATCAGTATCAAGGTTTTGTAGACCAGTGTATCCCTAATAAGCTAACTTCACCGTTAAAAACCTATTCAATCGAACTCACAATTTTCAAACACATAACGCGTCAAAGATGACCGATGCCCAGCATTGACTACGAAATAGGTATCGTATATTGTGGGGCTGGCGTTTCGGTGTGTTGTACGGCGCGTCCGGGTGTCCGGGCGGCCAGTGTCCGGACAGGCGCCGTGAGCGATGGCCGAACACCGGACACTGTGCGCATTCGTCACCGCGCTATTGTGAGGGGACACTACTATGGGCTGAATTGGAATCTGGTTTAGATTGTCTGGTGGTTTACTAGGTGGAGAAGGTTAGGGTTTAGTCTATGGAGGGGTAAAATTGGTGCTGTTTATGTGCGATAAAGCTTGTTCTGGGCACAATAATACTGATAGAGAATAGAAGAATATAATAGAATAGTCTTTATTGTGTACAGTCACGAGCACCAATATGTCAACACTTGGCAACTTTCAATTGCGATTTTTTCGTAAAATAACGAATGCAACGTTGAAATACGACACATTACATAAACCTATGGGTTCGAAAATGGTCTGTTCGTAACAAAATAAAATTTAATTAAAAAATAAAGGAGTAAATCGCGTTTGAATAAAGCCGAGTGTATACATACTTTTGCTCGTGACTGTACACCATATAAATTAACAGAATACCAATTCTCGCAATTTAAAACGTTCAAAATCTAGTCGCAGTCTCATCTCAGCGACAAACAAATGTCAAAAACATGTCAAAATGTAGGGAAATTAGAAGTATTTTTTGACAGATCGAGACTGAGATCAGACTGTGAACGGTCTTAAAATTACGAGAATTGCCCCTCTGGTATATTAATGTATAAAATTTTTAGATAGGCAGTCGCTCCATGTAAATTACTGGTATTCAGTTACATGTGTCCGGTATAATGGAAGCCGAATCCAACATAGTTGGGGAAAGCTAGGCAGATGTTGATGAAATGTAGAAATTTTACATAGGAAGTCAAAATGGGCGGTAAGGATGGGGAGAAATACCATAGTTTGTCACCAGGAACAGCAAGCTAGATTTATACTATGCTTGAAGGCTTTAGCTTTATAAGACTGATCTCTGTAATCGGCAAAAATATGAGACACAAACTACATATGTTTCCATGGTTTTCCTCCCTTCGCGCAACATATGATTGCATTTTCCTCCCCAAACCAAAAACAACATCCACAGCACAGAACTCACTCGCATCTCGACAAAAAAACCACGTGGCACAAACGACCAATGGTACTTTGGACCCTCTCTCACCGGCCGTCCATACCCCACCCCCGCGCGACACTATTCGTTTTACACGTCACATTAAACATGACGCCGCTGCTGACCGTACACATATATGACGATGTACAGCTGATATAAGTGTAGGACGTGTTTTTGCTGACCGTACCATAGTGGTATTTTTCTTTTTAATGTTCTGTTTTGTAGGAGAAGTTAAGTTTAATTAAATGTGTGGGTCTTTTTGTAGAAAATTATTTCTGTCATGGGAGACTTCAAATGCGATGAGGTCACAGAAAACTCAAACTCAAGCATTTGTTTCAAATAAGCTTCTGCCTGCCACTTCGTTCGGGTGGAAATCGTAAGATACACAATGCCTATACTAAAATAACAGCCACATTTTGATAAAACTGCCCGTCGCTATTACTTCGTTGTTTTGCTTGGCTCTTGTTGGTCCTAGCGCAATGTTAAATAGCCTATTGCCTTCCTCAAGAATTAGACTATCAAATGCAAAAATAAGTTTTCAAATTTGATTGGGAGTTCGCATACAAACAAACAAAACTCTTCAGCTTTACTATAAGTACAGATAACCCGATTACGGGCACATTTGAATTGTCAAGGGGTCGGTTGGTACCGGCCCATAGTGCTGCTCGACGAGGTCGGCAAGCTCTTTGAGAGAGTGATTGCGGGCCGCCTCGTCGGGCACCTGGTGAGGACGGGGCCGGATCTTGCGGAGTGCCAGTTTGGCTTCCGCAAGGGGCGCTCGACGGTGGACGCCATCATGCGCGTGAGAGCCCTCACGACGGGGGACGCGGTGTCCCGGGGTGGGGTGGTCGTGGCGGTGTCACTCGACATCGCCAACGCGTTCAACACCCTGCCCTGGAGCTGCATAGGGGAGGCACTCCGGTATCACCGGGTGCCGACTTACCTCCGTCGAATAGTCGGGGCGTATTTGACGGACAGAGCCGTCATCTACCCCGGTCGCGACGGGAATTGGAACCGGCGAGAGATGTCGTGCGGTGTCCCGCAGGGATCGGTTCTGGGGCCGCTCCTGTGGGACATCGGTTACGACTGGGTGCTGCGGGCCGACCTCCCTGATGGCGTCAGCGTAGTTTGCTACGCTGACGACACGCTGGTCCTGGCGCAGGGGAGGTCGCATCAGGCGGCGGCCGACGCGATGACACGCGGGGTTGCGATAGTCGTGGAAAGGATCCGGCAGTTGGGTCTCGAGGTGGCATTGCACAAGTCCGAGGCCATGTCTTTTCATGGGCCCCGGTACGGGCCACCTTCGGGATCCCAACTGATGGTAGGAGGGGTTCACATCGGCGTCGAGAAGACGATGAGATACCTGGGTCTCGTCCTCGACAGCCGGTGGAACTTCGTCGAGCATTTCCGACGTTTGGCCCCCAAACTGGAACGGACCGGGGCCGCCTTAAAGCGGCTCCTGCCCAACCTGAGGGGGCCAAACGCCTCCTGCCGGAGGCTTTACGCGGGGGTCGTGCGGTCCATGGCACTATACGGGGCCCCGGTATGGGCGCGTTCACTGCGGCTTCGAGCCGCACACTACCTGAACGCGCCCCAAAAGGTGGTAGCCGTAAGGCTGATCCGGGGGTACCGCACGATCTCGCGCGAGGCAGCAAGCCTCCTTGCCGGACTGCCACCATGGGATCTGGAGGCGATAGTCCTCGCGCGCCTGTATGACTGGCGCGCGGAGGCACTACGTCGGGGGGAAACTCTGCACCCGCGGCAAATCGCTGCGGAGCGGACGGACCTCCGGCGCGGTCTCATGGTGGAATGGAAGGCGCGACTATCGCAACCCAGCGCAGGGCACGCCACGATAGCGGCGATAAGGCCCCTCTTTGAGGAGTGGCTAGAGAGGCGTCACGGCGCTCTCACCTACCGCCTGACGCAGGTCCTCTCCGGACACGGATGTTTCGGGAGGTTCCTGCACATCATCAGGCGGGAGGAGACGCCCGGGTGTCACCACTGCGAGGATCGCCCAGAGGACACGGTGGAGCATACGGTGGAGGTCTGCCCCGCTTGGGCAGAGCACCGCCGTGTCCTCGTAGAGGCGATCGGCAGCGGCGGCGACCTCTCGCGTCCGGCCCTGGTGCAAGCCATGGTCCGGGGCGAGAGGGAGTGGGAGGCGGTCACCTCCTTCTGCGAAGCAGTCATGCTAGCGAAGGAGGTGGCGGGATGGGCGAGGGAGAGATCCTCACGCCTCAGCCGCCGAGGGAGACGCTCCGGGCGTCGGGAGCCGCGTGACGACTCCCGGCCACCGTAGGCGCGGGCCTGCGGGCGGAGAGCAATGGGTAGCTCTCCGTCCGATCAGGACCAGGCCCGTGCCGGACGGCGCGTAAGTGTTCCACGTGCGCCTCAAAGAGATGTCAGCATAGATGACGGGGCCCGACAGGGCCGAAGCCTGCCGGGGTAGCGGGATCGTCCGAAAGGGTTACCGCTGCCCTGGTACATAAAGGGCTAAGGAAGGAACACGGGTGGGTTTTAGTCAGTAAGAGTCTGACACTCCCTTCTGCTCCACCCAGAGCGGGAGGAGTCATTTGATGATTTCCCATCCTGAAAAAAAAAAAAAAAAAAAAAGGGGTCGGTTGGTGGAATATAAATTATCTGAGATTATGAACACTGCTATAGCTTATACTACTAATGAATTATAAACGTGAAAGTTTGTATGGATAGATGGATGGATGTTTGTTACTCTTTTACGCAAAAACTACTGTACGGATTTGGATGAAATTTGGCACACAGAGGGTTTATAAACAGGATTGACGTATAGGATACTCTTTATCCCGATATTCCCACGGGATCGAAACTTATGTGGGTGACACCGCGGGGCGCAGCTAGCTTTTTTATAATATGACTTGTAACAGTGATTCCGATATCCTATTTACAGAATAAACAATTTTATTTTATTTCATTTAAATAAAAGATACTTAATACAGAAATGAGGTTGCAATTAGTATGAGGTTAGTACCCCATCACTCAGGAAAACAACCCATTATCCTTAGCTTACCCTTGTAATTCGTATGTGGTTAAAAAGGGACCATATACTCAGTACAAACTAATAGCCACTTTATTCGAAGAATAGAGGTCCGGCCTCTAAAACCTGTAGTGCAATATTAGGTACCTTGGTTGAGTTTTGAGAGCTATCATTCGTAATCTTCGACAGTCGTTACGAAAGGGCCCTTACCAAAGGGGGGTGTCGTGTTACCCAATAACTGGGTTGTGGAGGTCAGATAAGCAGTCGCTCTATGTCAAATACTGGTATTCAGCTGCATCCGGTTAGACTGGAAGCCACGTTGTTGGGGAAAGGCTAGCTTGATTTTTGATGGAGTTTTGAGGCGAATCGCGTAAAGCAATGTATACTCACCGAATCCGTATGTCAGGACCAGCACTAAGCAAAGCAGTTTAAGCTGATGTTTTGAATCAAGTAATGATTCTGTAGATATAATAAGAATGTAAATCCTACTTCCTACTAATATTATAAACGTGAAAGTTTGTGAGAATGGATGGATGGATGTTTGTTACTCTTTCACACAAAACCTACTGAACGAATTTTGATGAAACTTTACAGAAATATAGCTTATACATCAGAAATACACATGGGATACTTTTTATCCCGATATGGGAACTAGATCGACACTTATACGGGTGAAACCGCGGGGCTCAGCTAGTAATATTATACTATTGTGTAAAGATTGTAGCAGGTGGATGAGAGTTGCCGAAAATCGAGTTGAATGGCGTGCAAATAGTAAATTATGATGATGATGTGTAAAGATTTAGTTTTTCATATTAATCTTATAACAAATTAAAATAAAACATGAGACACAACATTACTAGAGTCATTCAATGAGCATTATTCGTTACACAAATCTGAATTTGCAACAAATTAGGTACCTACACTTCCTATTATTCCGTTACAAACAACACACAAATGAAATTTCAATTACCTTCCACTGCATAAAGCTTAGTCCACATATCTGTACAATCCCGTTAATGTCATTGCAATCGAGCCTTAGCGCCCTTCATCCCTTCGTGGATATGTCGCTTTCAATTAGAGACGGTAGTTACAGTCCCTAGTGTTGTCACCTGCACGCGTTCCCGGGCTTTCCCGGGCTTAAATTATACGTTCGGTCCGGCGATGCACGGGAATTTTGTGCCGTTCCATTTTTAATGCGAAGGAGTTTTTTTAATTACTGCGGTTTCATTTATTTGATCGTTGGTGTGTTGTTAATGTTTGTGTTATAATTAAAAATCGTTTGTAGGTAACAGGAATATATCTAAAAAAAAAAGGTAATTTTTTGAGTTGGTAAACTCGCTTCACCTTTCTCACTGACCGACCCCTTGACAATTCATAAGTGCAAAAGTGTGAAATCTCTTAATACTTTACTTAATTCAGTCTTTGTAGTACAATAACAGCACTATGTGTGAAACTTTGATATATCGATTATTTCACCTGAGAATTCTATTATTCCCATTGTATAGAATTCTGCGGATTAGCTTTAATCACCGATGAGTCCGGACGAGTTCGATGGAAAAAGGTTTTTTTTTCTATTTTGGCGAGTGTAATGGACCATGATAAATCCTATCTGTCAATGTTCAGTTAATGCATTAAAACGGATCCAGCGAGGCCTTAATTCTCTTTATTGCCGGTACAGTTCGTAGGAACGTTTTGCAGCACAGAATTAAATAAAAACTTAAACGATTAGGTTCGAGGAATCCATTGATGTCAGTAAAACGTTAGAAGCATTTATTGTAGATTAGTTACTTTTAATTTTTATTTGTGACTAGCTCTTGCCTGTGACTTCGTCTGCGATTCAGTATGAAAACTATCCTATGTCCTTACCCAAATCGTAGTCTGTGTGTGCCAAATTGCACTCAAATCCGTTCAGGCGTTTTAGCGTGAAAGCGTAACAAACAAACTCACTTTCGGATATGTAATCGTTGCCGTCGTCGTTCGGATATGTCGTTAGGAGTTAGGATGTTTTTTCCCTGTTATATTTTATGTCCTAAAAATACAGTATTCATATTTTAAAATCATAATTTTGATTTTACATTCTATTCTTTTTTTGCAATCCCGTGAAATCACAACCCTATGGACGGCGCAAGTTGACATATTGGATTTTAGCTTAAAATTGACGCGATGGGGTTTACCATATCGCCAAGCCCCTCTGTGTCCGGGGATTCCATTCGTAATGATTATTTGGTAGACCTGATGGTCTTTCATTAGATGTGATTTCGACGCAAAGGAGGGTTGTATTTATATGTATGTTTGTTCCTTTGTGGCGCTTCAGGTACTAAACGCGTGGGCTGATTTTGATGGTTCTTACGTCAATCGTAATCGAAATTCAATATGGCGACAACCAGACGCCATATTATGAAAAAGAAAAAAAAAATCGACGAATCACGTCATGTGGGGTATCATTGAAAAGGTCTTTGAAAATCATTTTATGGCTCTAATAATTTTTCATTTTGAATGACTATTTATTAAACACGTTAAGTCAAAGTCGAAATTTTATTTGTTAAACATAGGTGTAAAAATAGATGTTATAAATATAATAGATACTGACAGAGATCTCTATGTTTTGCCGTTAACCGCGTACAAATATCAAATATCACGTACTTTGAAAGCTATCATAAAAAATTGATAAACTTCTTATAAAATGAGACTACTGCTAGAAATTCACAAAGAATGATTGCCCAACTTTTCGAGTGAATATCATCAGCTGCTCATTTTAGGTCAGAAAAATTTTGACAGGAACTACAGTAATGCTACTGAATGCATAATCAGCCCATGACATTCCCACTGCTGGGACACAGGCCTCCTCTCTGTGAGAGGAAGCGGGCCGAAATCCACCACGCGGGTCCAGTGCGGGTTGGTAGATGTCACATGTCTACGAAATTTTGTTCCTAGGACATGCCGGATTCCTCACGACGTTTTTTCCTTATTGAAAGCAGTAGTGATGTAATTAAATACGCAAAGTAATGTGCCTGCCTGGGTTCGAGCCCACGACCTACAGCTCGTAAATTGGGGCCGATACCACTAACTAAGCCACCAGTGCTCATTGCAACTGAATGTTTCAACAAAAATAATATATAATTGTATGTACAATGCAGCTATCAACAGTCTTTGTTTCTCTGATTTATACCCGCCTTTCTGCCCTATTTTAATCAGTCCCAAATGAGAACAAAGGACGATATTATTTATATACCATCTATATTTTGGAGGGCAGCGAAAATAATTATCAATTTCCCTTTCAACCATTATGGTTAATAAATTTCTGTAAAGCCAACACCAAGATTTACAATTTCCGCGGGGTGCAGAGGTAGGGGCGAGAGGGGTGTATACGGGGGTGAGTCCGGATGTAGGGGGGCGGGTTTGCTAATCGGAAAACTTATAGATTCGCACCGCCCCGACGGTTCCTAATAGATTATAGTTAGATAACACTATCTCGCCACTTATGATTTATAAGTGGCTAGCTTCTGCCCGCGACTTCAATCGCGTGAAATTTCGGCCCACGACCCATCGCATCGCATCCTATCGCTCGCCCATACTACTACTTCGTTTTTGCTTAGCGTTCTTTATCTTCCTTTTGACCGGCTCCAAAGGGTCATAGCGCGATGTTAATATAATAGCCTATAACCTTCCTCAAGAATTGGGCTATCAAATGCAAAAAGATTTTTTCAAATCCGACTGGCAGTTCCGGAGATTACTCCCTACATACAAACAAACAAACAAATTTTACCTCTTCATAATATTAGTAGACTTGCTCGGCTCGGAGGTTCGACAAAAATGTTAATGTAGCCCCTATTAATATATCGTTTGGTATGTCCCGGGAGATTGTTAGAAATAGATGAATAAAGCGTGAATGGGAGGAAATGTATGGAGGTCGCGAGGAGTGAAACAACATTGATAATATATTAATTTATTATTTACGTCGAGGAAATATTTTCGTAGCAACTTTTATTGCGGTTCCTTATTTGTTTATTTTCGTTGTTATTAAATAATACTTCATTGAATGTTTTTATAAGCAATTGTGGCATAGGGGTAATGGCCGAAACTTAAAAGTTGTAGGTCGTGGTATCAAACTCAAGCAGGCACTCTTGTTTGTGTAAACTATTTCGTCACCACACACCAAACGATGAAGACAAATATCGTGAGGAAACCGACATATTCTAGAATTATTCCACCAACCAACCAAAATTCGGAAAGACGACATGGGCCTGCGTGGTGGACTATGGCCCACTCCCTCTCACAGAAAGAAGAGGCCTGTGTCCCAGCAGTGGCAAAATTATAGGCTGATACCATGAATATTTTTTGTATGTTGTTGATTGCTAGTTACACATCTTATTACTTACGAATAACATCGAAAGCTCCTCCTTCCTACTATTAATAAAATTATGTATAATTAAGTTAAAGACTTCCCCTTAAACTGAAAATAGGCTAATAACCGAGCAACATCCAATCAGCCAAATATTCGATTAGCCAAACCCCATAAAATTACGTAATTGAGGGTAAGGGAATCCCTTCCCAGAATTACTATACAAATAACGTGAACGTAACTTTTTATGTTACGTTACGGGCACAGACGCGGGGTGTCAATTAAAGAATCATTAAGTGAACACACTTACTGGTCTATATGTGAGTAAGCGTTTTACATAATTATCCCGAATGTTGGACAAACTTCGCGAGTGTTACCATTGCTGTCATTTTAATGAACTGAAGTTTTAATCAGCAAAAAGACACACAAGAATATAATACGAGGTAGCCATATTTATTGGAGTAACTGAACAGATAGCTGTGCTGCTGGGGAGTTTGTTGCGCCACTTCTTCTTCCCAGCAAAAGCACTAGGAAGTGGTGAAGGGCGGGCTTTGCGAAAACATAATCAGTCGTCCAATACAAAACTTCAATCCCTACTCGACCCAAATATTTGTTTCGCGATTACGATGTTGGTCCCATGGAGAAAGTTATTTGTAGATTAAAGTTGATTATGAGACAGGCAGATGAAAATAATACAAAAACACCCAGAAATACTGGTCCTTCTATACTTTGACATATAATATTAGCACACAGAGCTTGGTACTGAGAATTGTGTCGACGTCCACGTTACTAAGAATTAGCTGTATAACGACACGATTTGATAGCTGGAAAACGAGACAAATGTGCTCAGAGATAAGCGGGATTATTATGTATCCTGTGTCTGTTGGATGTAGTCCATTACGAGGATTCATTATTGTAGAACGTAAAAAATACGCACACATAGACACACGATATAAACACTTAAACTGTTTTTTAAATGTAAAATTGTCATCTGAATTCGAAAACTACGTGTGTTTTGTTTTAGTCTTTTTCATATGCTGATTTTTCCAACGCCAGATAATTTTATTCGAGGAATAATTTTGAATTTTTGACAGATCTTCCATACAAAATCTGTCAGACTTCAATTATATTCTACGAATAAAAATTATCATTCCCGACCTTTGCGTGCAAATAACCCTTAAAACTTAACAAAATTAAGTCATTATTTAAGATTAACACTAATGTAATATGTGCTGTGTATAATGTATATTTATTAACGTATGTAAACAAGAAATGGCTAGTTACAGCGTTTTATTTTAATTAAAGTATGCGATTAACATTGTGACGATCGCAGCTTGAATTATACAGGGTGACATTAAATTAATGGGCATCCTTTTAAGGGGTCGTTGTACTCATCATTATGAACAACTTTTACTATGGGACCAAACCTGAAATCGCGAAAAAAAAATCAGCTGTTCCCTACATTTATGTGCTGTTTTTTGTTTCGCGATTTCAGGTTTGGTCCCATAGTAAAAGTTGTTCACAATGATGATTACAATGACCCCTTAAAAGGATGCCCATGAATTCAATTTCACCCTGTACCTATTTGTAACAGCTGATTGTGCAGGGTTGGTGCGTAGGAGTTCCATTTTGCAAATGATGAAGTTTTCACTTCAAGTAGTCGAGAATCTGGGAAAATATGATCTGAAGGCTAATTGATGTAATTAAAAACGCTCATAATCTAGTCGCAATCTCATCTCATGAAATGTCAATAACTTGTAAAATGTAGGGAAATTAGAGGTAATTTTGAAAGATTGAGACTAAGATCAGACTGAACGTTGTGAACGTCTTAAAAATACGAGAGTTGCCCCTCTGATGTTATATTTTTCGTTATTTTAATAGCAAAAAAACATAAAAGTGTTTCGACCGGCCATTTTGTGTTCCGGCTATGTACAATTTCTTCATTTATTTCTGTAATTTATATGGGTTATTCACCAACTCGACACGAGAGACTGGACACACGTGAGTCCAGTTGGTCCAGTTGGTCAACCCAAAATCAGTATCACTTATTATTTCGTCATCTGGACATGCCATGAGTTTTACGCGTGTCGTCCACATGGTGTTTTCGCCAACTGGACACACCCAGTTTTTTTTTTTTTGCAAAAAAATGGTACAGTCAGGTAAATATTGAATAGGCTGCCTCACTTTTATGCCTGAAAAACCTTATTAGCTTCTATTTAAAACAAATTTTTAAATAAATAAATATTAATATAAACAATTTAATAATATTTATTAATATGAAAACAGTATTAATGTTATTTTTTTTTATGTAATTTTATTACAATAGCGTGAAAATATTAAATATAATCTAAATATACCTAATAATTTTAAATCATCACTTCGAGTATCTCAGAAATATCAAATAAGGATATACATAAGGACATACTCAGCAAAATATATTTTTGTATTTTTCAATGTTAAACGCAATGACTTTTTTAACATAATAAAGACAATTTTTTTGTGATCTTGAATTTTCTGGCACATACATTGAAGCAGAAATTATTCGATGGCAAACCATTAAAACAATACGACAACAATCCAAGCAAACAAACAAAACAAAAACAATGAAAAAGAATATTATGCACATGGGACCGGTGATATACAATAAAATACCTGCTGATATAAAAAATTGCACACTACAAATATTTAAAAGGAAATTAAATAAATTGCTACTTGAAAAATGTTATTATACAATTGATACATTTTTGAATGACAAATCAATATGATTATTTATATACAATGATTTCCCTTGCGATTTTAATTTTCAAATTTCATTGTATTTTTAACTAATTTTTAACTTATTATTGACATTGTATTATTGACTAATTATTAACATATCATTGACAATGTTTATTAACTTACAAATTGAATGATTTATATTTTTATTGACTATTTTAATAATTTGATACTCGTTAAATATTCGATTTTTTAAGATTATTTCGTAATTAATTGTACTAAAAAAAGTTTTTGCATGCCTCACGGTAGATGTACTGGATCCTTCTCTTACTTAACACCATACTTTTTGTACCTACATTCATAGCAAATAAATTATTTCATTTAAAAAAAAAAGAAACAAAAATGTAAAAACGATTAAACATTTAAGTAAATGTAGCGCGTTATTAAATGACAGTTACCGAGACACCATACGAAAAGCCATAGGGCCAATTTCGCCCGGATATTTTTTTTTATGCATAGGACATTCAGGCAATGTCTAAACATGTGTGCCATCCCTAACATAGCGTGTGTGACATACTAGTATTCGTTGTCTACTAAATTAATAGCTCGGCCGTGATAAATGTGACTCTATACTCGTATCATGCAATGGTTCACGACAAAATGGCAGTTTTTTGTGTAAAAATAGTATGTTTGACGTATGGCGGTCTCGCTACGTTGCCGGGTAATATGTCACGGAGGAGTTTCTATGTCGTTTTTATTGCTTTTAGCGGGTTTTGCTTCCCTGGTGTCCGATGTTGCTTTAACAAGGTACGTTGATGAAATAGGCTGTTAACTGTGAATTACAATAAACAAAGCATTACCTCCTCTATTATTGCTCGTTTTGGGCTCCCATAATCGTAACATATGGTACAGTCGGGTAAAAATCTTTACCTGACTTCCCCCGTCCTTCAAGTCTCCAAATTTTTGGGTCTATTACATGCCGGTTTTTCGGTTAGCCGCACTGGGCCCGCGTGGTGGATTATGGCCCACTCCCTCTCACAGAGAGCAGGCCTGTGTTCCAGCAGTGGAAACATTATATGCTGATTATGATTATAAATTATGTCATTACAAATTCAATAATTGAAACATGAGAAGAATGCCTAACAGCTAAACTCAATGATTTAACTTTGTAGAAAGATCACATAAAATACTTAATGTCCAATGATAACCAGCCATCACTTAACTGTCAAAAGCCTTAGTCGTCAAACCGGAAAAGAAAATTTATCTTTTTGTAAATAACAAATATTAACAAAAATCATATTCAGAGAAAATATTAACATAACAATGAATCAAAGGTATATCTTGCAACGGTAGATGCCAAATTAATTGAATAAATTAAATGTATATAGATAATTACGAAAATAAATTATATTTTTTACATTTGAACGACTAAATGGAATGCTGGTAATTGGGTCCATTAGTGAAATAGCTAATTGAGATTTAGCTGAAGTTACACATTTATTTTTGTGAAATATATTTTAAACGTTCACTAATTTGGCTTATTATATCTGTATCTACGTTAATTAATTTTAAAATTTAAACGTCTATTGCTGAATTCAGGACCTTTTTCTACCCACAAAAACCAAACCAAACCTTGTATTTAAACGGTTTTTATTTTACTGGAAGAAAAACCTTAAAATTAGTTGTTTGTGGTTTTTACGACTAATAGACCAAATTCTAAACCAAAAATTTATGGGGATAGATAGATAAAACCATTGACACACACACACAATTTCTGTAACTATTTACTTGACTGTACCTATTCAATTGTGTTAGGTGTACTCGAATCAATCAATCAACTGATTGATTTGATTTGAGATTTGATTCTGTAATTACTATTTCTTTCAACACCAAACTAAAAGCATTTATTTCAATAAAACCGTTTACACACTCACGTTCCCGCCCACATCAAAGCTTACTAACTCTCTACCATTTCACCATCAATACACATCGTCACAATTCTCAATAATATGTCACTGCTGACTTTCTTACGTAAAGAATAAGTTATATATGTCTTCGATTTGTGCTGACGTTGACTGATGGTCCTCATTCATCCGCGGAGGTACGGCCACGGAGTAGATAGGTACAGAAGGTCAGCCTCAATAAAAATGTATCGACACACAAGTTAGATTTGCATATATGTATAGAAACAAATCACTATGAGCAAATTCAGAGAACACTTGTAGAAGTAGCCGTGGGCCCCAAACTAGGGACAGGCTGTAACTTGTCCCAGATACCTACGAGCGAAAACGCACACATGCATAATCTACGACCATACAACGACAGAAAACGCAGACACAACTCACGCACAGCACGTGCAAGCGCCCTCGCGGCTTGCATTCGTCTGAGACCGTTGGTTTGAAGCCACACAGTTAGTACTGTGACATCCATTGTGACAACCATGTGTGCTCCTTGCGAATCAACACATGGTTTTACTATTGCAATAGCCACACTGACGCTTGGTCCTACGCTACTCACCAAGTTAAGCCTTAACAAAAAAGGCACATCTAGTAAGGCCCATTTTTCTCCATTCCTTTCCTCTCAGATGCGCCCCTTTTACTTGCTTACTTAGCTACACAGCTACGTCTGAGAGATCATCATGCCATCTATGTGTGCGTGAGTCTGTTTACGCTCGTTATAAGACGACGGCCTTCTGTGCCTCTATCATTTATTTTGTGGCGCGGCCTTCGTTGGTATCGTTTGAATCACTTGTATCACTAGTATCGAATAGTATCGGATACTGAAGATTAAGTGACATGTCGAAGTTGTGCTTTTTGTGCGTGACTTAGTTTCTGAGGGTGAATGAGAATGTCTGCAAGTTTTTTTTTGTGCATTTTCATGCGGAATTATTGATATTAATATCTCATTTGATATTTATTCATATCGTCTCTTAATAGAGGAACTTGCGAAAGAGTTCGTATTTCAGTTTTCTGTCATTATTATGCCGCTATAATATTTGTATGGCCTACAAATAGTTGTTCCGGGTCTGGCTGTTTGTGTTTGTGAGTTTAAATGTTTGTAAACGCACCCACGACACAGGAAAATTAAAAAAAAAAATACATACTGGGACACAGGCTGGGCCGTAATCCACCACGCGGGCCCAGGGCGGGTTAGTATCCTGCCGCCATACCTTTCAGAAATGGTGAAATAACCCTTTCAGGCGTAGGTATGTGAGCGGGCAAAATTACATGTACTTACCAACGTGGCACTTTCCGGCGACTCAGTTTATTGCTGGCAATCTGTGATGCAGAAGCTTATTGACTGCAATCACAATGTTTGTTTGGTGGGCATTACGCCTGAACAGAACGCACGCTATGTAATATTTAAAAAAAAAGCATTTCAAGTGCTCATAAATATCAGCGACCCAGAATTTAGAAATCAAACAAAATTAAAAACAATTTACAACTTTAAATCTCTCTTCTTAAATTTTAATAAACGCTCAGATTACTGCTCACCCCTCACAGTGCACATCTCTGTCACCCCATAATATCCGAGTATCCGACCTAAAAAACTGTAAACTTATTCCCCCTTCTCCTTATTTTTTCCGACAACTCAATTTAGCTGCGTAAAATGAGACTGTCAGTGTCAATTTGAGCAACCCTGCTGACGTCACAGGCAATTTGAGCAACCCTGCTGACGTCACAGGCAATTTTCTAAAGTGTCCTCCTATAGCGTGCCTAGGTAACAAGCCTGCTTTATAACCTATAATATTGTAGACCTAAACGGCTGCCTTATAACCTAAAAAATATCTGGAACCTAAACAAGGAAGGTGTGTGGCTAAAAAAGTGGTTTGAATGAAAAATTACGTTTTTTTTTATTAAATTTATTTCAAGTAATCAGTCAATGGCTTAATGGCAAACGAAATCGCGGCAATTATTAATCAATTTGTAATGACAAATTGCGAGATGAGCTCCAGCTCATCTCACTTAATAGAGTCCACTCCTTTAATAAAGATTAGTCCTGGACAGAGATAGATGGAGAGAGAGTAAGGAAGCCTTTGGCCAGCAATGGGCCATTAATGGCTAATCAACATTAAAAAAAAACAGTCAATTTTTCTGTAGTTATCAGGGCAAATATGTAACTTACTTGATCATGGTCAGATTCCAGTTTCAATGTACCAAATGTGTGTTGTGTAAATTGGGACAACCAGAGCAGTCAGAAATTTATATATAATTATATATATCTCCCTTTTTTCAATTTTCATGGTTTGTTACTTGTACCACAATGCATCCAAAATACCATACATGGTACACGAATCCGCACTGAGCCCGCGTCGTGAATTATGGCCCACTCCTTCGCATGGAGAGGAAGCCTGTGTCCCAGCACTCCCAGCAGTGGGAACAATAAAGGCTTCTTATGCTTATGCTTATACATGTTACAAAGCTAGTTAAAGATTTAAAAAGTTAGGTAAATAAATAAACTCTATTTATTTACGAGAAAAATGTTAACAATGATGAAATACCGTTTACAAAAAAAGGTAAAATACATTATATTCTAGAAATAAGTAATTCTTTTTGCTCACATATAATATAGGCCCTTACGACTTGCTCCTTTATTACTCCAGCTACCAAACGTAATGTACCCTCAAAATATTCAGGTACCTTCCATGTTTATCATACTAAATTTGATAAAATATTTCAGCTAGGTTATTTCGCTTCAGACATTGTTACATCGCTTTAGAAGACTTTTAGGGTTAGTTACGAACTTTTTTAGATACTTAAATGTGATGAGGTTTTTTATTTTAGTCGTCAAGGTTTTAGACGGAACCTATTCTTATATTTTATGTTAAAAAATTTGTGTTTAGATGAAAGTAATCTTCTTTGTCATAATTCTTTAGGCTCTCTTCTGGGGCTCGTTGTTTTTGCACCAATTTGTTGTTAAGAAAAAAAGAATAATAAAATGTTTTAATGTCACAGAAACTCTTGCATATAAAAGAGATAAGTTAACTCTAGAATTATGATACTAATTAAAACAAAAAAAAAAACAAATCACAAGCACGGAACAGAAATAGTCGGCAGCTGCACGTCATGACTGTGACAAGAAGGCTTCCACTCAGCATGATGCTGTTCTGTCGTGGACCCACAACTCAGCTTTCATATTAACTGATATCATAACATCACGCCTTATTTCCCCGAGATGTTAGGCAGAGGTGTTCCTATAGTACACCCACATGTCGCCAGTTATGTTTAAGTCCCATGTAACAGAGGGCGAGCCTATTGCCTCATTATTATACATTTGTAAGTTATTTCTAAGACTTTATGTAAATATTTTACCAATTTAATACTGAATAAAATATTATTAATATTATCAACCAGGCACAAATTGCTTAAAAGTGAATATGTGTGTGATTAAAAGAAATAAACAATGCAATTATTAAGACTGAATTTAACGTTAAAGTTATTAAGATTTAATTTTCTGTTTCATAAATGTTGATTTTTACAAAAAATTGCCTTTTTTTTAATGTTTCACCAGAAATTAACTCAATTAAAATTCTTCAAAAAAGGCTTACCCCTCTTAAAAACAACAAAAAAAAATTGTTTCTTAAAAGTCTCGAAGTCCCGGTAATTCCCGGGACTTTGATTGTAGGCTGTCTCGTGTCCTGGGACTTTGAAATCGTCGGGAATTTCCAAACCCTAATACATACATAACACACATACACACAGGAAAGTGGGGCTACCTTGACAGAACGGCAGTAGTGTGTGATTGTGGAGCTATGTCACTAACCATGCTCCACCTCCTATCCTGCCCTCTGTGTCCCAAAACATGCAGTCAAAGTGACCTCTGCACTGCCACTAACAACGCCGTGGAAGTGGCAAAGTATTGGGCAAATAACATTTAAAACAGAATCGTGCCACAGCGACACGAAGAAGAAGATACACACACACATTTATATATTATTTATTTATATATTATTTATATCGAATTCACTTCACAATAGTTTTCATTTTCGCTATCAAATCCCAATAAAGCTAGGGGGATTTGATACGGAAAATGAAACCTATTGTAAAAAAAATACTCCTCATCCTCATTCCTCGTTCTCCAACATGACACGCGTAATCCCATCAAAACACACCTATACCCTGTCCATTAGGTTAACCGTTTTTTGACAGCTGTCTTAGACCGTACATATTCCATGTTACGTAAAAGTTATAAAATAAATATATATAAACTGCCTTATCTTATTGAATTATCTTATTTATGGCTTCTTACAGACATTATAATACCATATGTGTATCAATCAATGTATTGTGTGTTGCTGCAATCACTAGTTCCATCTGTCAAAAAACGGTTTACCTAATGGACAGGGTATACACATACATAGATATAGGAAAAACGTAACAAATCGCCGAACAAGCCATTCACCAATAATAAGTGCTGGAGCGAGCCGCATCCTAATCCTGGGACAGTCGTATTAATCACCAACATAATTAGCCACACTACGCAGGATACGTGGAGAAGTAGAGCTTTGAATAATAGGTACATGATACTAAGATCAGCGTGGTAATCGCGTAACGCACTCAGTACCAAAGGTTCAATTTGACAGTTTAACAACATTCATTGCTTTGTTAAGGTTGTTGAGCAGACACATTTTTCGAACATATGAAGCAATGGATTAGCAATATCCTTTAAAATTATTCAGATTGAGATTGACAGTGTGTTACGAAATTAGGGTGCAGTATTGAAACAGGAACATTGCTTAGCGTAACTATAATAATATCAATACGTGATTAGAAGGTACTGCATAGAATTGCCCTAAGAAAGTAGATAATTAGAAAATACCAGTTGACTTTTTTGTGTTAAATTGGAACATTGTTATTCGGGACTGCACGAACAATTCCACTTAAGAAACAACATTTCATATTCGTTCAGAATTTCTTTAATTCTTTAGTTATTCGATTTGAATTTGTTCAAAACTCTTCATTGTCTGCTATATTATCCAGTTAAAGGTTCGGGTTAGTTTCATCTAGGTTAAGTTAGGTAGTTAGGTTAAGATTTCCAATGACAATCCTGTCATTGGAAATCTTCAGATATCTCTATCGTAATCTTTATTTCATTATCATTCGATTCCTCGCGTAAAAGTTTATAGCGTTTCACCTTCTGTTCCTTCCATTCTATGACACTACCTATTCGACCGTTCCCTGCTCGGTACAGTTACAATGAGGTTGGGATCTTTGCACGCACATAAATATCAGCTGACATTGCTTAATTAGCAGACGATGGTCCCGAAGTAAGGTGGCTGCGTTAATGTTCGCATAACTCGACATTATCTATGGATCAACAGTTTTTTTTTTTTCACGATTTCAGGGTTGGTCCCGTAGTAAAAGTCGTTCATAATGGTGAGTACAATGACCTCTTTTAAGGATTAAAACGGTCACAGTTTAACGGTGTATAAGAAATCGTATCTATAAGTGTTATTGGGTCCAGTTTAAATTATCAAAAGTTGATATAAGGAAACGTTGCCCTCGACTAGGTATTCCCCAGGTATCGTAGGTTTTTTTTACAGACATAAATATTCCAGGCACAAACACCCTACATACACCACCTAGAACATCTGTATCATGTATATTATTATAAACTAGCCGCTCCCTGTGACTTCGTTCGCATGACATTTAAACCTTTTGATTATTTTTCTTTTTCAAAAAAAAAAGTAGCCTAAGTTACTCTTTTTAACATCAGCTATCTGTCAGTGAAAGTCCTGTCAAAATCGGTCCAAGCCGGACCAAACAGACAGACAAGATATGTAAGTGTTTTTTTTTTTTTATACAGATCGACAGCAATTATAAAATTGTTTTTGTTATAAGCACCGTACTTTCATAAGCATTTGGTAAAAGGCTGTTATTTTAACTGTATTTATTTGTGTAGAAAAATAATACATAATTATTCCGATGACTTTCTCTAGTTTTCATTACCAAGAACTGTCTATATTTACAGAATATAAAAACAAATGCTAAGAACATCTAAAATCAGTTTTCTTTCTATCCATTGCTTACGTAATAAAAACGCTCTAAAATAATTTGATTCGATGGCTCGACCCGATGAAGAGCAAATTATTTAGTCTTTCAAATATTAAAATGAATATTATTTTGTTCATAGTTTTTGTAGGGAAAGGGAATGAATAGAAACTTTGATAGGTTTGGGAATGAAACTAAATGTTTATGTCTGTAAGTAGATTTTTTAAGACACTAACACGTCAATATTTGTTAGTCAATATTTTAAATCTACATGGCGCCGGTATTTCCTTATCGCTCGTTATGCTCTACACAACACACACAAAACGCACCCTCACACACACACAAACAAAACACATATACACACACACACGACACAACCTACGTTTTTACGTAAAAAGTGTCATGACCACGGATATCGGTCATGACGGTCAAAATGTTACATTCGCCAAGTGTGCAAAAGCGAAAGAAACTTCTTTCTAATCGCACGGGTGTCCCACGACATCTCTCAATCTTTTTTTTTATTTGTATCTTTGTGTCAATCCGTCAAATTGTGAACCGTCTCTGATTCGTCAGTCTTGGCGGTAACGAAATTGCTCGCAATAACTATACTATAAACTAAATAAACACATTCTAAGCACTGTTTGTTACATTGATGTAGGTACTTGTCTTTATAAAAAATACTATTAGATACAACACTGAAACTCACAGTATACAAGTTATATCTCTCACAAAGAATAAACACGCCGGCGCTACCTATTGAAAGAGACTCACAACAAAAACAGTTCATTATAAAAACTTTTTAAAACATTTTTTTATGAAAAGATTATTCAAAGGGACACTCGGAAACCATAAATCTTGAGTTACAGCAATAAAAACGGACACGAAATGATGTATTACAAGAAGTTTGAATACGAAATATCAACTTGAGTTCGTAATAAGAATAACAAATATACCAACTTTTTGATATTCGCTAACTTTCTTTAAACATGGTCTCGAAAACACAGTCTTGAGCATAAATACCTTGCATTTTCACCTTTGGGTGACCACTGAAAATCAGCGCTGTGCTGTTGATCCCACATTACACAGCGTAATGCTGAGTGGAAGCCTTCTTGTCACAGTCTATCTCTGATCTGTGCAATTCTCGTAACTGTAAGAACGTTCACAATCAGAGAGGGGCAATTCTCTTAATTTTAAGAGCGTTCACAGTCTGAGGGGCAATTCTCGTAATTTTAAGACTGTTCACAGTCTGATCTAAGTCTCAATCTGTCAAAAAATACTTCTAATTTCTCTACATTTTGACAAGTTTTTGACATTTGTTTGTCGCTGAGATGAGACTGCGACTAGATTTGGAACGTTTTAAATTACGAGAATTGGCCTTCTGATCTCAGTCTCAATCTGTCAAAAATACCTCTAATTTCACTACTTTTTTGTCAATTTTATTACATTGATTGTCGCTGAGATGAGATTGCGAATAGATTTTGAACGTTTTTAATTACGGGAATTCCCTTTAGTTCTATTTTGTTATTGTATTTTTTTATCTTTCTTCTTCAATCGGTTCTTCCTTACTGAGGACCGTGGTCACTGGACCCCTTAATCTGCTTCCATCGACTCGACGATCCAAACTTGCCATCATCACCTGCTGAAATTTGCTTTTGCTTGATTTTCGCAGACGTGTTGGCGACCGGTATCGCGGTCTCTTTCCTTCAGTATTGCCAACAAAGACCAGCTTTTCAAGGCTGCTATCTCCCCTTCGTGTGTATTTGGTTTTCTTCATTATTAGAGTTATCTTTTTGTATAGGTACACGTTTTTCTGTGCCAAATAAATCTATTTTTCTTTCTTTTAAAAATCAAAAGCAGTTTTTCTCGTGAAATAACAATTACAACATGGAGAAAATACCTATTTCATAATAGTATGTATGGTTTCGAAGTTTGTAACCCCATAAAAGTTCTAAAACTTGTGGAGAAAATCGCTTTTGAATATCTCGTAAGTGTATTTTATTTTTGCTCGCGACTCTACCCACTTAATCAATTTGCAAAAAAAGTTATTTGCGTTTCCATGAAGTGAAACGAAATGTTAGAACTAAAAGTTTTCTCTTTTGTTAATTGTACGGACAATGGACTTATTGAAAAGGTGGTAATATAATGAACCTAAAGTTCTTCAAAAGATCTTAGAATTGTAGTACTTAATTATGTGAAAAGGAACCTAGAACTAATATATTTAGTATTAGAGTTGACTTTTGTGTAAGTAGATTAGGTCTTATAGCATAGTTACCTCCTATCGCAAAAGTTTAACAGTTAATAATATTAAAATATTCGTTTCAATGTTTTTGAACCAGTCTTACCAAGGGGTATCGGGTTACCCAGCAACTGGGTTGTGGAGGTCAGGTAGGCAGTCGCTCCATGTACTACATACTGGTATTCAGCTGCATCCGGTTAGACTGGAAACCGACCAACATAGTTAGGAAAAGGCTAGGCAAATTTTTTACCAAAATAAATATCCAATATTGCTAGCCTATATAAACAGGATTTCAATACCCACATACATTTAAAAACTTTTCGTCGTGAATATTAAATGTTTTCACTACAAATTGATCATTAATATTGATGAAACATTGAGCAGATATTAAAAACAGTGCATTTTTTGCAAGCAATTCATATCCGACCCTTTGACAATACAAAAGTGCCTGTACTTTGTTTATTTGAAATAAATACTTTGAGTTTGAGGTTATCAGCAACACTTTTATTAAACACTAGCTTTTACCCGCGGCTTCGCCTGCGTGTAGCTCGGAAATTATCCCACGGGAACGTACTACCGGGATAAAGTCAACGTTAATCCAGGTTATAAACTATCTGTGTGCCAAATTTCATCCAAATCCGTTTAGCCGTTTTAGCGTAACAAACATACAAGCTTTCAAATTTATACCACTACTAGCTTTGCCCGCAACTTCGTCTGCGATTACCGGGAATAAAAGTCCTATATGTTAATCCAAGTTATAAACTATATGTGTGCCAAAGTTAATTCAAATCCGTTAAGCCGATTTTGCGTGATTGAGTAACAAAAAGAAAGAAAATACATTTATTTGCGGCAAACATGACGCATAAAAAAAAAACTTAAACACACAAAAAAAAATTACAAGTTGGGGTAAACATGCGTAACATCACAACAAACAAACATCCAAACTTTCACAATTCTAATTATAGATAGAAATTCTCGCCTCGCAAATAGTATCTTATTTCTGACTGCCATAAAAGGTGAAACTGATAATGATATGTCCTAAAGCGCTGCTCACCCTTTAACCCCACCACATAGGCAGAACACTGCACCCTTAAAGGCTACCAACATGAATTATTTAAGTGCAGGCGGAGACCTATTCTCTGAGCGATACAATGTTGATTTACGAGTGCTCGTAAAGTCTCTACTGATAGTAACGTTTAAATGGAGCGATTCCCTTTCCTTTGTTGTTTCATTTCCGATGTTGTGTCGTAAAGATTATCTCTGTTATGAATTGATTGAAGTATCTGAATGACAATTGGCTGATTGCATGATGTTGGTGTGGGTTTTAGGTCTTTGGCAAACAAACAAACACGAGTTTTATTGGCGGTCGTAAATTCAGGATTAATTTTGTTATCGAATGGATACTTAATTAGTGAGCACATTTTGAATGGAAATGTTAGTTTTTCATGGATACTTAATTTGTAGGTACGTGTTGTATGGAATACTCGTGCTATACATGAAATATGATGCTAAAACTAAGTGACATTTACAATCACTTACCTTGTTCACTGAAATAAATTGTAACTGAGATCCCAACGCAAAGTAAGTCGTAACTCTTTCCTTAATGATAGGCCTGTAAAAGACATAGAAGATACCAACTTTGTAGTGTAGATAACCATGTCCTTTACGCTACAAAGCGTTATATTTAAATTTCATATTGACTTTTTACGTAAAATAATATCAGCCTTTTACTGTCCCAGTGCAGTCTCATACAGAGAATTGATCATGACGCTTGCTCAAGACGAGTTCACGATTTCAGACTTCAATTAACTATAAGCCCAGGTTTCCTCTCGATGTTTTCTTCACCGACCTCAGTAATGTCCAAGATAAATTTAGGAAGTACACAGAAATTGAAAAGTCACTTGGGAACTTGTCCGGTTTTTAACCTACAACCTCGATAGGCAGCATGAGAGGCGAGGCTTTAAAGACTGGGCCATCACGACCCATCACGTAAAAGAGAAAACAAAAAAAAGAGGCGATGATTTTAAACTCATTGCCAACAAAGTCCTCGGTTTCAAATATAGCAGTCGTGGGTCGTTTCCCACGCGACGTTTACGAGACGAGGCCGATCGATGCTAACTATTTACGACAAATAAACGGGCCGTCATTCTGACGCTTCGCCACTAAACTGACGTTTTACTGTCAATACATATTAGCTATCGTGTGACAGTGTAAAGATTTAATTATGAGAATAGGCATCTCATTTCTCTTTACGACATTTTGACTGTTAAGCATTTATTTGACGACACGGTTGGCGCAGTGGTTAAGCGATTGACTGCTGCGCTGCGTGTCGCGAGTTCGATTCCCGCACGGAACAAATATTTGTATGACCTACAAGTAGTTGTTCCGGGTCTGGCTGTTTGTGTATGTGAGTTTAAATGTTTGAAATTCCTAGTGCGGGGCAACGTTCTTTAAAAAAAATTAAAAAATTTATGTACCTAAGATGGAATTGAAATGGATGGAGCTAGGTTAGTAAAGGAGAAAAATGAATTGGAACTACAGAAAATTTACAAACACAAAATATTAATTTATTGTAAGATTAAAACAAAACGGAAGTATTTAAAGCCACATTTGCAACAGTTTGTTAATATGAACATAATATTGAAGCACATTCAGAAAAAAATCATAAAGGGGATAGAGAGATCCTCCCCATCTATATTTCTTACTAACTTCTGCCTGCGTTTTTTTTTTGCGTTCTTTGTTCCTGTATACACATATACAGGAACAAAGAACATCACGCTACACATAGCGTGATGTTCAATCGATTGAGCTATCAAATCCAAAAATAATTTTCAAATCCGCCTGGTAGTTCCAGAGATCAGCGCGTTCAAACAAACAAACTCTTCAGCTTTATTATTAATATAGATAGATAGATAGGGAAAGGATGAGAACAAGAGAATGATGATACACAAAGATATAATAAAATATTTAAAAACGATACTTAGCAATGTTCAGTCGTTTGAAACAAAAGACGACTCAATTCTTGACAAAGAACTTAAAATTAAACCAAATAAAGCAGTAGAAGTTGTACCCTGTCCATTAGGTTAACGGTTTTTTGACAGCTGTCTTAGAACGTACATATTCCAGATTACGTAAAAATTAACTTTAAAATGCTTAATAAAATAAATATAAGCTGCCTTATCTTATTGAATTATCTTATTTATATGGCTTCTTACTGACATTATAATGCCGTACGTGTATCAATCAATGTACTGTGTGTTACTGCAGTCACTAGTTCCGTCTGTCAAAAAACGGTTTACCTTATGGGTATAGCAATGTTCAGGCAGTTGAAACAAAAGACGACTCAATTCTTGACAAAGAACATAAAATTAAACCAAATAACGCAGAAGTAGAAGTTCCCAATCATATTAACGCAAAAGCAACGAAACGTACAGTCGATAAAGCCGAATACTCAAACAACATTGTAAGACACACTAGCAGACTATCCGAATGTTAAAGTAGGAATAAGAGTTAAACTTAATCTCGAGAGCCAATATTTAAACTGCAGCGAACTTGGGAGCCAATAACCGCACTCAGATCTAGTTTGCACTTTGTCGACAGAACTTTGTATAGAACGTTTGTGTTCATGAATATGTGTATAGTAATCACGAGGAATATGGTCTTGTTCTTGTTCAAAGTTGTTAGGCTGACCACAGTTTGGAAGTGAAGCCGGTTTGCAAGAAGTCTGGTTAACTAATTAAAAGCGGTAGTTGGGTTTATCAATGGATTTTGCAATGTAGCCATTAAGACAGACGTTTCGTTTTCAACCGTTCTAAGCTATTCTAAATATATGTATGTAGGTTATTAAATGTAATGAAGTTTATTTCCGTATCTACTTACGGAAATAAACTTCATTACACGTAAATCTTTTAAGACCCTTTTACAAGTAAATATTTTGGTCAATATGTTAAAACTAGATGGCGCCGGTATGCTTAGTCTATTTACTACTTTTTTGAGTCACCTTGTAACCTAAATTCATGTTTCGGGACGTTTTCTGAAGACAAGGTTCAAAGTTGTATTCATGTTATTATAATTAATAAAATATAGACTTAAAAAGCGATTTTCCTCCAAATTATTATACCCGAAAACGGCGGAAAATTCTCCAAAGATTTAATTACCACATTTTTATTAGTAGCTAAAGGCCGCTCCTTGCTATCATTCATAAGTTGTGTAATAAAGAAAATTTGGGCAATAAAGCCAAGATACGGGCCGCGGGGGAACACGGCTGCCATTAACCACGATTTTGGCATTGTGGCCAAATTAATATGTGCCAGGGTACGCACAATACAGATAACATGCCATAGATCATATTCGCACGAGATCGCACCATTTATTTCATAAGAGGTTAGAACGCTGTAAGTAGAATTATTGCCACAGGACCTACTTCTAATGAAAATGTTCTAGATGATAGTAAATCTTTTTCATGACCAGTAGCCGTTTAAGAACGTATGTATGAATTCAGGGATAGTGATCATAATTTTCCATATCCTAATGAAAAGACTGAGAAAAACGAAGCAAAAGGAAACAGGACAAAGGAAAGGAGGAGGAAGGAAGGAGGAACGGTTCCTTTTAAGGATCGTAACAGCTGGCGTTCTGTAGTTTCTGCTTACCTCCTTGAAAAGAAGGCGTAAGTGGATGTGTGTTATGTTAACTGTGTGAAAATCCACCTTTACCAAAAGCAAGATTTATGAAGAGCACAATGTCAAAACCTTGTAATTTCTATGAACAACGCTTATAATGGTTAACGGCTGAAGTAAAACTTGGCTACAAAAAAAAACTTTTCTTTAAAAAAAACTTTACCCTAGGTTGTATTTTATTAAAGATTTTTTTTTTCTTGTCTTTAAAATTATAACTCTCGACTTCCTTGTTTAAATTCTGCTCCTCATCAAGCATTACTCGACCACATTGCAATTACCAGTAATGCCGTCAACTTCTCCATAGTAATTCTGTAAGGGGATGAAATGTTTACAGCCGGGGTTGATTAAAGACCACGACGTAAAGGATGCAATTTGAATACATTCCGTCTTTTGTTTTACGATCGTTTTATGTAGGGTAGTTTTAAATTAATTACGTTAATTTTCAGTTATATTGAGGACTATGTGTGAAATGTGACTGACATAGGGAATGAAAGAATGACACGCTAATTTTAGTAGATTGTACTATTATAATTGAATTGAATTAAGAATATATGGAAATATAAATAATGATTTAGTAAGCAAATATTGCTCTTAAAACGGTGAAGGAAATAAACCGGCATGTCTTAGAACCGAAATTTCAAAGACGTGTGAATGATGTGACATCTACCAACCCTCACTGGGCCTATGTCCCAGCAGTGGGAACATTATAGGCTGATTATGCTAAGCAATTATTCATGAAAGAAATTGGTCCAGTATTTCCTTAATCTCAATTTATTTCAGATTGGCACAGCATTTCTTTTGTTTTCATCCAATATTACCGTCTCACGTCGTCTCGGAGTTCCTAGCTATTTCATATTTCTCACAGTCCCTCTTTATCTTCATCTTTTTGTCTCTATCATCTTTATCTTTTTTTCAAGGAGTACAATACTTCAGTATTCAATTCTATTCTTTTTGTTTTAGTATAAAAGTTTCCTGTTGATCACTGGACCGTGTAACCTGCAGTGCGCAGTATAATTATGTTCATCCTCAGGTTGTCTGCCAGAGATCGCTAATTGCGATAATACCGTTGTACATTTTATTGTTTTCTCCCTGTTGAATTTCTTCGTCTTCTATAAATAGAACTTTCTCAGTATTTTTCTTTTCTCCTAAACCATCTTTTCTCGCTTCAGAAAAACGATAAATTTCTCAATTTGTCCGGTAAATTATTGTACCAAGTGAAATATGATAGGCAAACGTTTTCATTAGGCTTGGACACAACGTAGGCGATGATGTAAGAGTCTGCCTAGTGTCTAGACGACCTATTATTATTTGTTATGGAGGTATTATGAGCTTTGTTTTTATTAAATGTATTTTTAGTATGGGTATCAGCATTATTCATATTTGTGGCACAGAGATGGCGGATGTTACTACCTTCGTGTGTGTATTTTGGCTCATGTTCCTGTTTACTTAGGTTCACCTTGAAGTTCTTGATCTAATTGTATTGTGTATAAGTAACAGTTTTCAAAGTTCAAACATACTTTTTAGTTTTGTACTTTTTTTCATCATCAGCAGTAATACCATAACATACAACAACGCCCGTATTAAACTCCTACCTCATTACTTTATTCTTGATACAGCAAAATTATATTTCTTCAATAGCTAAAAGTAGTATATGCATTCTAACAGAAAACGGACCATTACCCCTTTTCATTACTATCCGTTTCACCCATATCAGCATCGCTCCAAGCCTCCTAATAAAATCTCCGGAACTCTAAACCAATAAACGTCAGTATATCGCTCCGTCAGCGACGCATCAAGTGACGTCAGCCTGCAGTTCGGTTTCATCGTCGGCGTCGGATCAAATTCGAACGCCAATCAGCGTCCGCCGTTCCGCTGACGTGGCATTGCGTCACTCTTCTCTGATATTGGCGGTTGAAGCTTTTGATTTTAGAACGTAGTCGGGTTTTTTTTGCGTTTTGTGGTTCGACGGTATAGTTAATTTGAAATTATATTCAGTCTTAGTACTTACTTATTTTAAAAGAATTAAAACTAACGATGATGCTAATGAAAATTATGAATAATATACTTTTCAAGTCTTTCAAAGACACACACTTACAATAACCTTTCTCCTTAATAAAATGTAAAGTAATATGAAAAAAATAAGCTAATTTTAACTAGCGTAAAGGGCGATTCATTTTGTGTCCCTCGACACTTTTTCATGGAAAATTTAATAAGCGCCGTGGCGTCAATGGGAAGGGAACGCTATAAGACCCGGGATATTCTTGTCGTCGCATTACTCAAAAACTGACGGCGTGCTACAAAAATGGATGGGCTTTTGTTTAAGTTTAATATAATTTTTTAATTTATGATGAACTGTTGATTAATTTACATTACTTGGACTTACAATAGATAAACATATTAACTGGAAAAAAAAAATCAAAAAACCCGTTCAAAAATGTCATAATTCTCATACGCTCTCCGCGAAATCAAAAAGACAACTAATTTACAAACTGCTCTCACCACCTACTATACGTATGCCAATGCATGGCTTAGCTATGGCGTAACTCTCTGGGGAAATAGTACAGATGCACTGACACTCTTTACCCTACAAAAGAAATTAATTAGAATCTTGGCAAACATTGATCAAACTGACAGCTTCAAACCCTATTTTCTAAAACACAATATTCTTACCCTCCCCTGTATTTACATTCTAGGAATATGTAAAGTTGTCCGTAAGCATCAAGAGTTCTACGCCAAACGCGAAGACATCCAATCACAGTACACACTTAGCCACCGATCTACGCTAAACATACCAACATCCAAGCTAAAAATGCATTCTACAAGTCCCTACGTAATGTCTATAAAAATATATAAAAAAGAACGAGGTGCGTCGTGCAGGTTAATAGGTACGGCGGGCTGACTACTCCTTAGATGAATAATTAAATGATAAGCATAAATAGAAAAAAAAAAGTATTAATATTAATGATAACCACGCAATTTATAAGAATGTTTATATTATATTAATGATAGAGCAATAATTAATATATAATATAATAAAAATAATTAATATATGTATATGTCGTGTTAGATTGGGTTAAACTTACCAAACTCTAAGTTAAAAATGCAGTCAACAAGTACACTAATGACTAGTGTACTAACACTACACTAGTCATATCAATTAAAATATATAATAAATTACCAGAAAAAATTAAAGAAGAACAAAAATTTAATAAAATCATATATCAATTAAAACAATTTCTATTACATAAATGCTATTATAATTTCAATGAATATATAAATTTTAAATGAAGCACATGTTTTTTTATAAAATAATTACAATATTTATTATAATAACTAAGTAGTCAAATAAAAGCCCTCTTCCTTTTTTCCTACTTTTGCTGTGCCCGACAGGGTGGGTCCACAATGATCATGCATATTCTGTAAAACCTACCACCTAAGTTCATATGTGGAAGCAATAAATATATTGAGTATAGAGTATAATTTACTGCCAAGAGGAGGATAATATTCATGAAAAGATGATTGACGCTTAACATCGACGTGAATCTCCTAATAAGATGTTTGAAATGGCAAAGGCCGTTGAAACCATATGACATAAATAGATTTGCATTAATGTTAAAGTGAGATGTTAGCTTGTATTTAGGGTACTCAATACACCACTTGCTGGAGAGTCTTAAGTGCCTGTTCACCTGTATCTTGGTTGACCTAAAAAATGCCACAATTAACTTGGCCCACCTACTGGGCTCAAACTATATAAAAAATTTAAAATTTAAATCGTCACAAAAACAAGAAGAAGGCTACTCAATGAGCTCTCAGTTCGCTAAACCTAAAATCAATAAATTCTCTCGTTCCAAAAAGCTTCATAACGAAAATTCATACATCAATAACAATTCTTTCCAAAATAGACTCTTTATACTTTTCAAGCTCGAACAATTTACAAAGACATCTATTCATAATCATTTCCCTTGTTACAGTATCAAAAAAATGTATCATTCGGCGTTACGCAACTACAGCACCCAAATAAGATATCCCAAAAGAAATCGCAGAATAAAAAATAAAATATATCGGTTCAATAATCACATATAACGAGTGTTTACTGTTTTCTCAGATACGTCAGTATATTATATCGATGATAGGTACTTAGATGTCGTACACAATACTGAAGTAAGACCCTTGTCGAAACGTCCAAATTATCTACCTAAATTATGTACGAATCTTCGGGAGACAGACAAAGCATTTGTGAACCCTCTGTCGTTTAAGACGAAAGAGAAGAGCAAATTGTTCTAATTAACACGGATAACTAAATGAAATTACGAACGTAATGATTACAAAGAAAATTAGTACAATACCTACAAAGGGAAATTCAAATAAAAAGAAATATTCAAATCTTAAATGTCCGTTTTCTCGAAGCGATAATGATTCTCTTGTTAAAATAAGATGGAAATTATTGCTTTGCTTTTCCTGATTAACACAACAAACCTAACTGAAATATCTTGGCACAATACAATTACAGCTGGGGAAAAGAACAAGAACAATAAAGATGAAAAAGAAACATTGCTAGAATGCCTACAAAAATCGAAAAACCAAACAGTGTAATCAAAATTCTCCGACATTTCGTCGTGTACCCCACACGAGCACACGTCCGTGGCATAGTATACATTTACGCTACATTTTCCGCCTTCCCCTGCCATCATTCCCTCCAGTATATCGATGGCGTGATTTATTTTTGTTTTCACGTAGTTGAATAAGTCGGAATTATAAGGTTGGGACCGCGTTATGGCCCATAAAACCTGTAATGACTCACCCGTGCCGCGCAGTAGGGTAGTATTTATTTTAAAAATTACCTGCCGCCTACTGAAAAAATATATAATTGTTTTTATGTAGGTGTAACGGTGTGTGAAATTGGTCGGGCAGGTGGCGATTGAGCTTTTAGAATCGACAATATTTGTATTGATATATCACAAATAAACTGATTTTGTTGACGGTGTTATGTAGGTTGTTCTTACACTTCTTCAGAGCCTTTAACAATATGAATATTATTACCGAAGCTTGTTGTGGTTTGAAAATGCTCTTGGAAAGAAAATAATACGCCGTTTGACTATAAGAAACTCTCATTAGCCATTTTAAGTTAGTATTCACAACGTTAAACAAATTATATCTTCATAGCCAAGTTGGAAAAAACCTTCGGTGCTAGTATAATTTAAACTTTTTTCCTCGCAGAGAATAAAAGTTCTAGAAAAGTATTATTTATTTAGCCAACAGAAATGCTGGACTTGAAGAATTCATTTGTACACTTAGAGCATTTTCTAGCGTAATTAAATTTAATAAGTCTATGGAAGAAGTTAAAAATATTAAAACCGAGCGTCAACATTGTTAGGTTTCGCTTAGAAGTTAATACATAATTGAGATTAGAAAATGACCCAGTCATTTCATGCTTTTGGCTTAACTAAAATACAATTTAATTCAAATAAAAGCACCACAAATTTCAATGTCTATTTAACGATGGCAAATAAGTCCCCTTGAACAGTGAACCGTTTGCCGTTTTTCCCGAACGTGACCGAGTGTCAGATGTGTTATCTGGAGACGGAATCTGCCCAATTACAAGCGTCCTAATCTCCTGTTATTTATAATTCACGGTAGAACCACTGAGTATATTGTTAGTAGTCACGTTTTGTGACCCCTGTTTTAATATTACGTTGTAAACCTTGTGGTTTAGTTGGAGGGTCTCTATTGTGATAAATTAAAGGTATATTTTTGGTTACGGCTTAGATGGTTCCTTTACATAATATTTCATTTTAAGAAGTACATAATATGTAACATTAGCAAACTACATAGGTGAAGATATATCCCTACTTCAGACGGTAAGCTAGCTTCCTTTAAGCCCTCACTTCCTGCCATAACACACCTTCCTGTCGTTAAATTGAGATAACTGAGGAACATTTGTGAAAAGGAACGGCAGGTGGCATTCGACAATATCGCTCGGGTGAAACAATGCGAAATCGGGTGCCGAGAGGTACGGGATGTTCACAGGATGGTTTATCAAGGTGTTCGGACCGCTGTCTCGGTTGTAACTCCGCTTTATTGCGTTATCAGGTGATGCTAGTGGCGGTAGGTATAGAGGGTGCCGCAAGGTGCGATTCTTGGACCAACTTTATGTTGAGTAAATGTTTGATGACACATTTTCGTGTCGAAATTAATTTGTTTGTTTGTTCATGTGGGAAAACTTTAGCTGTCTGTTTTTGTGTTTTTGTCTATCTGTGAGTTAGAGAATTGTGTCTACAATCATTTCATTAAATCATTACATACCAAATTAAATTAAAACCATAAATATACTAATAAACCTAGTCAAGTCAACGTCCAACAGTAAAACCAAAGTACATAATTGTTAAAGGGCTAAGAACAACTATCCCTTTAAAACTGTTCTTCATTCTTGTTTTCCCACAGAATTTGCATATAAGAGAGAGAGTACGTTTTAAACAGTTGTACAAAATTCTACCACACCTAAACAGGGACGAGACACTTAAAGGGGTGTGAGGGGGTGGGGGTGTAAGGCTCAGGGACGTCACGTGTGTCGTTCCACTAATTGAGCGTAAAGTAAACCGCTGTCAATGAAGCGGTGCGTTATTATTCCAAACTCGCTTTACCAAATATTATTTCCGAAACCACTGAAGGAATTTCAACTTTATGTCATGTAGATAAGATTGAGTTTGCTGAAATGGTATGAGGATTATGGAAAAGCTTTTATTATTATATTAATTTTCATTGAGTATAGTATAAACTTACTTACCGTTAAAGTTATTTCCTTAGACAATTGGTTTATACTTGACGTTAAAATCAAAGAGCATTTTCTTGTAACAATCGTTTCGTAGAATTCTTAGATTCTCTAAACAAGATATTTCAGTGACCAAGTAAAACTCGAGATAACCATGTATTCACTTGAATAGTTAGTAGAATTTCAATTGGCCATTTTTCTAGACATAATTAATTATGAACTTCCCAACATTATCGAATTTCATTTGAAATTTTCACAACGCGTAAGTAATTAAAGCCTGTTCCGTAAATAGGCTCTCGACTGAACGAATCTAATATGTTAATGGTCGCACACTTTGTTTAGTTTAGCCAATTTATTATTAGTGTGAAAACATACGGCTAGTAGGGGATGGACGTTGACAGCTGCTATTTTAGATTTATATGGCCATTGTCACCACGTGGGTTTTCAAATGTCTCTTAGAGGATTTAGCTACAATTTTGTATCATTTCGCTCATTCCTATTGCAATGTATACAGGGTGACAGAGACGCGCAAACTGTAACCATGAATTCAGCACATGATTCTTGACCAACATAGACATTTTTCGTCGGATACCAAAAAATAAAACTTGCTGTTTCATAGAAAAGTGTAACACCTACACAGTCCAAATGTATGGCAGAGCGAATTTTTCCTTTTTAATAACCGTCAAAAGATTTCAACTTAGGGGGTTCAGAATCTTGTATGAATCCATGGTTGCGCGTCGATGTCCCTGCCACCCTGTATGTACCTATGTTATAGCTTGATTCCTTTCAGCAATTTGATGAAATTACACATAAAATTGCTGGCAGCTTTATTTTATCTACAATATTTTTATTCATACAAAGCGTTTTAGTTTGACAATTACATATAGCTGCTTATAAACCTTTTCTGCTTGCTACAACCATCCAATGATAAATGTTATGTATTCCATTCGCTTCTTCTTCCAACTAATCATCAAAATTAACGGCTCTTCTCAATTTCAAATTCTCAACAGTGACCCTAAATAAAAGCAGTCTGTCCGAACCGCTAACCAGTACATTTTCAAACTTAGACCGTTAGTCTGATTAATATGCAGGACTAATTAAAAGGCATCGTAGTTAAGCGAGCACATCGCAACCGAAGGCAACGCCACTTTTCATTTGCGTTTCGCGGAAAACATTCAGGGCTTAGGAAAATTGTAGTGATGGTCGGAATTGGAAATGTCATTACAATGGAATATGTCGGATGTTGGAATTCTTTGTGGCAGTTTGAAATCTTTTGGGAGACTGTCGAGTGTTTTTTGCGGTGAATATATTTAAGTATATGCAGCTTTCGATTGTGTGCCACACTGGGGAGATGTTGACTGCTTCTCACGTTAATTTAGGAAAATACGTAACCATTTAGAGTCTATTTTAATATTCCATACGTGTTGTGATAACAGTTTTTATATTCATACTTTGCTAGCTTGTATCTTCAAACATTTCAAATAAAGGTACAATATTACCTACCTATATCCAACCAATATCGTTAAGCTTACGTTAATAAACTAGATTCTCCTCTCCTATCTACGAACCCAAAACATAATATTTATCAACATTATCAGACCCTCATCATCGTTGGTCTACAAGCCTAGTGAAATAATTAAGATGAATTCGCAAGTGATACGGCACATGGAGGCTCGCGACTCGTAAATCCACGATTACGTGCCCCGCGCGAACGTTTTAATGAGCCGTACGGAACACTAGGGTTGGTGAAAGAGGAGGTAGTGCAAATATAAGACTAGATATACGTAAAGGAGGGTAGGTAGTTCAAGAGGTAAAAGAAAAATAAACGAGAGAGATTGGTATTCAGATGTGTGTAAACAACTGAAAGTAATGAAAAGATTTAGAAGGCAGGTTTATGTTGATGATTTTATAAAGCTGAATTTAATGAATACCTTTATTGAAAATAATATGAACACAAATTATTCAATGAATAACGTTCATTAAAATTGTTAATTGAATGAAACTGTATGGAGCTGAAAATATATTTCTAATTGATTACCTGCTCGATTAAGAACATTCCTTTCAATTAGTATGGAACTCAATAGTCCATGATTTTCGTCGATCCATAAATAATTAGACTAACAATTATATTTCCTATGATTACAACATGGAACGAGATTCTCGTAAAAGCGAAATATGTAGCAACATTTGGGACTTCTACATTAAAAATTATCCTTTAAAACAAAGCTCCATTTTCTCGACAACCCTCCGTCGCTTCCCCTGCGAGGCGATAAGCCAGCGAATTGCCGGGAACTTGAGACAAAACCGACACAGATACAACATATGTACATACAGTTGCAAAGTTTCACAAAATTGCTCTCTCAAAATACCGTCTATCATTTTGAGCGGACATGCATACAGATATTTGGGTTGAATTCCACATTTATGTGCTAAGTCACAGTTGAGGGAAGTTAGATTTGAAAGCCTCAAAATCCACAGTCCTTGGATTTAGCAATCTAAGGTCTCGTACCCGAGGACTTAAAACGGGTCTTTATCTTTAACCATCTCTAAAATCTTTTCAAATAAAAAGTGCCCTTTGAAAAGATTCTCGAAGCAATTTTACCTGTAAACGCTTCCAAAGGATGAAAGGGTCCCCCTATGCTATGAAAATGTTGTACGCTTTGATATTGACGAAGATACGACCGTTTTCATTTCAACCAGTAACGTTTCAATTAAGTCTAGTAAACTAATATAAATAGACCGATTATATTAATGAAATCTGTCAGTAGGTTAGAAGACGTCCTCTATTGAATGGACTCTTCATAATAGCACGGGTACCTGTGCGTTTTGTTTGTGCAGTATAAAATATGTTTCTTTCTTTCTTTCTCTTTCTTACCTACCTAGTTTAAGTGACAGTGTTCATTTTGTTAACAAAATTTATTTGAACCAAGAAAAAAAAACATACTTCACCTCAATACGCGGCTCCGCATCCAACGGATCCTTGCGAAAATTTCCAGGTCAGCGGTCCATCTAATTTTCCACTCGCTGATCACCTGACTATGACTGTGTGAAAAAATAGAGCATAGACAAGAAATTCACGTGAGATATTTCTTCAATAAACTCACCTGGATTTTGGAACGGAATTGATCGTGTTTGATACTTACCCTCCCGTATTACACAAGATTTATTCGAAGCTTCAAAAATTGCGAGACCGACAGTATCAAATAACTTTCCCTGCCAAAGGTCAAAAACCGGCCAAATTGCCGAGCGAACTCCTCAGGCGGTTTCCATCAAGTCCGCCTAAATAAACAATGTCGGCTATATTTTACAGCGGCTAATAATTCCAACCACCGAGCATTCCTCATGCAGATTGGAAAACTTTTCTAATAACCAATTAAGTTATAAGTGATACACCGAAGTGTTGTTTAAAATTCATCAGCCTCAAAATTTACATGTTTTAAGGGTAATGTTCCGCCTGCCTTCGGTATTGTTCTTTCTATAATGAGCTTGGTTTAATTTAATACGAAGCTCTTCAGAATCTGGAGTGGTTATCTTAAAATAGATCAGCTGTGTTTTAAACACGCTTTTAGCAAGAACGGCGTTAAACCGAGCATCTTGATTGTCACTTATTACTGCATCATTAAGAGCAAAACATTCATTTTTGTCCCCATTTAGATTCACCCTACATTGGAAACAGGCGTCACTTAACATTTTATTTCCGATTCTCTCGAAAATCCTTCAAAAAGCATCAACATTTCGAGACTGCAGAGTGCAGAGATTATTCAGCATCACCGGGTTTTGCAATACGAGTGGATTATTTGGAGAGGCCAAATCTACTCATATTAAACGGGGCGGTGGTCGTAAAAAATAAATAGCGTGCAATAACACGAGGGTAGGATGGCACCTAGCAGTAATCCGTAATATATAGCTACATATATGACATGGTATACGTACAGCAATATGACATAATTCGGAATCGCTCGACGCTCAAATGCTCTGACAGGAAATCGATAAAGCAAAGGTTGTGGTTTGTGCCTATGTGCGAGTGTATTGGAAATCTGTCCATTCAGACGTATAAATTGGATAATTTCTGCTCGTGCACGTACGTTATATACTTGAGTGATGGGTTTAACTAGTATTCATTATGATTTATTACATTACAAACCTTATAAACAGTATCAGGAGGAGGTCCTTCCATAAGAGGAATTTTATAAAAATATACTTCAGAGACATCCTTCCAAATATCTCTGAACTCTATTTTGATAAAATGACTAATCATTTGAGTTTGGTTTACTTTGTTTTGGATAATTTTAAGTATTATTTTTTTTTTTTCAAATTATATTACTGGTGAAGGAAAACATCATGAGCAGATCCGGAATGTCTTAGAACCAAAAACTCGAAGACATGTGACATCTACCAACCCGCACTGGGCCCGCGTGGTGGATTACGGCCCATTCCCTCTCACAGAGAGGAGACCTGTGTCCCAGCAGTGGGAACATTGTAGGCTGATTATGCTTATATAACTAGTGAAATGGGGACCATCCACCTCTGCCTACACCTTCGGGGAATAAAGACGTGATGTTATGTTATGTTTTTTCAGATACTAATACCTAAATCTTCAGACCTTCAAAATTAAATTCTTATTTTTTCTGTATCTGTTATCACCCTAATAATTATTTTTTTCATTCTAGTAATGTATACGTAGGTGCACCTACGCAGGTGCAGCTTCCAATTTTTAAATATCAACCCCACATTTTTCACAAAAAATCACAGAGCTTCATATCCATCATCCGCAAACAATTTCGACGGCCATTTCTCTCCATCCATAATTTAATCACTCGCAAAAGCAGCGAAAATTTTAAATCTCCCCCAAAAGCATTTAACATTTGGACTGCAAAATAAGGACAGGACTGCACCGTCCGCTGACTTTTTGGAGATTTATGATCAGATATATCATCTCAGGACTTTCCGGCACTGTGAAGCCTAAGGGTGGGTGGCCACCAACCGGCTTTGAAAAAATTAAAAAAGAATACGTGGCTTTTGATATCTCTTGTTTTTGTTTTGAACGCAGACATTATTAGTGCCTTCTCGTGAACGATTTTAGCTACGGTCGGGTAATTCAATAAGTAGATTAGGGTGCTATTCACCAGTGGTGTAATCAAACGTTATTTCAGCAGCGGAATTAGAATCGTCAAATAATAACCCTCAATCTATTTTGATTGCCGAGTCATTACGTAATTCGATATCCGTTTCATTTCTCCCCAAAAATACATACACCAGCACAAACAGCTAATGGTAACATTCCAAAATTATACCTAAAACCCCGTACTGAAAATAACTAGAATTATTCAACATTAGGGCTATTAATTCTAAACTCGCGAAGAAACTCAGTAACTCCCATTTAGCTAGGTGTAAGTATAAACCCATAAACACAATGAGAGAAAAACAAAAGACGGAGAATTCATCGACTACCCTGCAGTGTCGGAAGTTGCCCGAACTTACTCGTACATAATACTCATTTTTTTTTCCCGCGGGTCGGTCCCCGGTGTATAGGGCTCTAGAAAAAGCCATTTTCTTAAGAGCCTCACAAAAAAACTGCTATGCGCATAGGCTGACGTCAATGTGTGGGGGCGAATGAACAGATGCCATGGTTAGCTGGCTAAAGTTTATAAATGTTTCGTGTACCGCCATTAAGTATTTATTGATAGAACTTGGTGGAACATTGTGTGGCGTTAATATCCTTTTTGGAACGATGAAATAAGAAGCCAATTTGTTTACTGTGGCAGCATTATCATTCAGACATACAAATTTTATGGCTATAATATAATAATTCTGCGTTATATCCATATTTTGTCTCCTATTTGATTATTTAGTTGCACCAAAAACTTATGATACCCAAGTAAAACAGCGGTAATACCCACTAGGCTTGCATTAATAATTAAAATAAGATTGATGGTGTGTCATATTGTGACGTTTTGGCATAGTCATAACAATCGTGGACCAAAGGTATTTGTAATAAGTCCTAGTACGGTCACCAAAGAAGATAAGTAACCAGGGTCGTCGGGTATAGTTGAAGTTTAGTGAGAAACCGATGAATGTTTTCAAATTAAATTAAATTTAATTAATAGAAAACAAACAATTCATTTATCAAATTAAATTTCATTCGAAAACATCCATCGGTTTCTTCTAAACTTCAACTATATCCGACGACCCTGGTTACTTATCTCCTTTGGTGACTGTACATAACCACAACCACTTACAGCCCAAGTTATGACTAAAGCTAAACGTCAAAGACCTAAGTTAGTAAATCAACAGCTAGTGATTAATGTGTTTCGACTAGCACATTATGTGCGTCTAATTACCCAATAGTTTCTTGTTATTGATACTATTAATCTCTTTCCGAACTGTTCGTCCGACGTGCTCGGGTACTGCTAATATGGGAAGAAGTTTAACAGTAAATTACTATTTGTTTGTGTTGATGGGTAATTGGAACAGTTTCTTTGTGTGTACGGCTTAAAGGAATGAATGAATGAATTGCACCGATCCCAGCGTGGTTTGACCAGACTCGATTAATCGATTGAACCCCAAGATTCGCACTAGCTCCTGTTGCCTCATGTTCATGGTGCTACAGCGACGTAGGAAAGGGTAGGATTTAAGAGCCTACCGGATATGCATCCTAGAGTAAGCATATTGTGTGTACGGCTTAAAGGAGCGTAAGAAATTACTAACACTCTGAAACTGCAGAGTTTGGTACTTGAAACATTCTGAAATTGCAGAGTCGTGCAATCAACTTGCAGCTAGACTACACCACAAAGGAACTCACTGGAATTGGTGTCGATAGTAAAGTTCAAAATGGTTTTGTACTTAGCATAATTAAAACGATATTTATCAACTTTTTGCCACACGCTGCAGAGTTTTGAAGTCAAAGAATCGTGCAGTCAAATTTTGAATCAGCCATTATGCTAAGTCAGCTGCTACCAATGTCTACCATGCAGAGTAACTCCCATTATTACAAACTTTCACAACCTGTACTGTACCTGCAGAGTTTTAACATTCCCCATTCTCTTGTTGCAGAGTCTGGAAGAGCGAGAGAAGAGGCACGTTAGTCACAAGGAGCAATTGGCGCGAGAACAGCGTTACCTTCAGCGGCGGTTGAACCAGCTGAGCGACGCCCCCAGAGACTCAAGACTATCGGAGAGTTCGATGACGCATACGCACACAACGCGAGCGGACTCGCTCTCCTCGCTAGAATCGTCGTCGTCGGGAGTGTCGACGGCGGAACGGTCGCCCTCGTCAGTCTCTGAAAGTGGTGAGTTCTTTTTTCCATTCTCTGTGTCCGGTTTGATACCTATAATGTTTTATGGCAAGTGGGTGTGTTACCGGCAGATATTTGAAAAGGGCTGAAAGCGTTTTTTTTAAGCCCTGTTAATGATATCTAAATATAAAAGACGTTGATCATTTATTCTTAAGGTGAATAACAATTCAGCACGCCCAAGAAAACCTTAAAAGGTCTGTAAGATTACAACGATGATTCGTTTTTAGACCGTGTTGTAGGTATTTTTTTATACTTCAACTTTTACAAAGATTCGTTAATTCATTACTTCAGCGAAGAAAGAAAGAAAGTCACTTGTTTTACGACGAAACAAACGTTTACAAAAGCGTCTAATTGATAGCTCTTATGCCACGTAAAAGTAAAATAAAATTTTAATTAAGTGCCTGATAACTACTATTGTACACAATAAAAGCGAGCATTTTATGAGCCCAGTTAAGTTATAACCTGCTTCCTTGGCCGTATTCCGACTTATGCAAGACAATAAATATGATTTTATCTTTTAGTAATAGTTTATTCGTTTAGCTCTAATCGCTCAAATGTTATTTGAGTTAAGAACTATCATGTTTTAATTTTATGAAAACTTTGAAACACCAGTTAATTTATCGTGACGGTGAATTTTAGTAACGGGTTTAATATATTGCTGCAGTAAACTATGGATAGTGTATATGCTACTTACGCTACGCGCTACGCTTGCCGCGATTAGTCCGTGGATGGATGACCATCTTCACATACCAAGACCCCTCCGCAGCTCGGAAAGCACGTTATGCCGTTGGTCCCGGCTGTCATTTGTGGATCTTTAACCGTCGTTACGGGTCGTCAGAAGCCCGAAAGTCTGACAACCAGTCTTACCAAGGGGTATCGTATTACCCAGTAACTGAGTTGTGGAGGTCAGATAGGCAGTCGCTCCATGTAAAATACCGGTATTCAACTGCATCCGGTTAGACTGGAAGCGGACCCCAACATAGTTGGGAAAAGGCTAGGCCCATGAGGCCGATGATGGTGAGATATCGGAAAATATTGAACATGAATTTCGAACAAGAGTAATCACAAAGTGTATTTCCCCGTACAATATTATATAAAAAGCAATAATTCTTGACTTTCTAAAGCACCATTTCAAAACTCTTACGCACAGCCCTATAATTAAAAAACAGCTAAGCACGATAAACACATGACAATGAGCAACACTACCGAAACGCGCGCAGTGTTACAAAAAACAAAAGCACGGGATTTTTGGAAAATTAAAAACAGCGGTAGTAATCTGCTTTGCAGATTACTACCGTGAGCTCCTAATGAAAAACGAGTAAGCCTTCCCCGTCTAGTACTAACATGACAGCCGCTGGATGCCGCTGAAAGCGCTGTAAGCTGCCGTGCATCGCTGAAGGGAACCGCGAGCTATGTAAGGGGCTTAGAACGAAAACTGCAGTACTTTTTGACTGCTTTAGGTTTGGTTGCCTAATTAGTGAATTTAATGGGGATTTTTGAGGTTTATTTTGACACGTAGAGTTTAACCACGGATGTTAAAAACTAGGCAAGCCATTTTGAATAAAACTGAGGATATTTTCTCTTACCTTTCCAATTAGAATTCAACTTACACTGGGTACTAAACTAAAAGACTACTACCTAACGAGCTATATAAATAAATACAAAAACAAAAGGATATTCCTAAAAATATGTATTCCCCAATTTTCATAATTGCTCCTACCACTGTTTATTCTCTGCATCACCCAAAGGTTGACTGGTAGAAAATGCCTATTGCATTAAGTCCGCCTTTGTACATTTGTGTGCTTGAAGTATTAAATAAATTATAAGAATATTGCTTAGTAATATGACATGACATAGTAATAAGATATCACATGACATTCACACGCCAGAAGTCTATAATTGATTCCACATACAAACTGTACAATATCAATATAGGCAAAGGCAATAGTATTAGGGATCTTGGAGTTATACAACACAGCAAGCTGCTTTTCGATCAGCATATTGATAGCATAGTGAATAAGGCGTCGAGAGCACTAGGTTTCATAATGAGAACCTCAGCATGTTTCCGATCACTGAAACCGATCAAAGTCTTGTATTGTTCGTTCGTACGTAGCCACCTTGAGTACGCATCTCAAGTTTGGAACCCTCGGTACGGGATCTATAAGTCTCGTATTGAGGTCATTCAAAGAAAATTTCTTAAATACCTAGATTATAGGGCGAAGCAAATATCTGTTGATGACACTCACCGATGCAGAAGGTACCATTTTCTGCCGCTTGACCGTACACGTCATATCTATATACGGGCTGATTTTTTAAAGACCAGCCAAATTTAAGGATGTTGTACAGACCATCAAACTGAACAACTTTCTCCATGGAACCAACATCGTAATCGCGAATAAAAATTCAGCCGTCCCATACATTTAGGTCGAGTAGGTATTGAAGTTTTCTATGGGACAGTTGATAAAATTTTCGCGATTACGCTATTTGTCCCATGGAGAAAGTTGTTCAGTTTGATGGTCTGTACCACATCCTTAAATTTGGCTGGTCTTTAAAAAATCAGCCTGTATATAAAAAGCAATGCCACTTTTCGTTGTAATTTTATAACTCAAGAACGGGCTCACCTATCCAAACCAAATGTTTAGGCTTTGTTTGGACTATTTAGTCGATGGTTTATGTGAAGTTTGCACAAAATCGGTAGAGCGGTTCTTCATTTATCACATTTTTTGTAACAAATGAATTCAATAAATGGCGGATTATTTTGTAAATGGGGATTTTGCTGTCAAATTGAAACTTTTTTCAGATGGGGATTGTGCTGTCAAAGTGAAATTTTTTTCAGTGTTGACAGTACAAGCATGTTGTTATGTCATTCATGCGGTCATTTCATTTTGGACGTGCTTCGATTAAAGCAAATTGTCAGCGATAATTATTGCTTTGTGTTTATATTTTTTATTAGTGTAGGAGTAGGTTAGGAGTAGGGTAGAAGTAGGGTAGGAGTAGGGTAGGAGAAGGGTAGGAGTAGGGTAGGAGTAGGGTAGGACTAGGGTAGCGGGTAGGACACCACGCGAACGAAGTAGCGCCGGGCAGCTAGAAATAATTTATAATATGGCAAAACAATGTTTGCCGGGTCAGCTAGTTAATTATATATGCTACTTGCTTAATATCGCAAATGGTTCAATTGACTGTCCTGAACTTGTTTCAAAAGTAAAGTTACGTACTAATCAGATGGGGCTGCGGCAGCGACCACTTCTACATGTACCTTATGCAAACGCTAATTATGGGCGTAATGCTTACTTTCTGAGAGCTAGTTGCAGTTTTAATGAGATTTGATGTGAAGAAGGCATTGACCTTTTCTGCACCAAAGCAAACACACTAAGAAAGCTCGGGCTCCCACACATAAACACGATACGACGTCGCGTTGTACAATGCCAATGTCAGACAATGCCATTACGTTGTTATCTCGCCTTCAAGCATATACAAGGCAGCATGATACATGCCATCTCTGTCACTAGCAGCCGTCCGGACAATCGTTGACGGTCACCATCTGACAATGAGTGGTGGCACCTTTGATGTAAATCGAAGGATTTTACGACGCGACGTCGTATCGTGTTTATGTGTGGAAGCCATTTTTTGGACAGGAGGCATCTGATTGTACTTGAAATGTTTGTTGTCCAGATAGGCTTAAAATTGGAACAAACGAGAAAACCAACTTTGAGAGAATTAAAATTATTTTTTAGTGTGGATGGCCGACCCCAACATACCAACTATGTTGGGATCGGCATCCACACTAAAACATAAGAAAACGCTAGGCAAATGATGATAATTGCTTAGTAATAGAGCTTATGCAGCACCTGCCTAGCCTTTTCCCAACTATGTTGGGGTCAGCTTCCAGTCTAACCGGATGCAGCTGAATATCAGTATTTTACATGAAGCGACTGCCTATCTGACCTCCACAACCCAGTTACTGGGTAATACGATACCCCTTGGTAAGACTGATTGTTAGACTTTCGGGCTTCAATGACAGCTGGGACCAACGGCTTAACGTGCTTTCCGAGCCACGGAGAGGCCTCGGTATGTAAAGATGGTCACCAATCCACAGACCAACCGCGGCAAGCGTAGCTTAACCTGATCGATCGACCTGTGCGGCTGTTATTATTTAGCCACATAAAATACCTAAATAAAGCTCACGTCGCTCAACTTTCTAAGTGATCACTAACATTATAGATTACAACCTTGGACTTCCAAGTTTTCTTTTACGAAATTCTCATTAGGATCGCGAAGTCGAAATTACCTGAAATCGTGCCCTAGGCGAGCTATCGGTGTTAGAAAATAAGTCTAAACTTATCCGATTTTTATACTACTTAGGGCGAATGTCACCAAACCTTTACACCTAGAATAAGCCTTATCCTAAGAATATATTTTGAATTTTTGACAGTTCTTCCATACTAGAACTGTCAGATGTCAATTTTATTCCACTGATAAAAGATATCTTCGGTAAAATCAGCCCTTAATGATTTCCTTCAACTCCACTTCCGAGCCCTTAAAACCAGCCTATATTGTTACCTTTTATTTATGCATTAAGTTAAGCAATATAACTGTCTCCACCACACTTATTCTCAGGGCGGGGAACCCCACATAAATTCGTAATCCATTGTCGGACGCCATCTTAAAAACTTCCCCAGTCTTCCAAACACAGGTCTTTATTACATTTTTATTCGTATCGAATTGATATGGTAAATAAACGGGCTTTATTTACCGTATAAATAGTCATTCAGAGTCTGTTAATCGTTTCATTATGTCTTAACGATGTTGTACATCTGTTTTAGGGGCTAAAACGAAGTTTAACGTGGTGTAGGCTAAAGTGATGGTAGGCAACAAATCGCACTGTAGGTTCCTAGCACTAAATTCTAGGGTTTTGGACACTATACTTCTGCTACTGTAAACCCTAGGCGTCACAGCGTAACATAGGAACAAAATCAAAAGACAAAATAAATGTCTATTCTATTCTAAGATCCGTAACCGCGTAACGTAGGACACAGAGCGTAGCGCAGTCTTCGTAGCGCATCGGCTACGCCGCATAGCGTTGTAGACACCGTAGCGCTACGCAGCTTTGAACGCTACGCCAATGCTACGAACGTAGCGCGACATTCAATATTTTTATTGGTTATACGTTTGCTTAGTTAGGTTTACTTTTGAAATTCACTATTATACAGGTTAAGAATAAGTTATTTAAAGGCGGCCAGTAATGATCATAACCTTGTCCTAATGAAACTCGATGCTGGGATTTCCGTACAAAATATAATTTCTATCTAAAACGATACCTACAGAGGTAGTAACCCAATCGTGTCCCTTGTCGAAATATTTCAATAAATAACGTGTCGGTTTTAACTAAATTTTTCTTAACAACCTTGTAACCCTCACGACCCCATTAATTAAAATGTCGTGATGAAAACACGCGCCCATTTAATGATTTTCGATACCGACAAATGTGATTTTGCGATCACATAATTAACTCTGCCTTCGATGGAACTATTGAATCGTATTGCTCATACAAACTTCAACCCTATTTCCATAAGCCTAATGTTTAAATTCCCTTGTTAAATTCGCGTGGTCAGCCTCGCTAATTAAGGGCGTGCGCACATTGCCGACGGCAAGCGCAATCGCATTACGGTAATCGTGTATGTGAAGTGACGCGAAGCGACCGTTTGGATATATATTGCGTTACGCGGCTATATGCGCCCGAAACTAGACAATTTGGGCGAAAAATGTTAGGGGAAAATATTTTTCGTGTGTTGACGCCTTCTTTTCATGTGGAATACTTAAATATTTTGTCAGATTTTTGTGGTTGTATAGAAATTGGTTGCAGAATTACGTTTTTAAAGCACCGTATCGAGTCTTTCGAAAAACCTTACGCTATCCATTATATTCATGCTAGGAAAAACTAACATGTGACTACCCCATCAAATCTTGCTTAAAGCACATTATACAAACTGCGCTTTTGCCATCGTTTATCAATTCCCAGTTACGAGAAATAAATGATAAATGATTTTATTTCTGTAAGTAGGTTTGCACAAATACTTTTACACATCAATCATATTTTAAAAACTAGATGAGGTCGTCGTTTCCTATCTGACTACTCTGAGAAGAAAGGACTAAACAAACGCGGAGGTCACAGTCTCTTTAAAAAAACTACACCACACACTACACCACAATAAAAAGGCTACACCACATATAGGGCTCCTATAGATCACCCAACAAGATTGGTAATAACCTCCATAAAAGTCTATATCCCATAGAGTCCCCATAAGGCCAGCGTTACTAGGCCAGTAGTTAGCGTACCTACCTAGAACAACATCAGAATACCTATCTTTTTATTTCAACCAAATGTACTCATTTCAGTAACATGTCCAGCCAGTACAGACGCTGAATTTAAATCGCTCTGAATTCACTCACGATAAATTAAAAACTACTTACTGCAGCATAAATCGAGTGCGAACGATTTATAAATACGTTGGTGTATGTATGTGGGGGTGTGAGGGTGTGCACGTGTGAGCGTGAAGTGTTGTTTGTTTGTGCTTCGAGAGAGCGGGTGCTGAGAGTTGTCGTGAACATATGTGATGGATGGAAGTGGCTTCAATTTTGTTGGGAAGAAAGGATTCTCTCTGGAAACAAATGACAGTCTACGAATGATTAGAATTTACATGGAATTGGTTTTAAGGTACATGATCTGAGGGGCAATTCTCGTAATTTTAAGAGCGCTCAAAATGTAGTCGCACTCTCATCTCAGCGACAAACAAATGTCAAAAACTTGTCAAAATGTAGGGAATTAGTAGTATTTTTTGACAGATTGGGACTGAGATCAGACTGTGAACGGTCTTAAAATAACGAGAAATGCCCCTCAGATCATCATTCAGTTTGGCAAGCTAGGGGCAGCATAAATTCTTTCAACAAGTTTTTTTTTTTTACTAACTATACACAAATGTATAATAAATACGAAAAAAAAGCACCTAAACTACTAGGAAGTGGTGAAGGCTGCGTTTTGGGAGACTGTCTTATGTAATTTTGATGTTCAAAAAGTGCTGATTCTCAGCCTAGTTTAAAAAAACGGATTTTGATTTTGAATGACAGAAGCCAATGTGACAATGTTATGATATTTCACATAGATCTATTTCAAGAGTGGAAATAGATTATTATTGTTACCTATTTACCAAACTAAATAGGTAATCATTTAGAGGTAAAGTTTATTTATTTATTTATTTAGGTTAACCAACAATTGTTTACACTATATACATTTCTAATTTAATGACTAGAGTAACATTTACAAGTGCAACAATTAATTACGGGTTAACACCACATGCACAGAAAACGGCTTCACATAACATATTTATAAATTATTGAAATGAGAACTTCTACATACAATGAATAAAGAAAAATTATCATAACATTCAAAGACGTACACATGTAAAAAAAAAAAAAAAAAACATTGTCATGTGATAACTGATTAAATTATAATTGATGAAATTGATTACATTAAGTTATCGCAGCAATAAATTATTTTTTTTTGCTTTTAGTGTCCCACTGCTGGGCAAAGGCCTCCTTACTCTCCTTCCACCTCTCTCTGTCCAGAGCTGCCAAGGACCAATCTTCATCAAAGGAGTCTAGCTCATCCCGCCATATCCGTAAAAAAATATTAGCTTACTTTAAAAACAAAACATAAAACAATACGTCAACTAATTAAACATTTAAATCCAACCCATTATCACATAACAAGCCGGTATTAATCAAACGTTATTTAAAACTGCGATCCGCAGCACAGGTAATGAACGAACCGTCTATTCATTACCAAAGTTTACGAATTAAAACCGGTAAACATTTTGAATTATGTGCTCTCCCGTCGTTATAAAGCAACGGTGAATTACGCTGAATTACGTGAAATCCGCTGAATTACGTGAAATTCGCGGAATTACGCAAGTCCGGTAATGGTCGAATGAATGTTTGTAGTTGAAGAGTGGTGTAGACTTATTTTATATACGGTTGGGTTGTGTTGAATGTGGTCAAAATGTAGGTTAAGTTTTAGATTTGTTTTAAAGTTCATGATATAATAAATATCAAGCAATCAGATTTATTCATGTATATTAGCTAGGAATTCCTAGCCAATTAATGTCTGTTAAAACCATTGTGCCTCTTAAACTATAGTAATGTCATCTTTATTTAATTATTTATGTTTAATACGAAAAATAACAATACTTACAATACCAATAATTACTCAAAGAAACAATAGAAAGAAAATACATTTATTTGCGGCAAACATGACGCATAAAACGAATACAAACACAAAAAAAAAATAACAAGAACATTTCTTGAAGATACAAAATAATGTTTTTCCTCCCTTTTAAGCAGTGTTAAGAAACAATAAAGAAGTACATAGAAACATCTAGTATAAAAACAATCAAAGTATAACCACAAAATCGCTTTTCGTGTCTGTCTGTGCGACTGCTTAGTTCTTCTTAACTACACAATGAATTTTGATGCGGTTTTCATCTTCTTTTAGAGCATTTATTCCGGAAGGTTCAAGTTTTTTTTATTTGCCGTTCATGTCCCACTGCTGGCCAAAGGCCTCCCTAATCTCCTTCAACCTCTCTCTGTCCAGAGCTGCCAAGGACCAATCTTTATGAAAGGAGTCCAGCTCATCATTTTAAGTGTATAATACATTAATATTTAAGTTAGATTTAGCACTGAAATCTTGATGTTTTGCCTGGCGCCCATACCAAGCAGGAGCGGGTCACTAGTACTCCAATAAACCTAAACTACGAGTCAGTTCCAGCTACCCTCACATCCATGTCGCATGGAGCGTCATTAGCGCGGGTGATTTACGAGAGGCGCGGCTTATCGCTCTCTCTCTCACTAGCACCTCACCGCTTATTAATTACACCTACCGAACGCACGCCTCGAAGGACCAGCGTGTGTGTGGCAGCAAATATGGTCCTTCTAAAGTTAGGATGGGGTGTGTAAGAACGACAGACAGAAGAAGAACAAAGAGCAGAAGGTCATTTCCCGTAATTAAAAACTATCAAAATCTAGTCGCAATCTCGTCTGCTGAGATGAGATTAAAAATACAAAAATTACAACAGAGAAAGCAATAGGATATAGAATACAAAAATAACAGTTAATTTTGACAGATTGAGTCTGAGATTAGAATGCGAACGTTCTTAAAACTACTTGCCCTTCAGATAGGAAATAAGACATGCCAGAAATATAGAATGGCTTACTAGTAAATTTATCCTTAACTTAAAATAACAATGTTGCCATAGCATTAAATCCCACTCAAAATATACCCAGTGAAAATAAATACGTAATCCTTTAAGTAAAATAACGAAATAAATCATAAAACACGACGAAACACTCTAAAATCGTGAAAGACAGCCACGAAAAATTGTTCGTCTACCGTAAAATATCGCTCCTTATCATCATTCAAGAAAAAATGCCCGGATTATCCGGACCTAAGGCGAAATTATCAGATCACTGTCTGGCCGATAGAGGGCCAGAAAAAAAATTACAGCAGTATCTCAGACAAAGAGCAACATAGATAATAACTATGCGAATATCGACATTAGAAAGGGACGCCACTATACACCTTCACCTAAACTAAAAAGAGACAAACGAGGAAGGCCGTAAACGGAAAATTGGTTTATTTCCGTTTTTATGAACATAATATATCATATACAATGCCTTTTCCTTGTTTTGAATAAACAAATTCAACGTATTTATGATCTCGTGTGCACTTTATATTAAACATGATTCAATTTATAGTCGCCATCTTGGATTTATATTTATACATACACTGAATTATTAAACAGGGCTCAAAATATACGATATTCTCGTCATCCCATCCCGTGTCAAAGTCCATATATAATTGATACAGATTTTTCAGTTCAGGTAGAATTTATTTTATTCCCATTTCTAAGGAAAGACCTTCGGTGGTGATCCCACTTATTGGATTTCTTTTATTGAACTTAACCGTCAGGTAGCCGAAATGTTAAGGAGTATTCAATTATGTATGTATAGACCTTCCGGTTGGATATTCTCAGAAATGGATAAGTTACATAACCGTCGCCAGCTTCGTCAAAGAATTACATTACTATACCCTTTGTTACATACTTAAAGAGATACCTTGTATAAAAATAGAACTTTCTGTCAATTTAACATAAGAGAATAATTGAAAAGAAGAACCACATTTCTTAAAACATTAACCTACCCTTCTTTAAGTTAAAGAAAACCCAAACTACCCACGATACACATCACCCGATAACTCCCAAAACAGAGGCAAGTTTCACACTTTGCGTGTCCAAATATCATGTAGCCTGCTTCGAAGCACCCTTACTCTGATAAGCCTTCCGTGTTCCGGTATTATCAGTGGCCTAAGGGTAGGCGGGAGGCGCTCGGTCGCTAATTACCGCAACTATCCAACTTTAATTAGGTCGCAACACACTTGTTTATGTTGTGGGTAGTTCTGGGACACTTCGTATGCACTGCGAATTTGATGTGTGGATAGGAACGAGGGTGGATGGGGAATTTTGAAGAAAGAAAATAGATAGTAGTTTTTTTGTTTTATGAAAAGAAAATATGATACAAGCGATTCTTATTTAAATTAGGAAATACCAGATGACATGAATAATGTTTCAAAAATGTTAATAAAGTAAGAATGTGTTACATCCACGAAATTATGAAAATTTGTTCACTATTGGCGCCCACCAGAGACTACTAAACACTAACTAAAAATAACTCAAATAAAGATGCTAAATCATGAGTAATACAGTAGAAATCTAGTTAAGATAATGGTCGGTATCTCCTCGGGAGTATAACAAGATACACGACTTAGGGACACATAATGTGATGTAATCACGGCGCGGCGTTAATTCTGTTGAGATGAAAATGTTAGCGGGTGAAATCTATTTTGTAGCGCTATCTTAGGTGGGGCTTTTATTAAGATAGATGAAACTTGGTTCTGGATTATTATGCTTAGGTATAATCTTGATAGAGTTCAGGGTGTATGTTATGCCGTTGACATATTCGGTTTTGTGTTGTTAGGACTAGGTTCAGGTTCTAATAATATGGTATGTCGCTTCATACGTAATTTTTATTTGCTCAATCTAATACGTGTTTCCACCTAGAAACAAATATTTTTATTTTACTATATTTTATTTCTATGGGTGAATTTCAACAAACTTTTATACCTAGAATAATTCTTATCTTGACAATAAATTTTAAATTTCTACAGTTTTTTCATACTAGAACTATCAAACGTCAATTCTAGTCCACAGATAAAAGATATCTGACTTTGGTAAATTCAGCCCTAAGCGGAATAAGTTCAAAGTTGAGCTCCCATAGCACAGAAATAGATTATACCAACGTTATTCAATTACTCCCCCATCTTACACTGAAAAACAAGCCTGAATATCCGTTTATTAGCTATTCACGTACGACAATTAATGAACTAAGTTAGAATTGTCGGAAAACTAATTTAAGAGAAAGGGCAAACTCTAATATTAACGTACTAAGAAATCTGTATACAATTCAGGAACCAAATTAACTTAATTGGATAGTACGCTTTTCTGAATGTTTTAGTACCTACCCTGCTTGGACAGAAACTCGTAACCTGCTCTATAAGATCTAATTCGCCTTTCAATTTGAATAGAATCCAATTTTCTTACGCGTCAAATGTCTTATAAGATCCCAATTCTGCGAAAATAGCTTTCTGTATTTTTTCTCGCGTCAACCCGGTTTTTTGTTCGAAATTGTAAAGATTTTTTTGATATATCGGCAATGTATTCATAAGCAGCATTTGTTTTCATCGAGAAGAGATAATGTGAATGTTATGTTGATCACTGATACGAAACGTTATTCACAAAATGTTGACGAAGTAAATAATATGAAAACCAACATACCAACATTGTGACCAATTTCCCAATTAATTAAAAATGTATTCAACCGTTAATGGCGCCCAGCGTGGGACTCCCAAACTCAAAAAGATTCCTATTAATATTTAATTAGAATTTTATTATTCAGCTCCCAATTCCGTTTTTTTTTTTTTTGCAAAGAACCTTTCTCACGCCCATCACCCGGAATTCACGGGCGAATCAAACGCCTTACTCCGAAATGTCCCGATAAATTCCCGAAGCAAAACAAATAAATAACAAACTTGCGGAGGTGCAAACGCCAGGGTCTGTGACGTCACAGTGGAATTTATGTGCCGAGACAAACAATCAGTAAATTATCGGTAAGAGATTTATCGGCGCTCTCGAAGGGGACAGGTGTCTTAGTCGCGTATAATATAGCTATAAATAATTCATTCATTATACATGTTCTATTCGGTGCTGAAGTGTTAGATGGGGCCTATCAATTTTGGCTTGATTTTCTTTTTCATATTATCTTGTGTCTTTGAAAACTAATTCTTACGATGATTATGATATACGGATGGCATTAAATAGCCTAGGATACTATCAAATCTTGGTTCAGGTGAAATCCTAGATTCGATTTCAAGCCAGAGAAAACACACCTAAGAAGCAACTAACACACGAATTAGATATATCACCTGAACCAAATATTTTTTCATCGATAGGGCCTCACCATGTAACCCTGCAGTAATACCCTGAACCAATACCAAAGCTATGTTCCACACACAATACCTAAATACCAAATACCATTACGTATTCATGAAGACATCAACTAATAGATTAACAGACTAGGGATGGAGTTTAATGGCTGTGTCTAAGTGCGTATGTAATACCAAAGTGCGATGGATATTCGGATTTCAGTGCGTAATGAACTTGGTAGCCCATTAGAGAGCAGACCGTTATCGAATCCCCAGCGGATAGGCAGAATTTAACTTTCGTCTACCCACTTTTCGCCAATTAGTGTTAAGCCTCAGCCTAACGAGGCTTTTACTATTTATGTGACAGATACTCGTAACATTCTAAGTGTAACCGAATTGCTGCAACCACACTTGAACATTTCTACAGTAAAGTAAAAAAAGTCTGAAATAACACTAAACTACGCAATTAGGTGACGTCATTTTATGGAGGTACCACGTGGAACCTAAGTAAGTTATAACGTGTTGAAACTAATTATGTTCGGAGTAATCGCATTAAGAATGTATGTTGATATATTGTCTGTCGACTGACACTGATTAATTGGCATTAGTCATTATCAACTCATGAGCCCACGTGGGCGCCATTATAATTGTCCGTGTGAAGTTCATTATTATAATTTTGTAGACAAGGAGATAAAAGGCATGTTGATGAGTAATTTCAACTTGCCCTCATTTATATTAGAAACTTCATGCGGCATTATTACTAACAATCACCGCAATATTACTCAAAATAAAAGGCTTTTCCTAATACAAAATCGATAGCCAAATCTACTTTCTCATTATGGAAATTGCTATTAACATTACCTTGGTTAAAACCTAACAAAGCAGACTGTAATACCGAAAACCTTCACAAAGTTAATCGTTACGTAACATCAAAACCATCTACCCTCCAAATTGTATGTTGATAACAAATAGCATGGTTTAGAGCCCGCAGTTCCGCACCTGAGACTTTAATAGTCCCATCATCAGTTACACTGTTGCATTTTGGGTAGCAGAGCCGAAATAATAATGTTTTTGTGTATTTATAAACTAGTTAAACTATGCGGTAGTAGCAAAAATGTATCGTCCACAAAAATGTCTGTCAATTGTATACTTTGAAAAGGTTTCATAACAACTTTTCTTTTTCAATTTACACGGGATGGCTCGCCATCGATATTTACCCTATCTTTTTTATAAAAAACGTCATATGTCCTATATTTTTTCATATCTGCAAGCAACAACAGCCTGGAACTCAAATCCAGCCAGCTCGCATCACACAGCATTCGAGTGTAACACGTTAACACAGTTTGGCCGGTATTCCTATTCAATTTCTGCCGGAAATAAATTCTTGTGACGAAATATTGCGTTGCAGGCTCCATGCTTTTGTATGCGTGGATCGTGGAGTGATTCATGCTCTGTATGTGTTGGTAATAACTTGGAGGGATTTATTTTGCGGTCTATTGAGGTGTCTGCTTCTATGTAGATGAGGTTTTGGCTTTTGTAAGTTTTGAATGGCGTGTGGGCGGAACTTCGAGGTTGGTGGCGTTTGAATGAGGCATGTACTAGAGGTCTTGTGCGTTTGACTTTTATACATAGAGCTGACGGGTTAAGCTCCAGTGTATGTCTAACTGCATCAACAAAATGAAAATGTTCATTAGAATTGTTTTTCATTTTAGTATCAGAAGAGCATAAATTCAAGCTTTCGACTATTTTCAAAATGTCAGCAATCTATTTATATCTATCCTCAGTTTCACGGGTCATGATCAAAGGTGTGGAAGACAAGGACCCTCGTATTTGTGGTTTATCCGTTGCGCTTTAACAAGCATGATGTTCAGTGTTCGTATTGATTACGTATTAAGTCTACAAGCCGCTATTATGATGTCAGTCTGCGGCCCGCATTGGGCGCCATTACCGTTTCCGACCCTTTGTGTTTCAGTGTATAATTAAAACTGTATTATCGGATTTACATTAATAATAGATTCGGATATTAAAGCTTGTTTGGTGAAATTGAAAATCTAATTTTAGTTTGTTGATTAAAATTATGTTGTTGGAGCGAAATTAAATTGTACTGGCAGTTATGTATGTATGCAGTTTTGTATAGAGTTTAACTTCGCAAAACACTACTTACTACTAGTAAGGTTATGTGCGTGATAGATAAAAATCATAAATAGAAAAAGACCTAAGTTTTCCATAATTCATGGAAAATTGATTCCTAATAAGAGTCACTTATAACTACAACAAAGTAACAATAGAACAAGTTATAATTGCTTTAAAACAAGTTCAACCGTAAAGCGTCAATTACATTCCACAAATTAATAGCAAATTATACTTTCAGAGTTTCTAGTGTAATTTTCAAGTGCAGAGCTCGGAAAGGGCGTGTAGCTCGGTCGGCGGGCGGCGCACGATTGGCTGGCGTTGTAACATGTATTGCAGGAAATTGGCGCGCGCCACCATTGCGATCCGCTCGCTTGGTGCCGTTTGTGTTATAATTAGTCTCAACAAACTTGTGCTGGGACCCGGTAGGGATGCCACGTGACAAATTTAATATGGCTGATGTGTTTTCGAATCGCACTGAGAAAATGTTTTTCCTAGAAATCTTTGAAAATATGGTTTTCTTCGACATGTTTATTCTTGCTCTGATTTATTTGTTAGTAACAACATTATTTCGTTACTCAGATGCTAAGCAGTCCACTATTCTATGAATAGTGTGAAAGGCTTCTGAATCAGTTGAATTGATCTATAGGTCAATCAATTTCAATAATTCAATCTTTACTACACTGCTTTCACAGTTATTCTGCCTCTGATTTTGCATCACTGTCAAAATCACAGTTATCTTTATTCTTGTTACTATAAGGTTGCTGTTGGGCTGCTGCCATTGACGAGTCTCTCAAAATTATAGTGATCTTTTTTCTCCTTACAATACAGATGTTGTTGTAGTGCTGCTGTCAGAGGCAAAGTGACTATGAAAGAACTCTCGGTGCTATTATTAGCCTATAATGTTCCCACTACTGGGACACAAGCCTTCTCTCTTCGAGAGGGAGTAGGCTGTAATCCACCACGCGGTCCCAGTGCGGGTTGGTAGATGTCACATGTCTTAAAATTTTTGGTTCTAGGACATGCCGCTTTCCTCACTATGTTTTCCCTAGGTGTACCACCTTGCCCAAAACACCCTACCACATTCCTTCATATGTATAACATACGTGAGAACTGTCCTCGAATACGTTAGTATGAATGGCTATGTAGAATTAGCGACGCTGCGCGGCAAACTTGTTTGTATAGTAATTTGTGAGAGCTCGAAGCGGATTACCTGTTAATATTAGTCGCAAACATACTGCCTGGTTAGTTCCCACCTGCGGATGTGATTTGCTTGTTGAATTTTGTAGCCTTTACTTTGGTAACGCGGTTTGTAATAATCCTACTAATATTATAAACGTGAAAGTTTGTATGGATGGATGGATGTTTGTTACTCTTTCACGCAAACACTACTGAACGTATTTGGATGAAATTTGGCACACAGATGGTTTATAACCAGGATTAAAATATAGGACACGTTTTATCCTGATATTTTCACGGGATCGAAACTTATGCGAGTAAAACCGCGGGGCGCAGCTAGTAAATACAGAAGCTTAGATAATCGATAGGGGCGTGTAAGGTTCGCAGCACGTGGTGTTCTGTCGTTTCTGCCTACCTTTATGGGGGAACGGCGTGAGTTTATGTATAAATCATTGTTATATTGTAAAATACTTTATTGATTGTGAGATGTACGAGCTTCACAAAGAATCGCTTTTACCTGTTTTTACAAAAAAATCCTTTGAAAAAGACCCGGAACTTTTGTATTACTGTGAGTGCACTGAGCATAAACTATTTCTGGAATAGTATTTGTGAAATCCAGAAATTCATTATATTATCTTGAAGGTACTTGAAGAGGCTTGCACCATAAAATATATTTCGCTGATGTGGCTCGGTTCTTTTCCCGGAATAACTGAGCTGCTTGTGAATATTAAATTCTAATTTATATTTTAATACCTTCAACAACTTTAGTGTTTCCAGAGTAATCACTTGTTCTCAGGAACTGGTAAATCTCTGTTACTTAGAAGTCTCTTCTCGAAAATCTTTCAATGTCAGTCTTCAATTATTATTATATACATACCATGGTAAATAAATATCATTCATTTATTTCAGAGAAACTCCGTATAGGTGTCATAATATATCTATACTTAATATAATAACAGTAAAACAGGAAACAAGCATGCCCTAGAACCAAAAATTCGAAGACATGTTGTTACTTGTTACATTTACCAACCCGCACTGGGCCCGCGTGGGGGGATTACAGCCCACTCCCTCTCACTGATAGGAGGCCTGTGTCCCAGCAGTGGGAACGTTATAGGCTGCTAGCTTTAGGTGTATCTCTTAAAATATTTCGTGTTAGGATAGATACACCATATATAGTGCACTTATTTATCAACCATCGATAGATAGGTGCCGATATAGTATATAAAACCTAATACGGTATCGCACACATCATTATACGTCCCGAATTTTGGGGCTTATTAACGAATAATCGAGCGACGAAACGGGAACACTTTAATCCTAGCGAACACTTCAAAATATAACCCTCTTGTAGCAGACTTGTAGCGACAAATTATAGAATACTAGATGCGCCCCGCGGTTTCACCCGCATAAGTTTCGACCCCGTGAAAATATCGGGATAAAACGTATCCTATGTGTTAATCCTGACTATAAACTATCTGTGTACCAAATTTCATCCAAATCCGTTCAGTAGTTTTTTCGTGAAAGAGTAACAAATGTCCATCCATCCATTCATACAAACTTTCGCGTTTATAGGATTTAACAGACACACAGTTTTGTAAGCATCTGTTTTTTTATCACTAATAGGAGAAACAAAAGAGCTTAGGTTTTCATTTAAGCTCTATTTTGAAAGACGCATAAAGAAATACTACGCTTCGGATTTGTTATTTTATGAATGTTAAAAAATAATCACTGTGTCGAATATTTTTTGCGTTTTGGAGTAATATTAAAACATACTAAAGTAAAGTATCGCTTATTACTGCTTGAAAATTTAATCTTTAAGGGCCTTAACACACCTCCGCCACGTAAATAATGATGGGAAACCGCTTAGCGAATTCCGCTAAGAAACATTATTACATTATGTCGCGATTCGAGTAGCGGAACATTATATGGCTCAGATGATTTGTAGCAAACGGAGCAAAATATCGTCGCTTTTGACTTAGTTAATACAGTATAGATCTACGTCGGACCTCTTTAAATTAGTTTATCCGTAAAATCAACATCGATTTATCAATTTTACAACAAAAAAAAAATTGTATCGCTTTATAACCTTGTAGACTGCCTGACTGAAATAGTGGGTTGAGCGCGGAGGTGTAACTGGCTTCCGAGCAGATCGGTGAAATCATGCGGGAAAGAGATAAATTCATAATCAAATTGAAGAGGTATAAATAAAATGTCCATATCACCTTTAACCGGTTACAGTATGAAGTACACCGCCCACGTGTGACACCGTTAGGTAGCAAACTGGTGTTGCCATTTGTGTATCGCACCCCCCCCCCCCGGCGTAAAATAACCCCTATAATATAAAAATAATAATAATAACAATTTACATTAATTAAGAAAAACATGTAAATAAGGAGGAAAAAGATAAATTAGACGTCGATGGGCATCTAACGTTAGAACAGGCAGTTTCCCTTCTATCTCGCTTGTCGTACAACAAACAAGTCATGACGGAACTACTGCGGTTTCGCTTGTGGTTTTATGGCGGAGATGTGATACCCGCTTTAAAGCAAGAAAAGCTCTATAAAAGAACAAGAATTTTGCTAATTTCAGATAAGAAAGCAGTCAGTCCTTACCTACAACACCTACCCTAGCTAATTCGTTTAATCCTATTAATATTAAAGGACCCAGAACTAACCCTCTTAATAAATTATAAGATTCTTAATGAAATTCTCGGAAAAATATGCTTTCATCTTAGTAAACCAGTTTTCATGGAAGCATTGTACGACGGCAAAATCCCTTTTCACACGTTATAGTACTGAGAAGAAAATATAAGTCTCGGAAACGTGGAAGATCTCTTTGTCAGGAAATTTCAAAGGAAAATTTGGCTGCAATATTGTTTGAAATAGCCTTGTGACGGATGTCTTGGAACAGAAGCATATGGTGCAAGAGGTGATGCTAGCTGTTGATTAAGCCATCAAGTCTTGTTCAGAAGGACAGTTATAACGGCCGTCATCAGACCTGCGGATCTATTCTGTAAAAATCATCACCCCCAGGGGCCCTTATCACCATTTATTTAGGGTCGGCGCAATGTCTTTTTCTTCCATACTTCTCTATTAGTCGTCATCTCGGTAGTCACCCCCTTTCTAACCATATCATTCACACAGTCAATTCATCGACTTGACACTATTGACAGCTTCATAACTTAGTTTACGGTGAGATTCTCGATAGCAGCGAAGAATTTTACTCATACATCAAACTAAGAATAGTTTTTCGTTTTCATTGTTTCTATTTTAGTCTGGCAACTAATATTTTCGAAATAACACCAAATAAAAAAAAAAACAGAATTTTGTTTTAAATATTAAACGGATCTTCTAAGAGCAAAGTTAATCGAAGTGAAAAGACGAGAAAGGTAATACCAAAAATGCACAGACGTTTAAAAACTAAAACTTGAAAGACCAGCTAGAAATCTGAGAAATCCACGCTTTTAATTAAAGATGCAATGCAAAGTGGTGTAAAGCATAGCTCGCCGGATTTTGGCGACCCGTTGAGTGAAAACAAGAAGGCAAAGGAATTAGGACACCTGCCAGTTGCGAGACTGACCGGGTTGGGACTGCAGGCTATATTGTGTTGCTGGATTAAAGGGACCTTGCCTTTGTAGGTGCCTTTTGGGCGATGAGCATTGTTGGACCTATTGTAAAGGAGGGTCTTTAAATATGGACTAATAAAAGCTTTTGTTTCATATTATTATTATTTAAACACATATTATAAAACTTGGGACTTCCAGCAAAAGAGAATTTCCAGTTTTTTGTGCTTTTCCTGTACTGTCTTAATCAAACTTGTACAGTTCGAAATTCAAGGCATTTCAGGGGGCCTACTCCGAAGTAGTATCGGCCGAATGTTCGGCCGTTTCCTGCTACAAAGTTACTATTTGGTTCGGTCGGTTCCGATCCTACACTCTTTCGAATATTGACTATGGTCCCGACCCAACTGAGCCGATCCGAACTTTTTTTGCATTTTTCAATAATATTCGGTTCGGCCATGTGCCGGTCCGATCCGAACATTCGCACTTTGCGCTTCGGAGTAGGCCCCCAGGTCTTATTTTCCTTATGCCACTTTCACGTTCGTTCGATAACCCAGTTATGAAACTACTAGATTAGTCCCTCTTGTGACTGTTATTATTTGAGAACTAACGAAATGCAACTGTTTGTACATGTCATGGAAAAAAAACGGCTCTGTACACCCCAAACATTTTAACCAGATAATTTACTACACGATTGCGTTTTTTGAAGACCCTTAGCCTTCTGCATGCGACAGACCAACAACAACTAACAAATCCCTTTCTCAATTCCAGATGAGGTCGACGTGATCGGCTACACGTCGAACCAGAGCGACAGTGAGTCGCTGGTGTCGGGACACAGCGGTGACAGCGGGGTGGGCGGGGATGCGCGGCGGCGACCGCGGACCCCGCTCAAGACGCGCCCCGGCAATGTGCCGCGGACACGACGCGCCGCTCGCCTCACGAAAGTTGTCTAGGTAGGTGCTTGATGGTCTTGTGTTTTACTTTGCTCCAGCTATCACAGTGAAGAAGTCAAAATACTGACTGATAGCACACTGACTAATAGTGGTTAAGAATAACCTCTTCCTTATTGGCTGCCAGTATTTCGACTGATGAGACGACGATAACCAAAGGGTAATGTTTATCCATATTAGGTAACACCTAAAGGTTTGCCATTATGCCGCCAATCTTCGAGACAATGTATAAATGTGATTTATATCACTGGAACCTATGGGCTATGTCAATATGGCGAGAGTCCTGGAACATCACTTCCCGATTTACTACTAGATCTAGAATACTTCTATTAGCCTAGTCCGTAGTCTTCATGCTGGTTGCCCTATTGGAGTAGGCCGTCAGAGGGTAGAGTCAGTTGTCTCACTACATTTGCGTGGCTGTCACTGACGCAAAGGCTGCTTGCAGCAGCAAAATCCTGTCCAACGGATCTGAATCTCACTTTAATTACTTATCGCCGTCTCCCATAGTAAGGCAGTAGCTTACATTAAGCCCATTATTAGATCTTATATTATTATTTTTGAAGACTATTTTGTCCCTCTGCCGGGCAAAGGCCTCGCTTTCCCCTTTCGACCGCACTTTTTCTTGAGATTGTGTCGACCATGTTTTCTTAAATTTGTAATATCACTTTAAATTGTAATCGTTCGCGTCATCTTGTTTCAGGTGTGCGGTGCGCGGTGCGGGTCGAGCTGGGGCCCACGTCGGCCGCGGCTGACGTTATAACTCATAACAGTCATAACGTAAACAAACGTAGGACATTTTGTTGATACATGTACTAAGGCGAATGTTGTTTATTGTGACTGAAATCGACGCCGGCGACATCGCGACCGTTCCACGCGACAGAGTGACTCGGCGACGACACACCTACGCCCGCGCCGCACACACCCACATAACACACACACAACACACACACCACACTGTACACGTGAACACACTACACACCTCTGCGAACCATCACTAAGTACAAAATTGCCAAAAATTTATATTCAAAGTTTATTTTTCACATTTCAGACGAATTTGTATTTTTTTCTTTTTTCTTTCTATTTTATTATACCGAGCCTGGCTCGATTGGATGAGTTGCAATATCGTGTAGTCTAGTGGCGCGATGTGTATTCCATTAACGATTTTACATCGACGTCACATATTCCACTGTGTTGAAAACACGCAATGTGTGCAAATCTTTATCTACCTACTTATTGTCACTATAAGTTAAATATTTTATAACACACGTTTATTGTAATATGTATGCCTCGGGGGGTGATCATCGCGTTCTTTAACTACAAATGTCTGCCCCCAGTACGCCCTAATTTTATTCAATTTTTCTATCGGACATTTCGAATATAAATTTAAACGGTCTTAGTAAAAAATCGTTTTTGAGAAACTCTCTAGGTTCTTATTGTTATTGATTTCCACAAAAAAAAAAAAAAACAAGTTGCTATTATAGTGTATGTTGTATAGATATATCAATTTTATATTTTGTATATAATTATTTTTCTTGTAAAAATTAATCAAATAGAATTAGATCTGTGAATGTTGCGCCGATATGGAGAAAAGTTTTTTTATAATTGGGTTTAACACAAAGCAAAGGGAACCCACCAAAAATTATATTGTTTTTAATTTTTAAGTCAATTCTAACGAGGATTTCCATCTTAACTCAGGTACTAACAAATTCGGCTATGAGAATTAGTTTTAAAATCGCGTTGATCGACATGAGCACGACCTGGCTGTGGCAAATATTATTTTCATTTCTTTTATTTATCATTTTAAAATTTTTATGTTGGCAACCTTTTTTCGCGAACCGAAGTATACAAATTCGCTGTAACAAATACAAGCCTTGCCTGAAAGCTCAGGTGATCGGAAGCGTCAATTATATAACGTGAATCGGCGGATATTACGCCATATTTCTCGTCTAGAAGCGTCTGATTCGCGTGATGTGAACCGCTCGGATCCCCCGGGCTGCGGCTGCGCTAGTGTTGATCATCACATTCACTCACTCATATGCACTTCTTATATTTTAATGAAATACGCGGTAGTTGTAGACAATACGATATTATGTTCTATGTTATTTTTGACTCTATTACGTTAGGGATACAGTCCAAAATCACATAACACCCAACTGCTCGTAATACATCACCCACTAACCATCGTATTGTTAAGTATTAATATTGAATTATAATTAATGATCTCACTTTATTGTCACACAATATCGGCTGAGTAAATGTGTCATACACCTACTTACTGATACAGATACATTATTGAACAGAAAAATAATTCGGGTGCGAATATCTACCCGTACAATATCTATAATAATAATATTTCCCAATGTTATGTAATTAAATGTTGCACTGAACTCTTTATTTTAACACCTGACCTGTACAGAACACTTGTTAAATTTTATTTCTTGACTATCGCGCATCTCTACTCCGTGACGTGTGATGTAATGCCACATCCACACGTCAGGCGTGATGACACAGTTATTTAGTTGCGATTTTAATTTATGTGGACATTCATGTACCAAAAAAAGTAATATATTATACACGACTAGAGCTGGACAATACAATGTGTTATTTGCACAGAATAACATCTTAATGAGTACACATATATTTTTGTTATGACTATATCTTGTAAAATTGTTGATTCATTTCTGAAATGAACGACTGAATTTTCATTGTATTATATAATTTTCAGTAAATATCTATTGGCATTCGGTGGGGCTGCGTTCGAGTCAATCTCATACTTCCTCTTTGCCCGACTGAATGAGTTATGTTTATCTAAATATAATTTGCATAAAGTATTATTGCAAATTGTTTTAGGAATGGATGTTTATCATAAGTATAGTTGTAAACGTATTATCATTTGTAAGTATATTGTTTGTTTTAATGACAGTTTGATCTCTTACGGTAATGTTTGCGACGGTGCCGCGTCGGGCGACGTGCTCGCTCGCTTACTGTGTCAGTGCTACCCTGTTGATACAGTTATAAGTACATATGTTTAAATACATCACATTTGTTGAAATGTTTAAGTGTTACATTTTTAAGATTTTCTCACGACTCCTCGACTGACTGACTCTGTTGTATTGAACGATTCCATCCATCCGTTAGTTCAAATGTTCAACTTGTAATGTTAGTGTTGTTGTGTTGACTGACTACGTGCTTGTAGTGAGCCACGGTAAGCGACGGTGAGCCGTGCCCGATGTCCGTCAGCTCCCCGCTCTTACACCTCTGTCAGAATTATTATATCAACAAAACTATATTTATCATTCGGTTATTATTTATGTATCACAAAAAATATTTAATTTATTGTAAGAACAGTGCTTTGTCGTTTTAAATCGTACCAGTGTTTCGCTTCGATCAAGTCGCGCCGTCAACTGCCCGGTCGCGTGGTCGCGTTGTTGCGCGGTCGCGTGGTCGCGCGGTCGCTCGGGCGTGAGCCTCTAGTGTAGTGTTGTACATTTGTTCCGCGTACGAGTGTTACATGGGTGCAAGCGGCGACGGGACGCTTTAAGAGTACAAATTCTGTATAAGCCCCTCAACTTGTGTGTTAATTCTAAATGTTAATTTTAAAACACGAAACAGGGAGAAGGTATCGTCAGAATACGATAGTTAGCGCGGGCGACGTCAGGCCACGGAACCAGTCAGCTCTGCCTTTGGTGTTGTCTCTTCATTATTATGTTGTGTCTGTACTCTATTGCTACAGTGAGTTTTGTTGCTGTAACTTCCGTGTTTCTTCACTCGTAGCATACGCGCTAGGTGCGCTCTAATGTTAAGACGGTGTACCACTGTAACGATAGAGTATTAGAAATGGTCGCGCACTATACGCGCGCACTCTTATTAGATAAGAAATGTGTTATTAGAAATGAATTGCAATAAAAACTCGTGTTGCGCCCGCGCCTCGGATCGCCTCCGCAACCCTTTACTCAACTTAGTCGCTGTAAAATTAGTCCGGCGTTGTAAAAAAAATATCAGTGCATTTGTAAATATTGGAGCCAAAATTTTTATACAAATTAATTCATAAATATATTCTTGGACCAAGTTGTGTGCGGAGGCGAGTCGTCTCTTGGGCCGGCTGCCGCGCTCTCCTCGCTCCTGACGTTTGACAAACGCAACTGTCACTGTCAAAAAGCGTTGCGTTCGTCGATAACGTTTTCGATTTCGCGAATGCGTTGTACTCGGGAGCGTCGAATGTCCGATGCTATGTGTCGTGTCGTGAGCAGCCAATCGTTGTCGGATCGTAGAGGCAAACATTAGGTACTATTGTGACTATGCTGATGTGACATGGCAGCATTATTCAATGTAATTGACGAAACGTGGCACATATAATTTACTATATGTAAAAAGTTATAGAAATAATTAATTTAATAAAATTATAAATAAAATTTATTTTGTTTTATTTACCTTTATCCAAAATCGACAACGTAGCAGTATATGTCAATTACCAGCCAATTTGTAGAAATAATACAGAATCAAAGAAAACATTTAAACAATTATATTGACGGTAGACGGGACAAAGTGAACAAAATACTAATTTACTACTTATGTCCTACCAGTAAAAAGGCACTCTACAGTTCTTTCACGATGACCTTTATTTCAGTCACAAGGTTGCTGTTGGGTTGCTGCCACTGACAAGTCTGTCGAAATCGCAGTGATCTTTATTGTCCTTACATTGGAGTTGCCCTCTGGTAGAGCGAGAAGGGCAGTCGCTCTAGGCGCGAGATGTCTAAGGGGCGCCTAAATGCGAAAAAACTATTGAAATTAACACTAAATTCTAATTTATTATCCCTGACTTATTGAAATCGAGCCACGCTGTTTTCGCTTCAAAACTGTATCAAAACTTTCTTCGACTTGACACTATTATGATTTATACCTAACATAGAAATGCATGGAGGCTCGATTTACAAGTCCGGGAGTGTATATCAGTACGAACTTAATATATTTATGCTTAAGAAGCAGAAGTGTACTAATTATGAGCTACATCATTTAATTTAAGTGACCCTTTAATTACTTATTGACTCTATAATAAGTTAACGACGCACGCTTGTTAAAATTTTTACTCTTGTTAACTTTCTGACCATTACTCAAAGTAGTTCCATTTGGTCGGGGTGCGTAGCTTGGTTACTGAACTAATCTAGGGCACCCCGACCAAATGCTTTTGGTTAGGTTGAAACTGCGAACAACTACACGCGAACCGAGATGGTTACAGTAACTAAGCTAGGGCACCCCAACCACTCCGCTCTGGGACCTAGACACACACTCGCACTGTACTAATGGCGCGAAGAGGTGCGAGCACGGAGCGACGAAGCTCGATCTCTCGTGGGATTGGTCCAACCAATGCCACGAGAGATCGAGCTTCGTCGGTCACAGCTCCGCGAAGTCCTGGTGACGGAATGGCGGGACTGGCTTCTCGGACAACGCCCTCTTCCAGCCCTCGGAAGCAGGTCCTGGGGGAAGACGGCCTCGGGGACATGCGCCGGCCACAACAGGGCCCGACGGCCTCGGGGACATGCGCCGGCCACAACAGGGCCCGACGGCCTCGGGGACATGCGCCGGCCACAACAGGGCCCGACGGCCTCGGGGACATGCGCCGGCCACAACAGGGCCCGACGGCCTTGGGGACATGCGCCGGCCACAACAGGGCCCGACGGCCTCGGGGACATGCGCCGGCCACAACAGGGCCCGACGGCCTCGGGGACATGCGCCGGCCACAACAGGGCCCGACGGCCTCGGGGACATGCGCCGGCCACAAAAGGGCCCGACGCGGCGGCGCCAAGTGCTCCGCGCGCGCCTCTAGCGGACGTCGCGGTCGTACACCTCCCTCCCCGCCGGCCTCGGGTATACCAGCCGGGAATCGTGGAAGGCGTACAAGTTCCCAGTAAGAGTCTGACAGACTCCTCCGCCAGCCCAAGAGCAGAGTACATCCATGAGGATATTACACCCCGAAACAAAAAACATGGGCGCCCCGACAAGGTATTTAGGTTAGGTTAGAACTGAGATCAACCACGCTCGAGCTGATTGGTTTATTGTACAAAAGTGTACTGTATATTAATATTTGAGGTTTCGTTTCCTCGTTTTAAGGTTTGTTCCACAAATGATGGGACGTTTAATATCGTGTCCTGCGTGTCCTGTCAGCTGCACGTTACAGGAACTGATGGACGCTGGTGATGGCGCCAAACGAGTGGCCGAATTCTGGGCAGAGTCCAATTAGATTGCTATCGACATACTAAGAATACGTGCCCATTTAAATTCAATGAGTTGATTTATTTATTGTATATACTTCATTGTACACCAGAAAATACCTAACAAAAAATATGATTATTACTACAAAACATACAATGGGCGGCCTTATCGCTTTCTGCGATCTCTTCCAGGCAACCTTGGAATGGACAGTGATTGCGTGGAAAATGGAAAATGGGTTTATTGCAATAAAAGTGGATTTTTGTAAAAGTTGGTTATTTAATAATAATAATAAATAACATAACATAACATTGACATAACCGTTGACATAACCGTCCCGCATGATGAAAACCTCGTGAAAGCCGAGAAAGATAAACAAATCAAGTATCTTGACTTGGCTCGCGAGGTTGTCGACATGTGGGATGTGCACTCTGCGATCATTGTGCCGATAGTCGTGACAGCCAATGGCTTAATAGCCAAGAGCCTCGACCAACACCTGAGGAGGCTCTCGTTGGGCAGCTGGATCAAGGGCTTGATTCAGATAGCGGTACTTCTGGACACGGCTCGCATTGTCAGGAGGTTCCTCTCTCTGGAGCCCTGACCTTTGTAGCTTGGATCCTGTTCCCGATGCCGGTGGGCTACTATTTTTTATATTTTTAAATGTTTTTATACTTTTTATATTCTAATATTTAAAAATATAATTGATATTAAATAAAGGAAATAATAAATTTAAAAAAATATGTCGGAGTCATTCGTTTGACTATTCGGAACGTTAGCGCATCTCGTGGCGCTAGACAGAGTCTAGCCTGAGTTCGTGGTGGGACGAGAGCAACAGCTACAAAAGCGGTGTGAGCAGAGCTCTCGAGAGGATCGAAACATTGGACAGTACGAACAACATGTGCTCAGAAACTGTCAATTGCGTTCCGTATCGCTGTGTTGTGTGTGTGTGATTCGCTGGTGTGACTAACTGTTCGTAAATTATAATCAGATTTGAACTGTAAACCGTTTTTCTATCGTGTTATAACCAACACTACCCATAGTACGCCCACAGTAATTAAAATATGCCTGATGCTAAAGAGAGACAGACATACCTTCTCCGACATCAGAACTGGGATTCGTGTTGGTTCATGCACAAAATGGGAACGCTTAAAGTGAAAGTGACCGTTGACATTTGAAAAACAAAGTGCAAACATGCGAACGCTTATTAAACAATCGTGTAGATCTGTCCAAGTTCGACCCCGACAAAGGAGATACGGATGTGCGAGCATGGTACATGTTGTTTTGGCCATAGGCTGTATGCAGAAATACCTTTGCCGAGTGACGCGACTGTTGCGCCTACCGCCATGTTTGAAAAAAAAAAAAGACTGTCTCTAACCGGCGTTTGAGTTCGACGTATCCCGTTCCCGTGTTTAGAATACGCGGTAGGAGGCGTGTGCAAACGTAACATAACATAACAGTGCACAACAGCTGATTTGTGTTTTACCGAAAATACACTGCAAGGTGGTCAACTTGTTGTGGCCATCAGTAAGACGCACAAAGGAGCATCATCAACGTGACTATCGCAATTAGCATACCAAGGAATGACATGGAGTGACTTTAAGAAGAATCGAGCCAAGCAGCCCCGCAGCCGTCAGCGAAGCCTTTCATGTGCTGCAAGTGAGGGAAACCAGGACATATCGTAGCCGGGTGCACGAGTAGTGGCAGCCAAGCCAAGCGGATGGTTGACAACGTGCTGGAAGTCATAAACGGTACAACTACCCTCAGACACGTTAGAACATAAAGGTGAGCTGTATTGTTTTGTTTACGATTCTGGTGCTGAATGCTCGTTAGTAAAAGCGAGTTGTGCAGCTAAATTAAGGGGCAAATGTTCAAACATGTGTATTCAGCACAGAACGAATCATATGTAGCGTTGCAATTAGTGAGCAACAACTTGAGATTTTATTACATTTCTACCGGACATTTACTTGCAAAGTAATATTATGAAAGTACGTGAAATATTGAACCTAGGCTTTTCGATTAACACGTCTGCGACAGAGTTTTTGTTGCATAAAGCTCTTGTAATAAATTCAGTTTTAATCGGTCAACAACAGAAAGCTAGATTTGATAGAACAAAGGCAGCTATGACAAAATATTCGGTTGACGATTTCGTGTTATTAGAAAACGAAAAGTGAAATGAGATTATAAGACTAAGTTAGATCCAAAGCTTAGAGGTCTCTTTAAAGTAACTGAGCTACTTGAAGGCGATCGTTACATCCTAAAGTCTTTAAATGGCAATAGGACATACAAGTATGCACATGATCGCATAGGAAAGATGCCACAAGATTATGTTCCAAGTGAATTGGACATAATTAGTGAAGAGTTAGACGTAGAAGATGCGGGTGAAGGCCCATCTACTGGTACTGACTAATATTGACGCACAATAAATGGCTATAACTTATCAGCGAGAAGTCACTGGTAATGCTATTTTGTTTTGGGGCTTATCAGTGTGAAGTACTGATACTGACCTACGTATATGCGGGCTTAGGAACCAGTGAGAAGGACTGGTACCGTCCCATATCTATCGGGCTCTACAGCGAGACGAACTGTTACCCATTTGCTGTCATTATTTTGTGCATTAATATTGAGTAGCCTTGTAATGTTCAGTAAAGTTTGATTACAAAACTGGTATTCTTTTATGTGCGTTTATGGCATGCATGTTGCTTAATTTCCATGTAGTCAGGATTTACGCTATGATTAGATAATCAAAATTTGTTTACATGGCTCTGGTTGATGATTTACGCTATGATTAGATAATCAAAATTTGTTTACATTACTCTGGTTGAATCAATACTCTAAAACCCTTAAACTCTAGGCATACGTATTTGTATACTCACATACAAACGATGCCTCTAAGTATGTAGTGTTCCTAACGAGTTAAACGTAGAAGACGATGAGGAGAGTTCCTCCACCGAGTAGTAGAGCACATACCATGGCTATTAGGTCACACTGTACGCACTTGTCTGTAGTCGTAACTGCAACTCAGTTGGGAGTTATTCAAGGGGCGATGGGCAACTGGTGGTGCAGCGGGGACCCGGATCTCAAAGGAAACTATTGTTGTGTTGGTCTTGTAATGACCTGGGAGTCGTAGACTCTATGTGAAGTGATGTGTGTTGGTCGTATCACTTGAGGTGATGACGATATGGGTGGCATGAGTGTCACTAGCTGCTGCGGCAGCCAGGCCATGAGCGTTGTATGTAATCTACGAGTTAGTTGATATAGTTTCTGACCAATTATTAGTAAGGCTTAGAGGAATCTTTTGTTATCGATGATAGTTTGGATCAGAGTGTTACAAACGAATTTGAGGATAGTGATAGTTTTGTTGATGAAACAGAGTAGAGATTAAGCTGTGTGTGTTGTGTGGGGTTTCGTGAGAAACCATAAAGTCCAGGAGTGACTTGGCGATTCAATGGGGATGCGCAAATGAATTTGACGAGTTGAGAGACTGAAGGTTACTAGATAGTATGAGACACATGCATCTTAGTTGATTCTTTTGATTGTAATCTTGAGATTTGGGAATCAAATAGTGGGTAATGCTTTGAACTCTGCTATTGTTAGTTTGTTCGAGTTTTCATTGTTTTTGCTTGTACCAAATGTGGTCAGGAGTGACCGAGCTAGGTGATACTTTGCGGGTGTTTCTTTAGAGATTAGCACACGAGGACGTGTGTATAGCAGGATGGCCGTGTCGGAGTCATTCGTTTGACTATTCGGAACGTTAGCGCCATCTCGTGGCGCTAGACAGAGTCTAGCCTGAGTTCGTGGTGGGACGAGAGCAACAGCTACAAAAGCGGTGTGAGCAGAGCTCTCGAGAGGATCGAAACATTGGACATCGTACGCACAACATGTGCTCAGAAACTGTCAATTGCGTTCCGTATCGCTGAGTTGTGTGAGTGTGTAATTCGCTAGTGTGACTAACTGTTCGTAAATTATAATCAGATTTTAACTATAAACCGTTTTTCTATCGTGTTATAACCAACACTACCCATAGTACGCCCACAGTAATTAAAATATGCCTGATGCTAACGAGAGACAGCCAGACCATCTCCTCAAATATTTATTCTCCTCCTCAAATATTTATTACATAAAAGATTTGATATGAAACTGTCGACCATAGGGCTTCCTCGCTCAAAGTCCTCGCCCACATATGGGAGTGGCGAGAGGAGGCAAAACGCCGGGGCGTTACTCCGCTGCCGCGAGAAATCACGGCACAGCGGACAGAGTTCCGGCGGGATCTTATAGCGGCATGGAGAGTGCGATTGTCGCAACCCAGCGCTGGGCACGCCACAATTGCGGCGATAAGTCCCCTCTTTGAGGAGTGGCTAGAGAGGCGCCACGGCGCCCTCACCTTCCGCCTGACCCAGGTCCTCACCGGACACGGTTGTTTCGGGAGGTTCCTGTTCAGGATAAAGCGGGAGGAAACGCCAGGGTGTCACCACTGTGGGGATCGCCCGGAGGACACGGTGGAGCATACGGTGGAGGTCTGCCCGGCTTGGGCGGCGATCGGCGGCGGCGACCTCTCGCGTCCGGCCCTCATACAGGCCATGGTCCGGAGCGAGAGTGAATGGGAGGCCGTCACCTCCTTCTGCGAAGCAGTAATGCTCGCGAAGGAGGAGGCGGAGCGCGTGAGGGAGAGGCAATCGCTGCACCCTCGCGCGCCTAGCCGTCGCAGGAGACGCCCTGGACGGGAGTCAACAGCCGACTCCCGGCGTAGGCGCGGGCCTGCGGGCGGCGAGCTATGGGCAGCTCGCCGCCCGGTAAGGACCAGGCCCGGGCCGACGGCGCGTTGTGTTCCACGCGCGCCTCAAAGAGCTGTCAGCACGAACTGACGGGGTCCGCTAAGACCGATGCCGCCGGGGCTGCGGGTTATTCGAAAGAGATACCGTGGCCCCTGAAGGAACACGGGTGGGTTTTAGTCAGTAAAAGTCTGACACTCCCTTCTGCTCCGCCCAGAGCGGGAGGGGTCATTTGATGATTTCCCACCCAAAAAAAAAAGGGCTTCCTCGCTCTACCCTGATCTAGGGCTTTAGTAGGATTAAGCAGCCTACTTTTTCAGAACAGAATAAATAAAATCACATCATCAGAATCAAATATTTCTTTATTAACCTATAGACAATCTGGTAATATCGACCAGCGAATGACCAGAATTACAATATGATACAAAACATAACCACTATAATATAAAACATTGGCCTACTCTTTGGTTGAGGTACAATTTATACAGAAAAATGTTCATAGGAAACCATTTTGAATACTAAAATTGACTGGCAATTGTATTTTTTTTAAGCTTAACGTGACTTTAGCGTATGTTCATAGATTAGGAACTACTTTGATGGACTGGATGGATTTGTTTAAGCTGTTTGTTGATCAAGAGTTAAGTTAGTTTTAGCTTAGTTCAAGTAGCTAGCATTCAACACTAACTAATTGTATACTGCGTTCGTGATTTAGTTTCCAAACATGTAAACAAATATGTGTTTTTGGAAAAACAACTTTAATACCAACACATAAAGTTCAGTATGCGCTACAACTGCAAACATTTTTTACATTTACTGCAGTACAAATAATTCAGAAATCCACTTAATATACACTTGCATGAAGTTGATATTCGTTTTAAGTGGGTATAAAATCAATTGGAAACAAGGATTCGAATAGGCTTTAAGTATGACGAAAAAAGTGGAACTATCCTAACTTAGCTTAACTCTTGATCGACAGCAGCATCATAGTTTTATCATAAATATTTCTATTACGCATAGATCTTGGACAAAATTACCATACAGACTTTGATATTATATTGCTAAGTAAGCCTCTCATACGAATATGAACATTACAATCATAAGGATAAGGTTCATATTCGTACAAATCAGCAAATCAAGGCCAAAGTGCAGAATGTAAATGTTGTCCCTAGAATGATTTATTAGATATGACAATGTAATATCAGATATACACTACACTTAGTAGTCTAAAGGAACACTTTTCAAGAGAGACAAATTGAATTTTCACTCGAAACTCATCGCCAGTCAATTCTAGTTTCGTCAACATTACACACAAAATGATCTAGAAAACACAATTATAAATTCACCACAAACTTATACTAAACGAGTATTTACTTTGGAATGTCATTCGATAAAAACTTAAGAATATTAACATTTATCTCCGAAGGGCATCCAACAAAACGGAGCGATGGACAGGTTATCCCCACTGTACTGTGTTCATTAAATGATGGCTGGGGGCTGACCACCAGCTCTAATAGCAGGGCAGAAGTTGAACTGCACTGCATTTTTGAACTAAGTCATAGAACAAAAATGCAGTGCAGTTCAACTTCTGTCCTGCTATAAGAGCTGGTAATAGCCCTGATATGTAATAATAATATACAAAAATAACCGTATAGTCACTAAGAAACCTCGAAATTGATTTTCGAGACAACTTTACTTAGAAGGGCGCTTTCTCTCTAGGAAATATAGCTGAGCTGCATATCCCTCAAAGAATCAAAACTAAATATTTCAAAATAACAAAACAGCATTAACAAGGACTAAAACCGGTTTTCGAAACAAGCTTATATGAGTATATTTGTTAAATTAGTAATGAACTGAGGTCAAAATAATACTCGTAACATCCGCTTAGATTGTATCTACTAACTCAAACTTGCTTTTGCCTAATACATATAACAATTAACAACTTAATATCAAACAGAATACAGGTACAGTCGCCAGCACATCAAGCTACTACAATCTGTCAAATTTCTTTACTAGATTTTTAACTTTATCGCTAAAGCATTAAGGTTCAAGGTTGATTGGGAAATTTTGACAGTTTCGGGTAGCTTGACCTGCTAGCGTCTGTACAATTGATTTATTTAATCGTTATGAGTTATGACACACGTAAGCTCGATTACAAGAATAATATAACATTACGCCCTTATTTCATTTCGCCAGTTATGTTTAAGTCCCATGTTATAGGAAGGCGAGGATAATATTTTATCATAAAAATAATTAACAAATCGCATGCTTAATGGAACACTGACCCATTAGTAGATAGGTCAGATGTGATTTCCGTTTTTTTTTTTACTCAGATATCATTAATAGTTAATCATAGACGTTCAAAATACAAGCATGCATGATTAATATAAATCAGTTTTATTTTTAAGCATCAACAAGTAGGATAAGTCCTCATAGCAAGATCTTCTTTTGCGATTTCCCAAAAAATCGTCTATTTTGAGTTAAGTCATTAAGCATGCGAAATAAAGGACAGACTACTCAAGAATGGTCCCTCAAAATAATTTATAAAAAAATAATATCCCATGGAAAAATCAAAAAAAAAAGTTAATTATCCAATAAAATCGAAGACAACAGAGGCAAGCCAAAATCAAATTTCAGCGGTAACGAAGAAATTCCCAATTCCCAATAATACTTAATTTGATTAATTATCTTTACGTACATTATTGTATAATCATAACTACGGATAATATTTAATAATGGTCGTTTCCCTAAATTAAAGTTTTTAACAAAAATTGTTTAAAAAAAAATACGAACATTTTTTTTTTATATTATTTTTTTAAGAGGATAATAGGTCTAATAACCGTCATGAATGATTTGCCTACGACCCTCTTTGGGTTAGGCAAAGGTGTACATCGGTACACCCACGAAGCGAAGAATCACTTGTTTATCCAAAATAATAAAAACCCTTCCAAAACACACAAGTCAAAGAAACTATCCGAAACAATTTCCTGCTTATTTATATACAGGAGACAATAAGACTACCTTTTTTTTTACTTTAATTTATTATTTTTCCGACGTCATTAAATACAGACCACAAAATCTATCTTTCGGGGTTTGACTCATTACAATAATAATTATAAACATTTCACAATTAAACATCGAAATTATATTTACCCTAACCACCACATAAGTAGCGATTTAATCTTAAAAACAATATTATAATATAATAAGTACAATCAACACCACAAAATAATAATTACTTTATAATTTATTAAAACATTTGTAAAAATAAGCCTCTCATTCGAAATTAAAATAGTTTTTACTAGACACACAATATAATGGACAATATAATACACGTAGATTTTACTAAGACCTTTTTAGTCAATATAATATACATACATTAATAATTAGGTACCTTATACAAAGTGAAGTGACTAATTATTAAAACTCGTTTATTTAGTTTTTAGAATATCATTTTCTCTTCATCATCTCTGTGGCAAAAAGTAATCTAATGGAAGAGAGGGCCAATTCTCGTACTTAGAAACGTTCAAATTCAAGTCACAGTCTCATCTCAGCTACAATCAATGTCAAAATCTTGTCAAAAATTTAGGTTAATTTGTAGTTTTTTTGACAGATTCATCATCTGCCTAGACTTTTCCCAACTATGTTGGGTTCGGCTTCCAATCTAACCGGATGCAGCCGAGTACCAGTATTTTACATGGAGCGACTGCCTATCTGACCTCCACAACCTAGTTGCTGGGTAATACGATACCCATTGTTAAGACTGGTTGTCAGACTTTCAGGCTACTGACGACCCGTTACGACTGTCAAAGATCCAAGAATGACAGCCGGGACCAACTGCTTAACGTGCGTACTGGGATCTTAGTATGTGAACATATTCACCCATTCACGGACCAACCGCGGCAAGCGTAGATGATTGATCGATCGACCCGTGCGGCTGTTATTACTTAGCCCAATTGACAGATTATGATACTAAAAAATACGGAAATTGGCCCTCAGTTTTGAATTTTATTAACGTTTCATTATTAATTAATGTTTGAACACCATTCTAAGCAAAACTTTCTTTCTTTCTTTTTTTAAAGTCTTTGCCCGACACTAGGAATTTCTCCTGTATCGTGGGTGCGTTTACAAACATTTAAACTCACATACACAAACAGCCAGACCCGGACCAACTACTTGTAGGCCATACAAATATTTGTTCCGTGCGGGAATCGAACCCGCGACACGCAGCGCAGCAGTCAATCGCTTAACCACTGCGCCAACCGTGCCGTCAAACATGTCAACTGACACCAACCGATCTCAAACAATGCCTTGCATTCACATTGTTAGCAGTTAAATAGTTTCAAACGCAATATCAGACACCAAACGCACTTACTCCTACAATCCGCTTATTTTCTAGCTTCCTTCCTTCACTTACACATCAGAAATTAATAATCTTATTATTATTGCACCAATATCTGATGCCGACTGTACTATTATTTGGACTAAAAATAATAATAATGGTGGGATATATTTTGAACTAGCATAATAAATTCGGTAACTGAATATCTACATTCCTATATAAGTTTTAATATCTAAGACTAAAGACATGCAATATATCGACTAACAAACCAACCATCCGACGCAAATAAGTACTCCGTTAAAACGTTTAAAAAATATCATGTTTTAAAAATGTATTTCTAATAATATTTTGCGGAACTAAAATTGTCCTCCGTTTTTTAAAACTACTTCAGTGATTCGCACTAGTCTATCATTTTAACTAATAAAGCTTATTTAATTTTAGTAGTAACAATAATACTATTAGCTAGTAACTAATTTTCTAAGTCCACCTAACTTGGGTAGGACAGCGAAGTATAACTACAGTGAGCATTTTATAGGAATTTATGTGATGTTTGTGTACCGTTCGCGGCAAAATTCGGCAGTTACGCGGTAAAATTTCGGCAATACCACGGTAATAGGCGGGTAATACCACTATAATAGTAGCGTAATACCACTATAGTAGTAGGGTAATACCACTATAGTAGCTTAATACCACTATAATAGTAGGGTAATACCAATATAATAATAGGGTAATACCACTATAATAATAGGGTAATACCACTATAATAGAAAAGTAATACCACGGTAATAGGCGGGTAATACCACGGTCATAGGCGGGTAATATCACGGTATACTTGGCAATTTTGTGGTAATAATACTTGGAAATAGTTAAGATGCGCTTAACTTTGCTTTAACTTTATGCAACCAAATTTCGCAATTTTTGGTAGTTATTATGGTTAAATCTTAATATATATAATTCTTCTGTACGTGTGTTTGTCACCTTACTCCTCCTAAACGGCTGGACCGATTTGGATGAAATTTGTGTGTATATTTGAATGGGTTCCTGTATGGTTTGAAAACACAATTGGACCCGGTAGGTGGCGCTGCTTTTCCGGGTAGGACGTCTGCCGGGTCCGCTAGTACGAGAATAATAACGTCCTGATAACACCAACCGGGAATACCAAGATTGTATAGAAATTGCCAAGAATTGCGCAATTTAAGTTGCCACCATAAAGCTTGGAAATTCTGCAGTATTACTGGGAAAAGACGTAGTGGCACTCAGCAATGAAATTCGTCAGTATTAAAATTATTTATACTCGTAATCACATTTTGTTACTCGATGGAATTTTAACACCTAGATACTAAGTGAAATGGTATTTAGATTTAACGTTAGTTCAACAGTGTTTCTAATTAAAACAGGCTAATATTCTAGCTATTTTTTAAAAGATTATTAAGAGGGCTACGGTACCCTAAAACCTGTGGTTTCAAACATTGTGCATTTTCCCTTATATTTTCTATATTGAGTGCCGATTTGTTATTTTTTTTTTTTCAATTTCAATTAATTTTTTAATAAGACAACCAAGTTTGCTAAATTCTCTCGATTTCTCAAAATACTTTATTTCTCTTAAATATAAATCAATACTCTTTTTTATAGTAAAATTTTAAGTTTTTCGTGATAGAATTTAGTAACATTTTCGTATATTCGAAAGAGATCGCGCCATAGAAAGACCTCATTATATTTTACTGGTAAAGGTGAACGCAGACTTATAAGGCAAAGCATATTCCACAAACAACAAAATATACTATTCTTTACCATCATACGTGCCTTACATCAATAGGTTAGGTAATTATTAAAAAAGTATTTTTATAACTACATACCATCCGATAATAACGCATAAAACATAACCGTTACTATGCTTATAAGTCCGCGTTTACCTTAATCACGCCGAACTGCCGCCAATTTTCATTCCACTTCAATTCCGTACACATTTCAAATAACACTGGACTATTAAACTTGACCTTGGACAGTTTTACAGCAACCTCGGTCCAAAATCATTGAACACTTCATCATAATAAAAGCAAATATTTTCTGAATACCTGGTGGAAGAATTTATTAATTAGAGTCGAGAAATTATAATTTGTTCGTTATGACCTTTGGTTACAAGGTCAAGGTCATCGAAAAATATCGCCTGTAAATGCCTGACTTATCCCAGGCATGACTTTTATCACCGATTAAACCTTAGATTCTGTACTTTTGGTACAGATAATATTTCGTGGTATTACTTATCGCAATCTGGCACAAGTTGGACGCTGTCTTCATCCCGTCTGTTGCAGTGGGGCCTCCGTAGAGGTCGCGGGTGTTGAAGGAGGGAAAACCTCTCGCTTTGGTTTCCGCTTTGCTTTTTGCTTAGCGCATTGCGGAGGTGACTTTCTCCTGTAATTAATTAAGAATATTTTGTCAGGTTCTCTGTCTGTTTTGGTGACTGTACCATCATCTTAGATAAGTAATTAGGGCCGACGGATATAATTGAAGTTTAGTAAGAGACCGATTGATCTTTTAGAATAAAATTTAATTTGATAAATGAACTGTTTATTTTATGTTACTTAAATTAAATTTTATTCGAAAACGTCCATCGATTTCTTACTAAACTTCCACTATATCAGACTCTTTATCTCCTTTGGTGACTGTACATGTATTTTTGATTTACGTTAGCAAACTATCTCTAAAGAGTATAAAACAACACGAAGTATATCTGTATAATACATTCACAACGCCAAATTATTAAATAGCACCCGTTCAAAGCCGGGGCGGATCGCTAGTCGTAAATACATCTAAGATTTAATGGTCTGAAATAGCCTACACGCAGTGGCATATGTGGTGAAGAATGCTCGTTCTTTCTCGATATTAGGAAAGGAATTTACCAAGTAATGTGGCCAATTAAAGGTTGGTAATAATATGTTTTTGTTGGTTTGATCCTAAAGTAAAATAGCTGATGTTGTGGGGAAAAAAATAGCGGCTTGGTTAGGGTTTACGACACACCAGACGTACCTTAGTATCATCACTCTTGAACACTCGTGGAAACTCTTTGAGGGCCATAAGATTTCGAGAGCTCACTTTAAAAACAATGACAAAATGTAATCGTCGTCTGAATTTTAACATAATAAAACATAATAAAAAACTTTTTTTTAAGGTTTTTTTTTTAAATCAACTTGAGTGTCTATCCACACTCATCAGGGGCAGGCCTTCCCTTCTATGGATCATTTGGGATCAATGTCCAATCATCTACCCAGCCTTATCCTAACTATGTTGGAGTCGCCTTCTTGTCTAGCCAGATGTAGCTGAATACCAGTATTTAACGGAGCGATTACTTATCTGACCTCCACAACCCAGTCAAGTATCAGTATCAAGTCAAGGACTGGATAAATATTGGTTACTTATATTTAGTATGGAGGCCTATGTCCAGCAGTGGACGTTTTTGGCTAAAATGATGAATGATGATTTCATGCTATATCTACACGAAAAACCCCAAACATGGCCTGGTACCCTAAAGGTCATTTGAATTTATGCGGATAGAGAGATAAACCGTCACTTATAAGACGGCCTTCGAGGAGTTATTTAGTCAAACGGACCCAAATTAAAGACATCCACAAAAACATTCCCCTAATGATCTTTTAATTACCTGGTAATGACAAAGGTCGTCCGCAGAGAGTGAGGTCATGCGACCTTGGAGACGCGGAGCGGGACGAGCGAGGTCGGCTCGATGTGTTGTTGTTACGGGACTCATCGCATCGAGTGTTGCGCCGGGGAGATCTACCGCTTAAGAGCTCCTAGTAGATTAAAGTTTGGTTTTGGCATGATTATAATTATTTGTAGAAATTATCTATAAAAAAATATTTTAATTTATTGAAATGAGCAATAAATTGAAAATTAAAATAAGTAAATACACATATAGGTATCTAAGATACAAATTGAAATATTAAGAAATTAGTTCTTAAATGATTACAATTAGACATAAAATGCATTTTTTTTTAATAACCCTTTATCCAACATAAAAATATTAACAACTTAAACCCGGAATACATATGCCTGTAACTTGCACAAAAATATGCAAGTAGCTTGCATGTCTTTTGGTATTTGCCTATCAGAAGTTGTGGCAAACGGCATGCAAATTACTTGCATATTTTTGTGCAAGTTACAGGCATGTCTATCCGGGGCTTAAAGATGAAATATCAGCAGAAGAAAAAAAAACAACACATAAATACAGTGCACAAAAAGCAACAGTGGTGACACACGAACACAAAGGACGGCACACTTAAAAAGTAATGTTAGTAACCTTTTCCTGCGAATTGACAGAGTAAGCGCTGTACGACACCGGACTGTCGGCGGCGAAGTCAAAGGCGCTCGCCGCACGATACGACAGTGAATCTTCATGGAAAGCGGGAAACGGAGACATTTTTATTTAGGTTAGAATAAACCCGTGCTATTTTCATCGCCCTTGGATTTTCAACTCTAGGTATTGAGCCGAGCATTGAGAACCATTGCGCTAGCCCTAGTGCTTCAAAAAAATACACTGTTGGATTTTCAACTCTCGGCGTTAAGCAGTGCGTTGAAGATCCAGTGCGCAATAAAAAAATCGCCGCAGGAAAATCGCCCGTGGGTACGAAGGTTTGTACTCGCGGCGTTCGTGGTCATAAAACGTGCGAGTAGGATGGTGAATCATTTTATAGTCAAAATTTGTAAAAACTGTCTCGTTCACACATTTTATGACCGCGCCTGCCCTGGCAGGCGTTTAGTATGACACATGATCAGCGGCAAAAGTATAGGATATTTGATTGTTTCATGTAATCATATATCTATAAAGTATCATCTACTCTTAAATACCATATTATATTCATGTTGTACCATATTATATTCATATTGTAATCAATAAGCAAAACTTTGAAAGTTTTTGCAATTTTTAAGTTTTCATTCTTTCATCTCTTCTGAAACTTTAGTAGAAATACTTTTATTGATAACTGTACTAAAAGCGATATCTTATCTTCTAAATACTGTGTCGTATCGTACTTCCTGAGTTCTTTATGACGTAACATAATATGCTACACAGATTGATATGAATTGGAGTGTTACATTCAGTAAATAGTAGTACCTGTTACCTATTTTTACAAAATATTAGGTAATCAATTTTTTTCTTGAGTAAAAGGCGCGACTAATGAAAATCAGACAAGTTGGTCTATTCTGTAAAAATCATACCGTGAAAACTTAGGTGAAGTGAACTGTCATTCCACAAAGGGATTGTTACTATTGAGAGCTCACTTCACGCTCACTTCACTTAAGTTAAGAATGAGATATTTACATAATAGATCAGCTAGACACGTTCCATTTTATAATATTGAAAAAAAAAAGATTGGTCTTTGACAACCCTGAATGTGACTTGGGTTACAAATTGGCTAATCACTACTAATACTAGAGCAATTACAAACGAAAATCAAAACGTACTAAACACTTTTTGTCTTCATTGCTTTTAAGCACAAATTCCAATTTGGAATTAGTTGAAAGGCTTCACTCAATACGAGATTCTTAATCTTTTTAAAAAGGATTCTATTTGCCTTTTCATCACCAATTTTATTAGATTAGCTATATAAATAATATAATTTGATAGCAACGCAGCGCGCTGTGTGAACCTGGTAATCAATCTAATCAGTCATTCACCCGGTCTGACCTACAAGCTAATATGTATACAGATAAAACAGTCACATTTTTTATACGATCTCTACAAGACATCTATTGGCATAGATAGATAAACTCTAGATAAACATCTTTTTTTTTACTTTTTCTAGACGAGCTTAAAAAAAAATGATTCGACATTTCCTATCTGACTACCTCTGAGCAAAAAGGGCGAAAAAAGCTCAGGGATCTTTAAAAAAATATAGATATTCAATTTTAAAATTGGTTAATAGATATGTAGACACTTTTCCATTTTATAAAAATCATAAATCATTTTATAAGAATATTACTAGTACTAGTCTACTTTTACAAAAAATAAAATGGATAATATTATTGTAAGCTTTTATTTAGATTATAAGAGATTATTAAAAGAAAAAAAAATATTACCATTGTATAATAGAAAAATAGTTTCATTATTACAATGAAAAATTTTAGTATTAATAAAAGCAAATTAAACATGGTTAAAACTGCTACACTTACCCATGTAGCACTCGAAAAAATTAGAAATAGTTAGCATAATATACCTTTTTAATTTATGCAAGAATGCTGCAACCAATTTTACGGGGTGGTTATTTTTATTTATTATTTGTGAATGTTTTGGTTTACCGTGTGGCCAGCAACTGGTTGGCGGTGGTGACCTTATCATATGCTCGTGGACCTCTTTCAAGGTCATCGGGTCGTCCTCTATAAAGTCTAGGGCAGTGCTTCCAAATTCCTGAAAAATAATTTACAATAGTGTTAATTTAATACAGAGGGTCAATATGATAAAACAGATATCTAAACATGATTAAAACAATAAAATAAATTAATTTGATGATTTTTTGTGGGCTCATCGACCGCAGTTTGTGTAATCAGTTTAAATATCAGATTTTTTGTGTAATCCTCCCAACCGTAATTATTATCGATATCTAAACACGATAAAACAAATGTAAACAGATTTTCTCAACTCATACTTTAAGTATATACACCACCAGCGGTCGTTGACGCCCTAAAAATAACATCAGCTCATCGACTTTTTAACGAAAATGTGTACATTCATAGTATCTGCTGTTGTGGAAAGATTAACTGACTTTCGTGTCGAAAAATTGATAATGATTATCAGAAGCCCAAACGGGGAACGGGGCCCAAAAGGAGTATTGTGTTACCCAGTAACTGGGTTGTGGAGGTCAGATAGGCAGTCGCTCCATGTGAAATACTGGTATTCAGCTGCATCCTATTAGACTGGAGGCCGACCCTAACATAGTTTGGAAAAGGCTACGCAGCTTGATTTTTGTGTCGAAAAAAATTTTTTTTTTTTTTTTTAATGTGATACATATCTGAGACAGATGTGTGTATTTTTTAGTACCAAATTGATATCTGTTGAATGATTCAACAATGATATTCAATGCATATTGAATTTACTTCAGTTCCTGTATTGACTTTTATGATTCAATTAGATAGATAAGCATAGGAATAGACTAAGTCGGGCCCTATCAGAATACCAGCGCTGTGACATTTATTTTTTAAATGTCGAAGCATCATGCTGAGATAGGAGCCTTTTGGCCTCGTATGGGATTGTCTGTTTCATTTTTCCTTTTGTTACTTTTTTATATAATTTGTTTTATTTTTAAATGTGTTTAGTTTAGTTTATGATCCTGTACGAGTCGCAATAAATACTTTTTCTTTCTTTCTTTCTTTCTACTATAGAAAATATTGTTTTGCTGAAATAGCAATCAGATCGGATATTTGATATTGGATTGAATTTGTTAGCTTATTCCTATTCAAACTTACTTTTCACAATGCATAATCAGCCTATAATGTTCCCACTAGTGGGACATAGGCCTCCTCTCTATGCTATGAGAGGGCATCGCGGCCCAGTGCGATTGATAGATGTTACATGTCTTCGAATTTTTGGCTCTAGAACATGCTGAAGAAAAAACATCGTGAGGGAACCTAACGATGTTTTCCTTCACTGTTTTGAAAGCAATGCTGATGAAATAATTTACACGAATAGGTACAGCGTGCTGGTGTCCGCAACTCCACGACAATGCGCGTATTTTGCGTAATGATAATATTAATAAATTTACACGAAAAAAAGCGCCTGAACGAACCTACGACCTACAATGTCGCGGCCGTTATCATTGTGCAACCACTACTCTTTTCACAATGGAGGAGCCGAAATTGCACATTGCTGCATGCTATACAATCCCTAGATAGTATACGCACCACATGGGCAATCAAAAACTCCTTGTGACAAAGAATTTACAATGCAGGTAGTGTCCACAGGTCTCTTCTAGACTTTTTGAGAAGATAACATAACATTATGGCTGTATTCCCTGAAGGGTTGGGCAAATCACCTATAGTACACCCACATTTTGCCAGTTATGTTTAAGTCTCATGTAATAGGGAGCGAGTCTATTGCCATCAACCAGGTACAAATCCAGACTCCGGGCTGAATAGTTCCATGTAGAAAAAACCAATAACACTCAAAGAATCAAACCCTGGAAATCTTGCCCAGCAGTAGCGCTTGCTGCGGAGTATGAGGTCCAGGGTAATCACCAGGCTCTGGTAGTTACTAGAGTCTAGTGGTTGCTGTGGTCTAGTGACTGGACCAACAAGGCAAGTCACAAAAGTTGCTGTACTCTTCTGCAGTATTTCTACTGCTTATCTTCTGAATAATTGTCTTGGATAACAGATTGTTACTGTATTTTGTTTAGCTAAATTGTTCTTGCTTGATAAAAACTACACGGCTTGCCCTTACTTATAAGTATGATAATCATAAAGATAATGGACCAAGTACTGAATATAATATTTACCTGTGACATAAGTATGGTGTCATCTGACTCACATTCCTCAGCATGGCTTTCAATGAGACTCTCTCTGCTTGCCATAACCTGCTGGAAAGTAAAATATTACATTAGTAAAATGCCCAAATTTGTCAATTATAGGCACTCCTTTGCTTGCCACGGCTGTTATAAAGGGTCACAACGAATTAGCTGTTAAGTCTGCTTACACATAAGCGACACGCGTCGATGACACAAGCAACCGTCGATGCGTCTCGGTGGCAGCCATCGACGTGTCGTTTTATTTATGTATTTGAGTATGATGCTCCAATGCAGCCAAGCATATTATAAGTTGGGGGATTACATCGCTGACAAAAATGCTTGGCTAAACGCTGGTCCTGCTCCACAGGACGCATAAATAAATTGATTAGCATTTGAAAATACTTCACACACGCCTACCCTACCTACATACTGTTGGAGCTGCTGAAGATTCTAAAATACTATGTTTGCATTATATAAATTCAATCTCCTAGTATTGTATAATTGCATAGAACGTATGTGAGTACTATGTTACATACTATAAAGCTACCATTTACTGGGTACGTCTTTCATTGACTTGAATGTGCCTTGGCGGATGAGAGTATGTCATGCTCACTCTAATGTCTTGCTGATGGTGGCACATGTGTTGGATCATTTAGCTCCCTTCAAAATGGTTGAGCTGAATGGTACTAATCTATGCCTCATGTTCATGAATTTTGAACATGAATGATGTAACCAATACTTTGTAACAATATTATTATGATTTATAAGAGTGTCCATGGAGTTTCTTGCCCGTTCTTCTCCATAGGTACCTACTACGCTTTGGAATGGACAACTAGCTTCATCTTGTTCACTGACCGACCTTGACAATTCAAATATGCCTGTAATTTGGTTTATTTGAAATAAATAGTTTGAGTTTGAATATGCGCGTGGCATGTTGTGGACGGTTGTCACCGAAACGCGGGGATGGTTACAATTTATTGCCTCTGTCATAGCTGAATGTCCCTCGTGTGTATGCACACTAAATACATGGTACATGCTGGCCACGCTATATGGGCTGGTGTCCGCAACTCCACGTCAATGCGCGTATTTTGCGTATGGGTGGGAAAATCGATCATTCGATCCACCCCAGCTCCTCAAGGAAGGCCAGCAACGCTTTGATGTTACTGACCGTCTCACATAGGGTACCTGGGTTACCGAAGTACTTCACCCCGTACGTGCAAAGATCTAATAGCTAACCTTCCATGTAATCATTGTTCATTTATTTGGTATCTGGGATGTTACAAAATATTGGATATCCAAAAAACCTGTGTTATGCTAATAAATAAATTTGAATTTAGAAATAATATAACTATCACTACATGGATTTATGAATTAAAAGAAATATCTTTTAGAAATAACAATGCAGTGTTATAAATTTCATTTCATTTTTGTTTTCAATTTAAAATATTTTATTTCTCATAAACCTACATGGGCACTTATGAAATCAATTCCAATTGGTTGTTCCCTATGGAGAAGAGCCAGCAAGACCTCCACAGTTACTTTTCCATAACTATTACTTAGGTTTAAAGCCAATATCTCGGTTATAAAGTGCTGAACAAAATTGTAAACACATTAGAGAATATGTGGATCGTAAGCTACATGTTCTATAACATTATGTAAACTACTAATAGGTAACTAGACATTCCTATGTAGTCATTACAAAACAACTTCAAATAGCAGTCATTATAAATATTGCCTTTAAAACCACATAATTAAACATAAATCCATCATCCCACCTAATAAATAAATAAACATTACCAAGAACATTAGAAAACATGTACCATAAACACTTCCTTGTACTTTTACGGCGATGTTTACATTTGTAATCTACGCGGAAGACGCATCTCATTAGAAATATTTCCGCAACAAGCGCAATTATCTTTTAAAATTATATAAACCTCACCTGGAGATAAGGGTTGTCTTGTCGCGACAGTCTCAAAGCCTCCATGTCCTGTGCGATGTTCCTCGTCCGACCTGGAGTCAGAAGAACGGCAGCAGACCCCGTCAACGGCGGAGATAATACTGAATTACACCAATACACGCGATTTAACACACCAAATTTATATAACTATTTTCAACCCTTGTGCGCAACTTACCAGACAAAGAATCGTTGCTTGCCTCCATATTTACCCTATATGTACTTTTCATTTGGTCTATTTATCACCAGCTTGAAGACAACTACATGAATAAGGTGCTTCGAATGAATATTTAAACGGGGATGATTAAACACTCAACAATAATTAAATCAGCTAATAACTTCCAGAAGAATGAAAAAGAAACGAAGTAAATTCGTATTTATTTATTTTTTGTTATGTTCTTGCTATTTTCATACATTTTTGAAGATTTAAAGCAAAAGAAATGGAAAACTGATAACGATTGACTGCAATCTGCTGCTGCTGCGATTGACAACTTGACATTTGTTTAACGTTCGGAAATCTGAACTAATCAGTAATCTATCCCCGATAGATTAAAAATAAATCCCGTTCAGAAATTAGCTACACGTAGATGTAATACAATGCTTCTGTGGCTTATGCCTTCAACGAAGCAGATAATACTAATAAAAAGGCTGTTACCTCTAAAAAACCACCGAAATAATCAAATAGCAGATTATCTTTATTTCTTCCAGGGGCCTTCCAGTTCAACTTATGCCCCGCTATAAGAGCTGGTGGTAAGCCCCTGGTAGTGCTGCCTCCACACCGCTGCTATCCCCGCAGAAACTATTGCACTTTTACCCTGGCACAATAATGAACACAAGTAATGTAAAAGGTACACACGCAGCGACTTTAGTCGCCGGCGACTCGTTAGCGATTTTAAAATCTCACATCCAGACACAGATTTGTCGCTAGCAATTTAAATATCTGTGTGGACGTGGGATTTTAAAATCCCAGCGAGTCGCTGCGTGTGTACCTAGCATAAGGAGTAATTTATGTGATGACACATCATCATCACAGATTTAATCGGGTCTTAGTGAGATATCACCCGAATACTGATAATGGGTTCAATTATTAAGGTATAGTCCAAGAGCTAGATCGAACCATCTTGTACCACTATATGGGGACATTGAATTCTTTAATATCTTTTTAATTACACACCGACTGAATCTGTAACTTGGTGACAAATTGAGACTAATTAGCGACCAAAATATGGGAGAAAACAGATCTTCGCTAGGTGCCCTAGTTTTTTGAGATATAAGTGTGGCCCTGCTGGGGACTCTCTCCAGATCGGCAACCTATAAACCCTTATATCTTTTGAACCAGTGACCGACAAATTCTGATGTTTGGCGACAAATTTCGACAATTTTTTTGTGTTATCAAAATTAAAATCCCTGATGGTGACCTACCAGAGTCAGTGATACCCTAATGCCCGGGTAACACGAGCCTGGTTTTAAGCTTGGATGACAAGCTAATAATATTCTGCCTTGGCACAAGCTAGAGCTGATTACACGATGCTAGGAAATTTGAAAAGCCAGAAGCATTGCAGTGACCCAGTCCTTAGATTAACTTTCTTACTAGCTTACTAGCCTAAAATTGGGAATAGTTCTTTATACAGGAGGCCAGAGTGACTAGCTTGCTAGTACAATCCTGGCATCGTAGGTTGAAAAACTAGTCTCGTGTAACCCGGTCATAATAACCACTACATCGTCTGTTCTCTGCGCTCGCTGTTTATCTGCCCACGCAGATAAATTATAGATAACGACGCAACCCCCAATAGTATCTTCCAGTTTCTATTCTGTAAAAACCTCACTGAAAACTTGGGTCAAGCTGTCCTTCCAATGAATCTATCATATCAGGTGAACTAACAGCTCAATTCACGTAGGTATTAAATTGACTCTATTGACAAACACTTAAACAAGCTCACTTCCACCAGTTTACAGTGAGATTTTTACAGATAGGTTCATAGACAATAAGGAACGTCACAACATGAAAATAAAACCAAGGTTTCGGAACACAATATATGAATTTATTAATGTGAACAACGGCACTACCTTATCTAAAAAGGCACCTTTCTGATACTGCTCTAATAATGCGACAACTTTGTAAATAACTCTTTTAGCGTCGATCATTTTAAGGAATTTCTCAAAGCAAACTTTATTTACATTATTATAATTTATGTGATTCATTGTCATGTCAGATTTATAGCAATAGCAGCAGTTTATTAAAAACATTGTTAAGTCTAGTTTGAATTAATTTACATATGAAATTGTTTTGTATAATATCATAATTTGTTCGTTTATATTTCGTTGTCTGTGAGCACGAATAGCGCCGCGCTGCCGTACTCTAGTATTCTACTCTTGATTCCCTTCAGTTTTTCAATGTAGTGCTTGTGAATCTTTGTGTTTGTCCTCTTGTAGCGGAGGGCCGTTATCATTTTATCAACAGTGTAATGCAGCCACAGGATGTTTGTGTACGGTGCGAAGTTCTTCCAATCATTTCTGTAAAGAAGATAGAACAACTAATTAGTATAGAAAACAGATATCACGGGAGAGAACAACAGGGGTATTTATTTTGTTAAATGATTAGGTACTTTGAACTGTATAAGTACTATTACATGTGTAAATAATTAAATTACTTTCAAATATTATCTATTAAATCTACAAATATTGATCCGAAGCTAAGATTTTTAGTCAATATTCTAAGATGTTATAGTTTAATATTCCTTGCGTCATTTTGTATGACGTCTGAATAATTTGTTGCTACACGTGGCTTCTGCTATCAATTCATATTTTATTCATAGCTATCGGAGCTCTACGTCTTGTGGGGGGAAAACGAGCAGGAAGTCGATAATATATAACATGGCCGCTGGGGGCATTCCCCAGACATTAAATAAAACGACCTTTGGGAGATTGGCGACAAGAACACACATTTGCCAATGTCCTTTTTGATTACTGTTTTTAGCAACGAAATGATCTTAAAGTGGAGCACTTTACTGTTAATTGAAGATTCCGACGGATGGCAGAATGCCAGAAAATAATGGCAGGTAGCAGGGGTCTTGGGAAATGTATTGCTAGACGTTAGTCTTGCAAAACGACATGTTAATGTCCAGGAAGTGTTAACTCAATACCGTAGCCAGATCATTATGACTACATCTACAGCTGGCACCTGGTATTCAAAATCTGTTCTATTTATCATGTATTCAAATATCTTGTTAAATTCGTTTGTTTGGGTCGGCGCACATCTGGAGAGGTGCATCGCGGTTTTCACTGGCAAACGAATATGTTGATATTTGTTTGCCAGTGCCCGTGCGTTTGTTAATCGATTGACGAACACTGAATGAGACACAATAGAAGTTTAATTGTTATCGTTATCGTCCGGGGGCGTTTAGTGTCCCGTAAAGTGTTAAAATATAGTTATAATAGGTCTGTACATGGTAAGAGTTAATGTTTGTTTCTAGGGAAGACCGCGAGTTACTGTCCCTTGCCGGTCTGCGCCGGCCCTTTTGATATTGTTTTCTGTCAAGAGCCACAACTGCTAACATGAGATTTGAGAGCAGTTAATTTACTGATCAGCCCTTTGCAAACAACGGTGGTATTATATGTAGTTCCTTACCCCAACTTGTCTCTCATGAGGCGGTACACCTCGAACTGGTAGTCCCCGACGGCGTCGAACAGCGAGTCGTCGGTGGCGAGGTCGTTGTACAGCGCCGCGCAGTCGCCGCCCGCCAGCGGCAGGGACACGCGCGACAGCGAGTAGTCGATGATGGTCGCCGCCACGCCACAGCGCGGCACGCGGTGAGAACGGCCGCGGAGGACGAAGGTTGAGTACTGCGGAAGAAAATTGGATGTTAGTTGTGTTACTGATGCGCTTAAAAGACGATAGATTTTTGGAAACACGTTGACAGATGCAAAAGGCTTTTTATGTTACTTTGTAGCCTGGAATACTCATTAGGAAAGGAAATAAAGAGTTGGTAACCTAATTAGCTAGTTTCTGCCATGGTAATCCATCTAGCGTCCTAATTTCTGGATTCACAGTAATGTCTTTTAGACTTAACCATATCTACGATATACATAAATGGTAACACTTCTGCCGGTCCCTATGTGATAAATCTATTTATCCTATACATTATTCTTGACCTCTAAGTTTAAATAAAATTGTATAACCTTGCATCACAGAGGTTAGAACTTGAACCTAGTAAGGTTTGCAACCTTTCACATTTAAGCCTACCCTCAGAGGTTGGTTCTAGGTGACTTACCCTAATATCGTCTGTGTCTGTTTAATAACCAGAGCCGTGAATACTCCTTATTATGTACACCACACATATTACAGATATAAATGTAGACATTTTACAAGGGGTGACAAAAGCGATCTTATAAAGACAACCTTTGGATGGATTGAGAGAGAAGGGAGGGAAGATACTGCAGGCATAATTGCAACAATGAGATAATTAGTATCAGTGTTATTTAAAATCGATTTAAAGCGATAAAAATCACACCAATCCAACTCATATCGAGTTTCATAAAATCAAGGCTAAGTATTGTTCTAGAATATAGGTCGTAGTCAAGATTATCAAAAAATTACATGACAGGAAATGACACAATTTGTCTACCTACAAATTAAATTATCAAAATTATTTTAAACCGTTTTGATCGTTATTGATTGATAGCAATAAATCGGAACATTGAGATTTATAATCGAAAGAATTTAACTCGATAAAATCTGTCGCAGAATTTCGATGCATAATGATAATTATAAAGACAATAACAACAGCGCAAGGTCACGACTTACATCTATCTGGGTTTACGATAAATTGTGTAGATAATGTAAATAAACAAAACATCAAGTTCGCACACCGGGCGTAGAGGTGTATCTATAGAACACATTGTAGTACACCCACATTCCCCCAATGGGGTAGTTGCCTGGGTAAAAAAATAATGTAGTTAGACCGTCAGTTAGATTATCGAAAAATAATGGACACGTATTTTTTCATTCGTCAATCAAAAAAAAAAAATTACAAAGATAAAGTGCGTCAAAATTTAGGAGTGGGGGGGCACTTGCTTACTAAGGTGTCGCAAGCAAGTGACGTCACGCGGAACTTTAACGGGCGATATCTTCATCATTTTTTATATAATTGACAAAAGAAAAAATACGGGTTCAATATTTTTTGATAATCTAACTGACGGACTAATTAGATTTTTTTTAGGAAAATAGCCTATTTAACATGGTACTAAATTAAATAGTGGAAAAGAAAAGTCGCTAGCAGGATAAACACGTGGAATCATTCCTTTCCCACTAAGCGAATTATTTTTGGTTTTAAGAAATAAAACTAAAATTGTTAGGTACTTTCAAGGTATTATTTTTTGAATATCAATGACTACAACTCACATTTTTGTCTTTGTTCATAAAAATGCATTGAAAGAACTAAAAAAACACGAGGCCAAAAAAATACTGCAAATTCTCAATAAATAAATAGGAACACAACACTAATGTTTGAGGTAATTTTGTGAAAGATTAAAAACTTAAAATTAAATATTTATTTATTTATCACGAACAACTAACATTACAGGGAATTCCTGATGCGTTAGCGTGGTCCTTAATTAAACTATATTATTCATAACTATTTTAAATAAAATAATACATACAATATTGTTTTTGTGAATTCATTCAGAGAGCAGGTAAATAGATCGATCCTTTCAGCAGTGTCATTCAGTGCGTGCAAGGCGCACGTCAGTGGCGGTTTGCTGAGCAAGTTGGTTCGTGCGTGAGGCACCGCTAGCAACCGTGGCTTCCGGGCGGCGGCGCCGCAGTACAAAATTTGTCAGGCACATTTCTCCTTCAAAACACCGGAATTGTAGGTCTTACCACGTAATAATTTAAATATATATGTGGTTATTGCTAGGTCCCTTCTTGTCTCGAGTTTGTTGTACCCGATCATACCGATAACGAATAAATTCGGGTACATCAACGGATAGAAGGGATAAACACCGTAAAGTTTCATGTACAAAAATCTGGTGAATTTGCGCTCCAGCATGAGACTATTTAGTCTCATGCGGAGCCCATATGACAGCATTATACTCAAGCTGAGACCATAATTATAAGCGCATTATAATACAATGCTGCAACTGCTTTTATATTTGTAAAACCCGATGCCCGTCGAGGAACGAAACCCAGACTTCTGTATGATTTTTTACAAACATTTACAATAATTATGGTCACGAAATGTTAACTCAAGAGTTCATATTGTTATCGATAACAAAATAATTTCGCCCGGGCTATCTGCGTGAGTTCGTTAACCCGTCACCCCAGGACGTTACCTCGAGTAGACGAGACGTTTGTCCGCAAAGTCATCCACCTTATGGGGTAACTGGTCTTTCGGCAAGGTTAAAGCCGTTGTAGGAATATTGGGTGCGAAGTACAATGGCGGTTATACAATTTATATTACGAAGTCAGCTGCGCTACGTAACAGCGTTTTGGCGCGTAATTTGTAATTCGAATGTGATGTTTTTTTTTCTTTTTCAAGCAAACGTGAATGTTATGCGCCTGTTACTGAGGGAAATCAACTTTTTTTTTTGTATACCTATAGTTTATTTACATTCTTGGCAATACTATCTGGCGTCGGTTTGGTATTGTGAACGTTGTGATACGTTATTATTATTTATAATTAAACATTGTTGACGCTATTCGGAAAACCCATTATATTATACTTATTATATTACCCATTTATTGAATTAAATACAATTTATGCTTATTGTAAGCAGCTCATATGCGTTAGAGAATGTTTGTTATAATATTGTGATCTTCAAAATAGCTAGACTAGATTAAACAACGCATTATTCAGACAAAGAACTCTGGGTACATTCTAAATGGAATATTTGGCACTGGGCAAAGAAATGTTAGACATAAGAAAGGGGAATTCTAGAGAAATATAACAATGTAAATGATGTTGCTTATTTGAATAATTTTTGGCAACATTGTTATCGTTTGTTCAGTGATCATTTGTTGATCAAATAAACTTTGCACATTATTGAACACAGCTTGTTTGGCAAATTAGACATTGCGTAATATTATTCCTGGGCTTTATCGGGAAGTATGAGAGGCGCATAAGAGTTTCACAGTTATTTATTTCGTAAGATTAAATAGTGGTGCAATATTAATCGGCCTACAAACCCCGGAAATTATTGGGTATTACGCATATTTATAAGCGCCTACGGAAAGAGGTTCAGCAATTATTGCATCTTTTTAGATAACTTCTAAGCCATCATTACATCTACTCAAAACTAAGAGCCCTTTGCAACACAAATCGCTAAATATGTTTAGCGCTAAACGTATTCAAAACATAGTTTCTTTTTAGCCAATCGTGAGAAGACGACAGAGACCGAATGATGTTTTTTATTTACGTTTTTTATTAGCCGTTAATGTCACACTGCTGGGCAAAGGCATCCCTACTTTCTTTCCACCTCTCTCTGTCCAGATCTGGACGAGACTAATCTTTATGAAAGGAGGTCAGCTCATCCCGCCATCTCCGTCTGGGCCTGCCGCGATGTCGTTTGCCATTCAGCCGGACCCATTGTGTCGTGAGTTTGGCCGATTGATCGTCTGACATGCAGCAGATGTGTACAGCCCAATTCCATTCAAGCGTGGCCGCTTTCCGAATGATGTTTTGAATACGTTTAAAGCTAAACGCATTTAGTGATTTGTGGTGCAAGAAGGCCTAAGTGCCGCCGGGGCTGCGGGTTGTTCGAAAGAGATACCATGGCCCCTGGCACAGGCAACTGAAGGAACACGGGTGGGTTTTAGTCAGTAAAAGTCTGACACTCCCTTCTGCTCCGCCCAGAACGGGAGGGGTCATTTGATGATTTCCCACCAAAAAAAAAAAAACCGGCTAAGTGTGCCATAATTCTTTTTAACTCCACCTTATCCTGGCTAAAACATCAGATAGCGAGATACCACTTAAGACAATTGATCGAACGACAGCGCCACATTAGTCGGCTCGGTCATGGCACTCGATAACCGAGCCGTCGCGCCACAATGAGCGCCATCGCGATCACCTCAGACAATGGTGACGTTGTTGATTGATAAGGCTGCGTTTCCATCAGAGATGAGCGAGGATGCGTAGCGAGGATGCGTAGCGGGGACGTGTGAGAAAGTAACCAATAGCATCGTTTCATTGTCATAGCTTGAGATAAACAAGTCTTGTTATTGGTTAGTTTTACGGTCATTCTTTGCACATATCTAGATATGTGCGACAAAACCGCTAAAGCGATGGCGAGGCGTTAGGGGGTCCTAACGCCTCGCCCCGCTTTAGCGGTTTTGTTTTCACCATCAACGACAATTTCTAGAACAATTTCCAAAGAAACTATGTTGTTGATTACCAGTTGTGTTATATCGATCGTCAGGCAGCTTACGTAAGGTCTAAATTGCAAGCGTATGGCCAATTGGCCGTACAACTTTCTTGTAAGATTTCCCCATGATGTGTGTAATATTATGTCGTTTGACACATGACGAGGAACGCAAGGAACCGTAGAGGTGAAATGACGATGATTGGCAGAAGTGTTGTTACTTTTTATATACCTACTAAAATTGCCTATTATCATTTAGTAAGAGAATACTTCCACATACCTTCTGTTCTGTGGGCGCTATAAGCACGTTTCCCCAATGCAAGTCTCTGTGCTCAAACTGGAACGCCTCCTCTGCAACTGCCAGACCATACGCAACCTGGCAATACAAAGAATATGTTAGCAGACTTAAATAAATAGTAATTGAACAGTGAACAACAATCAATACATACAAAATGCTACACACAAAAAAAAAATACAGAAAATACATTGAAAATCAATCTTCTAACAGCCTAAAAATCAAAAGTTAGCCACAATCATCCAACAACAACAATAAAAATGCAAAACACAAAAGTTAGAAAAAAAAAACCTGCTACAAAAAAATTAAAATTAAAAACAATGTTTAAAAAACAGAATCCACACACTGGTGACACATGAAAAGCGCGCGAAAGCGACCTCAGAGGATAAGTGATAATCTAGTCAAGATACGTAATCAACTTGAACTAGAATATCGCTTATCTTCCGTGGAGGCTGCTTGCATGCAGTTGAGAGCCACTGAAAAAAATAAACACAAAAAAAAAAATCAAACAAAAATGTATTATGGCTCCGCTCCTGTACATAAGTGTACAATCTTTCATGCATCTTTTAGATCTATACATTTAAAGTTTTGATAAAATTCATATAAAATATGGTCCATGACCAGACAGTTCAACAACATTCATTGCGTTATTTACATTGTTGAGCAGACACGTTTTTCGAACATATGAAGCAATGGGTTAGCAATATACTTCAAAATGATTCAAAATGAGATTAATATTGCGTTACGCACATAGGGTCCACTCCCTCTTACAAAGAGACGGCCTGCCATAATCAGCAATGTTCCCAATGCTGAGAAAGCTGATTATGGGTCAAAGATGGTATTTACGTAAAGAAGCCATAATGAGGAATAATTGCAGTTCTCATAATTATATTTTTCGAAATTGCAACATAAAACTATCAAGTAGTTATGTCGCTAACGTAGGAAAGCAAAACGACAATACTTGACTTTCTATTTACAAAACCATCAATCATTTCACGAAAGTGAGTTTCTATTATGTCAACAACAAATGTTACAACTTTAACAGTAAAAAAAAAAAAAAAAAATCACATCAATATTTTTACACAAGTTACTGTAGTCGACCAAGTTATAGACAACTGTCATTCGTGATCGTGACATAGATATTTCATGAATAACATAACATACGCTAGCTGTAGTATCATTCATATCGTTATTGTATTTTTATCTCACGAAGCGGCGCGCGCTTTACTTGTGGTTACCAAGCGTAACTCGCTGTCAAAATCAAAAGTCATTTATTCAAATTAGGCTGAGAATCAGCACTTTCCGAACGTCAAAATTACAAAAGACAGTCCCCCAAAAACGCCCGCCTTTCACCACTTCCTAGTGCTATCGCTGTGAAAGTGTGTCGCAGGAGTTCGAGACAATGGCGAAGTTGGAAGTGTGTGTTATGTGCTGACGCTACTCGTCTTTACACACACATTCACAGCGAGTTTGTACACTTGGTTACCACAAGTAAAGCACGCGTCGCTTCGTGAGATATAAATACTGTACTTGAACGATGCTAACGCAGGACATGTGATACTACGCGAGCCGTTAGGCCGCATTCTACCCAGTTGTCCAATTTATCTTGGTTGACTAGCAGACAAACACAACATCAAAATACAAAAAAAAAACATGCCACAGCCTAAAAAAAAACATCAAAAAGAAAAAAAAGCTATAGTCGACGACATACCTGCATAAACAACGCATACGCCTGTTCAGCGTTATTGAACTGATAGCTCTCCAAGTCCTGGCCCGCGTTGGCGAGTTCCAGTACTATGAACTGCTGGTCAGCTGGCAATATGGCCGGATTATCGTTCTCCGAGCCTTTGCACTCGTCATACAGGTCCCACAGGTCAAGCAAGCGAGCAGGGTAGCTGCCGTATACGCACCTTACTGCTAGTACCTACGAACATACAGGATATATTGCTATCGGGTTTATATTTCTGGGTGGTCAAGTCACAAGATAGCTTATCTCGATGCGGCGCATGCGAGAAGAGCTGCTTTATATTATCATCTTCTAGATTTTACAAATACCTATGACCTATGTATATCAGCGACCCCCTGCTTCGCACAGTTTATACAACTTGTCAAAGCATCGAGATTTCTTTTTATATGTAAGTTTAATATTAATTTATCATACATATGAACGTTCCGGAATAAATTCTCTAAACGATGGTGTAATTCTCATCAAAATCCGTTGCGTAGTTTAGAAGAACAACGCGGTCAACAACGCGGTCCCACAGTCCGACACGAAAAGCGACTCTGTTTTATACTATGTATTGTTGATAAACATCATCTGAATTTCAAACATTTCACAAAAACATAGCTTTTATTTTTTAAATCAGTAATTGAAATGATCAAATCAACAAATACCAGGAAGCTGTCTCAAAATGAATGTAGTTTATAAATACCGAGTCTAGCTCATTTTGTTTTCTCTGGCAGTTCTTGCCAAATCTGGGATTTCCATGACGAAACAGAATTCGACGAAAAATTACAATTACAAGCAGTTGTTTTGCATCCTCGTCAAGTTTCAGGAGGCTGTTATGAAAGACATAAATAATCAAATAAAATTATGATCCCTGGTTAATAATGAATACATACTTGTTTTTTTAGTTATTTAAGTTTGACAGTATTTCAGCATACACCACTTTCAAAGAACAGAATCGCGTTATGGTATCGTATAAGCGGCCGCGTTTTTATGTGTGTAAAAGGGCTGTTACATTGCGGTCTCACACAGGCCGCGTTTTAAAATGCGTGTCCTACACGCGCCGATTTCCGAAAATTAGAAAAAAAAACCTACTTATTTTATATTGATTCGTGTCGAGAATCAGTAGCATAGTTACCACCTCCTTGAATTTGACGAGGATGGAAAACGACACCTTGTAGATATTACCTATTGCTATCGTTCTAAGAAAACCTGGTTTCTCAAAAATATGCGTCCCATTTCATTCGAAGCAGCATTTAAACGTCAGACGCAAAGCGTATGCCCCTCGATTCAAAGAATACAAGGCAATGGCCGATGGATGGCTCGCCAATAAAACGTTAAAAACAACTTGCCACAAAAAAAAAAATGCAGCAGCTGCTCGCATTTATCGTGTTTAGAGATGAAAGGAAGTAGTGGCATGTGCCATCTTGCGCTTGCAACAGTTGCAAGCTGTTGCCATGCGGAATTTTAAATAGATATATCCTGTTTAGAGGTAAAATGTCAGTAGATGCATGGATGTAACTGACAGGAAAATGGAAATAATGTTGTTTCCTGTAACCAGTGATGCATGTATTAAGAGTATGCTGCAGTTTGATTACATATTTTAATAATATGTAAAAGGATTATTTTATCTACTATGCTTATTTATTCGTCCTTACAGCGAGACTATCGATTATCGATAGACGAAGGTCAGCGCTATCATACATTGGCTTTAAAACATAAATTCGCAATATTCTTCAAACCTTCAATACAAAAATCAAGAGTACTACTGTAATAATCGTATGAACGACCTCTAAATACAAGAGCCATAATCTAAAAAATCTGTCTAGAGATAAGTGCAAATTGCACATTGATGATAAACATGATAAATAAATAAATGATAAAGACTCCACAAAGGATTACCTACCCCGCACACATAATGAATGAAGCGACAACAATGAGTAATTGTGAAAGAAAGGAATAAATTCCGACATTTTGATCATAATTTATAATTGGTTTTAACAAACGCAAATTATGCGCCAGCTGTGGTACAAGATAGGGATGTCTTGTTTCGATAACAGACCAGCCTAGTTACTTTATCAAACAAACAAAACACTGTTCATTTTCGTGAATACATTCAATGATCAATGTCTCAATGATTCATGCTTTAGTTCGAAAGTAAAGTTTTACGTGTTCTGCCGTACGGTGGAAACGGTGATTCATTTTCCTAGAAGCGCTCCGTGACGCGCATTATAATGACCTCATTTTGTATGGCTATTGGTTTTATGCGTTATGCTAAATGCATCTATGACGAATGCGGCATTCTGTTGTTATTTGCAATAAATGGCTTATGACCGTAAGGCTAAGGTCGCTAATTAATAAACGCAGTCTTATTTAACAGAATCGTTTAAGGAAACTTATCGTGATAGGTACAAGAAGTCCGTATAGCAACAGCATATTAAGTAAAAACATTGCATGCATAAACGTAGTTTCTAGGCTTATCGACAAACGTGATGAAAGATTAAATAATCCGTTGTACGCTGTTGGCTTTTAGCAATTAATCATGCCGACATAGATAAAATATGTTTCTCCAGTACAACAAAAATACTAGACAATCCTTGACTGATAAAAAAACATGATGAATAGGCCGCCCACTTCAATTTGTAACATAATTAGCTGAAAGGGCAAGGATGAGGTAAGACGACGTAGCGCAGGTAAAATAAATCTCAAGCTATTATGTGGAAAGAAGAGCCAAGGGGGCCTTTTAAAAGGTAGAAAGGACCCACATACCGTGACCAAAATTTAAAAGGGCTATACAGAATTGAATTCACAATACGTCCGGATTTTGTTAGTCTCTTTATCATGTTTCAAGATACCAAAGCAGGTATCATTTTTGTCTCGGAATTTAAAGAATGTTTGGAAGTCTTGGAATGCAGATAAAATTCCGAAAATGTTGGATCGTTAACGACTTGAATACTGATTATATTTACGATCGATTAACAACGCCTAACGACGTTGTTATTACCACGACGTGCATGAAATGATTTACAATTCAACTTAAGAATGAGATTTACTCAATGAATGATCGTGAAGAAAAATGCCATAGTTAATTGATTTAAAACGGCAACCCGCACTGGGCCCGCGTGGTGGATTACGGCCCACTCCCTCTCACCGAGGTCTGTGTCCCAGGCACAATGGAACATTATACGCTATTATGTACGTATCATAGATGATAGAACAATGCTGCTAACCCAGCCTCCTGATAGAATGAAAAACAACTCATTCCCTGGAAAACACAACACCGTTCAAGCAAAATTTTCCCTGTTTCAACAGTATTATTCTCAGAAAACCCGGGGGCATGGCCAGTAATTCATAACATCAACGCAAACAATAAGACAAGACAGTTAAATTAGCGCCTGCAATGGTTTCGCTCTGTTCGTACTATCACAAATTACTACGCCGCATATTATCATGCATATTTACACGTGGTAGATTAGACACATTATATACTAGAGATTGATGTGTTTTTCATTTCACCTTCAGTGGGAACATATTGATCTAGTTATAAAGGAAATTTGTATGGACGTAATTCTGATCTGTTTGTGTTAGTCATTACAAGGAAAATGAATGGAGATGTTTGGACTCGTAACCTTTCCGAGTATTGAATTATTTGACCTAAATAGAGCGGCGTCTGTATTCTGTGGGAGTTCATTCTCATCGGGATAAATAATTGTTTGATTGACCTACAGATATTTTGTGATGTTTTCGTACGGGATTTTTTCTCCAATACGTTTATCATATAAACGTGGTATTTATCTAATCACGCATTTTTTTGTCTTACAAAGGCAGCGAAGAATGCATCAATTTCTGTTGCTAAGCATTCGGTCAGGTCGCGTCATTCATCAGTTTCCAATAATTCACATCTCGGACAATAACATTACGTAACTACCCATTGTATCGCGTATCATTTTTCGCACAGCTTACGTCATGGTGTTGCACTCATGAACTAATGAGTTAGAATGCAGGATTGAATGAGGTGAAGTCAAATGATGTAAGACATAAATATTTCTCGTGCATTGGTCATTGAATAGGTATTACACAAAACTCTTGAACTTTAGTACACAGAACAAAACATGTTTGGAGGTCAATGTTGATGAAAAAATAAGAGTAGCTTTTTATTCTTAAAAAAAAAATTGGTCATGGGTACGCCCCTCCCCTTCGGAGAAAACTAAAACTAAGGTTACATAATCCTTGGGTTACGTCAGACTCCTACCGACTGAAACCTTCTTCCGACTAGTGTCAAGGACTTTAGTATCGATTGCGCTGTCAACCGCGGATATAACACAGAAACTTCAAGCTTACGTCTATACAAATACAAACATAGTAGTTGGTGGCTGGTAGAAGCTGGAGAGAATGGCGTGCGATTGGTGAGACAGTAGTTATGTTGACTAACCTCATTGAATATATCTGTGGCATTCTCTATAGCATGTAGATCCAGCGCCTCAACGTCCTTCCCTTCATCAAAGTGGCGATTAATTTCGGCTATGGGAGCGCGTAGTGCGCTCAATTCCCTGTGGAAGAAAACAGGTTAATATCACATCTTTCGAACATGAAACCTGCATAACGGAACAGCAGAACATGTCCCGAAGGGTTAGGCAGAGGTATACCTATAGTCGACCCACATTTCGCCAGTTATGATTATTTTGAAGTCCTACAGAATAGGGAGAGAGCCTATTACATTACCTGAGACTTTAACATAACTGAAAATAAACATTTTTTTCTGAGATATTTCATAACAAAAGCAGGCTTTATTCATCTTTTCCGAAGACCCTTAAAATCTTTATAAGAGCGTTACGTAATTCTCTTGCCCGAAGAAAAGCTTTGAGGAAAATTATACTAAGTAAGGGCGTTATGTTTTTCTTTCTAGTAGATGTTTTGAGAGAGAACCCCAGTTAACAATTATATAATTAAAACAATAAATCAGTACATAAGGAGCTGAACAATGATTGTTATATAAACGTGTTGCTAACTCATCGTTTGACTACGGAAGTGACCCGTTTTGCTCAAGATCGCTGCGCATAGATTAGCGACAAACAGTAAAGTTTTATTTTCAAGGAAAATGGGTCACTACAGACAGCACTTTGTTCCACGATATAATGATATTGGCTTGGCATAAATTTATGCATATAGGCTGTTAGTAGAATTTACAACTGTGCTAATGAAACTGATAAATTGACCCAGATACAATTGGTGAAGTGATACTGTTTGATAGTTTACATAATTGAACAAAGAATAATATCGGTTAATTATACAGATATCCGTGATGTGATAGTACTCGAATTATTTTATGATTGATATCTAAATTGATACTTGCGTTAGTATTTGCGAAAAATATACGGACAAGGACATTTGATACTATGATCGAAAATAATCAATTTATGATAGCAATAGATTACATAAATGGTCGGCAGACTAGATAAGATAATTAGGTAGCTGATAAATTCAATAATACAAATCTATACTTCGCTTAATACCTACTACTTATTCATTCAACAGGAAGGTCCGTCGAACGGTTTCATAATCATTATGTTGCAAGCACATTTCGAGTCGAAAATGCGGTCGATTTTTGGAAAGTGAAAGTGTCTTGTCTTACTAAAATTACTCGCAATCATTTTTACAAATTGAATGCCCCGCGGTTTCACCCGCATGTCTTTCGATCTCATGGGAATATCGGGATAAAAAGTATCCTATGTGTTAATCCTGGTTATAAACTATCTGTGTACAAAATGTCATCCAAATCCGCTCAGTAGATTTGCGTGAAAGAGTAACAAACATCCATCCATCCATACAAACTTTCGCATTTATAATATTAGTAGGAATCGTGAACAGCCAAAATCTGTTCCGTTTTTACGTTGACATTGAACTCAAAACCTGAATTAAAATAACATGAAACAGGACCGCGTCACCCGTATTCGGCGTAGTCAGTGAAAACCTTGGATAGAGTGCCAAACTTTGGTACAATAGCCGTTTAGGGAGACTGCAAGGTCTGGATTGGTTGGTGTGTGCGTCATAAATATGAATTACTTTAACAAACTGTTTTATCTAAGGTCACGACGGTAGTTTTGGCAGGCGAATCGACACAAGAGAGACGATGTTAACGTCCCAAGTCTTCATAAATCTAACATTGTCCTATTAAAAGTTATGGGTTTTCAGTTTCTGCGACCTAGTTAGTTTAAAGTCAAGATTTCGAGGTCATTCGCAGCTAATTGTTTAGTATGCTCTTTTTTTAGTAACTATCGCTATAGCATGAACCTCATTGTGTCTGTGTGGCATCCCGAAAACGTTTAGGTTTATTTATAGCCTGTGTTAGGATTCCTTGAATGTTAGGCTGTATGTAAGGCCACGTATTAATAGGCTCGCCCCTATTGCTTTGCCTAACCCTTCGGGGTTAAAGGCATGGTGGTATGGTGGTATGTTTTATTATGTGTTACTATGCAGCAAAAAGGAAGTCTCGTGTGTGAACCGTTTTCGTTAGCCGACATTGCGCTATGCTGCAGGCGACTCAGTGCTCATGCACACGAGAGATACGCGTCAACAGCAGAGGCACCTGCAGCCGACACGCTTTTGTTGCCTAGTGAATACAGAGCTTAATAAAGTTGCTATGGACAAAAAAAAAATACTTACATAGCAATCACAATTTCAGATATGATTTCGTGGAAGTCCTTCTGACTCTCCCCATTGACCTTGAGCGTGCCGGCGATAGGCACGATCTTCAGCACGCGAGCACGACCATCTCTGGCGCGCCACAGAAATACTTCGCCGTACACCCCTTCGCCGATTTTGTGGCAGTTCTTCAACACCCTATAATTATAAGTTGTTATAGAAGCAGGTAGATATAGAGGTTGGTAGCCAGATATGCTGGACTTGTCTAAGAAAAAAAAATGTGGAAAGAACATGTCTTCAGCACAAATGCCTCTAGCGCATGTCTGAACTTGTATGCTGTCTATCCATCAACAAAAAACTAGCATTGAAAATGGTTCATTCGTTTGGGAGCTACAATGCCACAGACAGACAAAGGCTTCAAACTTATAACACCCCAGTTTTGGGTTGTAGCGGTTTGACAACATTGATCATACAAATCAAGCATATCTGTAGGTCACTACTAAATAAAAATGGTGGTCAAATCATACACAAATTGCAATAAAGTTTTATTAAGAAATTTCAAGCCATACTGAATCTAAAATGCTTAGCTAAATATAATTTTAAATGTTACTAGAACATCCATTGCCATTTATAACAGTCTGTGCTAGTTGATAAGCATTGTCTTATGTAAATAAATGAAACAGGGCACACTACACATTTATTTCCTGATTTGATTAAGATGAAACCTTGGAAGGTGTGTTTATTTAAGCAATCGTTATTGTGAGAATACTGATATAAAATCCAGCCCATTTGAAAAGTCGGAAGATCTGTACTTCTACGCGAAAACTAAGTAATAGCGGGGGCGGACGTTGGCGAAGAATATAATCAAGATTATCATTTTATAGGGGTGGAAGGGGTGTTGGAATTTGTAGGAGAAAATGAAAAAAACTCAGAAGTGCTAGTAAAAAATAAAACGGTGACACAGTGTAATGTGGTCGTCAGAGACTAAACAAAAGCTGTTGTTATGGTTGGATGCAGTTTCATGCATTTTAATTGAGTCTATATTGAAATGCCTGGAGTGGTTGGATAATTTTGCATAGAAACAGTCCTTGCATAATTTGATCAGTGTTAATATGGCATTAAATTAACAAAACTGCAACATTTATATTCATGCATAAACTATGTTGTTACATCAGTTATTAGTATTATGAAATCCTTAGTTACCATGTGCCATAGAAAATTAAGTAGGCTGCTGTATTATTAGACAAGCATATAAGAACTTAAGTGGTATTCAAACTCATTAACACAACCATAAAATTACAAAATAAATCTTATACATTCACTCATACTCTCTAATTTATATTCCTAGTCTGTGGTTTCTTTTATAAAGATTTGACCACTTTATTATTATTCAAAGATACCTTCAACTCTGCAACTTTCACTCTTTGTACAAACAAATTGAGTTTGATTCAAGGAATCTCTTAACCATTTATTCTTGAAAATGTTATTGCTAAATTGAACATGACATGATGTTCAGTGTTGAATAATTGACAAGGTTATATCTTGTGACACTGGCAACCTTGAGTCAGAACAAATACTTATTCAAGTCTTCAATGAAAATGAGTTTTTCAATAACTCATAACTGAAGGGTACATAAAAGTTGAAACTTGTTGGAGTTAATGATAATGAATATAGGTTAGCAAACTCATTAGAGATTGTTTAGCTGTACACATTAACTAATGTATAATTAAGCGTGATTCACTGCTAGTCAGGATACAATGTTCATGCTTGTGACTAAAACTGATAAGTTGTCATGCATTGTGTGATGGAAAATGAATTTAATAGAAACTCCATATTTATAAAAACATCAATAGTATAAACACTCAACAATCGTACCTGCCATTGTCATAAAATAAGACAGCATAGAATTAAAGAGCATTTTAGTTAAAGAATCTTTATAATATAAATAAGACAGTAAGATTTTTTCCTTGAAGACTTATAATAAAATTGCACACATTTAGCAAGCATCCAAAAATACACATGGAATAACCCTGGCCATGTGTAACTCTGTCTTTCCTCTTTCGAGGGAAAAACAAAAAACATCCTTCAAGCTTACTTCGCAGTTTGTGAGTAATGTACAAACAATAACAAACTGTAGTTTACTGGTAAATGAAGTAGATAAATAAAGCAAACATGTAATATGTAAAGGACAATGTACCCTAGTGTACTTTGGAAAGGTCAATTTAAAAGACATTCATTCTATGACTCATTTAGTTCATGTTCTGTATAATTTTGTTGGTTCAATTCTTTGGGAATCGAATTATTGTAACAAACATGAAACAACCAATGTGTGACGTTCGTTGGGGTTTTCTATTTGTAAAACTATTTTTGTAACATCTCGAGCTACTTAGAACCAACTGAGTAAATACTTTTAATCTACTTTAACTCATAAATCACTCAGCTGAGACTGTAACGGTTACCTATAGACTTTTTACTACAATTTCAGACTGGCATTATTACTGCCAATGACATCAAAGAATTGTGTAACAGACAAATAATTAAAATAGTTTAGACATATTATATCGTTCAAAAGTAGAGCAGTTCATTAATTTGAACTTTTAATGTAGGACACAGTCATTCATGCGATTTATCTGTCCCGACGCCTATGGGTTACAGATGTTTAATAACAATGCCACCATCTTGTATATTTTGCGTGACCTATTTAGCCGCCAATTTTGTTTAGTTTTCTTTTTAAATAGTTTTGTGAGAGAAGAGTTTTAACAAGAGGGTACTCACGTGTCCGGATAGCATTCATCAAATAGTATCGCATCCGTTTGAGTGCATCGACGCAGCACGTAATCCCTTGCTGTAGCTATACGGTTCGAAGTATCATGGAAGGTGTCTAGTACAGTGACCTCGTGCGACTGATCAGCGATCGAGAGTTTGGATAATTCGATAATCGTATCATCACACTCCTCGTTCAAAAATCCTGAAAAAGACAACGCGTCATTCACGAATCTACGGTATATGACATTCATTAAACAAAGTAGGAAGTACTTGAACGTACTTTCCCCCGTGCGTAATCGTCTCGTTGACGCAACGAAATCACGCTACGACAAAATAAAAAGGAAAGAAAAACACTACGATTTGGGAACTAACCTGTGTATTGCAGGGAAAGATGCATGCACTTGGCTGATTTAACACTTTATTAGAACAAAGGGCGTAGAACCAAGCTGTTATCCCGTTACGGATACGCAATGGCAGACACCAGACACAATTAAAACGTTTAGGGTTCTAACACAAATGGTCACTTTCAAAGTTTTTCTACTATTACTTTGTAATAGTATTAAATACTAAGTTCACTATTAATCAATTTGAAACACGCAGTTACAAATAAAAAATAAAATAAAAATGATTATGGACAAAGACCACACGAAGCGTCTTCTTCCACGAAATGCACAGAATGGCCACAGATAATGTAGAATAGAATTTTACATGTTTTCAGTGTTACCATAACAATACGTTAAAAACTACTACAAAAAGTGTTGTCAATTTATGGTAGTCTTCAAAAAAAAATAGTACATTTTCAAAAGTAAAGTAAACTCAAGTCAGCCATCGAACTAAGAGCGACCCATTTGCTTGAAAGGAAAATCCACACACATAGTTAAAAAAAAGTATGTAATGTTTTTTTTTTTTAAATTGTCATTCTTGCAAGCATCTTTCAAGCCCAAGTTTGAACCATGCTAGCTTTCTGAAATACATTTTTGTAGTAGTATCATATATAAAATAAATTGACATATAGAAAAAAAAAAACTATACCTTTCAAGTCATCAAATACACTTGTGTTGCATAGACTTAGTCTTGAAATATCATGATCCTGAAAAGAAAAGTGCATGTTCTTCAGTTTGAAAACTACTATTTTCTACTTTTACTAACCATTTTTCTACTATTAGGTACTCACTTTCACAATTCTGATTGTAGATCGACACGGCTTAGATACAAATGTACTTCTGCGACTATTGATTGATTCATTGTGTAGGGAACCTGCAATAATTCAATACTTATAATGAAAATATAAAGCTTTAATTTATTTTTCTCGCAGAAAAAAACACAAACCTGACATTACACTGAAACTTTGGATGGAAGTGTCAAGTGTGTTCCATTTTTTTGTATATTTGTTTTTATTTGCTATGTACCAGCCAGTAATAACTTAGCCAAAAGAGATTGTATAAATGCTGTTTTTTTAAATGGAATTATAGTAAAATCCATGTTATACTATAAATAAATAGTGTTCACAAACACTGAGCTACTGAGTCCTAGGATCGATTCTCAGGACTCGCAACTGCGGCGAAACAAAACAGGAGGGTAGAAATAGGCGCAATGAGGTTGTGCAGCAGAACTATCTTGAATCTATGATTACACTAGCTTCTACCTGCGACTTCGTCCGCGTGAAATTTCCGCCCCGACCCATCGCGTAGCATCCCATCGCTCGCCACTGCTACGAGTACTACTTCGTTTTCGCTTAGCGTTCTTTCTGGCGTTTTTTTCCTTTTGTTAGTTTCCTAAGGGTCGTAGCGTGATGTTAAATAGCGTACAACCGCCCTTAAGAATTGGGCTATCAAACGCAAAAAGATTTTTTTCAAATACGACAGGTAGTTCCGGAGATTATCCCCTACATACTACAAACAAATTTTACCTCTTTAAAATATTAGTGTAGATATAGATTAGTATAGATAAAAAAAAAACACTAAAACTAGTTTCTTTTACCATCTATTGGATATTAACTAAAATGTACAATGTGTGTGTAGTGTGTGTGTGTGTTGTGTGTGTATTTAAAATGTACCTACCATTTAAGTCTTGCATTTCCATAGTCTCAATAACACTTTGTCTATATTTCCTTCCCTTCTTCTCAGTGGGTTCATCTTCTAGAATAGACTGATCAAAATGATCTGTCATCATAGTCATTCTTCTGAAAATACTCAAAGATCTCTCCCATTTCTTTCCAGGCTGTAGAACTATTCCTGGTTTCTCAAAACATGTCTTTCTGGAAGGCTCTGGACTATGTGTCATACTTTCTCTGGGCAAGTTAGAACTTTTTCGATTGGAAACTGTATTTCTTCTTGGTTTAATAGAACTCTTTCTATTTCTTATTGAGCTTTTCCTATCAGTGATATTACTGTTTCTAGTAGTCACAAATGATATTCTAGTGTCTTCTTTTTCTTCATAATTTGGCAAGGTAGGTGCAAGTATTTCTTCATGATCAACATGTTTCCTTGATTCTAATACTTCATTATCACTATTATTAACTTGTTTCTCTTCATTTATGTTTATTAATGTTTCATTTTCATCTATAGTTTCTTTATTAATTTCCTTATCTGTCTCTTTGTTATTGCTAAGTACAGTCTTATCACAATCAGTACTAGAAGATGCATAGGAATCATTAAAGATAGACATCATTGAGTTATTTGTGACTTCATTTCTCCTTCTTGTTGTAACAAAACTGATGCATTTCTCGTCTTCATTGGATTCTCCATCATCGTCATTAGATGAAACAATATCAATATATTCACTAGCCCCATTTTTTATTAAATAATTATCTACATTCAAATCAGTACTACAACTATTTTCAGATGTCTGTTCATTTGAAGCATTACTGTTTTCAAAACTAGCAAACTCTTCGTCTGGAGAAAGGACTTCATCTTCTCGACTGTCATTATTTTCATGCATTGCATCCTCTTCTCCACTCAAATAACATTTGTCAATTTCATCATCTCTACTCATATAACTTTCATCAGTTTCTTTATCTGTACTCACATTATTTTCATCAATTTCTTTATCTTGTAAGCTCATATTATTTTCATCAATAACTTCATCTACAAGACTATCATTACATTCATCTGTGTCTTCATCCTTCAGACTTTCACTAGATACATCACCTTCAGATCCAAAATCCTTAATTTTTTCATAATACCTAAAAAATGAGGAATCATTCATTCTCCGAATCTTTACTACAGGTTCTTTTATTACTTCTTTTTCTTCAATAGAACTTTGTTCACTGTTGCATGTGTCATATAAAGAATCTTTATCATCATTTTCTGAGTCTAATGATGTATTGTTATTTTCTTTCACATTATTGGACTCAGTACTAAAATTGTACTGACAGTCTTCTTCTATATTTTCACTATTTTCACTGACTTCAATTTCAGTTCTTTCATTTCTAGGCTCTGATTCATCTAAATCTGAGATTCTGTGTAAACTTATATCTTCAGTAATAACTTCTTTATTAGCAACATCAAAACCTAAAAAGGGTTCAACCTCTGTAGTCTGTAAGGAACTTATTTCCACACTAGAAGTTGCATTGCTTTTGCTAACTATTTCGGTGCTTTCCTCTTCTTGTCCTAAACTATCTTTATGGAAGACTTTTTCAGCATTTGCTTCTGTTTCAGGCACCAATCCTTCATTATCTACATCAAGTTTTATACTATTATTGGGAATAATATCTACAGATGTCTTAGCATTTTCTTTAGAATCTTTATGACTTTTAGTTTTATTATTACCTATGAACACTATACTATTGTTGCTATTATCATTATCTTCAGTAATAGTTGTAAACTTTGGACTATTATCATCATTTGTCATGCATATAGGAGAAAACTTAAATATAGATTCTCCTCTATATTTAACTTTGAATGGAGTACTGCATAATGGCGACTTTTGTAGAATTGGAGATTGTATATTTCTAGTCAGTCTATGTTTATAGTAATTTAGAGGTTTCTTCATAGAATCATTGAAGCTATTCTTATGCTTCAATTTATTTATTAGAGATAAATTGTTTACTATGTTATTTATAGAGTCATTGAACCTCTTTGGAGTTTTATTCGCTTCATTTTCTATGAGTAGTTGGTACGCTTTTATATCTGATGTATTTCTTGTGATATTTTCCTCTGAATTTTCTTTATCGGAATCTGAAATTGAGAATAGTTTAGTTTCCAATAATGTTTGTCATTCAAATTCAAAGGATGAAAGTAGATGAAATTAATTTTCATGGTGTGTGTGTGTGACCATTGATGATTTGGCTAGAAAGGGAGTGACTACAGAGATGAAAACGAATAGATAAGTATGGAAGAAACAGAGATGTTGGGCCAGCACCAAATAAATTGGGACAGGAGAATGTTTATGTTGATGGTTTGTGACCATGAAAATTATTTTCCTTTGCTATAAAACTGTTTGAAAAAAGTCTGCTTACCAGAACTCTCACTATCTGAATAGCTAACCTTCTTTGGTTTTACTGGCTTGCGTCTAGTATACGTTTTTCCTTCTCTGAAACCATGAATAAAATGTTTGAATGCATATTACACAAAACATAAAGAAAGTGTATGAAAGGTTATAGGAAGATTACAATGCCCATAGTCATTTATAGTCAGCATTTTAAATAATGAAAATAATTTTGCCTCTAAAAAGCAATGGTTGTTGCAGAATATTTAGAAATAGTAACACTATTTACTCATGATGATAATGATATTTATTTTTTTAAAAAAACCTTTGCTGGAGTGCAGGTATAGTTTGTTACTTTAAAAACTCGATATGTTTACTTACTTTTTCTGCACAATTTTATCAAACAGTTCCACCTTGCTAGTCACAGACTCAGTCTTAGCAGGTCGAACTTCCACTGCACATGCATTTGAAGAATTTAACAGCATATCGAAGGGATCCATGGGTTTGTTCACTCGAATAGATTTATCTGGAGTCAAATATGCCGACCGAGACAAACTTTCTCGACAAGGAGTTTCTACCTGTTTTACTATCCTTTTTACATATTTCCTCTTGCGGACTCGGTTAGAAGCAATTCCTTGAGCGTTAGAAGATCCAATACAAGATAATTCTCGCTTGGTTTGTTTGATGTTTTGGATGTAAAAGGCATCGTAAGCTGAACTCTTTTCGTCCAAGTTTTGCAACAAGTCTCTGCGGTCTATAACACTCCCGGTGTCTTTTTTTGACCTATATGTTCGTCTCATTGTTTAAAAACACTACTTCAGTGCAATCAAATAAATAAACTAGATGTTTAACTAAATCATACAAATATCTTTTCAAACTTTCGAAATGACAAACCGAAAACGCTCGATAGAATTTGACAATTGATTCAACTTGATATGATTCCTTGACGTTTCAAGAAAACATTAAAAAAAAACGGTTGCGTTCGTTCATCCTTGGTTTGGGTTTCATGGGTGTTTTTTTTTCTTTTGGGTTCATGCAAAAAGAAAAACTGTAACAGTTTTTTTTCATTACGTGCATGTCAACTGGTCATGGTCTTTAACTGGTCATGGTAAATTGAGCGTGTGGTACCGGCAGTAGTTGCTCATTGTTAATACCTACCATATCCGGATTAGATGTATACCTACATACATACCTACCTGTCTGCCCAGTTTTACCCAAATGCTAGGATCTCACGTTTTGTTTCCAGAAATGCAGAAACACACGTCATGTGTTTTGCCGCACTCGCGTTACGTTGAATGTGTTTTGCCGCACTAGCGTTAGATTTGCTGAAACCAGCCCCGGAGCTTAAATTTTTTTTTAGGCGGGTCAAAACTGAAAAATGCCGCTCCCGCCCACTTACATTTATTTTTACCGACTTCACAAAAAGGAGGAGGTACTATGTTCGGATGTTTGTAAGTTTTTTTTTTTGTATGTTTGTTCATCGAATACTCCGCCAATTGTCGACGGATTTTTTACCTTTATCATCATCATCTTCCTGCCCTTATCCCATGTTACTTGTGGTCGGTGCAACACGTTTTCTTCTTCCATTCTCCCCTGTCAACCGTCACGCTATCATTCACTCCCTTCTCTTTCATATCATTCCTCACACAATCCATCCATCTTTTCTTCGGCCTTCCTCTCCCTCTACATGCATCAACATGTATATGCATCACTCTTTTAGTCACAAGCGTTTCGTCACACGGACTTATAAATTTTCCCCTTTAACTTGAGGGGCATCCGTGGGTCGCAAATTGTTCCTGTGACTGTGACTGTGTTACGTCTCGGTCTACTTCACCATCTCCTTGGACAAGTGACCCGAGGTAGCGAAAGCCGGAGCAGATCGGTAAGGGCGTTCCGGCGGGAGACATGGGCCTAGGACTAGAGAGACCGCCAAAATCCCAAAAGAAATACTCAATTTTGGTCCGACTTACTCTCAGGCCAACGGTCTCGAGTCTTTTCCACCACCTCTCTAATCTGCTTTGGACTTCTGAGCCGCTCTCGGCCGCCAGCACAATGTCATCGGCGAGCAGCATACACCAGAGAGCCTCTTCTTGGATGTCCGATGTAAGAGCATCCATTATCAGCACGAAGAGGTACGAACTGAGTGCTGAACCCTGGTGCAAGCCGACAGCCACATCGAAGCTGCCAGTAGTGCCAACTGTAGACCGGACTTGGGTACTACATCGACTGTACATCGCTCTAATCAACTGCACATACTTCCCTGGCACGCCTTTCTCCTTCAGCGCCCACCAGAAAACTTCACGAGGCACTCTGTCGTATGCCTTTTCGAGGTCAACAAATACCATGTGCAAGTTCTTATGCGCACTTCTGTATTTCTCGCACAGCTGGCGGATAGCAAAGATGGCATCTGTTTTTCCTCGACCAGGCATAAAACCGAATTGGTTTTGCGAAATTACACCATTCGTCAGGGATGGCTTCTTCCAGCAACAACTTATTAAAGGATAAAGCTAACCACGTCCATCCATCTATCCGTAATAGCTTCCATACTTCAACTGGTATTCCATCCGGACCTATTGCTTTACCATTCTTCATCCCATTTACTGCTATTCTCACTTCATCCGTACTAATCCTTCTCACTAACCCCTCATTTACTGGTTTATTCCCAAGCACACCACTCCAGTCATTCTCCTCATATTATTCATCAGTCTTTCGAAATAACTCTTCCACCTATCCTTAATTTTCTCATCATCCGAAAGAACTATTCCAGTTTCATCCTTTATACACTTTATCTGCCAAATATCCCTCGTCTTTCTCTCTCTAGCTCTAGCAAGCCGGTAAAGATTTTTTTGACCTGTTGGATTATCCAGTGTGTCATAAAGCTTGTCCTGGGTTTTTGCTCTTGCTATGGCCACAGCTGTCATGGCTTTTTTCTTCATAGTGTTACGAGCTTCGGGTTCGTGACAATAAAAACTGCCGATAAAAATTACCAAAAGTTACACTTTAATTAAAGAACACTAATAACAACTCAAACACACTAATTATAAAACACAATCGCTCTTAAGTCGCACTTGAAGATCGCTTTCGATGTATTCGCTTCTATCGCAGAACCAAGTCTGATTGGTCGCGGCTAATCCCGGCCTTATACAGGCTGATTTTTTAAAGACCAGCCAAATTTAAGGATGTGGACAGACCATCAAACTGAACAACTTTCTCCATGGGACAAATAGCGTAATCGCGAAAATTTTATCAATTGTCCCATAGAAAACTTCAATACCTACTCGACCTAAATGTATGGGACGGCTGAATTTTTATTCGCGATTACGATGTTGGTCCCATGGAGAAAGTTGTTCAGTTTGATGGTCTGTACCACATCCTTACCGTACCCTTTCCCTTCGTCTCTCCCAAAATATCTTTCACTGCACTCCTAATAGGTATACCCTGCCATTTCATTCCAACATTCATTTACACTTCGATCATTCATGTCCCTCATATCTATCATTTTATCCACCACTCGCTCTTTAAAATACTTCATATAGTCATTCTTCCCCAGCATATGCCATTTTATTTGGGGGGGGGTCGCTCTTTGTTTTTATTGGGCTTGATTTCTACAACCATTTCCATAATTAGGAGTCTTCTCCCGGTAGCACTTTGCAGTCTTTGATATGCTTTAAGTATTTGCGTCGTACTAGAAAGTAATCAATTTGCGTCTTGTGATTGCCACTTTTGTACGTAATTAGGTGTCCATCGTTCTTCTGGAACCAAGTGTTGGCTACTGTCAGGTCAAATGCGGTAGCGGATTGAAGCAATGTCTCTCCCTCGTTATTTACGTTACCGATTCCCCACCCTCCATGCACCCTTTATAAACCCCTCGCATTCTTCCCACATGTCCACTAAAATCAACTCCAACTATCAATTATTCATGCACCGGAATATTCATCAAAACTATTTCAAAGTCCTCCCAAAACTTCTCTTTCACCCTTTCATCACATCCCACCTGCGGTGCATACACACTTATTATATTCAGCATTACGAGTACATATGTTCTAACATAACTTTTACAACGAATCTATCATTTATTCTTTTCACTTCCATCATGCTGTAGGCTATACATACAAACACACATTGATATTAAACACATACATATTACACACAACACATACATAAAATTACACTAATTCAATACTCACAACCGTGTGTACACGTCCTAATAATATCGCCTGTCTGTACACCGCCTTACTGCCTACCTACCGCCCGACCGCGCACCGCGGCTAGCGGAGCCCTGCGCCCGCGCTGTGCCGCAAGCCGCTTCATACCTACGACCGAGGCAAATACGCGGAATACGAACAATCGCCGCCGCCCGCGCCCCTGCGTCTCCCGCGCACGGCCGCGTCTCTCGGACGCCCTCAGGAGTCCGCTACAAACCTCTATGGCGAATGCATGCCAAATTATAACTCGCGCCGCGCATTTATAGTAATAAGTTTACTTTGTTATTTGTGTTTAATAAACATTTGTATTACATTGTAAGGTAGTGTTTAATTAATAGGTTCCTTAACCTACCCTAACACACTACAATGCCTTCTTTCAAATTACTGTGTAACACTATTCCTACGCCGTTTCTTTTCCCGTCACTCCCACAGTAGAAAAACTTGTATCCTTCACCGATTTCTCTCGCTTTCGTTCCTTTCCATTTGGTTTCTTGCAAACACGCCACATTTATTCGTCTTTTTTTAATACATCCGCTAACTCTCTGGCTCTCCCGGTCATCGTCCCAACATTCCAACTTGCATACCTCAATCTCACTTCCCGGGCTCGCTTCTTGCGTTGCCCCCGCCCGGGATGGTGCAACAACCCTAGTCCTCTTCCCACAGGAGCCGGGTGCTGCCCCTGCGCGTCGCCTGTAGGGTACGCCCTAGCCGTATCGCGCATCATATTTTTACTTATCATGTTGCTTAAAGTTTTGGCAAAGTTTTACGGTCAGCCGCCTGCCTGACGTCAACCCTCCTTGGGAATGCGATTGTTGATGGTTTACCCGCCATCGCGGGTAACCCAAGGTGTTATATGGTATGCACTCGGTCTGGAGCTCCCTTAGTCAAATAGTCGCCTCTTACGACACCCACGGGACGAGATGGGGTGGTCCTATTCTTTCTCCGGGACCGACACGGAACCTAATAAATAATGGAAATATTTTTACCTTTATCATCCATATAATTTCAGCTATCAGATGTCCACTAATTTATTGAAATTTGGACATAGGCTACATAGGCCTCACGGAAATAATGCATCCATCGCTGTTCTTTCTGTGTTAAGCCTATTTATTTACAGATATTAGACATAAACGTGTAGGATATATATTTTATTTCTGTACTTGTACTAATATTTATTCCGTGGTCAAAGTTAAGTAAATGATGAGTTGTCCATTCGTCTGTAAAGTGTGAATTTGGCCGCCCTCTGAACTTGCCGCCCGGGGCATAGGCCCCGGCTTGCCCCCCCCCCCCCCCCCCCCTAGATCCGGGGCTGGCTGAAACACACCGCATGTGTTTCTCTGCACCAGCGTTAGGTTGCAGAAACACATGGCAAGTGTTTTGCCGCACTCGCGTTAGGTTACAAGCAGTCTTACTAAAGGGTACGGTATTACCCAGTAACTGGGTTGTGGAGGTTAGATAGGCAGTCGCTCCATGTTCCAAATAAAATACTGGTATTCAGCTGCACAGCATAGGTAAGACTGGAAGCCGACCCCAACATACCCCACACGTATATTTTGCCGCATTCGCGTTACGTTGCAGAAACACAAGGCATGTGTTTTGTTTTGCCGTAAGAGTGTGAAAATCTGAGTTTTAGAGAGATAAATGTATTTTTTTAAACGGGGTCAGCAGCCGGTACTTTTGCTCGTTAGTATCTGGCAGTTCAGTATTAAGTGGTATATTGAGAGCTGAGAATACCTATATCCTAGATCCCATATTATGACGAATGTATTATATCATAAACTAGTATCTCTTCGATCTTATTATGCACTGGGTTTGTGGACCCAATCAAATAAGTATTTTTTCTGGACTGGAATCGAACCCGGGTCCGTAGCGCAGTCCATGTTGTTCTTTTAAAGTAGGTACTTACCTACATAAGACAATATAAAGCTTGTAAAAAGGTAACAAAAAAACGCGCGAAGACATACCTATAAATCATCATCTGCCTACCTTTGCTGGGATAGCCGTCCAGTCTAATCAGATCCAGCTGAATACCAGTATATGTACAGACGCCACCAGGTCAAGCTACCCGAAACTCAAATTTTCCCAATCAATCTTGAACTTTAATGCTTTATCGATAAAGTTGAAAATTTATTAAAGAAGACAGATTGTAGTAGCTTGATGTGCTGGCGTCTTTACAAGACTTAGGGACTACTCACACTTATTCAGCTCCATTCGCGTTTCGATTAACGATTTTGGTCACACTTATACAGTTCTGCTTCTATCAGCAACGTAGGTACAGCGTCGTAAGAATGAGAAAAGCCGTCATAGTGTGTTATCTCCGCGGAAACGCTTCTCTCTTCCCAAGTATTATTTTTTCTCTGTTGATCGCTATAATGTGACGAACTAATATCGTACAAGCAAGAATATTTTTGATGATAAGGTAAATAATAAATCAAATATATTTAGGAACTATGCAGATCGCAACTTGTCGATAAGGAGTCGAGAACCATCCCTGTACAGCGCTGTTTCGCCGCGTTCGACTTTGAATGCGGCGGAATAGTGCTGAACGCGGCAAAACAGCGCTGAACTCGTATCTATAGTAATGCATGATAATAACACATTTGTCCTCATTTTATACTTGTTTGCCGCGAAAGCTGAATAGACGCGGAAAGCTGAACGGATGCGTCCACGTCTTCAAACAAAATCGTTGTTTTCTATGGGTATAAGCTGAATAAGTGTGAGTAGTCCCTTATACCTATAAATGCCAAGATTTATATAAAACAGGGATCATAAAACTTTGACAAACAGACAACGAAAAGTAGTGTTCGTCTGTTTCTCAAATAATCATAGAAAACAGAAAAACAGGTTTTGTGAAGTGTTTATATTTAAAAAATACATTTCCTGTAATTATATGATGATACACTGTAGCAGACTACACTAATAAAATACGGCTTTATTCTGAATATTTACACATTAATATTTATATTTATGAACAATTATATTAAATCACCACAAGTTGGGCAAAGATCATTATCATCTTTGGCAGAATTCCTTTCGTTTAAAAGTGCCTCTGAATACCTCTTCTTGGATAAGCTTGAAGATATAAAAATACACAACTTTTAGAACAGCCTGTCACATCATTTTTTTTTTTAAAGTACATTGGGTAATCTTGTATGGGCCCCGTACCCAAAAATAAATTTTTACTGTAGCATTATGAAGAATGTCTGTATTTTATGCCCACAGCGCCCGGTGGGCTCTGCAATCAAGGTGGCTGCAGTTATTTTTGGCCATTTAGTATTTTTAGGACCCCAAAATACGTTTGAGGTTCACAAAAACAGCTGCAATCATTATATCAGTGTTCAATAATATTTTTAGGAGCGCATAATGAGAATAATTAAGGATCGATTAAATTTCTTGATTGCTTTCTTTTGTGCATCTCAAAAAGTTTCAGGAAGTTAGAGGCTCAATTTTTTTTTAAAGTGTGTCGTTTGATGGCCCTATTTTTTTAAGGTGTTCATTAATTCCAAAAGTGTCCGTCATTAGCAGATCAATAAGTTTTGAGATAAGTTAAATATTTCACTTTATAAATCAATTTATTTTCCTCATATATCTGTTTCTCCAAGTGAATTCAGACATGCTGTTTTAGGACTAATTAATCAACTTCACGAGGGCATCAAAAAATTAACATAGTTCATAATGCTACAATTAATTTTGTGTCTGGGTATGGTCTTACCCATTGTTCTTTTTGCGTTTTTAATCCAATGTGTTTATTGAACTATACTTACTAAATATCTTTAGGAAAAGTATTAGGTATGAATCAACGACAACGAATTTAAAAAAAAACCTATAGTGACGTGGTTAAGTATAGCTCCAAACATTAAAAAAAAAATGCTTTTCCCAAAATAATTAATGCAACAATATAAAAACCAATTAGAAAATCCAACAGCACTTGGAAATATTTCTGGTTCTAAACTAAAATATCATAATATAGCAACCAATTATTGATACTATGATAAAATAATAATGCATAATCTTTCTATGTGAATCAAAAAAACCTCTTAAAAAGTAAATAACAAAATCGTCCTCTTGGTTTTAAAATCGAACTATAAAATAATATTTACAGTAAGTTTCTAGTGTAAAGAATATACAAGTATAAATGTTACAATGAAATTCAAAACCAAGAGTTACGATAATAAAAAGGAATGGCCATAAGTACCTAATTTTTTTTATCAATATAAACAGGAAACAAAAATTTAAACAAAAATATAATAATTTTTTTACCTAAGTTTCTATGTCAGAATAATATTATTTTTCGAGTAAGTAGCAACAAACATGAAATGTCAAATATTTGAAAATACTTTGGTGAATATTTTCACAACACTTAGTAATTTGTCTATGGCACCATTCCCCAATCCGATATTTTAATTGCCACAGCCCCCTGAATAATGAAAGATTGAAGTCAATTTTTTCAGATTATTATTAGAGTAATGAACACACAATAACTTTCTCACCTCATTTACTTAATTGAACCCTATCCTAGCATGAATTGTTTTGTAGAATTTAGTCTCAAATCCCAATTATTTAACTATTGAACACTGAATGTATAGGTTAAATGGCAAAAGTTGAGTCTTCTGTTTTATTATTAGGCTCTGTTTTCAGTTTGAAAAAAGACCATTTTTTATACATAAAAAGTGTTCCAGTGTTACTACAGTGTAACAAGCGCGGATCGTAAATATATATTTATTGCACATTGCACAAAAATACGTAATAAGTACAATAAAGAGTATAGTAAGGGTGACCACACATTGCTTGTTTTTCTCATAAAAAAGTCATACATAGTAGTCTATAAATCCATCACAAACAAGTTTTTAATTGAGAAGTAATTTGTTAAGCATATTAAAACTTAATTATCACAATCACATACAAAGTCGTTTTAATTATTAATCTGAAGATAAAAAAATGCTGGGTTTATTTTATTGGCTCTTTTGTATATAAGAATATTGTTTTCGTTAGGGCCCCTCCGACCCTTGTAGATTTAAAGTCTGATAGTAAAATACCTATACTTAACAGTAACAGGTTTAAACCTTTTGAATCACCCAGCAAAATATCTAAAGTATTCATTTTACCTCTATACATTGTAAGCTAAACTAGAGAATGTTATCTTTGCAGTCCGTTGAGTTTTTATTATGTTGGTATCAGATGGCAAAATCGCCACCACGCGGGCGATTTTTACGTGGCTTATTTCATTAAGATCAACGCAAAACGTGGTCGTAAAATCGAGAGTTAATTTCGATACCAATATAGTTAAATTGTTTGTTTACATTTATTTAATTAGTTGTTAAACTGTAATTGGAATAAATATGTCTATAGATACCAAACTCCCAATAATATAATTAATTTTGCTGATTGAATAATTAATTTTGTATAGAAATATTAATAATGATCACATGTAAAGAGCTAGTTAACCAAACAAACCGATTTTTGAATCTTGCTTATTTATCTGATGTGGCCTGAAGAGTTGTAACATTTATTTTCGTAAAATGCTTGAGACTTTTACCCACATTTCCAGTGTAACAACTAAACAACATTTAAAAACTATTTGTGCAGACGAATCAAGTAATTATAAAATATCACATGACTTTGAATAAATTCGGATGCACCTTAAGTCTACGAGAACACATCGATGGGGCGGGGTGAAACCGTTGCCAGGTTGTGTGTAGGGCTGGCAAGTGGATCGCTTACGTGAGATTCATTTTTCTTAGCTTCAATTGTCGCCTGTTTTACCGCCTCTTTGTATGGTCCCCGCTTTTTCTTCAGGAATCGTATCTGGAAGATATAAATTATGAGTTGATTTAATTGTAGGTACTACAGAAGCCAGCTCATTAATTTAGGCAATATACCTAAAATGAATGTACTGGCAGGGTGTAGATGTGGAATTATGTCGTAAACTATGCTCCACCTTCTATCCTGCCCTATGCATCCCTAAACTTGCAGTCAAAGTGACCTGTGCGCTGTCACCGACGACGCCGTGGAAGTTGCGATGTTTTGGGCTTAGAAAATCTGAGAAAAGTCGTACCAGCGACACGAAGAAAAAGGGAATGTAACCTAAATTTCGTAGATACATACTGCATAAATAAATTCGAACTCAATACTCAAATTCACTGCTTTCCACAATGTAAACATAAGTACATGTGTGAACATAATTATGTCAAAGATACTTTTTCAAAACATGTTTTCTAAAGAATAGAATAGATCATATAAATTGAGTATAGAGAGAGTATTTATATCGTTTATTTCCAAGAAATTCTCTGATTTTATTATATGTTTAAATATTAAGTACCTAGTCAGGATATAAGGAAAACTTGCTACAAAAACATGTTATGTTAGTATAAAAATCTATTGACATAAAATTGCTGGATGTGGCAACAATATTCCTTTAGATTGGCTAGAAACAAGACCCCACTCACTAAAACTATAATTACTGTGCATTAATGACCTTGTACAATATTTATAGCTAAGAAATTCACTCTGTTATTTATGATTATGAGCTGAAATATGAAAAAAAAAAGCAATGATAACTCACCTTAAAATCTTCTAAGAATGGACTCAAGCTATCACATGGCATCAGCGATGATGTGGTCGAAGCATACCATGTCACATGTGCCTTAGAAGTTGGAGTGACACTGAGGACCTTCCCCGGCCACCATGGAAACCCTACCACCTTGCCCCACACAACATCCCCAGGCAAAACCCGTAATAACCTACCACCAACACCCTCCGTACCATTCGCTGGGAAATCCGGTACCATTTCGTTCTCCCAGTCCTCCGAACCACTTTCTATATGATCATTCTCACTCTGCTTCTCATGGGAATTACTACTTAGTCTCCGTAAGCTTATTGAAAGCTTCTGATTCATGCAGTGTTCTTTAATATCACTAAAATAGTCCACCAATTCACTTTCAGTACATTTACTTGTGTTTTCATCACTCTTTTTCTGATTCTTGTATTTCTTTTTATGTTTGACCTTGTGCTTGTGTTTCTTCTCTAAAGGGTCCAGTGGTGGACTTGATGCGTTGTTGTGCGGTGATAGCGCTCCAACATGTTTTGGTGACTGCATACTTTGACTTTTTTCTCCTGAGCTACTTTTCTTTGCCTGCTTTTTAGCTTTCTTCAATGCTTTTTTAGCTGCTTTAGAGTCTGGTTTCGTTGGCTTCCCCATGTCACAGGAGACACCTGAATCTTCATTAAAATCTCCTGTAAGTGGTGGGATCTTCACAACTGTCCCCTCACCTTCCCCAAAACATATTTTAAGAGTTTTTGCACTTGAAAACATTGAACTAAAAGAAATGTCATTTTCGTCTTTTACGTCTTCTTCCTTGTCGCCGTCCATGTCATCAGAAACACTGACAAAAGCCATTTCCTGTGTCACGGTCTCGTTACTTGATTTCTCACTTTTCATTTGTTTTTCACTAGCCTTATTGGAATTTTTCGGTGCACCCCTTACAGCACTTGAAATTTCGCTGGGCTGCAGCCTGGATAGCTTGGGAATAAGCATGCTGCCCATCACGTATTTTTTCTCTGTCCTTGATGACTCAGTTATGTGTGATGTATCGTCATCAGATTCTACCTTACGTTTTTTAGACACGTCCACGTTTTCATTGTTCTCATTACAAATCCCTTGGCAATTAGAACACAAGACCTTCCGAGGTCTTAGTCGGACCGTCATCTTTTGCTGCTGTTTGCCCTTATGAGCTTTCTTCGATCTTTGTAAATTTTCTCCCTCATACTGGGGCTCTTGGTAGGTGAACCTTTGACTAACGGAATGCAACTTATCGCTTTCATTTGTAGACACAGCCTGTTTGGAGAATGCTGGGTTGAGGCTATAAACTCCAAAAGGTAAATTACTGCAAAAATACAGTCAAATTAATGTATTATGAAGACTTTTCAATAATCGATAAAAACACTCTCGTGTTACCTACCCTTTGTTGGAGTCCAGAAGTACACCTTGGAACTTTTTATCGTCAGTGCAATACGATACAACAATTAAATCAGCAAGGGCTTCTTCTACGTTTACTAAAATCTGAGAATTCTTTTGAATCGTCATATCGGCTGCTACGACAGCCGCCATATTTTGTTAAATCATAGACAAGATAAAGTTGCAATCTGAAACCATGAACTGAAACCTTCACGACAATTCTATTTTGCGCACTGGCAATGGTAATATTTCAACCCATTTTTTGTTTTTTTTCCACCAAAAAACCTTTTCAAGGTCATATGTTCCGAGTCGCTCGTAACGTAGTAAATCAATCGAAAAGGTGAAAAGTAAAGTAAATTATTTTTATTCGATTTTATAATAAGGAGTTTATGTATTCGACGACTTTCTTTTTTTACGAATATACTGTTTTTTTTGTGGCTTCAATTTTCCGCTGACTTTTGACAATATTGACAGAATGACAGATTGACACTTGACATTTCCAGTTTATGATAGTGAAGACGACGCAACGCCGACTATTTTCCAGTTGTTTTATTGAGTTCGCGAAACACGCACATCTTTATAAATATTTTTGTATCAAAAGCATTTACTTGAAATTATATTTCGCTCTTCAGGAAATTAAAACATACTGCAGTAAGTAAAATACAGGTTGATTTCACGTGAAACATATCAATGTTTTGTAGATATTTATTTATTAACGCGGCCTTACATAATCTATTCGAAATTATTCCGCTTTTATTTTCTTGTTTGCAAAACGGCAGTTTTTGCCATGGTTTTATTTGTCTGTCGCATATTCAAGGCCATGGAATGTAATTTTGTGTTTGTCCCAAGTTGATTGACTACTATTTTAGGTTTTGTATGGATATATGTATGTTACGTGGACGGTGGGATTATTATTTGCCACGGCAGAAAATTTGCCAGGTAATGAGACTCGATACATTCTTTACAAAAGTCCTTGAGAGCTTAAAATAAATTGCAAGTACCTACCTATAGGCCAGTGAAAATATTAAAATATTTCTTTCTTTTTTGAGATTACACAAACTTGTAGAATGTGCCCATCATATCCCAACTTTCACTATATTTATCTTTAGTTACAATATTAGTTATTCTTGTGTTAGGTATTTAAAAACCAGTTATTTATTCAATGGCCAGATAAAAGTGTAATTTCATAGCATGGTTTGAAAGCCTTTGTATCATTAAATAGTGCCTAAATTGAAATAATGTATCCCAACAGGCAATGGCGACCGAAAGGATAGACATTACCCAGCCGCTGTGGGATCAGAGCACATTTGTGGGTAGATTTAAACATTTTGCATTCATCTCAAATCCCCTACTCTCACTGGCTTCAGAAACTGAGCTGCATGCAGCTAAAGACCTTTATTTGAAGTACAAGTAAGTATAACAACATCATTATAACGTGTCTTTTCATTATTTAGGTCCCATGTAATAGGGTGCAAGTCCAAAAAACACCAAAAATAAAAATACAGATTGGTCTATTACTGTGAAATTCCTATAGGAAAACCCCATTTACGCTTTGCCATAATAACAACAATATTGGCTAAGGACTGCATCTTAAGCTCGCGTTAATAAAAAAAAAGATATCAGGCTTTCAATGTCTTTTAAAGCAAAGCAAAGTGTTTTTACAAATGAAAGGGACAGATAGTTGCCTGCAAAAACATAATAAATATTGTCGCTATTTTACTTTACAGTAGTTAATCAAACAAAACATTTGTTTGCTAGAAATACATTGTTGTTACAAAGATGATCCTTTTTATTTATTTGGGAAAACCTGTTCTGTTACTCTAAATGTCACTGTATTCCGCTCTGCCAGCAAGCATGCAGACTTTAACCCTTGTTTTTTCTTGTTAAATAATGTCAATCCAAAGGTTGTCTATGAAAGATCGCCTTTAGCAAGACCGCCCATTGTGTCACCCCTTCCAAAATCTAAATCATTTATATTCAGTAATAATTGTAGTCTACATAATAAAGAATATTCTATTCTAATAATATTTTTCTTATCCTCTAGATTAGGTCAAGAGCCAGCAGGCACAAAGTATGAGCAGCTAGTAAGAGCCAAACAGCTGTATGAGTCAGCCTTCCACCCTGACAGTGGGGAACTTCAGAATGTGTTCGGCAGAATGTCCTTCCAGATGCCAGGAGGTTGTCTCATCACAGGAGCCATGTTGCAGTGGTATAGGTATGTATTATGTTATGAATAAAGGTAACTTATGCCAATGACCTCATCATCATCATCCACAACTTGACTTCACCCATTGCTGGGTACAGGCCTCTCTTTACTTGTGCCAAGCCACACACACTACTGTGGCAGCCTCATCCAGGTGTTGCCCGCGATGGCAACAATGTCGTCTGCCCATTTCGCCGCCGGACGACTGACATGTCATCTTCCAGTTCTTGGTTGGACGACACTCTGTCACAGCCAAAGCCAAAATGTATCTAAAGCCTTTGATTTGAGAGTCTAATTTTAAACCACTGCATGCAACAGTATTGATTTCTTTATAATCATTTAAAGACATAGTTAACCTTCCTTCTTCCTGCCGGGGTAGCGGGATCGTCCGAAAGGGTTACCGCTGCCCTGGTACATAAAGGGCTAAGGAAGGAACACGGGTGGGTTTTAGTCAGTAAGAGTCTGACACTCCCTTCTGCTCCACCCAGAGCGGGAGGAGTCATTTGATGATTTCCCATCCAAAAAAAAAAAAAAAACCTTCCTTCTTTGGAAGTTGGCGGTGTGATACCCCATGCCTCGGATAGTATGTTAAGCAGTTGATCCTACGCCTAATCTGTTTCCGATCGTGTCGGATTGTGTGCAGTCCCATGGGACTATGAGACTTGTGCACTATAAAATCTCCCGCGCCGCAGGCTAGTCTCCGTTGAGATTGGCCGCCATAGCCGATACGGCCGGGAGGACTCTATAACCTTCTAACTGCCACAGGAATACTAACTAATAATATAAATGCGAAAGTTTGTTAGTTACCTTTTAAGGCCTAAACCATTGAACCGATCATCCTGAAATTTTGCATATACGTTGTCAGGTGTACAGAAACGGACAAACCGTACCTTTCATCCCGAAAAAAACAACGTTATTATGATAATAGATGCCGCCACGTGTCTTTCGAATCATGATTAATTAATCAAGAAATTTCACGCGGACGAAGTCGCGAGCAGAAGCTAGTTTTAATATAAATATGAGTAAACAATTTAAATTTATTTGCCCGGGGAGGTGAATGTATGTCAGTAGATACCTACAAAAATCTGGTTTTCTTGGAGGGTAAATAAGCTAGACAGTTACAAGTTGTTCCACTGTTAAAACCAGAAATTCGCTTAACTAAACATAGTTAATTGGGTTGCATTACAAGTTCTTTTCAACTTGTAAGAAAGGTCCCCCCCCTATTGGTAAGTATTAAAACAATCCTTGGTTTTTTCTAGGACATCCTTTTTTTTTTACTTAGCCTGCACTGTCCCACTGCCTTGCAAATCCTTTCAGGCATTCTTGTCTAGAGCCACCTTGATCTAACCCTTGCAGTACGCGTCTATATCGTCTCCCCACCTCTTCTAATATTACTTAAGAAATCTACTCTATTCTTGCTTTTAATATCCCAGTGCTGGAAAAAAACTGCTTCTCTTGATTAAATCAATTGAATCAAATGCAAAACAAGTTTATTTAAAAATACTCCATTAATTTCAAGGACTTAAGTGCATTTGAAATGCAGTTGCGATGGCAACCAGCCAATATAGGTCAAAACTCAAATAACGTAGGTACAGTAAAGACCGAATAATGGCTTTTAAAGCCAATGTCAGTACATTGTGTTGCCAAGCGCCGAGGTATTTGTCAACAATGAGCGATTTTACGTTTGCAAAACTTGCGTTTCATGATTAAGACCATTTTTGTTTTCATAAGTAGTTCTATCGTACTAAGCGATGGGCTCGAATGTATTCGTTTCAAATGAATAAATCGAAAATAATAATTTTTATATATTATAGGTAAACCAGTATAGAAAAACTTTGCATCTACATATCAATAAAATATGTAAATTAAACAATCCTAAATCTATAATTATATAAAAATCAATTGCTGTTCGTTTGAGTCGCTAAAACTCGAGAACGGCTGGGCCGATTTTGGTTTTGAAATGTTTGTCGTAGTCCAGGGAAGGTTTAAACGGTGAGAAAATATGGAAAAATTGCGAGGAAGATAGTAAAACCAACAATTTCATTTTCGCATATACATAAACTGTTCTACCTACTTTCCTGTCCAACATTTGACGATCGACCCTTCGGTACGGTAGACTCGGGTCCACTCGAATTGAAGCACGTATTAAATTAATAGGGTAGGGTAGGAGTAGGGTAGGTAGGAGTAGGTTAGGAGTAGGGTAGGAGTAGGTGAGGAGTAGTGTAGGAGTAGGGTAGGAGTAGGGTAGGGGGTAGGACACCACGCGAACGAAGTAGCGCCGGCCAGCTAGAAATAATTTATATGGCAAAACAACGTTTGCCGGGTCAGCTAGTACCTATATATTTTGAAAAGAATCCATTGGATTTATATTGCGGGTATTGTACATCTAAAATTAAACAACCAAATATATATTGTATTCAATAATAAATAAGCGCTGCCATAAAAACCGCACTATTTTTTATTCTATAGCAAAAAATCGATAATCGATGTTACATACAAATTAAAATGTAAATAATCGAAATGTTAAGTCGCTGCAATCCCTAGTTCTATCTGTCAAAATAATCGAAATGTTACGTCGCTATCCCTAGTTCCATCTGTCAAAAAACGGTTAACCTAGTGGACAGAGTGTAAATAAGACCAACAGGATGTCCACAAAGTAATAATAATACGTTCCAGAAATGAATGATTATTGCTATTGCAATCTCACCTCACAATATTTTGTTTTAATCATTAAATACTAAGGGCGGGCCTACCTGACGATAAGCAGCGTATTGTCGGCATTGCCGTTGTACAGACGCTAGCAGGTCAAACTACCCGAAACTGTCAAATTTTCCCAAAGCTACCTTGAACCTTAATGCTTTGGTGATAAAGTTGTAAATCTATTAAAGAAATCTGACAGATTGTAGAACCTTGATGTGATGGCGTCTGTAAACACTGCGTTTGCGCGTGTTGCAATAAGCCCTCGTGCCCACGGGCGATTTTTCATCGAGCATTGGATTTTCAACACACTGTAAAGTTAGTGCCGAGACTTGAAAATACAACATTATATTTTTTTGACGTGCTGGAAGTGGGAATGCACTGTGTTCGGTTCTCAATGGGCTGCGCAACACCAAGAGTTGAAAACGCAGAGCGGGTTAAAAATCGCCCGTGCTAGCTGGGATAAAGCCGCGCTTCGCCATGTTTGTGCTGGCCAGAGAGTTTACTTCAGCTTAGAATTACTATCACGCCAATAGGTCTGGAGTAGAGGGCACTACGTGTGGTATTTCTAAAAGAATTGTGCCCAGTACCTACCTATAGGCCACTGTTTAATTTCAGACTTTTTCCTCTAAAAATATGTCATCAAACCTACTATCACCTTACTCACGAAACGCTAGTAAAATAACCGTGCACGTGAACAAAAGGTAGGCATCAATAGACAAAAACAATGTTTTGAAATTAAATATATTGTTACTCATAAATTCTAATGAGGATAACACAATGTGCTGATGAGGTACAAACAGAGCATTGTGATGTAAAAGATCAGACCCTTTATATTCACTCGTTCAGAGATCTTTATAGTACAGGAGGTTTTAACTAGAGATTCCAGTACGCCGATTTATTAAAATATGTTTGTTGGTCTGGAAATAAGAGCATTTAAATCTTTGACAAGCCATGTTCTACATGTTCAACTCTTGATCTAAACATTCAAAATTTCACGTTGCTAGAGCCAGCATGTACGTTGCCTGGCAGTGAATGAATTAATTAAAGATTTCTTTAGTAGGTTGTGTCGGCTAAAAGGTTAAAAGGTAAAGGTAAAGGTTAAAGGTAAAGGGGGGTAAAGGTTATCTGCGTTGGACCTGCCTCATGAGAAACCTAGATTTAGTGGTCCGAAATCGCTAACACATAGTGAGGAACCGTGGTGATCCCTACCTTTTCCTTGTAGGAGGTACCTCTGCTCTTCAGTGAGACAAAAATTACAGGCTGAAATTAAGTTCACCTAACCTTCTTCTCATAACAAATAAATTTGTTCACCCTGTTGCTGTCACTTCATAAATACAGACATACGAACATAAACTCGCGCTTTTTTCCTAGACAGAAACTACACCACATCATCTGCTACGACTCTTACATATTATTTATTATGTATTACTCACACTTCATATAAGTGACGAATTAAAAGGGTTCGAAACAGTAGGGAATAACAAACACAATTTATTACATTAATTACTATCAACTGTTTCTCTTGCAGAACTCCAGTAGCAGTAGTGTTCTGGCAATGGGTGAACCAGTCGTTCAACGCGCTGGTGAACTACACCAACCGCAACGCGAACTCGCCCCTCACGACCACACAGATGGGGGTCGCCTATGTGTCGGCTACGTCAGCCGCCATGGCGACCGCGCTGATCTTCAAGTTCAGCGTGCAGAAACGTGCCAAAAATCCCATTCTTGCTGTAAGTTGTTTTTTTTAGTAAACTGATTAAGAGACTTTCTACGGAGCATTTCACTAGCCAATTGCAATCGTATTGCCTACGGTATAAAGTCTAAAATTAGTGTTAAGATCTTCGTCCTGCTATTTCGATCTTCATTGATTCTTGCAACCTCATCTAAATTCGCTTGTGCAAGTGTGCAACGGGCGAGTGAACTGTGCATCAGTAGAATTGTGCAAACAGATCTTTAGAGGCTCGTTATTTAATTTTAAGTGACGCTATCTAAAACGGCGATACCATCTATATGCCTTGGGTCAGTCAATTCTTTCACCAGTAGGAAATAATTGAGCGTTGGATCATGAGACCAGACACATGTATAGGTCTTACAATGCCACCATCATCTGCCTAGCCTTTTCCCAACTATGTTGGGGTCGGTTTCCAGTCTAACCGGATGCAGCTGAATACCACTATTTTACATGGAGCGACTGCATATCTGACCTCCACAACGCAGTTACTGGATAATACGATACCCATTGGTAAGACTGGTTGTCAGACTTTCGGGCTTCTGACGACCCGTAACGACTGTCAAAGATTCACGAATGAGAGCCGAGACCAACGGCTTAACGTGCTTTCCGAGGCACGGAGGGGTCTTGGTATGTGAAGATGGTCACCATTCACGGACCAACCGCGGCAAACGCAGCTTAACCTGATCAATCGACCCGTGCGGTTGTTATTACTTAGCCACAAGCCCCTCAGTCACTTCTATCATCCATAGGAAATAATTTAGCGTTGGTTCATGAGACCAAACATGTATAGGTCTTACAATGTATGAGCAGATATTAATAAAATTAAATAAAAAATAACACGTGTAGACTTTGTCCTAAAATAAGATGTCTCCCTTATTGCGAGTGCAGTTATTTATAGACATACTTGCATGCATTAATACTCAAACTGCGATACGTATCTCGATCCGTTGCGCCAAACCTAGCGCTAAGTTACGGCGCGGCGCTATCCAGATTATAATTTATTTTTATAAGCCATTTAATTAAGTGTACCATCGTGGTGAAAGGATTAGTCAGCTAGACCCTTGGTTACCGAGTGCTAGCTGTCCAGGGTGCGCCGGGCGTTTTGAATCGCAGTTCGATTTATGTTAACGCCGCTCGGGAAGGCTCCTTTCATGCACCCCACCTCCCGACTTCGTTAAACCCCAGGAACATTTGCCTCTCGGCCATGGTCTGTAGTGGCCCATATGGCAAGCTCTCAATCGATTGCGTACCCAAGTAGGGCGCTGCAGAGACAACTTGTCGGATTACTGACCCATCCAATACCCAGTGCGAGTGCGGAGCCTTTAATCAGACCATGCCCCACTTGCTGGAGTGCCCTAAGTGCCCGTTCACCTGCACCTTGGATGACTTAATGAATGCCACTGATTCCGCAATTAAGGTCGCCACCCACTGGGCTCAAACAATATAAAATATTGAAGAAGAGTACCATCGAAACGAAAAGAAGAAGAATACATTTAATTCTGAACATTTTTGCGTTGTGGTGTGGTGTTTGAGAGCAAACGTGGCCGCGTTGTATAGGTCCCGACTTACGAGTTGGAGGTCGTGCGTTTGAACCCAGGCAGGCACTTTGTATATTTCATGTCATCACCACTGCTCTCAAAACGGTGAAGGAAAACATCGTGAGGAAACCGGCATGTCCTAGTACCAAAAATTCGAAGACATGTGACATCGACCAACCTGCACTGGGCCCGCGTGGTGATTATGGCCTACTTCTCACAGAGAGGAAGCCTGTGTCCCAGTAGTGGAAACGGTATCGGCTGATTATGCTGTGTGGTATTTTCAGTAGTTTGCAGAATATCTCTTAGTTCAGGGTGCGTCTTGGCAAAGGCCTCCTCTAACGATTCCATAGATTCCTATCTCTCGGCAGTCTTCTCCAATTTGGACCCGCTGTGAGCTTTCGTCTTCCCGTCTTTTATATTGAAGGGCTTGTGGCTAAGTAATAACAGCCGCACGGGTTGATCGATCAGATTAAGCTACGCTTGCCGCGGTTGGTCCGGGGATGTGAAGATGGTCACCCATCCACGGACCAACCAAAACCCTTCCGTGCCTCGGAAAGAACGTTCAGCCGTTGGCCCCGGCTGTCATTCGTGGATCTTTGACAGTCGTTACAGGTTGTCAGAACCCCGAAAGTCTGACAACCAGTCCAAGGGGTATTTCTCAGTAACTGGGTTGTGGAGGTCAGATAGGCAGTCGCTCCATGTAAAATACTAGTATTCAGCTGCATCTGGTTATCCAGATTGAAGATAGTCAAATAATCTTCAAAAGTGTTGAACTTGAAAGTCCTATTCCATTAAAAAAAAATTTTTTTAGTAGGTAATCTTTTGACGTTTTGTAATAGTTACTGTAATAAGTAATGTAAACATGTCTCGCCATCTTTTATCCGATAATCTTTATAGCAGCTTAAAGTCATTATTACTATAGATAAGATATGATTAGGCTTCAATATTATTTTGTAGTAATAGTTATGTATTTTTTATTTATCTACAAGATTATCTTTTGAGTCCCTTGTTATTTCAATGCTGGGATGTTTCAAAGTTCGGTAGATAATCTAGTTAGTATTTATGACGAGTTACACATTTTTATTTGAACCACATGGCAAGTCTGGTGTAGGTAGGTGTCAAGGTTAGGTACGATCGGTCATAGGAAAGTGAATCAAGCTGCTGACAGTATCATCCTTATTATTTTTTAGCATGAGGTCGATTGTGTCATGTTTTATTTGGTAATTTCTTTGAGAAGGAATTATGCATCGCTTTTTGACGTACATCTGACACTCGGTGTTGAAAGAAGTGCACGTGTTTATAATGACTGACATTCTGAAAGAAAGGCGTATCTTTCCAACTGAAGTTTCGTCAAATTCAAATGTAGGAACTTAAGTGACAAATACATTTCATATATTTCGTTTCCTAGGAAAAAAAAAAACTAAATTCTCGTATCAGGATTTCTTAAAGCACAATATACTTTTTTTAAGGTGGTTTAAAAATGAGCCCAATTGGTAGTGATGGCAAGAAATAGGTTGGAATATTCTTCGTTACTAATGTTAATTGCGACAAAGCACTAATACGCCGATCTTTTTGCCCATCTTCATTAGCAAATATTGTTTTTGCTTCATATGAAGGTATAGGCCCTTCATATGAACAAAATAGGCATCGTATTTATATGGTGGTGATATAGACATTGTATTAATGATATAATATTATAAATTTCGGTGACATTCCAATCACGAGGAACCCACATTTGCATTTGTAGACTAAATTAGAATTGTTTAATTTTTTGGATACTTTCTGTGACGATGCCAATTTGCGAAAGTCACGACAATATTTCTTTTGTTGTTCCCCAACAACAATGTTTACTCAGACATAAAAAATTGTTTGTTTCCAGCGTTTCGTTCCATTCGTAGCTGTGGCGGCGGCGAACTGGGTAAACATTCCGTTAATGAGACAGAATGAGATGCTGTTAGGTAAGTACCTAAGTACCCACTGTACATTATTATTGACGTTATTCTAACAATCTTTAATTACCTTTAATCAGTGGGCATTGGTCCTACGTGCATTGAAAGAGATATTGTGATGTCGAGAGGCGTCTCATGTTTCAACGATATAAATATAGCTGGGTGCATCTTGCACGCAGTTTCTTATAGTAGTAATTTTAATGTAATGGTCCTAAATATGGCTACTGAGCGTTCTGGGTTTTGGTTTAGCGTTTTGTCGTAGCTTTAAACCCTAGGCTGAACAAAGTGTTAATTCCCAGATAGGATACTGAGTGCTCCGTTGGTCTAGTGGTCGCAAGCGCTATTGCTGAGCATGAGGTCCTGGATTCGATTCGCGGTTCGGGCAGTTTTATTATTTTTTCATCTGCTATATCTTAGTAGCAGCCTGGATTTGTGCCAGGTTGATGGCAATATGCTCGCCCCCCCTGTTTCTTGACACTTAAACATAACTGGTGAAATGTGGCTGTACATTCACGAGCAAAAGTATGTATACATTAGGCTTTATTCAAAAGCGATTTACTCCTTTATTTTTAAATGAAATTTTATGTTGTTACGAACATAGCATTTGCGAACCCATAGGTTTATGTAATGTGTCGTATTTCAACGTTGCATTCGTTATTTCACGAAAAAATCGCAATTGAAAGTTGCCAAGTGTTGACATATTGGTGCTCGTGACTGTACTATAGGTGCACCTCTGCCTAAGCCTTCGGGGAATACAGTACTCACATATACAGATTAAGTACCTATAGAGACATGAGGAACAGGGTGTAAAGTTCACTCCTCCTCCATAGAAAAGGGAGGATCCTCCGACCAGACGGGTGTTGTGTCTGGCGGGCAACTGGCCAACGATTGATGTTGGGAAATTGTATATATGCTGATTGCGCGGTAAACTCTGCTTGCGAGATGCAGGATTTTCGTGACGTCAGTATGACGCCTTGTTCGCATGTGGCGTTGTAGATAATGCTACATACCTTTATTTTTTCAGGTTTGGACGTGACTGATGAAAACGGCAAAGTGATAGGCAAGTCTCAGATCGCGCCTGCAAAGGGCATCTCTCAAGTCGTCACCTCGAGGTAAGAACAACATCGAACGATGGTCATGTTATTTTTGTGAAGGTTTTTTTTTGTAAAGAAACCTAATATTGAACATCAATAATAATATTATCCTAATATTGAATCTACGTTCGCTATTTATTTGCCAAAAATGTAAACAATTACGAGTTTATGCAAAAATAACTTGAATACCTACACAATAAAGTTCAACTTACGCTACAACTTCAAACATTTTTAAGACTTTTTCAATAGTGCTAGTCACACTGAAATCAGCAGGCTGAGCAGTGGTAACGGCCCGACTTAATAAAAAGGCCCGACGGGAGAGAGATGTCGCTAGCGACGCAGTAAACACTAAGATCGTATATAAAAATTCAAAAAAATTGTTTACCAAGTGATATTTAAGTAAATAACTAGTGCCAACTACGAGTTAACCTGCAATTAAGCTCGGACAGTGTTATCTCCGAAGACTTTTAGTGTAAAGTGGAAAAAAGCTACAAAAACAATATAAGTGATACAATAACAAAAACTTTGTAAATACAAAAGTGAGAAGTGTTGTATGGCCATACTTGTTCAATATTTGAGTGTTTACCATATTCCCATTAACAATCAAGCTGTTAAACCTAATTACGATTAAGTTTTTATAAAAAACAAAAGCAAAAAGCGGTTAAGTAGATTTAAATTTTGAACTTTGACCCCAACAACTAGCGCTAGTGAACTCGAGTGGTGAATAGACGAACTAAAAATTTAACTTGTTAAACAACTACCGCCATTACAGCCCCAAGTGTTCAATAAACAAACTAAAAACAGTAGTACCAACCATCTGACACTGATATCATCCACTCATTTGCAACACTACTGCCACTATAGCCCCTAGCGGGTAATAGACGAACTAGAATCAGTGCTACCAACCGTCCATAGATAAATTTAGTACTGGTAACACTTATTAATTCTCTACACTACTGCCATTGCAGACCCTAGTGGGAAAGAGCCGAACTAAAAATAAAGCGCCAAATATTTAAAATTTGAAATGGCTTCTACACCTAATTGCGCTGGATGTAAACAAAAGTTACCTATAAGGGAAAACATTATATGCGTTCTTTGTAAATGTAGATATGATTTCGAATGTGCTGGTGTTACCAAGGATTCTAAAAAGGTAACACTAGAAAATAAAAACACCTGGAAATGCCAAACATGCATCTGTAAAATACCCAAGACAGGAAACACTGATACGCCTTTGCGTCCCCCCAGAATACTTGATACAAACAAATGTCAATCATCACCCTCCGAGGAAGCTAACGTTACTTTAAGAAGAAAGCCAAAAGATTCCGACAACGACACCATTTGTTCAGAAGATCTTAGCTTCTTTGGTGATACTATACCCACAGAAAAACCTGATAAAGTTAATCTGGAAAAAAATTTAACACTACAGGATTTAAGTGAAATAATAATTACACATCTGAAAGAAAATAACAAATCTATTGTACAAGAACTACAGAAAACTATACACACAGAAATATATAAAGCAATTCATGAATTAAAACAAGATATAGACTATAAAACAAATACCTTAACAATAGAAAATTCTCAAAGACAACAAGAAATAGTAAACATAAACATAAAACTAGAAAAACTACAAACAGAAAACGAAAATCTGAAAAAAGAAATAAGAAAGTTAACTACAGAAGCTTCTAAAATACCCAATAGTCTGCAAGTAAACCACCATAGAAAGATTGTGCTCTACGGCCTGGCGGACTACAATAAAGAGCCTGAAAATGCACTCCACAGTAGATTGGTTGAACTGTTTCGTGAAATAATAAACGTAGACGTTTCAGCATATATTGAAGATCTGTATCGAATTGGAAGACCAGGTGGATCTAAGAACCGACCACTCGTCATCGAATTCATCAGCAAGAGAATGGCAAAATATATTATAAACAATAGAACTTTCTTTCAAGGAACTGGACTATTCATTTCAGAATTTTTAGATAAAAATGAACGAAAGTATAGGGCACAAATGCGAGAGGAACTTTTTACGGCAAGAAATAACGGATCGCACGCAGTCATCAGAAATAACAAACTATACATATATAAACGGACAATTATTTAAAATAAATAACAACATAAAGGAATACGCACATAACACCCAAAAAGAAGAAATAACATATAACAACATGACGCAGCCCTGCACTATAAACGACACTGATGAAACTGAGAACCAGACATTTCGTAAACAACGAACAACCATTTAAACTATTGTTCCAAAACATACAAAGTCTAAATAACAAACAAGACATACTTGAAGCGTTTATAGACGAACATCCATCTTACAAAGCTATATGCCTTTCAGAAACATGGCTAACTCAAGAAAGACTAGACCTCATACAATTTAGTGGATATAAATTTGCTTCATCATATTGTCGCAGTACTAGAACCGGAGGCGGCGTATGTATACTCCTACAAGACTATATTGAAAGCATACAGAAGGACGACATCACCGATATGTCTGCAGAATATATAATAGAAATATGTGCCACAGAATTACCAAAAGAAAACTTATTAATTATAATTATATACTGGAATAGGAGAGAGGAGGAAGTTTTTTATGAAAAATTAAAGCAACTATTAAAATACATAAATAAAAAATACTATAAATTAAATATAATAATAGGAGGCGATTTCAATATAAATATACTACAGGATAATCTAAAAACTAATAAATTTATAAACCTCATGCAAGAAAATAACTTTACTTAACACATAAAAAGCGCTACGCGTATCACACCAAACACCGCGACATGTTTGGATCTAATATTCACGAACTTTAACCACAAAGACATGCACGTAACAATAGACGACTTAGGCTTCTCTGACCATCATAGCACAGTCCTACATTTAAAATTACCAGAACAACCCAGTACAAGTAATTGGTACACAAAGAAAAGGTTATATAACAATACAAACATATTAAAATTTAAAGAGGAATTACAAAAAATTAATTGGAATGATATACTTAAAACTGATAATAATATTAACACAAATTATAAAACATTTAACGATAAACTTACCTTAATCCTAAATAAGTGTATCCCACTACTTAAAATTAAACTTAAAACTAAATATAAGAAATATTGGCTCACTGTTGGTATAAAAAAATCCAGTATTAATAAAAGATTGTTAAAAATATTAATTACAAAAACAAAAGATCCTACATTAATAACATATTACAAAAAATATGAAAAAATACTGAAAAAGGCGGTTACAACAGCTAAAAAACTGCACTACAAAAATAAAATGACTAAATCAAATAATAAAGTTAAAACAATGTGGGGAATCATAAATGAACGCTCAAACAAAAAGCGTAAAACCGAGAAACACAACATAACATTACAAGTAGATAATAGAGCCAACATATTTAATAATTTCTTTGTCTACATTGGTGGGAAAACTACAACACCAACCGGCAGCAAACCAAAGGGGCTACCGGCAACCTTAACTACACAAAATACATTATACCTTAACCCAGTTGATCCTTATGAAATAAACATAATTATTAAAAACCTAAAGAACAAGAACAGCCACGGAATCGACGAACTCCCACCCAGTCTGATAAAACAGTGCGCTGATGAACTTACCTTGCCATTTTATATACTCATTAACCAATCCTTCGAAGAAGGTGTTTTTCCTGACTTACTCAAAAAGGCCCTCATTAAACCTATTTAAAAAAAAAAACGATAAAACTGACCCGAACAATTACCGTCCCATTGCTCTACTACCAACAGCCTCAAAAATATTCGAAAAAGTCATGTGTAACCGCGTTTACGCGTTCTGTGAAAAATATAGCATTTTCAATGATAGCCAAAATGGATTTCGCAAGAACCGATCCACTGTTTTGGCCGTCTACAAGTACATACAAGAAGCACTCAAAATTATTGATAATAAAAAATACGCTATTGGACTGTTATTAGACATGACCAAAGCGTATGATAAAGTACAATTCGATATACTATTGAATAAACTTTACAACATAGGTATCCGAGGAAAAAGTCATGACTGGTTTACATCTTATTTAAAAAACAGAGAACAAGTCGTAGAAATAGAACACTACAATACACAAACACAACACATTGAACTAATTAGATCACAAAACATACCTGTAAACGCCTCCATACCACAGGGAAGTGTCATAGGATGCCTATTGTTCTTAGTCTACATAAATGATCTCCCTAACCACATAAATGAAACGTGCGTATTGTTTGCCGATGACGTCTCTATTTTAACATCATGTAAAAATAACCAAAACCTGAACCAAACACTAACATCTATACTTGATACCACAACATACTGGATGAACGAACATAACCTTGAAATTAACTTTAGTAAGACAAAAATAGTCACTTTCCACCCGCGACAAAAAACCCCAATAAATATAAATTTTAAATACAAAGGATCCAAGTTAGAAATAGTTAATAAATTCACCCTTTTAGGCCTAGACATAGATACACACATAGACTGGAAACCACACATACAGAAAGTAAAAACAAAGCTATCTAAATTTGCATATGCCCTCAGAGAAATAAAGAAAACTACAGATCTCAAAACAGCAATAGTAACATACTATGCGTACGCGTTCGCTTGGCCTAAATACGGAATAATATTATGGGGTAACAGTATAGACGCACCTTCGCTATTTACAATACAGAAGAAACTTATAAGAACATTGGTTAACATAGAAGACACCGACTCATGTAAACCACACTTCAAAGAACTAAACATCCTAACACTACCCTGTCTCTATATATTTGAAATTTGCAAATTTGTAAGGAAGTACCCACAATTCTACAGCAAAAGAGAAGACATACAAACAGAAATCAAACTTAGACATGGAAATAGACTCAACCTGCCAACTTCACGATTAAAAATGCACTCCTCTAGTGCGTTTGTCACGTCAATAAAAATCTACAATAAATTACCTGAACACATAAAAAACACAGAAACACACAATATATTTATAAATAAACTAAAACGATTTCTCTTAGATAAAACCTACTACACAATTGACGAATACTTCAAAGATAAATTCCTCCTAGAGAAACGAAGATAATTAGAATAACCAAGTAGTACCTAATACATCTATTTACCTTATCTACCGTGCAATATCTTTAATTACTTACTATTTAGTTAATAATAAATAAAGCGCTTCATCCTCTCCTCTAAAAACTAACTTGCTGTGCCCGACAGGGTCCATAATTGTTTCTCTATAATTTACCTACCAGCCTTGTATACATTATGGAATGCAATAAAGTATTGAGTATTGACTTACGAGTTGTAGGTCGTGGGTTCGAACCCAGCCAGCGCTTTACTTTGTGTAAATAATTTCATCACCACAGCTCTCAAAACGGTGAAGGAAAACATCGTGAGGAAACCGGCATGACCTAGAACCAAAAATTCGAAGATATGTGACATCTACCAACCCGCACTGGGCCCGCGTGGTGGATTACGGCCATTCCCTCTCACAGAGAGGAGGCCCAGCAGTGGGAACATTATAGGCAGATTATGAGACACTGAAATCAACTTAATTATCATTAAAATAAAGTCAATATTTGTATAACTTGACATAACATCAATTGGAAACTGCCTTAATGTATTAGTTTGTCCGTTTTAAACGTGACGGTTTTTACCTGTTCAAAAATAGTACATTACGATACGTGTGACTTAAGTAGTCCATTATTGCATGCTCGGGCGTGCTAAACGCCGTACACGTATCGTATACTATTTTATAGCACGTGTGACCTAAACCCACACTTAAATCACGCTTTCTGTGTAAAAATGGACTAGTTAAGTCACTGAAACGCGTGACTTAAGTGCGGGCTTAGGTCACACAGTGCTATAAACCTAATCTCAACTACAGTTCTCTCACCGTTATTTTGCCTCCGATTTTGGCTCGCTATTAAAATCACCGTGATCCTTATTGCTCCTTACAATACGGTTGCTATTGAATTACCACTCTCAGAAGTAAAATAACTGTGTATATCTACAATAGGTTTATTATCTTGCTAAACTCATCATATTATGGTGCGTAGGTACATTGGCAACTTCGTGTATTTCTAAAAGTGATACAGTATTTTATTTTACCTGTCTCCATGAAAGTAGTTTCCTCATTCAATAATTTTATATTCTAGAATCGTGATGTGCGCACCTGGTATGTTGCTCCTACCAGTCATCATGGAGCGTTTGGAGCCCAAACCCTGGATGCAGAGGATCCGGTGGGCGCACATCGGCATACAGACTGCTATCGTCGGCATGTTGTGAGTATCACTTTATATTAAGGCCCACTCGCACAACATACTAAATACGTTTCTATCTAACTAGCCAGTATTGACCCACTGCAGGGCAAAGGCCTCCCCCTCCCAACCATTCTGTCTTTTGCGAGTGCGGGCCAGTCCCTACGGCAGGAGTCGAAGTACGAAGCTCGTCCCGGCATCTCCCGTCTTGGCCTGCCCCGCTTAATCCTAAAAATATTAAAATCATCATTCCGTCTGCCATCTTCAAATGATTGACAGAAGTACATTTTCTTTGTCCTAAAAACAAACATAAAACAAATATAGCCCATTAGTTTTGGCTCTACTGCCTGCGCATCTAGTCACTTCTTTGGGGACGTTGGAAGTACAAGTCTTTGAGGTAATCGAAAAAATAGCTCAACTACGATTATTGACAAACTTACGGCTAACAATCTGAAATTGATATTTATTTTAAACTAAAACTAAAGTGTTTTCTGTTTCATTTCAGCCTCACTTTTATGGTGCCGACCGCCTGCGCCATCTTCCCACAAAGATGGTGCGTATATTCTTTCAATTATAAGCGACAAATGTTCATAAGTCTTAAACAATATTTGCCTATAAAAACATTGTTTCTCAAATCTTTGGAAAACTAAAGTATTTTTTTTTTGTGAATATTGCAAGTACCTGTTTTAATTTAGAGCTGATCTTTATTTCGAACAATACAATTTATGGAATTACTGGAAACTATTAAACTCACTACTAGAAAAAAAAAAAACAAGTGCTAATATTTTTTTTCTTTTACAGCAAACTGTCCATAGACACGATCAAACGCTTCGAGAAGGACAACTACGAAGAAATCCTAAAGAACACGAACGGCAAGCCGCCAGAATACGTATACTTCAACAAGGGATTGTAAACTATTAGCTGTTATGTGCAATACTCTGTTTACGAGGCAATACAAGTTAAAACTTGGTAGTAAGGATAAATACCCAGTGAGAATGTAGAATGGTCAAGAATAATTTCCTTTTTAACCGACTTCAAAGAAAAAAAAAGGAGACGGTTACATATTCAGTGGGGTTTCTTTTATATATACACCGACTTTTCCATGATTTCTGGGCCGATTTATAAGTATTAGATTCTACCGTATTCAGGAGGATCAATCAAGCCCCGGTTAAAAAAAAAAAAAATGTCGATTGCGAGTCTGACTCTCGCACTAAGGGTCCACTCCAACTATGACAATTTTCTTTCTTCTTATTATTTACCATGATACAGGCCATAGTGACACTTTTTCCATAACACGTCTGACATTGAAAGATTTGTCGAAATCGGCACTAACTGCCATAGAGAAAAGAATGGAACACGTATTCTGTGTGCTGGCTACTTATTCTGGTTAAAAAGATACAGTCTTGTGGCAGACAGATGGCGTTGTCTTTGTATTGGGTACCATTTTCACCCTTTGGGTACGGCATCCCAAAAACTCTGACATGGAGAAGTACTTACAAAAAAAAAAAATCTCGGTGGATTGGACATGATTCAAATGAGCATTATTATCACCGTGAAAAAAGGGCTCGAAAATAAACCTACTATTATTATTATTCTTGACCATTTTACACATTGTATGTGTGGACGTAAAGAAATATTATTTTGAATGTTTTTTCAATAATTATGAATCAGAAAGTTATTGTTTTGAAAGAGACGCGTGAAAGATATTATTTTGAGCTTTTTTTTATAATTATATTGTTTTTTTTTTATTTAGGATGGTAACTAAGCAATGATACATGGACTTTGCATAAGTGTGATGGAAAAAATCTAGGTATTTTCGTGTCAGTACGAGCTATAAGAAAATAGCTCATGCTTTAGTAAAAAGATTAACTAGCCAGTAGGTTGGTAGCGGAGCTGACTACCCTGGGTTTCCCGCACGGACTAACTTTTGTAATTTGTGTAAAAAGATTTAACATTATTGAAAAGAAATAATATAAAAGTAAAATCCCCTGCCCGAATCCACTTAAGACTGCGATCGGGCTTCAGGTTTCGGGCAAATGGTACGCCCCCATTTTTGCTTTCCTGTATGAGCAATTTAAGTGAATCTTGCGCATTTACATAACGTTTACACACATACTGAAGTCGACGCTTCATTGCAAGTATTTAAAGATTGCTTATAGTTTGAACTCGAATGCTTTACACTTCATATTCCTATTATTTTTATTTATTTACATCTTTATTTTAAGCTTCTCTATTATGTAACATTGAGATCTGTTTACTTTTGGAATGTTTTTGTGCAGTTGTTGCATTTCGTGAGCGTGTCTCGTTGGGATTTAATCCGTTGAATGCCATAATTACAGACACAATTAAAAAGCCATTGTATCTCGCATGGATCTACGTTCTGGCATATGTAATAGCTGGGACGACCGGATGATCCAGTGCGCTCCGATCGGGCGCGGCAGGAGCGTGATCCAAATGCGCGCTCGGTGTGCACGTGCCGCGCGGTCCGAGCACACGCGCGGTCCGAGCACACGCGCGGTCCGAGCACACGCGCGGTCCGAGCACACGCGCGGTCTCGCGCTCCGTGTGGCGGCCGATCCGAGCGGACTCGGCTTATGACAATGGTTCTTAAGGCGCCAAAGTCGGTTGTAAGTGGACCGGGCGACCGGGCAATATGGGTAATCAGCAGTGATAGGAATAGGTAGTGCCTATTTGCCTAAACTTCGAAGAACAGAGACAAGAAACGGAGACTTCCTTAGGACTTAATTTTTCCGGGACATCTGTCCCGAAATTCGGGACAACACTTTTAAATACATTAAAAAAATATTTATGTTATTTGGAATAAGTAATTCGTCTATATTTACCTAAAGTTTGCGACTAGACATAACATTTATAATTTATAACTCCATAATAATAACTTATCCTCTATGGGCTCTAAAGGAAAAATAAAACACATAGAATATTGTTGTAACAAATATATGTATTTTATATTATTTTTTAAATATGACGTAATTGGAAAGCATGAAACAAAATGTACGTACGGAAAAAATAAACGTAAAAAAAGTAGTCCTAAGGAGGTCTCTGTTTCTTGTCTCTGTTCTTCGAAGTTTAGGCAAATAGGCACTACCTATTCCTATCACTGGTAATCAGCAAAGCTAAAACGTTGATAAGCACAAGAGCGCGCGGCAGGATAGCGGGTTTCCTAAAACGAATCGAGCGAAAGAATCCACGACAGACGATACATCATCGTGGATCGACGATCCAAAAGAGAAGTTTTTTTTGGGCCCACTGTACTGTAACGTCTAATAATCGTATTATACTTTAAAAAAACATAACCCATTTATAATTTAAAATGGTCGATTTTTTCAATAAATTCTAACCGGAATCGTTTTATAATATTTCGTGATTCCGGTTTATATATTAAATAATAAAAAGAAAATGGTTTGATAATGCATTCAATTGATTCAATGCCTATGCCATAAATGCATGTATTGAAGCGTTTCTAACGATTTTAAGAAAATAAAACAAAATATGTACCTAAGTACAATACGAGATATAATGAATATGGAATTTTTAAGATGGTATAGCATTTGCTCCAGAAGGATGTTGCGTTAATTGTTCCGTAAGATTTCAATGCAATGTGCGAAGACATTGTTCGAGACTGCTGCAGATGTGCGGTTACTTTTGTATGGATGGACTTTTCGCTTGTTTCTGTCAAACCATCTTGATGCAGTTTGAGAAAGCGCGTATTGTTGATGCAATAAAGTATTGAAACTGTTTATTAATTATGGAGATTAGGATACAGGAATATATATTTCTAAAACTAGAGCTACCCTTTTTTTTTTTTTTTTTTTCTGGGTGGGAAATCATCAAATGACTCCTCCCGCTCTGGGCGGAGCAGAAGGGAGTGTCAGACTTTTACTGACTAAAACTCACCCGTGTTCCTTCAGTTGCCTGTGCCAGGGGCCACGGTATCTAACTAGAGCTAACCTTGCTGGATATTGTTACAAGTATCCTGCAAGTGGTTCGGTACTGTTGGCTGGTTGTGCACATTAATGTTGAGCGTGTGGTATTTAAGTATTTTTATCTTGGACACGGTGTCAAGATGAGAGGTGGAGCGACCTGCGTCTTTTTAGATGAAGTACTATCTACTTCTAAGTCGTCTGACGTCGAAATTGATAAACTTATAGTAATAAAAATGCTTTGTTACATTTATGATTTTTGTATTAATGAATCGTTCAAAACACTATATTATTTATTACTGAACAGTGCACTATTTTACTATGTTATATATAATACAGATGAGGCCAACCTACTCACTAACCAATAGCTTTTTTTTAGTGATTTTTTAGGTTATGATCGTTTTCTCAGTATTCCCGTTTGACGAAGTATAATTATTACCTCCACTGTAATCTAGAGATCACAAGGAGCAAATCAACATGGGTTTCACTGGTAGACGCCACAATGTGTGGTGGGACTAATCGCTGAACAAAAAAAAAAACTATCTCCTTTTGATCGTCCGGTGTGAACCCAACGAATGGACATAAAAATCACATAAAGTGCGCTCGTGATTAGCAACGACTATCATTTTTTATTGCTCTATTTTGCGTGCTGTATACATTCCGGATTCGCTTGCTTTTACTATTTTGTTGCTTTTGCGTTACGTTTTAAGGTTGATTTTTGTATGTTTCTAGTCCTGTATGTGGTCTGGGTTTTAGAGCAATGGCAATAGAACTTGTCAGTACAGACAGACCCGCAAAATTACGCATGCCAGAAGAAATCATCTATTTTACGTTATTTTGATCTTTATTGCAGTTGTGATTAAGTTCATTATCAATTGAAAAACTGATCAGTATTGTGGTGCTCTATCTGCGCTATTTCTAATGTAACTAAAGGCTCCGGTTGACACCAAAACTAGTCTCCGAAGGAAAAGTATTTTTAAACACTAACATAATTTCTGTGCACGTTCAAAGGAGATAAGTAACCAGGGTCGTCGGACTTAGTTGTAGTTTTGTAAGAAACCGATGGTTAATTTTGAATAAAATTTATTTAACAAATAGAAAAAAAAAAACAGTTCTCAAATTAAATTTCATTCGGTAACATCCATCGGTTTCTTACTAAACTTCAATTATATCCGATCTCCTTTGGTGACTACCTCTAAAAAATACTATTACATTTTGCCATTGCCTCTAACCTCTCGACATAAATTTACTTAAGCTCAATAACAATATATCATTAAAATATATCATTTAACAATTATATGCGACGACGGGTGACATGTATAACGTATTATCACTAAGTTTAAAACTTTAAAAAGCGATATTATTTACATTCAAATTTAGTTTTTGATTAAGACAAACATTTATATTTTTGATTTTTTTTTGTAATACATTTGTTCCATTTGTGTCTTTAGATTTCAGTTTACTTTTCTGTATAATGAGGAGATGACAATACGACAATAAATGAAAACACTGGCAATACTAATGCGTAGGAGTATTTAGGAACTATCGAATAAATCCTGAAAGGACAATGCTCATGGCAGTATGGAATCCCGTACCATGCTGCATTAAAGTCAAACTTTGTTTTTTATAGACTACGCTTATCATATTAACTCCTTCCTTTTTTTTTGTAAACAAAACCCGGGTTTCGGAGAGTTTCAAAAAAATCTAAATAACATGAAAACTAGATACTTTATTTTGTTTGACATGTCATACACGAACGGCCATTATTGCTCTAAAAAAATGATAATCGTTTAAATAAATATTTTGTTCAATTTTATTCTAGTTATTTTTATTTAATGTAGATCGGCAAAGTATAATTTTTTTACATGTTTTTTTTAAAGACTAGCATGACACTTTCAACATTCAAGGTTATATTAATCATATCATTTGAAACAGAACGTCATGTAAAGGGAATACAACAAAATCAACACTATTTTACTTGAAATTAAATTCTCTGTTCAAAAATCAAATCCCCGACGCGTAATGTCGTAAAAAATTATGAAAATAATTACTATAATATTTTGATCTTGATGCATGAGACTTTTTGGTACGACTTTTGGTCTTTGTCCTTTAAATAAAAAAAAAAACTTTTTTCTAACAAACGAAATAGTAGTGATGAGGCGACTATGGGTTTTGCTAATCTTTGACTGGCTATAATGAATAAACTATTGGATATATTTGATTGAAATTTTTGGAAGCAAACCGGGAACGTCATAAGATATAAGCAGTTTAATTTATTGTCTTATTGTCGTCTCTACCTTGTATAATTCCGTATCGTTTTGGTAACTCTGTATCGATACATTGTGTTTGAAGAAAATTACGAAAGATATAGAAAGATAGGAAAAAAAAAGCATCATTCTCTTTATTAGCCAACCAAGATAATTAGAACGGGTAGTGACCACTGTCCGATATTGAGACTAATGTCCTCGGTTAAAATTACACATTAACTTTATACAAATAAGATTCATTTTCGTAAGTATGAAACGAAAGACGTTTGTGTTTTGTTTGTGTCAATGTTCATATTCGCATGACACGCTTGATCACAGTCGCTAGGAATATACAAATAAAGACTGTACTTAGCTTGCGTCAAATTCTACCCATACCTGTCCATTAGGTTAACCATTTTTTGACAGCTGTCTTAGAACGTACAAATTCCAGATTATGTAAAAGTTAACTTTAAAATGCGTATTAAAATAAATATATAAACTGCCTTAAGTTATTGAATTATGTTATTTATGGCTTCTAACAGACATTATAATACCGTACGTGTATCAATCAATGTATTGTTGCTGCAATCACTAGTTCCATCTGTCAAAAAACGGTTAACCTAATGGACAGGGTATAGTTGTCTAATTGTCTTGGCGGTCTGATAAAGTTCTAATTGATAGATGTATCTGACCGGACATAAATTTAAAAGGTTACGCAGATGATGTTAACTAATCCTAAAAAATGTTAGAAAAAAAAATGTGTTGTATAGTTACGGAAATTAATTGTTAAGCAAATTGAACCCTACGTCAATTTGCCTTGTTATAGCTATTTTATACAACTGCCAAAGAATGACAGTTGTGATTTGAATAGACGGACAATACAGGGTCAAGTTAAATTAGCTAGCGAAACTCTGCAGACGGGATGGATATCTAAACATGATAAAATAAAACATTTGATGGTTTTTGTTTGGGTCAACGACCGCTCGTATTGATGTTATTTGAAGTTTGACAAGTCTCAAGTTTAAAAAAATTTCAAGTTTAATGAAATTTCGAAAAGACTGGTTGACACTTTCCATGACCCAAGGGCTGGCTTTTACTTTGGCCAGAGGATAAGCATTGCCATACAACGTGGCAATGCCGCCAGTGTCTTGGGTACATTACCAGTCGACAGCGATGTGAATGAATTTTTCGACGTTATATTTTAGTTTTTAAATAGTTTTAGTTAATTTAGGATATTATTTTGTTATTTTAGTGTTATCTTGTAAATAAAAAGCAGTAGTCTCAAGTTTACATATCGAAATCCATCACGTCTGTGAAGTTAACACCAAAAAAAACTTTAATAATACTAGCGGACCCGGCAGACGTCGTCTTGCCCGGAAAAGCAGCGCCACCTACCGGGTCCAATTGTGTTTTCAAACCATCCAGGAAACCATTGAAATATAAACAAAAAATTTCATCCAAATCGGTCCAGCCGTTTAGGAGTACAGAGTATAATAAATTCATCTGTACAAACACGTACAGAAGAATTTGACCCATCAAATTTATTTATTTTTTGTTGTATCATAATTAGATATCGATCCGGTCTGCAGAGTTTCGCTAGCTAATTTAATTTAACCCTATATAGGTTTGTAGTCAATTAATTTCTATGACTTTATTATTAGTTTTGTTGAATATTATAAAAGACAAGATATGACAGTTAATTAATTTTGGCATTTCAAAGCTTTTATTAATTTTTGCCATTTATCTATGAAGCGATTGTATTATTTACTTACATGAACTTCCATGTTATTGTGTAGTATTTTAGCTGTAGTACCTATTTACTTAATGGAATATCTGTTGCAATGCTGAGACAATAAAGTATTAGAAATTTATTTCATGTTTTCTTGTACCTTTTCTGTTTTTTGGAATCTATTTTTTTAGTTTTTCGCAATTATATCAA